>CAMRHE010000374.1:0-1200000 GCA_947044405.1 Leptodactylus fallax | reverse complement strand
TCCTGCCCAAGCGGCTACATAGGACTGTGAGTATCAGAACTGAACCATGGAGTAACAGAACAAGTTGGCTTTGTCTGAACAATCACATTTTATGTTACATCATGTGGACTGCCAGGGTGCCCTATGGAAAGAAGGCAAGCTTGGCAGAGGCAGCATGATGCTCTAGGCAATGTCCTGCTAGGAAACCTGTGGATGTAACCATCTACCTAGGCAGTGTACAGACCAAGTACACCTCTTCATGGCAGCAGTAGTTCTTAATGTCTGTGGTCTCTTTCAGCAGGAAAATGCTAAATTATTCAGGAATGGTTTTATAACCATGACAAACAGTTTGCGATGTTGACATGGCCTCCAGATTCCCCAGATCTTCATCTGATTGAGCATAAGTGGGATGTGCTGGACAAACAAGTCTGATCCACAAAGGCCCATCTTGCAACTTACAGAACTTAAAAGGGTTATCCAGTTTCTAGTATTGAAGGCCATCAATAGTAGACCTGTGCGTGTATAACACCACCATACATCACCTGTATCAAGACAACGCGGCTCTCCGTATTGTTTACATACCACGAGCTACGCTGCTCACTAGCCATATAAACTGTATTGGTGGGTGTAGATACTGTAGCACTGTCCCATATGTATGTAAACATTACCGAGAACCACACTGTCTTCCTACAGGTTAGCTATGACGGTTCTGGGTGTCAGACCCCTGTGGATCTAATATTGATTGCCTATCCTAAGCTTGGGCCATCAATGTTAGAAACCAGATAACCCATTTAAAGAATCTGCTGCTAAAGTCTTGGTGCCTGAAAACACACCCAAGGGTCTGGCTGTCCATGTCTCAACAAGTCACAGCTGCTTTGGTGGCTCAAGGTGGGAGACTTCACAGTATTAAGTAGGTAGTTTAATGTTCTGTCTGGTGACAGGGGCAGGGGAAGGCTGTAGAGGGTGCTAGATGTGCAATATTCTGCTTTACTGTAAGAGCAGACAAACATTTTGAAGCCATACGTGACATGAGTCAAAGGCACCAGATAAACTGTGCCTACAGGCTCCTGAGATTCTGGATACACATGTAGTAGATAGGGATGGGTATAGCTAGAGTGCAAAACATACTTACCATCCAAGGACAATATCCAGGGTTGTGCATGAATGATGGATATATTATATTAATAGAGAACTCAGCAACCGTAGTAACAGATAAAAGCCAAATCACGAGAAAATTACATTTGCCACAACATAACCTATGATGTGATCGAACTACTTAAAATCACACAAGGTAGTCATAATATTAACACGGTAAATGTTACTTGCTTAAATTTGCCAGATTCAACATATTATTTAAAGTCATAAGGTGAAAACCCTTCCACTATGTAATGCCAAGAAGTGATGAAACATGGGCATATCGATTACCGTAAGTTCATACTATAAAGACTTTCTGCATTACTAATGGTCTGAGATAGTAGTGAGTTTTAGGTTGCATTTAAAGCTCTTCCAGAATCTGTAGCGCAGTACAAATCTCCTTCATTAGCAAATGATACATGAAACTGAAGATAGAATGCAAGTGGTTTTCCATCCTACATATCATGAACCACATTATACCATGTGGCATGTACCCAAGCTCTGTCGTAGTTACATGTGGGTGACAATGGAACATTCTGGAGTAATGCAGTCTGATGGGAGCCCAGCCACTCCAGCTTTCCCAATAACACGTGCGCAGTGGGTGGTAAGATTTCAATCGTCTGCCTGTCGAGCTGAAAGAGTAAAATAGTCATTGTTAGAGAAGCCATACATCCATACTACTGAGAGAAGAGGCTTACCAGCCCTTTAATGGTTCTATAGCATATTGCAGTCATAGTCGGAAAAAAGTTACCAATTCTGACTCCAGCTTCAAAATAAAGTGATTATTTTAAGTTAGGCCCGGTTCACCTCTGCGTTTGGGTTTCCATTCGGGGAGTCCGCTTGGGGGCTCCCCGAACGGAAACCCGAACGCAGATGTGAACCGGGCCTTATATATCGCACAGTAATTAATATTGTATAGTTAATTAGATACATTGTTACATACTTACTTTCATAGGATTTCAATCAATAGCTTTTTTTATAATATAGAGGAGCTTTACTGTGTCTGCCTGACCAAACCTGTCTGCCATTTATGTAGGAGTCAGAGTCAGGCTGAAGAAAAATAGAGTCGTAGTTGGTTTGCACTACTGGCTCCACAATCCTGGTGTATTCTTCAATTATATAGAAAAATACACGAATGACAACTTTATTGGAGACTGTTGGACCTTCCCCCTATGGAAATTAGACATGGAACCCAAGAATGCTGGGATTCTGAAAGCAAAAGGAGGTCCAACATGCTACTAGATGACTGTCTCTAATAAAGTGGCCATTCACTATTATTATTAATGGAAGGGAATGGTAAAACTATACATGCCTGTTGTGTGTCATGAATGTTCCTCAGTAGTTCCACTAAATGATCTGCTCCGCACATGATTTCGCAATTGTTGGATTAGCTCAGGATTTTGCTGCTGGATCTGTTGAGCAAACTGCTGTCCGCTGCAAGAGAACCATATATAAAGAGAAAATGTTACTTATTGCAGAAGTTTCTGCAGCAATTGTGACTATGTGTGATGCAGTACAAATTTCCAGCTGCTGCAGAACTTCATAATAATCATTATGGCAGTTATTGCTAATGTGTGAACAGTTAAAGGGTACTTGAGTTTTCACGAAAAGTTTAAATATCTGCAGGGTCTCCCTGGACAGTCAGTTCTATGAATGTATAAGATTTGAAACATGATGTCCTATCAGTTTTTCTACTGCTAATAATCACATTATGGCTGAAACACAGTTTACATTTGTCTCTCAGCCAGGGGACGTGGACAATAAGTAGCAGTTTGCCCTCTTCCCCTATCCATTGCTGACACTGTTCCACCATACTGCCCGGAGTAACTACACAATTGCAACAAATACCTGAGAAAAGCTCAAGTGACCATAATATAGGAGATCCAAGAACACTGGACTGTAAATACAGGGCAAATACATGCAACCAAGCAGAGGAAAAAAATGTAACAAAAGCATAAAACAGTAAAACTGCTTTCTGTCTGTGAATAATATTCCATCTGTAACCACACAAGCAGCCATAAGTAGATACAAGTATGTAGAAGACTTTTCTTACATTGTAAGTTGTGAGATTTGCAGACATGTATGTGTAGGCTTTGAGCAGAATCACCCCCTCCCCTCTCCATTCACTGTGTGAATAAAGAAAAGGACAGCCCCTACACTCACTGAGATAAGCAAGACGGAATGGAATGTACCTATGGACGGACTTCCTTAGTAGCAAAAAAAGTGAACAGCAAATTTGCTAGAACGGAGACACCTAGTGGCAGGAACATGAGAGAGTTTTTTTAGGCAGAAAGCAGCCACATTTGTAATAAACCCCTTAAGGACACAGCCTAAAAATACAGTAAGGATGTGGACTCATTTTTCAAATCTGACATGTGTCACTTTATGTGGTAATAACTTTGGAACGCTTTAACTTATCAAAGTGATTCTGAGATATTTTCGTGACGCAGTGTACTTCGTCTTAGTGGTAAATTTTGGTCCATATATTTTGTGCTTAATTATGACAAAATAGGGAATTTGGTGAAATTCATAAAAATAGTCATACTAACCAAATTACTAAATAAATATAATTTACCATATCTCTGCTTTATGTTGGCATCAAACTTTAATCACCCTTTAATTTTATTAGATATCATAAAGTAATTTTCCAAATTTTCAAGAACATTTCCAAATCACATTTTTCAAGGGACCAGTTGAGTTCTGAAGAGGCTTTTAAAGGCCTCTGCAATAAAAACCCCGATAAATCACCTTACTCTCAAAACTGCATTTAGGAAGTTTCTTAACCATATATAATTTCTTTCACTACATTCATTCATTTAGCCCTAGAATTTACACATTCACAAGAGGATAAAGAAGATGCATTCCACAATCTGTTGTGCAATCCTGAGCATGTAATTATCCCCAAGAAGTGACCCCATTTTGGAACTAGACCCCTCAAGGAATATATCAAGGGGTATAGTGAGTACTTTGACCTCACAGCTGCTTCACAAATTTTATTAACATTGGGGTTTGTAAATGAAAAATGACTCATACAACAGGTTATTCCCTAAATTTTCAGTTTTTTAAACCATTTCTCCTGAACATGGCAATACCCCATATGTGGTCATAATCTGCTGTATAGGCACATGACAGGGCTCAGAATGGAAAGAGCGCTATTTGCCTTTTGGAAGGCAGATTTTGTTCTAATAGTTTTCAGGTTCCATGCTGAAATTGCAGAGCCCCTAGAGTACCAGTACAATGGAAATCCCCAAAAAGTGACCCCATTTTGGAAACTACACCCCTCAAAGAATGTACCAAGGGATATAGTGAGCATTTTGACCCAAGAGATGGTTTCCAAAAAGAAATGTGCAGTGGATGATGCAAAGTGAAAATTGAAATTTTTAAAGAAATATGCCATTTCAGTGCCCAATATGTTGAGCCCATTTTGTATCAGCAGAGACACGCACTCCTAAAACCTAAAAGTGGGTCATCCTGGGTAGAAAAAAGTGGTATATGTGGTAAACTGCTGTTTGGGCACACAGCAGGGCTCAGAAGGGAAGGAGTTGCACTTTTTAGCTTTCGGAATATAGATTTAGAGGGACTGGTTTCTGGACGCCATATTGTTTTTGCAGAGCCCCTGAGGTGCCAATAAAGTAGAATTTCCTGGGAAATGACTCCATTTTGAAAACTGCACCTCAAATAATTTATCAAGGGGAGTAGTGAGCATTAGTATCCCAGACGTGAATGCACAGCGGATGGTGAAGAGTGAATATGTAAGCTGTGCAGAGTACACTGGGAACACCAAATTCCCTACTATTTCCCCAGTAAGGGTCGGTTGACATCTGCTTTCAGGTTTCCGTTTGGGGAGTATGCTTGGGGACCCCCCCCCAAACAGAAACCTATATGCATAAAAAGTGGTTTACCTGGGAAACCACACGGACCCCATAGACTGTAATGGGTTCCGTGTGGTTTCCGCTCAGTTTCCGCACGAAGCAAGCGGAGAGAAAAGTGGTGCAAGCGGCACTTTTCTCTCCGCATGTTTCGTGCAGAAACCACACGGACCCCATTATAGTCTATGCGGTCCATGTGGTTACCCAGGTAAACCGCTTTTTATGCGTATAGATTTCCGTTCGGGGGGTCCCCAAGCGGACTCACCGAACGGAAACCCAAACGCAGATGTGAACCGGCCCTAACTCCTATGACGGGGGGGGGGGGTAAACTCTAAATCTGGGTTGTACCCTGATATAAACTCTCATAGCTTATGCATTCCCTTCCTGCCGCAGCCAATTTTGCCCTAAAGATATGTCGATTTTGGCGTTTTTTTGTCACATTGTACAAGCTATATTTTTTTTTAATTTTTCTGATGTAGACATGTGAGGGTTTGAGTTTTTGTGGTATGAGATGCATTTTGTAATGACACCATTTTGGGGAGCCTATAACTTATAGCCTAAATTTTATTAACACTTTCTCGGTGGAATAATAAAAAACATCAATTCTGGCACTGCTTTTTACCTTTTAAATTTTTTGCCGTTCAGCCTACAGCATAATTATCAGGTTACCTTTATTCTATGGGTCGGTACGATTACAGTGATACATAATTTTGCAGAACAAAAACTCATTTGGGGCAAGAAATCAATTGTTTTTGCATCGCCATCTTCTGAGACCCTTAACATTTTTATTTTTATTTGATTGAAGGATTATTTTTCGCGGGATGAGCTATGCTTTTTATTGGTACTGTTTTGGGTTACATATGATTTTTTGATCACTTTTTATACCATATTTTGATAGGTGAAATGGAGAAAAATCATTACTTCTGGGGTTTTCTTTCGTTTTTCTTTTTCTCGGCATTCATCGTGCAGGTTAAATATTGTTTGAGTTTTACTGTACGGGTTGTTATGGACGTGGAAATACCACGTTTTTAGTTATTCTTTTTTTTTTTTACATAATTCATTTTATATAGGAAAGGGGCATTTTTGGGGCTTTAGTAATTTATTAATGTTTTTAACTTTTTTTTTTTACATTTTCTTGATGTCCCACTTATGTTTTTATCGCTGGTTCTGTAGTATACACTGCAATACATGTGAATAGGCTGACTTCCTCATTTGCAAGAAGGATCAACCAGGTATGTGGCTCTGGTAGCTCGGGGTCACTGATCAGACCCTGGTCTGCCAAAAATACATGAGTTGAGAATAAATTGTCTGAAAAGTTAGTGACCATAATCTATCCTTTGCTCATGTGTCTCTTACTGAGAATACAATGGGGGAAAAATGACCATGAATGATGCCATAAATTTTGAGATGAGATGGGATGAAATACTTACGCTTGTATGAGACTGGAGAGATCTGTAAGGCCCCCAACTCCTGCAGCTGGGCCCCCACCAGCATTAGACATCATACCAGACATACTGCAAAAGTAGAAAACATATTTAAAGGCATTTTCCAACACTAAGCTATTGAGGGCCTATAATCAGTCAGAGAAGGTCCGACACACCCGGAACGTCCCGACAAACAGCTAATTAAAATGTCCGCAGCATTCGGAGTGCTGCAGCCTCTTCACTGCTTACAAGCACAGCAACAACGTTTTATAGAGGTTGTGCTTGATATTGCAGCTCAGTCCCATGAATACGAAGTTACAGGCCTGTAAAGTGTAAGTGGAGAGCGCCTGAATGCACTATGCCGCACTCAGTATGCAATGGGCGCCGCGCACACAGAATTGTTCATGGGCCATGAAGACTAAACCTCATATCTAAAGGAGTGTTTACCACGTAAACTGTCTTTATCATGTTATGAGACCTTTGACACATCACAAATTTTCATCGGTGGAGGTCCAGGTGCTGAACACTGTGCACCTTTGCTGCTGATTGGTTCAGGCACCATATAGGTTCATTGAGGAAATTTATTATGCGTTTGTTTTCTGTCGTACAAGGCACAAAAAAGCCACAATTTTAAAGGGGCTGTGCTGCTCCACAGGACACTTATTCCCTATCCTCCACACTACTGGAATATATGTCCAATTGCTGTAGGCTTGATCGCTGGGTCCCCCAGTGATCAGGAAGACAGGGGCCCGAAAGTCCCCCTAAAGCGTCCTTGTGAATGGAGTGTCAGTGCACTTCGCTCCATTCACTGCTAGGAGTCTGCTGGGACTGTATGCCCGCATCCCCATAGCAATAAGTGGAGCGCTGGTCACTCAAGTGCACAAAGTGCAAGAAATAAATTTGCGGCTTTTTCTCTTTTTTTACGCTACAATTTCCACTATCTTGGAAGGGGGAGTGGTGTAGGAGGGGCCACCAGCCCTGCAAGATTTATGATCATTTACACCAGTTTACTTTTTATTTGTAAACGATAACAAGTGAGGAGCAGAAACTCACAGCTGCTGGACTTGTGGATCCTGCATTAGGCCGGCTGCCTAGGAGATATAAGAAATGATAAGGTGTTAGAGGCACCATCACTGATAAGAATCATTGGGGCAGATTTATTGTCATGCCCATAGCAACCAATCATAGCGCAAAATATCTACATAGCGCAGCTTACATTTTGTACTTCGTCTTTGAAACATAAAAGCTGTGCTGTAATTGGTTGCTATGGGAAACAAAGACAGTTTTTCTTTTAGGCATGATGATAAATTTGCCTTAATATCTCTATTGTGCCAGGTTCCCACAGTCCGGTTTTGATGTTGAGGCCAAGAATAAACCCATAAAACAGTACTAAAATACATAAAAAACAGTACGATGAGAACTTGGCCTTGCTTATAAACATACTGTATATGTTAACTACTAAATAATTTATTGTAACTTTACTACAATGTATAACCCACACTTTGTAGAATGTGCACAGATTTACCCTGTTTGGCCTCTAGTGTCAAGTCCACTGTAACCACGGCCACATCTGCCATGAGGTGAGATGAGTACTTTACCTCAGGCGGCTGACTGTAGAGTCCACCCCGCTTCACATCCCCGCCCTTCCCTCAGATCCTATCAAGTTCGATATACTGGACTGCCGTGGCTAAAAGGTGTCACTGAGATGGCTGACCATATTAGGAGCCCATCTGGTAACAGCGTCTTCTCAAAAAAACACCACTATCAGCAGATCTCATAAGTGAAAGACAAAACTACGGGGCAAGCAAGCAGACTAGCATTGATGATGATGACAGGTCACGCAACGCATTTCTCCCCCACTGTCATATTGAGGGGATTATCAAGAGTGATATAGTGGCCTAATCATAAAAGAAAAGGAAAAGATATGGAAAAGATATGCAGTTACAACTGCAGTTCCTGGAGTCCTGATGGTGGACTCTGGTACTCCAATAGTAGATGCTACAAGCTCACAGCGCTCAGCTCTAAATAGGGCCGGTGCCGCCTACCACCACGCACCCTTTAAATGACGTCACGGGTGGGGACCAATCATTGGACGTTAATGGTCCACGCCCACCTTCCATGTCATGAAGGGGATCCTGGTGGTTGAAACATACATAGAGCGCTATGCAGAGAAGCTAAGTATACAGGAGGACAGCAATTGTAATGTATACAAAAAGCAAGGAAATATGAGGAGACATAAGCTGGTACTATACAGGTGTACAAAATATGTCATGTTAGACAGAAACACAAACATAGTACCGATCACCATGAATGGGCCAACAGGTAGGGTTAATAAATCAGGTAATGGTTTATGATATAAAGCAAACGTAATATGAAAATGTATCAAATGAGTTAACCCTATGTGAGGCACCAAAATAATAACATAGCTGTCAAGACAAAATATATTGACAGCTAATGATAATATTGTCATATGATAATTCATAATACTGGTGATCAGACATTCTAGTCGTATTGCCCATGGTCTAGATTACACATAATAAATGAAACCTAGAAACAAATAAATAACACACAACCCTTTATGTACCAGCATAACCCCTATATCAATAATGAATACAGTATGATATCAATGACCTAGCTGTGCCTAGATAAAGGGGGCAAACGATATACATTTGTTAAACCCATCCGGTTTAACAGATTTAATCCGGAAAATCCATTGGGTCTCCTTCTGTAAGATAACCCTGTCCCAATCACCTCCCCTAGGATTTTTGAGTATCTGTTCCCCTTGAAAGGATATAACGCCAGGATCACCTCCATGGTCTCTCTCCATTTCTATTAATATATCCTATATGATCCAGGATCCGACAACGAAACTGTCTCTTGGTCTTACCAACGTAATTTAAAGGGCAGGTGCATGTTGCCTTGTATACCACCCCCTCCGTTAGACAATTTATAAAATCTCTAATCTGGTAGGTGATACCCGTAGACGCTGAAACAAAATCCCTGCCCTTTCTGATAAAACCCCACGCCCGACATGAGCCACACTTGTGTGTACCAACAGGGTGGTTCAGTCCCAGCCCAGTCGGAATGGATTTAGATGGTGCACAAGATTCCGACCCCTTCAGAATGTAATTGAGGGATCATCTGATATCACATCCGTGATAACTGGATCTTGTCTAAGGATGTCCCAGAACCTCTGCAATTCCTGGTAGACATTATCTGGTTGACAATCAAAGGTACCTATCAACCGGACCAGTTTGTCTTGGTCAACCTTGGCCCTTGGTCTTAGCAACTCATGTAGCTCAGTATTACGTGCATGAATCCTAGATTTGTCAAGATTCCGACCCCTTCAGAATGTAATTGAGGGATTATCTGATATCACATCTGTGATAAACGGATCTTGTCTAAGGATGTCCCAGAACCTCTGCAATTCCTGGTAAACCTTATCTGGTTGACAATCAAAGGTACCTATCAACCGGACCAGTTTGTCTGGGTCAACCTTGGCCCTTGGTCTTAGCAACTCATGTAGCTCAGTATTATGTGCATGAATCCTAGATTTGTCAAGGATATACTGGGTGCAACCTTGTGCCCGAAAACATGACTGCAACAATCGACTATGGGTGTCATAGTCCGTATCAGAGGAACAGTTTCTGTGAATCCGCAGAAACAGTCCTTTGGGAATACCCCTCTTCAATGGCACTGGATGGTGACTATCCCAAGAGAGCAACGATACTGTATATTAAATTCATCAATGGTAGCCATAAGTTTCAAATTAAGGTTATTGGTATTCAACATATTGACAAAATCCCAGAAGGAAGCCGCAGGGCCCAACCAGAGGATCAATATATTGTTGATATATCTGATCCAAAAGAGTATATGGGAAGTCCAACCCTCATGTGACTCCGTGAAGACGTGGCGCTCCTCCCACCAGCCTAAATAGATGTTAGCTTAAGTAGGTGCGGCGGGGCTACCCGGCTACCCATAACGTTACCCTTTCTGTGGTGGTAGAAGCGCCCATCAAACATGAAAGAGTTGTGGGTAAGCACAAACTCCAATAATGTCAACACAAAGTCACTACAATGTGGTGCCCATGTCCCTAAAAAATACCTCACAGCCCCACACCCCTTGTCAAGGGGTATGGAGCGGTAAAGAGACTCTACATCTAAACTAGCTAGAAAAGTCCCAGGGGGCACATGGACGTCCTCAATTTGTCTGAGGATATCCATGGAGTCACGGACATATGATAGTAAAGCCAGCACAAACAATCTCAGTGTAAGGTTTAAATAAGTGCTGGCTCCTTGTGTGATACCGTCAATGCCCGAGACAATGGGCCTCCCCTTAAGTGGAGTATAACCCTTGTGAATTTTAGGGAGGCAATAGAAAGTAGGGACACGGGGCTCACATGGGCACATGTACTCCCACTCCTTTTTAATGATCAGACCCCCCAACTTTGCCTGATCAAATATGGAATTAAGTTCCACAATGTATCCAGGGGTAGGGTCACTAGACAAAACCTCATAACTTGAAGTATCACACAGAATGTCCAAACACATGGAAACATAGTTGGCCCTATCCATGACCACTATGTTGCCCCCTTTGTCTGAGGCCTTGAAGACAATGGAATCATCCTTCTTAAGATTCAATAATGCTTGTATTTGTGTGGATGACAGATTGTTAGGAGTAGAGAAGGGACTCAACAAACTGCTACCTGAGGCGAGATGGCAAATGCGGCCTTGAACCCAATTTGAAGAAAAGCTAGAATAGGCCCTGACTGTGCCCATAACTTCAACTAATAATGGTTCCAATGTCAGGTTCAACATTGTGCATTTTTGGTATGTTTAAGAAAGAAATCAGAAATGGATCAAAAAAAGAACCATTTTTCAAAACTGTTGTATTTCTCTAGTCCCAAATTTGACAGAAAGAATTTTTCATGTCCTTGGAGATAGGCAGTTCTATATTCCGCAAGAAAGCTGACAGTCTGCTGAATTCAGCTTTGCATGTATACACCCAGTTTCTGGAGATAATGTGCCATTAATTTCAGCACTGATATCCCTCCACTGTCAGAAGGGCAGGCCTTACAGCCTAGCATCATCGCTGGGCTGTCTGAAATGCCCCCCTAGTACTCTTCCATATAGCCTTGTACTGTCATGGGGCGTTCCTCACAGTCCAGCGATGATGCTGAGCAGTAAGGTCCATCCTTCTGACAGTGGAGGGATATCAGTCCTGAATCTAACGGCACTGATATCTCTGGCACCCAGGTGCATACCAGCAAGGCTGACAGTGTGCTGAATTCAGTGCACTGTCAGATTTCTAGTGGTATATAATACCGCTGATCTCCGAGGACATGAAAGCTCTGTTTAAAACAGTACAGGAGTGCTAATTTTAGTCCACTCTCACATGGCCATAATACGGGCACATTTTAGCATCTGTAATGGACGCAAAAGTTGACACAGAATGTAATTTTTCTTGTGTGCATAATATGGATGCTAATGCTAGGTTCACACTAGTGTTCGTCTCTACGTCATTCGTGACCCCATGGGGACCGGAAAGATGAAGAGCCCAGCTGCTAAAAAAGCATTTACCCAGGGACATGATATGCCATGAAGGTCTATTATCAGAAAGCCATTTGTACCAGTTGTAGCTATTCCTAGAGACTCTATTAGTAGCCCTGTATGTATATGTTGCTATATCATAAAATATATATATATAAATAAAGGAATGTCTCACCATACTCACGAATGCTGGGTTGTTCATCAAACTGGCCATGTCAAATCCCCATCCTGCACTTGTCTACCAATATAAAACAGAATTTATCAAAAGCTGTTAAAATGTGAATTAGAACTTAACCAAACTATCAAAAACACAAGAAACACCAGCCCAGGTTTACTACTAGTGCAAACCTAGCCCGGCAGTCTGCAAACACTCCAGAGTTATCACAGTGGCTGATACTGGATGATAAATCCGACATATCTTTAGAATATCTATTTCTGTTTATACTACCTTTATATTGGCTTGCTTTGAGGAAGAATTTTTTTTACACTGCCCCCTTTTCCTGAGAATTCACACCCACACCCACATGTTTAGCATATCGAAATATTTTACCCAAACTAGATGTGAGAAGATTTATAAAGACTGGAGTTATTAATGGCAGTCTTCATAGCCTCTGAGACAGTAGAGGGTGAGCCCCATATCTATCTATCTATCTATCTATCTATCTATCCATCCATCCATCCATCTATGCCACAACCTCCACCGGGTGATAATCTTTTCAGGAAAGTGGATACGTGGTGCAGAAATGAAAAAAGTCACAATCCTATTTGCGCAAACCAATGGTGACTTTTTATGGCCTACAAGGCATAAGAAATCTGGGCCATTGTACCAAAGATTGTACCATGCGCCATATTTATATCGTAACCATAATAGTAGAGTTCTATGCAGTTTTGACAACACATATAGGATAATAATATTACTGTGAAGTCTTCAATTATATCAAAACATGACTTATTATCACTGTGTTAACCATTCAGACACCAGAAATTTGGAATTAAGTCGCAGACTGACTTACAGGACTGGGTACTTGTCTGACTTTTTGCTCCGCTATCTTTAAATAGGACTTGTAGGACTCATTTTCAGGATCGAGATCCAAGGCCTTCTGGTAGCTGCCGATTGCTTCTTTAAACTTATT
This sequence comes from Leptodactylus fallax, assembly GCA_947044405.1. Classification (NCBI taxonomy): domain Eukaryota; kingdom Metazoa; phylum Chordata; class Amphibia; order Anura; family Leptodactylidae; genus Leptodactylus; species Leptodactylus fallax. Next base: position 1,186,912 of record CAMRHE010000374.1, on the reverse strand, counting down.
CATTGCTGCCAACGCTCGACTATAGGGGAAGAAATGTCATAAACTTATCATACATACAATGCATTATGGCGAGTTTTTTTCCCTACTTTTCCCAATTTGGTTCTTAAAATCATAGCTGGATCATGGAGATGAAGACAGAAGATATGTCTGCCCCACACTGCTACCATGGAAAGGCAGCCAGTAAACCTAAGTGAAGTTAATCCAATGCGACTACCTGCCAGCCTGATATCCCTGACTAATAGGGAGGGATGGGGCTGACAGTGAAATAGTGTTAAAATCTGACAACTCCTTAAAAGTCAGTATTTGCTAGTAGACTGGAAACACATTCTCCCTGGACTGCCCAAAATCTCTTCCCTCACTGGTATCTTACTCCAGAAAAAATACACTTTCTTGCCATAATGTAATGTCTTATTTTGTATTAATGTATTATTATTGTTGCTGTCCCTGGCCATGTCTTCCCTTTGCTTGCTATCATGCCCAGAATTCATGGGTAACTCATTATATTGATGGCTTGTTAGATCACAGTTGTGATGGAGTCCCCCATTTACATTCACCTCCTAGCCACCACTCTGCTTATGGGTCTCAAGGGTTGTCTCTCGCCCTGTTAAAGAGGTAATGCACACTAAGTGCCTCTGACTCCTACTAATGTCAAAGTGCTCCAGGCTTTATAAGGGTTTTTCCTCATATCACTTTGTGTCTGTACACAGTGGCGTAACTAGGAATGGCTGGGACCCAAGGCGAACATTTGACATGGCCCCCCCCCGCCCGAACCGCCACCCCCAACCCTCCCACACAAACCGCATTCCTGCGCACACTATTATGCACCATAGTGGCCCCTGCACACAGTATTATGCCTCATAGTGGCCCCTGCACACAGTATTATGCCCCATAGTGGCCCCTGCACACAGTATTATGCCTCATAGTGGCCCCTGCACACAGTATTATGCAGCATAGTCGCCCCTGCAAACAGTATTATGCAGCATAGTGGCCCCTGCACACAGTATTATGTCCCATAGTGGCCCCTGCACACGGTAGTATGCCCCATAGTGGCCCCTGCACACGGTATTATGCCCCACAGTGGCCCCTGCACACAGTATTATGCCCCATTGTGGACCACCCATGAATGATTATTATACTCTGGGGTCTTTTCAGACGCATAATGACGTCGGCCAGATGTCTGCGACATCACCAAACATGCCCAAAACCTGCGGAGCGTAGGAGAGGTGAGTTACAGTGTTTTTTATGTTCCCTCACCTCCCCTGGGCCCCCGATAGCAGTGTTTGTGGGGTTCGCGGTAGCGGCTGCCACAGGGCTCCGGGCCCCATAATGTTCCAGGCCCTGTGGCAGCCACTACCGCTGCTACCCCGGTATTTACGCCCCTGTCTGTGCAATAAGTCCAGTTTATTCCAACTCCTTATGGTTTCAGCTTTTTTTTATGACCTCCTTCTCATGTCTGCTGTCTGTTCTGACCTCTGCCTGTCCAAAGTTTATGCCTGATTCCTGCCTACAGTCTCTCTACTGTGATTTGGGAACTCCAGCTTGTTGGTGTGCGAGGTATTACTGAAATCTACGCCTTAGGTAAGGGTTAAGGGATTCTCTGTGACAAAATGCATACCTCCTTGAGGATGAAGATAAAGACTCCCTAGCCCTAAAAAAAAATTTGTTAGTGACCTATTGTGTCCACATGGCCTTTAAAATATAGAGTAGAAGACACACTGGTGGTTGCCAGCTAACTGGTAGGACATGTCCTAACTACTACTATGCTTATAGTCAATGATCCAGATTGGTGACTCCTAAGTGAAGTCATGAATGACTGATGGGGACCAAGGCACTCAGAAGAAAGCCACAGACCTATGCATTTAGGCACTACATTTATGGCATATCTCTGCATATATTATACATGTATTTGGAGAGAAAATTGGAAATGGTTTTCAATGGTTGTTCTGCAGCCTCATAGACAAATTATACAATGCAAGTATAGATATATACACACGTGGACAAAATTGTTGGTACCCCTCATTTAATGAAAGAAAAACCCAGAATGGTCACAGAAATAACTTGAATCTGACAAAAGTAATAATATATAAAAATTCTATGAAAATGAAAAAATGAAAGTCAGACATTGCTTTTCAACCATGCTTCAACAGAATTTTTTTTAAAAAGAAAACTCATGAAACAGGCCTGGACAGAAATGATGGTTCCCTTAACTTAATATTTTGTTGCACAACCTTTTGAGGCAATCACTGCAATCAAATGATTCCTGTAACTGTCAATGAGACTTCTGTACCTCTCAACAGGTATTTTGGCCACTCCTCATGAGCAAACTGCTCCAGTTGTCTCGGGTTTGAAGGGTGCCTTTTCCAGACGGCATGTTTCAGCTCCTTCCAAAGATGCTCAATAGGATTTAGGTCAGGGCTCATAGAAGGCCACTTAAGAATAGTCCAATGTTTTCCTTTTAGCCGTTTTTGGGTGTTTTTAGCTGTGTGTTTTGGGTCATTATCCTGTTGCAAGACCCATGACTTGCAACTGAGACCAAGATTTCTGACACTGGGCAGCACATTTCTCTCTAGAATCCCTTGATAGTCTTGAGATTTCATTGTACCCTGCACAGATTCAAGACACCCTGTGCCAGATGCAGCAAAGCAGCCCCAGAACATAACAGATCCTCCTCCATGTTTCACAGTAGGGACAGTGTTCTTTTCAAGATATGCTTCATTTTTCCGTCTGTGAACATAGAGCTGATGTGCCTTGCCAAAAATTTTGATTTTTGTCTCATCTGTCCATAGAATATTCTCCCAGAAGCTTTGTGGCTTGTCAACATGTAGTTTGGCAAATTGCTTTTGTCAGATTCAAGTTATTTCTGTGACCATTGTGGGTTTTTCTTTCATTAAACAAAGGGTACCAATTTTGTCCACGTGTGTATATATATGGGAAGCAGATGTGGTGATGTGGTGATATTCAATCAAAGGAAGCCACTACTGTGATTAAGGGTTTTCCGCATATTAATGGCATATGAATTCACTGTGTTAGGAAATGTAACTTTACATTGCAACACAGGCTTGTATGTTAGTATGCATATATTAGTTACTTATATTGGTTATACGCTAGGCTGATAAATAACTTCAGCATCCAACTTCTGGCACAATCTGACTCCACACTCTCAAACTATGAGATCAGTTTTGTCATTAGTTTCCTCTTCCATAATTGTATTACTCCATACATGTATGAATGAGTCTTAAAGACCTTCTCAGTCTTGATTTTCCTAGTTTTGGGGCCTCTTAGCAATTCCTATGAACTGAATGTATGGAATTGTACTAATTTCCTATAAATAGATTCAGGTCAGAGCATGTGGATGTGTAAGTTAAGTATTTTCTTACCCCATTCTCCCATAGGCCTTGCTGTACTTAGCATCAATAGATATCGCCTTCTCACAGTCTGTAATGGCATCGTTGTGACGGCCTAACTGACTGTGTGCAGCAGCCCTGAAAATGGATAAAATAGATAAACCTGTCAAAGTGAGCTCAGTAGTGCTGAAAATTATATAATAGGAACTTAGCTGTACTAACTGGTATAAATACTGTCCATAATTTGTGTAGATACTGTCCATAATTGGTGTAGATACTGTCCATAATCGGTGTAGATACTGTCCATAATCGGTGTAGATACTGTCCATAATTGGTGTAGATACTGTCCATAATCGGTGTAGATACTGTCCATAATTGAACACGTTAAAGGACATGACTGGTGACAGCTCATACAGCTTTATTATGTCTAATGAAAGTAACCTCTATCACAATGTCTGGACCACTGTATAAACTCTGATGCCGTCCCTGCTACCTCTTGTGTCACCCCCACTATCTCATAGATTGTAAGCTCTTGTGAGCAGGGCCCTCAGTCCCATTGTGTGAATTGACTATCACTCTGTAATGTATCTTTTTTGTCTGTACTTGAACCCTACAATTTGTAAAGTGCTGCGTAATATGTTGGCGCTTTGTAAATAAAATGTATTATTATTATATAGATACTGCCATAATCGATGTGAATACTGTCCCTAAGTGGCTTGGATACTGTACTTATCTTGGTGCACCTCTACCTGTTGCAGTAATACACAGCATTGTTTGGATCCAATTCTACAGCCTGTGAGTAACAATCCAATGCAGCCTCGTAGTTCTGTTCCTTCATATAGTTATTTCCTGGAATGCAAAACAACATTATTTCCAATAAATCTGGATATATCTATATAGATGTGTCCAGCCTTACCTTACATTGAATTTGACTAATAATTTCAATTTCCCATAAAACTAAATTAATATAATCAGGGCTGTGGAGTTGGCAGGACAAGCCATTGACCCCGATTTTGACTCCTGCTCCGACTCCAACCCCTTCATGAATGGCTGACAGCCATGGTCAGACAAAAGCAGTAAAGATCCTCTAATTCAGGAAACAAGTTAGTGACTGAATTCCTATTATATATACCACAAATGATATATCTACTTATAAAATATCACAAATTGTATAATAATATAGATACAAATAATTAATCATTCTATTTTGAAAATGCAGTTGAAGTCGGTAGCTTTTTTCCAACTCCACAGCTCTGACTCCACAGCCCTACATACAAAACAATCCAATATTGTGACACATTAGCAAATCCCTAGACAGGCTGCGATTCAGGGGCCTAAGCATCAAAACAATGGGGCAGATTTATCCAGTTTTCTGGAATACAAAGCACAAGAAGTAGCAATTTTTTTTTGGCAAATCAGGTTTTTGTGCAAAAAAAATTGTGACTTTTTTTTTTTTTTTAACACTGCTCTCAACATTTTCCAGAAAAGGGGTGTAGCGAGGGGAATGGTGTGGGCAGAGCCACCTGTCCCGCCACATTTATTGGCACAGTTTACTGGCATAAATGATGCCTGTAATGTGTCTCCGCTATGAGCTGGTGTAGATTTCAGTGCAGACGCACTGCTGGCAGACGGGGGCACACTCTGGAAAACAGCAGTTTTCATAAAGCTGCCCCAATATTATATCCTATATCTGAATGGCTTTAGGCAGGTATACTTGTCCATACACCTTTTCTATCAATGAAGGCTTAGTTCACATCTGTGCTGGAGTCTCTGCAATGTCTGCCTGAGATCGTTAGACAAAAAAGTCCTGCATGGAGGACTTTTTCCTCAGCCAGTTTCAGTTTTAAAACAACGGGCACCCGACAGACCCCATTATAGTCACTGGGCTTAATGTGTAACCGCTATGACAGTGGTCTGCCTGTCCGTTGTTCTGGTCCTCTAACAAACAAAAAACTGATAGGCCAACGCTAGCGCAATACTGCTGGCAATGGACAGTTTCTCCAGATATTACCAATGTAAGATGGTTACCTTCATCTTTCAATTGTTCAGCTTTTTCTATGGCAGCTGGTGCTGAAGAGGGGGATTCTGCTGGTGTAATGTCATCTTTCTAGAGAGAACGAATCATATACATATTATTTCTGGTCACAGAAAACGTCATTTTGTGCTATAAGATTATATAATAGAGTACAAGGAATGGTGCAAATGTAAGAGGGTTTACCTCCACCGTATGGACAAATCAGAGTGTGTGGTTGTACAATGATAAAATATTAAAGAATATTCGGCTTCTGGACACATTTTTGAAGAAAATAATATAAATTTGCATTTGACAATAGTTATTATCAGTTTGTATACTAGTGTGGAGGATTTTTCCTCTTTCACTGCCTTTAAACATTTAAAGAGTTGACCTCAATAGGAAAAAAAAATACCCGTGATCACTTCACCGTATACAGCCCAAGTATTTCTAATGGCAGCCCTTGTAATGGTTCTGTTCCCAGTAATGTAACTATAGATAAAACTAGGGAGACTCAAAGCCCTTCCATATAACATCTTCATAGGGAGAACTCAAGCAGCACAAGCATGAAATTCAGTAATTCTCTACCGGTCCACCAGTTAAAGGGATATTCCCACAAACATAACCATATTTAAATCAGAAAATAATAAAAAGTTAAATATTTTTGCAAATACAAATAATAAAACATTTTGCAGAGTTAAAAATTTAAAGAGTTAAAGATTTCCTCTAACCATCTTAGTGGTGACATCTGTTGTCTTGATCTGTTGCCAATGGATACGACCATGAATGTAGGAACTTTCTATGGTCTATGATTTCCATATTGTAGCTGAATTATCTTCTTGTGCTTATAGTGTTTCTTCTTGATAACCCGGATACAATAAGGAAATCATGGATTCTGACCATAGAAAGGTCCTGTATTCATGGTCGTATCCATTGACAACCAATCAAGACAACAAGCTGTCAACACTAAAATTAGTAGAGAAAACCTTCAAAACTTTGCAAAATCCTTCCACAGAGCCCACTGGCCGGGCCAGTGAGTGCTATTTTAACCCTATCGCCACCATTTTTCATACCTTCCCTGACTCCCTCTGCCTTGTAGAGTATGCATTTTTCATAATTTCACCAAAAATTATGTGGTTTGCAATTTTCATAAGAAAAGATACCAGAAAAATGTTGAGATCAAAAGGTCTAGAAGGTCCCAGCTGTTCAGGTCAAGATATATGAAAATACACAAAAATATATAGCTAAAAATCCATATGTCCTATCCCCGAGGGCACTGGACCCTTACATAGTAGAGGGTTAGATAAGGAAAAAACTCTAACCTCTAAAGAAAGAACAGTAACCTGTTGACTGTAGGATGAAGACAGAAATGTCATTATAAATCTAGACGGCATAGATTATATCAGATTCTGTGAAGATTTTGCTTCTAGCGGCTGACAGTGCGAACTCTCATCATTTAAGATACAGAAACTCACTGTGACATCTTGAGGTTTCCCTAGAGGCTGAGAACAAGAAAACCTCAGGCTTTTTGTATTTGAATTTTTAGAATGTGTAGTCAAAAATGTTCACATTTCAATGTATGTAAACGACGTAGAACATAAAGATTGTCGACAAAACTATAAAAGTATGAATGATTAAAATCTTATGAACACTATAAATTAGAAGTCACAGGTAAAGTAGAAGAGTAGATTGGGGGTGTCATATTGAGCAGATTAGGGTATTGCATAAACTGCAACTTACCAGTATCCTATTTTTAACACTACCTATTGGGCCAGTGCCGGAAGAAATGATTCTAAGGCCGGGGCTCCCGTGGTGTAAACGTTGTGGAAAAAAAAAACATGGTGTTTTACAGTCACTGCATATTGGATAGGATTCTAGTGAATCCCATCCACACACTGCGAAAAAATACGAGCAGCGGACACAATGCGATTTTCCAAAACCGTCGCAGTTTTGTAAGGCGCAGCTTGTCAATTTAACCTACGGAATCGCCGGCGATTTCCCTATAGGTATTATGGAAGCAGCAAGTCTGCAGATGTTTCCTTTCTGTGAAAAGCCCTGTGGGAAAAAACGTGATGCGTGGCCGCTACGTGGGGCCTTAGCCTCAGGGTCCTTCTTCATGTATACAGAATAGGTCAGATCCAGATTCACTGCATGGAATTTTTTGTTGTTATCATTGTACACAGAGGACATAAGATTTCATAAATTACATACAAATCATCTAACGCTAAGTTCACAGAGTTCGGAGCCTGAGCCAGAGCAGGAGAGAAAGTCCTTGCAAATGGTTAACTCAATAAGATAACCCCATTTCATAGACATCTTAGAGAGGTTTTATGCTCCAGACCCCCAATAATCAGCAGCTCCTGCTCTGGCATACCCGGACATGTATCACATGTTTAGATTTTTTTTTTTTTATTGTCCCCCATAAAGGAGGTGGAGGTGGTAAAAGGTCCTCTCTAAAACAGCACACATAGAATTCTATGAGTCAAAACTGTACCTCTGTATGAAAAGACAGAAGAATAATTGTGGCATGCTGTATTAGTAAGGTGCCTCCTAGAGGTACCAGGTGGTGGCACATCGGGTCATTTCAGGTCCTTAATACCACCATTCTGTGCAAACAGCGTGATATCTAATAGATCGTGCCATCAGTGACAGAAAAGGGAAGATGGTTGGTGGCCCCAATACTTATTTTAATGATGGGTGGGAGTGAAGCATTTTAATCATTGCAGATGACAAAAGAGCTCCACTCACTATAATAAATACCCCGTCAATAAAACACTCAACATGATACATAAAATCTGCCAGTATATTAGTTGACATGATAAATATGATCTCTCAACATAACACAATGGATACAATCTGGCAACAACGCCTGCAAGGCAAACATAACACAAAAGTAATTACTTATCCAAAAAGCAAGGAGCAATTTATAGCACAGCACAATCTGTGATCGTTTCAGTACTTTTAACAACTTTCCATCTCAACCTGTCAAGGCCAATGTTACGACTAAAAAATAAATCAGAATTAAAAAAAAAAATAAAAAGATATTGAAACAGAAAGATAATTCAGGATTGACTAAGTTGTATATAAAAGCATAAATTTCCTTTAATTTACTCTGGATTAGTGTTAAAAGGTGTAAAGGACAAGATCGCAGCTCTTTCTAGCATTGACATTGGAGGCTACGCAAAGTTCTTGACAAATTTAATAACACAGATTTACATGGAGTAGTCCGGAGTCTATAATGTAATGCAGCAGAATGCATTATAATATTGCAGATGAAAGATGTGCCTGTCAACAAAAACTTGATGGATTCTAAGTATATATCAGCATATTTCTGACTGCAGCTCTGGATGTGAATGGAGTGCAAATGAAGATGCATGATAAGCAATGTAAGATGTGCCAATTCACTTAGGTTCAAGTGATTGGTGCATTGCTGCAAGCCACTGCACAGCTAGTGAAAAGGACGAAAATAAGCTGCAGAAAATGTGGCATAAAAATGGAGCATTTAAAGAGATTTTCCAGCCCCAAATGGAGTTTTCATACAGATGACCTATCCACAGTATGTGATCTATGGGGGGGCGACACCCAGACTCTGCACAGATCAGCTGTTTCGGCTGTATACTGGTTTTCTAATGTATTTTATTTTTCACCTTCCCGGGCCTCCTGCTGCAATACCAAAATATCTTGGAAAACCCCTTTAATTACAGGGTATTTGTAGTCAAAAATGAAAACCTCATAGTGCAGTTTTGTAAAACCATTCATGCTATCCTAAATGTTTGTGATATAGATCCCAATTCTCAAACAGAAATTCATTATTGCCTGCCATTTTATAGACACGGTGGAGTTGCAGTCTGGTCGCTGTCACTTTTTCCTCAAGCCTGCTAGCTAACCTTCCCCTATATTGCTTCATAATGCATAAACAAAGAGTATCTGTTAGATTCAGTGCCTATGCTGCTGTGATCACAGGACTAACAAGTTCTATCTATCTATAATATCTGTTATCCTCCAAATTGTTTAGCTGTTATCCTTTAAATTGTCACCTACATCTGACCTAAGCATTTTTGCAAGGTCTAAGAGGAGTTTTCATTACTAGCTTCAATATGAATTGTTATGTGATTCTATATCAATATATGACTGCCTTATACTAAACCAAGTGGACAAAGTGGGTTGTTTTCTGAAAGGTGGATGACTTGGTAAATACAGTTCTTTGTAATCTTCAATTTGACTGACTATTATTAATTATGTTGCCACTGGACAGCAAGAGAAACATTGGAGCTGTTCTAATACCAGACACATAAGGGGAACATGATTTATTTTTTTAAGAAAACAAAAAATAAAGCATAAAAAAGCAGTGCCTAGTCATGGTTGGACTGATGCAGGATCTTCCACTGGACCCAGATTGCAATATTTATGTTGTGTTGTGTTCTGTGCAGGAATCGGGGGCATAATAATTGCAGTTGCAGGGGGTGCTGATCTCTGCTGCTGGTAAAATATTATCTTTACAAGGGAGACAGCAGTTGGGGTACCAGGCTTTCCCCACCTCTGTCATGAGACTTTAGTGTGGACCCCTCGGTGGATAACCCCTTTCAAGGGTTACTCCAGTTACCTGTTATTGATAGGTTGTCAATAAAAGATCATGAGGGTCTGACACCCAGGGCCCCTGCTGATGAACTGTTGGAAGGGACTGCAGCATTTGTGCAAGCGCCATGATCCCTTCACTATTTACATTGCACGCCCAATGTTATATAGTGGTCATGTGATGTAATTACAGCCTTGTCTTATAGAAGTGAACAGTAAAACAGTAAAACTTATAAAACAGACAGTGTGCAATGTAAATCGTGAAGGGATCACATCACTGATCTCTTATTGATGACCTATCCTGAGCAGAGATCATCAAAAGCAAGGAACAGGAATACCCTTTAAAGGGATTATGCACCATTTAAAAATTGATGCCCTATTATTAAGATAGGGCATCAATTTTAGATCTACAGGGGTACGACTGTCAGGACCCCAGCTGATCAGCTGTTTCGCAGAGCACACAGCTACCAGCATTGTTTACATGCTGTGCTGCTTACTCATTGTATTCTTGATAACAGTGTTTGTACTATAGCTTTATCCCTTTCAAGATTGTGGAACACCACAGCAGCACCCATAACTACCGCTATCAAGAATACTCCGTAGGAATAGGGTTGGGGGCCATGATTGAAATTTGCATAGAGTGCCGACAGGACTTAGGTAACGCCACTGGGGGGAAAGTCTTCCTCTAGTAGACCAAAGGCACTGAGTTGAAAGATATCTGTTGAATTCACAAACTGTAACATAGATATATATAGTAACAAGATATATATATATATATATATATATATTGTATACTGGGCAAATTACCTTCAAGTGTGCTTGTGAGAATACTTCTTCCAAGGTATAAGGTGCTGCAAGTTGAACATCTTCAGAACTGATTTTGAAGACAGTCTCCAGACACTGTATTGCCACTGACCAAGAAAGACCAGATGTAAAACAAATGTAGTTTCTTCAGGATTAATTGAAAGTTATACAGTCTATATACTGGGATATCATGAACGACATCTTGCCGTATGACATCTAATACCGTGAATCCATGCACATTCTAAGTTGTGTCTTATACACATGTATGGGCTACCAACAATAAATAAAGTATTGTATATGTTGCAGTTAAGTCCGATATTCTTTTCATCCATATAGCTGGAGTGCAGGCTTTATATTGGATATGTTTTCCTTCTATATAGTTCAAGTGCAGGCCCTTTGATGGGCCCAAGTTCCCAGTCTGACCTTCCCCATATGTACTAAACCCTTACTAGGCAGCAGAGGAGTAGTAAACATACAGTAGTGCTAAGTAATGTATGAACCTTTCAGGAAATCCATTAACATAAAGCACTCGGCATAGCCCTTTAGCTTTATGACATTTTGCGTGCTCTGCTCTGACTCTGAATATTGACCGTGTTAATTATTTACCTTCCAGACTTTCTTGCTCATCTGACGTGTAAACATCCCGCTGACTCTGCTCTCTTAAGAACTGGATGACTGCGTACACCACATGCTTGATGGATGACATATTCAGTTCAGTTCAGTTGACCGGCAATACCTAAATAATGAGCACAGAATTGAGTGGCAGAAAGTGCTCTGTGTAAAACATTATAATGCAATAAAAAGTATTATAAATCAATAGATCTATGGCTTAATATATAGAGGAATAGAAATATAATCAAATCTGAGATTAATTCATGTAATCCCATTGAATAGGTCATCAATCGAAGATCAGCAGAGGATCAACACCCCGGTCCCCCACTGATCAGCTGTTTGAAGCAACACAGTCTATGTAATATCACCATGGCCTGTGAGCAGCTCAGCCCCATTCCTGTGACTGGGCCGAGCTGTGATACCAAGCACAGCTGCTATACAATGTATGGCGCTGTTCTGTAAGCAGTGAAGAGGCCGCAGCTCACAGCAGTTTGGCAGGGGTCCAATGTATCGGACCCCTTCTGATATTCCACTCATGATCTATCCTAAGGATAAGATTTCTGGCATACAAGGCATATAAAGATGCACAAATCTTTTATTTTTTTATTACTTTTTTTTTCACTAAACTTGCCACTTTTGCGATAAGGGTATATGGGAAGGGCGTGCAGGCAAATTTATTATCCTTTACACCAGAAATCTGGCATTAATGATGCTGAAAATCTACACCAGCTCTTTCCCTTCAGGATCACGGCCCATGGGCTGGTGACTCTTATTCAGAAATGAGGTGCACCCTCCCCCCCATTCAGGGCAAAGGGAGCAATATATATTAATATGCAACTGGTTCCCCTTAGAGGTGGTTTTGCATGAGACTTGTTGTGCCTCTGTGTCCTAAAATGATGTTTTTCCTTCCCACGTTCCAGCGTAGATGTACAGTATGTGTTCAGATCAGTTGTTTATGTGTTTGATAGGTCTCATGAAGACAACCCCTAACCACAAGTCCTATTAATGATTAGGGTTCAGTCACCCCACTGCCACAACAGCACATTGGTACCCCCTATCTCAGTGGGTTGGGACTGGTGGCGATGAAGGTGAAACAACAGACCTTTAAGTTGCCATGGTCACTATTGACTGCAGCATATAAGGGGTTAAATATCCAGGATCCATGTTATCTCCAATCCTGGGCACTGCAGCAGGGTGTTAGCTGTACAATACAGCTGATGCTCGCTGCTGATGGTGCTGGCTCAGCTCCTGAGCTGCTGTCATCACCCTGCTGTACATTTACAGCAGGGAGCGTTAAGGCCAAGGGAGTAACTTGATGGGATGCAGAGGGTACGGTCGCACCCAGGCCCTGGAGCCTTAGGGGCCCCATAAGTTCTATCTTCCAAATATGAGACCAGTAGTATAAACTATACATTGTAGTTGGGCGGCCTGGTATAGAATTTGTATGGGGCTCAAGAGTTTCATGTTACACCTCTGGTTAAAGGGGTTGTCCAGGTCAACCCGTTTAACTTTTAACTCAGCCGGGGGCAGTGAAAAAAATAAAAAAAAAATTCATACTCACCTGTCCCCGATGCTCCAGTGTCCTGCTGGCGCGTTCCGGTCCTTCTGCTCAACGGGTCTCTTCTGGAGTTCTGCTGAAGCCACTGATTGGCCTCAATGAGGAAAGGCATGCAATGTCATTACCTGTGACATCACGAGTCTCTTCCTGAGGTCAATCAGCGGCCTCAGCGGCAGGGATCCCTGACGTCACAGCCAGTGAGCAGTTTCACTTTAAGAAACGCCGCAGCAGAAGGACCGAACTGCGCCGGGAGGACACCGGAGCATCAGGGACAGGTGAGGATGCATTTTTTTTTTTTTCACTGCCCCTGGCTGATTTAAAAGTTAAAGGGGTTGTCCAATTTTGCCTGGACAACCCCTTTAAATCTCTCCCCATCATTCGGAAAATGCATGTAACAGTGCGGAAATGGTTTTGAGTGATTGTGTTAAGTTATATTTACTTACTAAAGGAAGTTCTTAAAGGGGTTCACTTAAAGGGGAGCTGAAAAGCAATACTACAGCATGGCCACTGGATAATGTACAGAGTGTATCTGTTTCCAGTTCCACAAATGTGCAGATCTGACATCTGCAGCATTTGATTCCAGGGGTGATGGGTGTCACACCTCCATCTGATATCAATGACCTTTCCTAAGGATAGGCCATCAATATCTAGTCCTGAAAAATCTCTTTGAGGCTAAGGCCCCACGTGGCGTCCCGCAGCAAAAAAGCGCTGCGGGAAATCACGCGGCGGAAACACATCGCGGTTCTTCCCGCAGCGCTTTAGACAGAAAGTTTGCAGAAGATTCCTCTGCAGACTTTCTGTTTCAATTATACCTATGGGGAAACCGCCGGTGTTTCCGTACGTTTAATTGACATGCTGCGTTTTCCAAAACCGCACCAGTTTTGAAAATCGCCGCATGTCCGCAGCATGGTTTTTATCACAAAGTGGGCATAGGATTCGCCAGAAACCCATCCACTTTGCTCTGACTGTAAAACGCCACAATTTTTTTCCGCAGCATTTCCGCCGTGAGCAAATTGCAGAGTTTACACCACTTGGGGCCCCAGCCTAAAGGAAAAGCACTGCGGGAACAACCGCGGAGGAAAACTCTGCTTCAATTCTGCAGCATTAAAATCTTTCACGATGATAGCATTCAATTTCATTGCAGGCTACAAAATCCGGCACTTCTATTGTATAGACTGTTTAGTCATTTGACATCAGTAAATGTGAAAACAGATCTATTTGTAGAAAGTGTAGATGGTTAAAAATGTGACACAGTGCATACGCTTCCTTGTTCTCCACCCAATATCACTTGACTTCTTCATTCGGTACATTATGTTGCAGGCGCACAGGCTCATAACAGAATAAATGAAATATAATTCTCTAATGGGAAGAGTGGTACAGAAGTGAGGACTGAGTCCAAGACTGAGATTAAGTGATGAGAAGAGGACCCTGGAGCTGCATCTGTACTGTATAATGTTCAGGAAAGGAGTCAATCAGTAAATCCTGTTATAGAAGGAGCACAGACGCTTCCTCCGAGAGCATCTACGGTATATCCGAGCCAGGATCAATCACAGCTATTTATTTAGGGACCGAGCGCCTGAATACAGCAAGACTAAGTGAATCACCACAAACTGTTGGGCTGACAATGTCACAGTAGTTATACAGACGTATATAGAGTGCTGTCATTCTGCTCAGTAGGGTATGTGATAGTATGTGGGGGTACATAGAAATGATAGGGGTCCTATACAGTTAGTTATTTACTTAGTAGGAGTTGCATAAATCTGTATACAGATGAGATTAATGAAATCTCATTCACTTTTCTGGTACTGTAAAAAGCAGCATTTTTTTCAGCTGCATTTCCACAGCAGCCAAAAACACTATGTTTCTGCAACGTCTTAGCCTCAAAGGGTTTGAGGAGATTGTAATATTTTAGAAATAGCCAATTAAGGTTAAAGTGCAAAAGAGGTGTTCTTCCAAGGGCTGAGTATGCAGGTTTCACAAAAAGAGGACCTTTAACCACCTCCACGAATTTAAGTTCTTAGAATCTGTTAATAGATGGCGCTGATCCACTGATTCCAGCACAGATTAAATTTTTTCTCTAGCCCCCACCATTCCCAAGTAACAATTGCAGTTAGTTTTGTTGACTGATGTGCTACTTAAAGAGGACCTTTCACGTCCTCATGTATATGGTGTTTTACATACCGCTGGAAAGCCGACAGTGCGCTATGCCCCGGGCTGGAGATATTGGAGGTCGTAGTTTCACGGTTCAACGTCAGAAGGGCGTTCCTGACAGTCTAGCTGGTCTGTAAGGAACACCCTCCCTGATTGTACTCGTCCATAGACTTTTAATGGGGGGGGGGCATTCCTCACAGCTCAGCTAGACTGTCAGGAACACCCTTCTGACGGTGAATGGTGAAACTACGACCGCCGATATCTTCAGCCTCGGGGCACATACCGGGAAAGCCAGCAGTGCACTGAATTCAGCGCACTGTCGGCATTCTAGCGGTATGTAAAACAGCATATACATGAAGACGTGAAAGGTCCTCTTTATGCTCTGCAATGTCAGAAGAGAGGTGTCAGGCAGGGGGTGTGACTCAGAGCTCCAATCAGATGCAGCCAGTGTCAGAGCTCAGAATCACACCCCTTGTCTGCTCCTGCCTGACACCGCCCTCCTGACAGTACAGAGCCTAAATAGCATATCAGGCACCAAAACTAACAGCATTAGTTGCTTGGAAACGGTGGGGGCTAGAAAAAAAATTCCAACTATACCAGAAACAGTGAAGAAGCACCTATTAACAGATGCTAATACCTGGATTTGGTACTGGTGGTGAAAGGTCCTCTTTAAGCATCATTTGCATGTTTCTAAAAACTGTTGGATTATCTCTATGGTTAAATGGTTTTTAGTGATATTTGTTAACAGTTCATTTACCCATATATCAACTACTGAAAGCAAAATTAGAATAAATGGGAAAGATTTATGAAGACATATACTATGCCCATCTTCATTGGAGGAAGGTGCGCCCAGGGCCGTTTTAACACATAATGTCCCCTTCCAGGTTACCCCTATATTTTCATGTCCCCCTCCAGCTTGCCCCCACAGCGTCATGTCCCCTCCCTCGAATTTCCCCCACACTGTCATGTTCCCCCTCAGGTTGCCCCCACAGT
Source organism: Leptodactylus fallax (assembly GCA_947044405.1). Lineage (NCBI taxonomy): Eukaryota > Metazoa > Chordata > Amphibia > Anura > Leptodactylidae > Leptodactylus > Leptodactylus fallax. The sequence goes on along the minus strand of CAMRHE010000374.1, from coordinate 1,170,864 downwards.
GTCATGCCCCCCCAGGTTGCTCTCACAGTATCATGTTCTCCCATCCTCCAGGTTGACCCCACAGTATCATGTCCCCTCACTCTCCAGGTTTCCCCCACAGTATCATGTCCACCCAAACTGTCATGTCCCCCTTAGGTTGCTCCCACAGTTTCATGTCCCCCCAGGTTGTCCCCAGAGTATCATTCCCCCCCACCCCCCGACTGCCCCCACAGTGTTATGCCCCCCCCCAGTTTCATGTCACCCTCAAGTTGCCCCCTCAGTGTCATGTGTTTCCCCCTAGGTTGCCCCCATAGTTTCATGTCCCCCACTATATACATCAAAGAAAAAGACAAATCTTAATACTCACCTTTCCCCTGTTCACTCCTCTCTCTGGTCCAGAGTCTTCAAGGAGCAACAGGTGCCATGTAAGTGACGTCTCTATATCGCGCCTCCTGCTTCCAGGACATCGGAAGCAAAGAAAGCGGCGTCATCACTGTCTTCAACTTATCGGTGTCCAGAGGACCCACTGCCCTGGACAGCAGGACAGCAAATGCAGGACTGTCCCCCGTCCAAAGGTGGCCCCACTACCATAGGGCCCAGTTGGCCTTATGGTTAAAGTGGCCCTGGGTGCGCCTCATTTATGACAAGGCACACACCTCTTCATAACTCCACCAGGCCGTGCTTCTGTGCCACCTATGAATTCTATGCCACCTGATAATAATAATAAATCTACCACGCCACCCATGCCATACCCCAGTCCATGAAAGTGGTGTGAGCGATGCAAAACAGTAAAAATTCGCAAATATTGTGCAAAATTCAAATTGCGCAAAAAACCTGAGATGTTTATGCCCCATTGTCCTTTATAATCGACTTTGGACGGTTTTATAGTAAGTAAATTCATGGTGCCAAAATTATTGCAGCATGAAATGTAGACAAGTACCAAGTGCCAGACAAGAGATTTATGAAACTACCTAAAAAAATTCTGTCTTTGTTGCCCATAGCAACATCTCCCCCTATGTTTTACTCAAAAATGTTTGCCTTTTGTTGGCAAGAAGAGGCACATAAAAGAGAGACGTGCACACATGCAAGGGGTTCTGCATGGGGCTCCTCTCCGAATACCTGCCTATCAATGGTGACTCTACTGACAGGTCTCTCCCTATTTGCATAGAGCTGAGCCAAGCCACTGAGCCAAGCCACTGAGCCAAGCCACTGAGCCAAGCCACTGAGCCAAGCCACTGAGCCAAGCCACTGAGCCAAGCCTGCTTACATGGGAGGATTTTGTCCAGGAGATATGGACCACATGACATATTTCCTGAACTAAAACCTGAACTCGGACCGACACTCAGCATCGTAGTCATTCATGATACTAGGAGTCCCTGTGTCCCCTCAGCTCTGCTGTCCCTGTACTGCAAGCATGCCAATGGTACGGACAGTAGGGACTCCTATTATCATAGATGACTACAATGCTGAGAGTCTGGGTCCTCGTACAGGGTTCGGTCTGTGCTGCAAACATGCCTATAGTATGGACAGTAGGGACTCCTATTATCATAGATGACTACAATGCTGAGAGTCCGGGTCCTGGTACAGGGTTCAGTCTGGGAAATGCAGCCGACATCTAGCCTGTATCGCATGGACCAAACTTGCCTGTAATTTTAACATGTAAAAATGCATCCATTTATGAGTAAAAAAAAGCGCTGTGTAAGCCCAGCCACAGACGATTTGCTAATGAATGAAGACAATAATCAGGTTATTACTAGTATATGATATTAAAGGTCACATACAATGCTATGATATGATATGAATTTTACATACTATACAATGTTTGGGTGGACATCTTTAAGAATTGACATAAAATCCATCAGGACGCCTCCTGTCCATATGCCACATTAATGCGTATGGACTTCATATGGGGGTACCCCTGCTCAAGACCCAACCGTTATGATCCAGAGTGTAGCTTAGTTACCAGTAGCACTTGAAACTTTAACAAAGTCAAAGGGACTAAACTCAAAATTTTCAACCTATAGGATTGCTAGGATATGTCATCACTTTATGATCAGTGGGGGGTTTATTCTCTGGGACCCTCAGTGATCCTGAGAATAAAGGGGATGTGGCACTGCAGCCTTTCTAAGTTTCTTGGGATCAGAAGAGGTCCCAGCGGTTGGACCCACACTGATCATAATGTAGTAGCATATACTAGTGCTATGTCACTGAATTTCCCCACTGTGGGACTATTAAAGGACTATTATTATTATTATTATTATTATTATGTCACCACTAAGAGAGGAATACCACTTTAACACTATTAACACTAAGCTAGTGCAACAGTACTAATGATCTCCATCATTAGAAGTAACCTGAGTGGTAGCTGGGTACCTCTGTTCCATTCATGCTGGGCACTCAGGGGCCCCCATAATCATGATCGGCAGGTGTCTCAGTAGTCGGGCCCCCAGCAATCAGATGCTTATTCTCTATCCTGTGGAAAAACCCCTGAACCCCTTAAGGACGCAGGGTAGTTTGTACGTTAATGCTCGGTGACTGTTTTAATATTTTCCCTCTCCGCCTTTCATAGCTATGTGAGGGCTTATTCTTTACATGACAAGTTGTACTTTCATTTGCCACCATTTTCGAGTACATATAATGTTTTGAATAGCTTTTATTTATGGTTTTTGTGGGTCTATGTTAAAAACCCCCCAATTCTATCATAATTTTGTTTTTACGGCATTCACTCTGTATTACAAATGACATGGCAGCTTTGTCCAGCGGGTCATTACGATTACGGCGATACCATATTTATATTGGTATTATTACGTTTTACCCCTTTTACAAATAAAACATCACCGTATTCTGACGCCTACAACTTTTTTACCTTGTTGTTGACGGAGATATGTCAGGGCTCTTTATTTGTGGGACAAGTTGTACTTTTTATTGGTACCAATGTTTGGTATGTATGACTTTCTGATCACTTTTTATTGTTATTCTTTGGTGAAAGCAAAGTGGCCAAAATACGTTAATTTGCGAATTGTGGTATAGTTTTTTTTATAGCGTTCACCGTACGGGATAAATAATGCGATTTTTGGATAGTGGGGGAATATACTCACATGGGGATACCTAACATATTTTTGTTTACATTATGTATTTTGTTTAAATGTAGGTGGATTTTTAAAATTTTTTATTATCTATTTATTTATTATTCTTTGTTTTAAACTTTTTTTTTTTACTTTTTACATGTCCCACAAGGGGATTTGAAGCTGGGATCAAAGATCCCCAGTGTATTGTACTGGAATACATAGTATTGCAGAACATCGCGCATCAGTTACCTATGGGAACTGTGCACAGGCAGTCAGGAGGCCGTTGCCCGTTCTCCTGGCTGTCATGGTAACCCCGCGGAATCCGCAATCTTATTGTGGGGGGTCTGAGGGTTAACGGGGGTGGGGGCGATCTTGCCCCCAGACCCCTGGACTATCTTCCGGCAGCTGTGCCTGCTTCTGTGCCCGCTGCATTAACTATATGCTCGGCGCGACGTAATAGTACAGCACAGGGCAGGAAGGGGTTAAAGGAAAATAAAAAGAATAAAACCAAAATGTAAACTATGGGGAATTTATCAAGCCCTTTCCCGCACCAAACGTGTGGCTCAAGCTCTGATTCGCAACTCGCCCACCACATTCTGTGAATGTGGCATTATGGGGCGGGCCGAGGCTGATTTATTAAAACTCACAGCATAACTTAGAATGGAAATCTACATCAGTCCCTACATAAATTTCCAGTCTGGTGCCAGGACCTCTGACAGTTTTATGAAGAGGCCATTGGCCGTTTATTAAGAGTGGCGTACGATACGCCATTTATGAGACAATAATACTAATATGGCGAAGATTTTTGTGCATAACGTATACCAAGTTAAAAATGGTGTAAGCTTAGTTGAAGAATCATTTGAGACAGAATTTTGACGCATGGTCAATGGGGACAGATTTTTTGGTGCATCGGAAAGCAAGAATTTTGTTGTGTCAGAAAGTGAGACAGATTTATACATATGTCTAAAACTACGAATGAGATCGACAAAGTCAAAGACAAAGTTAGACAGTATTGATAAATCTTCCCCAGTTTGTTTTTTTGCAGTTTGGGGTTCATGCCCTACTTTATGTGTACCCAGGAATTGTGCCTTACAGAACCCAAATACACAGTCCGTAATATACTGTGGGCACCTGCTTGCCAAATTGCTTGTATTACATATCACCCTAGAATGATGAGGGACATATTGAATGGACAGATCTGACCGAATTGCAGACCTGACCTGCAGTCCATGAGCCTCAGCTTCTTGTGTGCATGAGGCCTAAGAACTATTGAAGCCAATGAATCCCCTCTAACAATACACATCACAACCAGCAACCAAAATATCATGTACCCATACCAATAATATAGCATCTAAAATAACATAACAAACCCCCTGATGATCTCATACGTACACATGCGGATATAAAGCAGCATCCTGGGTTTCATGTACTTGGCATGCCATACACAGCAACCTTGCAACAGATAAGTAGGACAGGGCTTTTCTTATGCAATGCACAGTCACTTTCTGAAAAAAAGCAGCATGCCTGCATACAGGACCATAAACGCCATGTATTCTCCAAGAATGACATCATACACCGGCTCCACAGCATCACATGCATGCAGTCTCTTCAGCACCACCAACATTAGGATATATGGGGCTTCCCTATGAGAGTTATTTGGCAGGAGAAGAGTCCATATGGCAGAGACATTGGGCCCTTGTCATCGATCACTATGTTAGGAAGGAATGCACTCTGGAAAGGACAGAGTTAAAGATATTATGATGAGGATGTCAACCAGAAAAACTCCTGTCACCGTCTACAGGATCTAGAATTTTTAACACTGTCATTTCCAGAGCCAAGAGGGTACAGTGGGCACATCCCACCCAGCGACAGCAGCAGCATCCCTTACCGTGCACACCTGCAGCAGCCTGTGGAGTGTGTGGAGCTGACAGTGTCAGAGGGAGGCGTCTTGCTGACAATCACAACCCCTTAGTCACAATAGGTCCAGTGTGAAGAGTTCCCTCCCTGCTGCTACCCTATTAGTTGCATCAGTTAACCTTTTATTTGCCATTACCTGGCAGTTCCTTACCATAGCCTTCACTTTGGGGCTTGTGGTATATGCATGGTTACATCTATTATTATGTCACCATTTGTTCTCCATTCACAGGTTGTACTTCTATTTTCTTGTATACGGCTAACAGATTACTGTGATATCATTTTAATCACATTTATTAAAGGGATTTTATTTGTGAACTTTGTAATACTCTGGCCCAGATTTACTAATAGTTAGTGCAAACTTAGGCAGGCAGTCAGGCAGATACTCCAGATGTATCACAGTGGCTGAAGCTGGTAGATAAATCTGGCGTATCTTTACACTGTCTAGTCTACATTTATACCACATTTTAGTTGACATACTTTAAAGGGGTCATCCGGTTTCTAACACTGATGGCCTATCCTTGTAGATTCTCAGAAAAAGAGTGCATGGCTTAAATGCACCAAAATCATGTCATAAAATTCTGGCTTAAACGGGTTATCTGTTTTTTAACATTGATGGCCTATTCTTGGAATGGGTCATCAATACTAGATATGCGGGGTCTGACACCTGGGGCACCCGCAGTTCACTGGTACCCAGACAGCGTGTTTCTCAGCATTGAAATTTATGGGGCAGCGTTGTAGTAGCTACACCTGCCGCTATAGTTTGTACGGCAAGTGAGAAGCACAGCTCTTAATATGTAAACAATACTGAGAGCCGCACTGTCTGGGTACCGGTGACCTGCTGGGGTCCTGGTTATCAGACCCCTGCAGATTTAGTATTGGATAAGGATAGGTCACCAATGTTAGGCCGGTTGCCTATGACCATGCCGCAACTGGCCTGCCGTGATTTCAAAGCACGGGCTGCACACAGGGGACACGGGGATGTCCTTGTGTCCCGCCAGTGCACGGGCCGTGCTTCCACGGCTCCTTTCATTAAATGAATAAGAGCCATGGAAGCACGGGCTGCAAAATAGGACAAGAATAGGACATGTCCTATCTCAGCGGTCCCCAAACTTTTCTTCTCCACGGCCCGGCGGGGGGGTGGGGCAGGGATCGGGGCGGGCGGTTTAGGGGCAGGGCTTTGGTCATATGGGGGCGGGGTTATTCACTATACAGTGCTTTAGATGAGACGGGTCAGCAATCTGGCCACAGTGTTGTGGCTCCTAGCATAGCTAATGGCGGGGACCTAGTCTACAATGCTGTACACCAAGGTCCCGCGCCATTAGCTATGCTAAGAGCCACAAAACTGTAGCCAGATCGTCGACCCGCCCCACATAATGTTCCGGGAGCCACCTTTACCGAGGCTACCCGCCACCCCGCGAACCAGCAAAAGACCCCCAACGGCCCGTTCCCGGTCCGCAGACAGGTGGTTGGGGACCCCTGTCCTATCTGACGCGGATCGCACTGTAGGCTCGCACATAGGACTATGAAAATCACAGTCGTGTGTATGGGCCCATAGAAAAGAATGGGTTAGTGTGCTGTCCGTGAAATACACAGATAGCACACTGACCCACAGCACGGTCGCCTGCAACCGGCCTTAGAAATCGGATAGCCCCTTTTGGCACATTTAAGCCATGCACTCTTTTTCTGACAATCTACACCCACATGTCTAACAAGTTGAAAATGTTTGCCCAAACTAGATGCCAAAGAAGTGCCACATAGCACCAAAGTTTCACCACGTTGACACCTGTGTGTAATCATAACCACAATAGTAAATCTGGGCCTCTATTATGTAACAATTTCCTGATCTCTGTTTGCAGCAGTGAATGGGAACATTCCTACAAATGTGTCTAGACAAAGTACTGAGAGATTGCTACAATTCCATCCTTTCAAGCAATGTTCTGTTAAATGAATTAACAGCTCAGATTTCTGCTTTCTTGATAGTTTGCTACAATGTATCAGTAGATGAAGTGTATAATCCTGGAGTTTTTACTGGGTTTCCCAATGCAGGTGCTAGGGGTAGATAGCCTAAGGCTGCAGACTTTGGTGACAGCAGGCTGAATGGGGCAAAACTGGACTCAATGTGGAAAGGATAGGTAATTTTTATGAATTAGTCAGTATTATTTGTGGGGAACTTCTTTGTGGCACACTTGTACATGTGCACTGGATGCTCTAGGCAGATAAAGTACATACATAGCTATACAACATATACACATGCATATGTAGCATATACACACACATATACAGCAAATGGTCATACATATACTGCATATACAGTATATACATATTCAGCTATATACACACACATACATGTATACGAATATACACACAGATATACAACATATACACATGCATATGCAGCATATACACATACATATACAGCATATGCACATTTACAGCATATACACATACAAAATACATCATATAAACATATATGCAGCATATACACATATATACACAGGCTATATATATGCATACATATACAGAATAGACACATACATATACAACATATACAAATACAAATACATTATATACACACATATATACAGTATATATACATAGAAACAAAAAGTTCAAAGCAGCACAACCAATAATGTAACCTGGATGCAAGTCCTAGGAAGACGGCCACTTCCAATGTTCACACAGAAACGAAAAAACGGCAGCACTCCATGGATTTCAAAAAACAAAAGCAACTACTTGGAATAAAGACTCTTGCTTTCTCTCAGTATATTGTACATAGATATGCAACATATACATATACATATGTGACATATACACGTACAAATAAAGCAAATACACACATATACACAGACTTTACACTTACATATACAACCTATACACATACATATATAGCATATACACACATACACAGAATATACATTGTGAGTATGTGAACCTAGAGGGCGCAAATCAAAATAGACCTGAGGGCAGACCCCAAAATAAATAGAAATGCAAAGCCCAGACCCCCAAACAAGGTACAGACCTCATTTACCAAAATAAACACATATCCCAAAATAACATACTGAGTATGAGTACAAACTAAGAATTACTCCCAGCATAAAGGATAACAGAAGTGCTACTGTGCAGTGTCTCTATATACAGGGCAAAATGGGTGGTACTATTATGCATAAAGTGTATATACAGAATAAGAGCAGATACTTACAATTATACCCAGCATACATAATAAGAGAAGTAGTACTGTGCATTGCCCATATACATGACAAGAGAAGTAGTACTGTGCATTGCCCATATACATGACAAAATAAGTAGTACTGTGCAGTGTCCATATACAGGACAAGAGAAGTAGTACTGTGCAGTGTCCATATACAGGACAAGAGAAGTAGTACTGTGCAGTCTCCATATACAGGACAAGAGAAGTAGTACTGTGCAGTGCCCATATACATGACAAGAGAAGTAGTACTGTGCAGTGTCCATATACAGGACAAGAGAAGTAGTACTGTGCAGTGTCCATATACAGGACAAGAGAAGTAGTACAGTGCAGTGTCCATATACAGGACAAGAGAAGTAGTACAGTGCAGTGTTCATATACAGGGCAAGAGAAGTAGTACTGTTTAGTGTTCATATACAGGACAAGAGAAGTAGTACTGTGTAGTGTCCATATACAGGATAAGAGAAGTAGTACAGTGCAGTGTCCATATACAGGACAAGAGAAGTAGTACTGTGTAGTGTTCATATACAGGACAAGAGAAGTAGTACTGTGTAGTGTCCATATACAGGACAAGAGAAGTAGTACAGTGCAGTGTCCATATACAGGACAAGAGAAGTAGTACTGTGCAGTGTCCATATACAGGACAAGAGAAGTAGTACTGTGTAGTGTTCATATACAGGACAAGAGAAGTAGTACTGTGCAGTGTCCATATACAGGACAAGAGAAGTAGTACTGTGTAGTGTTCATATACAGGACAAGAGAAGTAGTACTGTGCAGTGTTCATATCCAGTACAAGGAAAAGTAGTACTGTGTAGTGTTCATATACAGGACAAGAGAAGTAGTACTGTGCAGTGTCCATATACAGGACAAGAGAAGTAGTACTGTGCAGTGTCCATATACAGGACAAGAGAAGTAGTACTGTGCAGTGTTCATATACAGGACAAGAGAAGTAGTACAGTGCAGTGTCCATATACAGGACAAGAGAAGTAGTACAGTGCAGTGTCCATATACAGGACAAGAGAAGTAGTACTGTGCAGTGTCCATATACAGGACAAGAGAGTAGTACTGTGCAGTGTTCATATCCAGGGCAAGGGAAAGTAGTACTGTGTAGTGTTCATATACAGGACAAGAGAGTAGTACTGTGCAGTGTTCATATCTAGGACAAGGGAAAGTAGTACTGTGTAGTGTTCATATACAGGACAAGAGAAGTAGTACAGTGCAGTGTCCATATACAGGACAAGAGAAGTAGTACTGTGCAGTGTCCATATACAGGACAAGAGAAGTAGTACTGTGTAGTGTTCATATACAGGACAAGAGAAGTAGTACTGTGCAGTGTCCAAACATACAGAAAAAGGACAGCTACGTAGGATAAAACCCAGCATGCAGGGCATAATTTTTCATCTACCAGTCATCCTGTGCTTTATCACTTAATATTATCAGAGTCTTAGGGAGAAAATTTGTTAAAGTGGTTGTCTATCAGTATCCTATTGTTGACCTAGGATATAGGATATGTCCATCGACAGGAGATTAGTGAAGGTCTGACTTCTGGCACCCCTGTCTGACCACAGCTTATTGCCTGGTCCCAATTAAAAACACATGCAGGAATAATTGTCTGCCAAATTAGTGTTTTGATGAGAGCTATTGGAGGTTTATAGGCAGAATATCTAAATATCTATTGTATATTGGAGTACAGGCTCTCAGGAGCAGAATATCTATTATACCTATTATATTCAGCTGGCATACATTTCCCCCCAGGCACACAATACATGCACCTCAAATATGAGGAGGGGGTGCGCTTCGTCATATATAAGGTGCACCCTCTGCCAGCTCTGGGGTTATGAAGACTGGTAAGTCAGTAACACCCCTCCTGCCTATTACACGACGGCCTTCTAGGCAATTGTCTACTCCCATCCACCCCTTGTCTCGGCCATGATGGTGACAGATGTGTACATGTACTCTAAGAAGAAGTAGCACGGGAGGGGGGAGGGCAAGCTGAATTTTTGCACCATGAACCTTTAAGCAACATGAATTTATCACTTGCAGTTACTGCACAATGTGAACAGCACAAGTCTCCACAAACCAGTCTCCTCTTCCAAATCATTCTCCTTTCCTTCCATCCCTACATCAGAAGCTTCCTGCTATACCGTCCTTTACCACTAGATGGTGAGCTATACCAGGACGTGTTCACTGGATTGACAGGTCAGCACCGCCCGCACCGTTCCTCTGCGGCCATGTTAACTGAGGGCAATAAGACTGCATATATGCGTGAGTAATGTCAGCCCCTCACTGGTTATGTGTTGGCAGTTTGTATGACACATTTCTTGCAGGGTATTGACGCTAAAACTTCATGAATTTGGAAGCTGGTGTAGAGACTACGACACTGTACCGAAGCTGCAGCTATTGTTTGCACTGGTTACTAGGGGAGACTTGCCCATATAAAATATGTCTGCCACCTTGTCCTTGACATGTGGTTAGTAGCCATGCCTGGGAGTGCACACTGAGCTGTCCAGGTCATGTATGCAGCACGTCTGTGTGTGGTCACCTTCTGCAGGTACCTGCATGTCAGCCATGTACTGGCCAGCTCTGCTCTATGGCAGGTGCATGCTGGGAGTTGTAGTTGCAAGTGACAGAGGCTTAGGCTAGTACTGTGTGCTGGGAATATCTATTGATGACATGTTATTGTATGCTGGGACTTGTAGTTTTATACACCTGAATGTCCTGTGATCTGAAATCATATTGTATGCTGAGACTAGTAGTACTGCCTGGGGTCCCCAGTGGTGGCATTGTATTGTATGCTTAGACTTGTAGTTCTCTTTACCTGGGCCTCCAGTGACATATTTTATGCCGGGACTTTTAGTTCTAAATACTTTGGTGTCCAGTGATTTGTCATCTAATTTGTTGTATGCTGGGACTTGTAGTTCCATATAATGGAACATTTAGATATTTATTCTGGTATCTTATGATGGGACTTGTAGTTCTGTATATAAGAGCTTCCTTTGATTTGACATTATATTGTATGCTGAGACTTGTAGTACTACTCTCCAGTGGTGACATCGTATTGTATGCTGGGACTTGTAGTTTTAGACAAATGAACTTGCTATGGGACTTGTAGTTCCATATACTGGAACATTTAGAGGTTTATTCTGGTATTTTATTATAGGACTTGTTGTTCTGGATATCTAGTGATTACTTGTAGTTCTGGGTATTTGGGATATCTGGCGAGGACTTGTAGTTCTGGATATCTGAGCTTCCGGAGATTTCACATTATATTGTATGCTGAGGCATACACTGTACTATACACAGTACTATAGACCTGGGGCCTCCAGGGGTGACATCATGTTGTATGCAGGGGTTTATAGTTCTATGAGCTTATTGTTGTTTGAAAATATTTTGTATACTAAGACTTATACTATATACCTGCCACCTCCATTGGTGAGATCATATACTGGGATTTGTAGTTCGATACTCTTCAGCTTCCTGTGATTTTTGATGTTGTATGCTGAGGCTTGTAATACCAGATATACCTGGGCCTGACTTAATATTTTATGACTTTTTAAAGATTTTTTTATTTGATTAGTTGACAATGGATATAACCATAAATTCAGGAACTTTCTATGGTCTCGCACTTGTCAGAAACCCAACCAGAGTGGTGGATCCTACTCTGTGACATAAATATGTCCCAAGCAGGGTATATGGGACATGAAAAAACCCCCTTTAAGGGCCACATTGAGCTCTTGTGCCGGTGTTATAATCTGTTTTTCTAAAAATTAACAAAAAAAACGGCAATGAAATTGCTTCCCGTGGACTTAAAGGGTTGTTCCAACTCACTTTTATTATTTAATAGTTTTCCTGAAGGGCCTGTAAACATTAAAAAAACAGTACTCCCTTCTTCCCGAGCCTCTGCTTCCAGCGGTGGCAGCTCTGTTCTTCTGTATTCAGGTCCCCTGGCTGACGTCAAGAGGTCGCTGCAGCCAATCACAGGCCTCATTGGTGACCTTATCACAAGTGCCATGTGACTGCTGTAATGGGCCGTTTGTGAAGAGGTCACCTGGCACAAACAGCTGAGGGCCTGTAAATGAAGAATGGACCTGTTGTCACTGGAAAAGGAGGCCTGGGGACAGGCGAGTACTGTATTTTTTTTTTTTTTGTTTGTTTTTTTTTTTTTTTTATGTTTATGGGTCCCTCAAGAGCACCTTAAAATAATGAAAATAGGAGTCCCCCAGGTGGGGATACAATGAATGCTGCCACCTTGTGGTATAGATCGTGTAGTGTGGATTTATGTGGAATATTTCTTTAACATGCTTGGATATAGCATTTTTTTCAGGAGAAGCGTATAAGTGTAATTGACCCATTTTATTTATCATGCAGGAATTTCGCTCTGCTGTATTATTAATCTTATTATTATTTCCATTTTTAACCACAGGTTACAGAGCAGGAGATTTCTGTTTAAGATGACAATGGGGTCCGAACATCCCAAATCCATGAGAATGGCATCTAATATGGTGGCCAATGAGAATATTCTGCAGTGGGACTTGTCTCCAGAGGATATTCACACCAGAACAGAAGAACTCATAACAAGTACTAAGAGTGTATATGACGCAGTAGCTGCCCTGGAGGTTGAGAAAGTCACATATGAAAACACTGTCAAAGTTTTAGCTGACCTGGAACTAGAATATGCAGGTAATAGTCATGACAGTGAGGCTAAGGCCCCATGTAGAGGGCCACAGCGAAAAAGTGCTGCGGGAAAAACCGCACCGACAATGCATTGTGGGTTTTCCCACAGCGCTTTTCACAGAAAGTCTACAGAGGTTTCATCTGGGGACTTTCTGCTTCCATTATAACTGTAGGGAAACCACCAGTGTTTCCTTCGATATAATTGACATGCTGTGATTTCCAAAACCGCAATGGTTTTGGAAATCACAGCCTGTCCACTGCACATATTTTTCCGTAATTTGTGGATGGGGTTTTGGCCCCCGCCACGTAGGGTCTAGCCTTAAGTGGGTTCTGAACAATGTTAACATTGTTCTGTAGGTCCACATGATTACGGCGATACCAAATTCATATAGATTTTCTAATATTTTACTAATTTTAAAATATTTTTACTAATACGTTTTTGCTTTGTGTCAAAGGAACGGGTGAGGGTGGATCTTTTTTTGTGTAGCGAGCTGTCGGGGTGTTTTTTTTTTTTTTTTTTTTTAAGTACCATTTAGGTACACAATGACTTTTTGATATATTTTTTTTATGATATATATATATATATATATATATATATATATATATATATATATATTATTTATTTTTTTTTTTTTTTTTATTTAGTTCCCTCTAGGTGACTTGAAAATGAGATCACTTGTTCGAATTTACAATATATTGTAATGCAGTGTACTGTGCCTACAGCGTCTCCCTTTTACACCTGGCCTGTGGCTGGGTGTAATGGAATTACTAAGATGAAGGGCTTGGTGGGCTTTCACTAAGGCCCTGGCTACCATAACAACCTCTCAGCAACCCCTCTGCATTTTGTGGAGGGAACTACCACATCTCAGGGGTAAATTTCCAGGTTCAGAGTTCTCTCTGATTTCAGGTGCTGCAGGCGGGGTCAGATGCCATATACTCCCATGCAACATGTTATGTACATGTATGTCACATGTCAGGAAGGGCCTATTAAAAACAAAATTGTGCATGTGGTTGGACATTCCAGTCCCATTCATGGAAGACATTTAGAGGTTATGAATGTTGTAAAGCAGAGTAAAAGTCCGACCTAATATAGACATTTCTATAGGAAGTTCTGTTTGGTGAACTTGTTAATTTCATGAGCACTTTTCCTCTAACCAAAACTTTCCTGCTGTCTCGTAGTGGAGCGAAGCATGTTAGATTTTCCACAACATGTGTCCCCGAGCAGAGACGTGCGGATGGCTAGCACACAAGCTGATAAAAGGCTGTCTGAGTTTGATGTTGAGATGAATATGCGGGAAGATATATTTAGAAGAATTCTCCATTTCCATGTGAGTACAATATGGTTGACACAACTCCATACCATCCATTTTAAGAAACTGGCATTAGCGCTAGTTCACACTGGAGGATAAAAATTGACAACTGTGTGTCACCATTCTTCTCAATGAGATATGTCTCTACAGTATGATACTGTCCAGCCAGTGATGATAATATCAGACTGTGTAGGGAGAAAGTAAATGTGGTGCTCAGTTGTTACGCTAGATTCACGCTAGCATTGTGTTCTCCATCGTTCAGGTCTGCCAGGGATCCGAGCAACGGAGAGCCGGACCACTATTTTAGGATTTACACACAGACATTGACGGAACCCATTGACCATAATGGGGTCCGTCAGGTGTCCATTGTTTGAAAACTGAAACTGGCGGAGAGAAAGTCCTCTGTTCAGGACTTTTCTCTCTGCCAATTTTCTGTGGCTTCTGCAACGGATCCAATGGAGACACCTGCACAAATGTGAACCTAGCCTTAGATTGTTCTAAGATTTACAGAAGGAATAACGCAGGGATGGCACAATGCAGAGCCCACAGCTACCCCCCTCGCCCTTCCAGTAGGGGTTTATTGGGTGCAGTTAAAACTGCATAAAATCTGCTTTTGAAAAAAGTTTTCATGAAATTTTGGTGCAGTTTTCTAATTTTATAGTTGAAACACAAAGGTTGAAAACTGCGGCAAACATACAGCAATTGTTGACATTCTGTTTATTCAAAACCCGTAGCACAAGAGACTTTTACTGTAGTGTGCAGCAGGTTAGCTACCGGTGGTTTTGTAGTCGCTAAAGCTAGTCTGACATATCCACAATGTGGCTGCATGTTATTGTATTATGACCAGAAAACCTTGATTCCCGCCCTCCACTTTCCGAATGTTTCTACCAGACTGAACTTAGATCAGAATAAAACCCTATAGGGTCATTTGCACCCTCTATGTTATAGCTCAGGGTCATGATATTATGCTCATATAATAAATCAGCTTGTGAATATTGCTTATAGAAGACACAGGACCTGGAGCAGCTGCAGCCAGAAGTCAGACGATATCTGGAAAAGTCAGTCCAGCTTGGAAGACGCAATGGACTCCATCTCCCTACAGAAGTACAGAGTGTGAGTATTACCAGAACTGGATTTTTTGATGGCTTACAATAGACAAAATTGAATCTATTATGCTACATGCACACAAATGTGTACATATGCCGCGTCCGTAGTTGAACGTCACAGAAGGCACATGGATGATATCTGTGTGCTGCCAGTGCCTCCACTGACCCATTCATTAGCACACTGACCATGCACATGTTTATGTGCATGAAGCCTAACATGTAGGTTATAGTGAATATATATAATATATATTTATAGTGAATAAACTAATATATGTAGGGCCCTCTATCCCACTGTGCCAGTTGGTCACTGTTAGCATTATCTGTTTTGTACATCCAGTGTACCGTATGTAAACCCTCAAATGTAAAGCAGCATGGAATTAATGGTGCTATATAAATAAACAATAATATATGTGTGTATATATAGAGATAAAGAGAGAGGACACTTGCGCCACCTAGTGAATATTACTATGAAGCATTTTTTGTATGGTATCTATACCATAAAATAAATAATTCTGTATAATTAGTTTCACCTCATTGTTAGGCTAATGTGCAGAATTTTTTTTTTTTTTTTTTTTTTTGGGTGTGTCGGGGGTAACTTATTTCACATCCTCCCTGTGTAAAGCCTGCCATACCCATAAGATCATGCAGACGATATAATGTGTGTGCACTGACTGGGAGTTGGTTTATAAGTACCTGGAGTCGCTGGGGCCTGCACAAATTGGCACTTAATTGGTCTAATTTGGTTGATCATACCATGCACTTAGTTTCAGCTAACAGGCCGACATGTCCCATCTTTATCACTCGCACGTTCAGTACACAGACGTCTGCTGTTGGCCATCGCAAACAAAGGAGTTCATTTTTTAGCTGACTTTTATCTTGTATACAGATACCTTTTAGGGGTATGGTTACATGAGAAGCTTTAGTTCACGTGGAATCTGACATATAAGAAGATTGGGGAGGGATTTATCATGACCAGCATTTAATGCGCTGGTTTTGGTAATCCCTTTGCCGCCAGAGGATGCGCCTTATTTATGGAATCTACGCCAGCTCATAGCTGACTTACATCAAACAGTAACAGTAAACTGGCATAAATGATCCCTACTCACCCTCACCCACTTTCAGGAAAGGGGCAAAGGCAGTGTAAAAGAGAAAAAGTCGCAAATTTTTTGCACAAAAATGCTGTATTGCCTTATTGTGGGGATATATTGTAATCGGATGTCTTATTGAGACACAACATGGTAGTTTCCTGCTTTGTAGTACAGTGTCAGGGTCAGTTCACACTGTGTTTGCAGTTTATGTCAGGAGGCATACTGTGGGGGTCATCACATATATGGTCACATGTTAAAAAAAACAAAACATACATATATAAACCATGCTCTGGGTAGTGAACTACACTATTCCATTCAGTTGAAGAAAAAAAAAAAGTTATACCTACATATAGTAGCCCAACTGATACAGAGTGGGGGCACTCTTTGCATCTAGAAGGTGGATACATATGATATATGTTTCTGCATTGTTTTTGTTTGCATGTGACAAATGGACATTGACAGCACAGTGTGAATACATCCTTATATGGTCTTTGACTCCATATAGCCTTCAGGACCTTATACTGGATGGAAATTCTCAGTAGATGTTATTGTACTTGGTGATTCATTCTCTCCATTGTGCCTGTGTTTCTCAGTTATGGATCAGCTTTCAGTCTCTTTTGTTATTATTGAGGTCTTCTTCTAGTTTCTTTTTTTTGTAATTTTACCCAGGAAATAAAAGCCATGACAAAAAAGATCAGTGAACTAAGTATTGACTTCAACAAAAATCTCACCGAAGACAACACAAGTCTCATGTTCACAAGAACAGAACTTGGTAAGACTGTGTTTCTTCCATAACCTTACCGTAGGCTTGCAATATGTAAAGTGATTGTACCAAGTTTTGAGGTTATCCTCTGTCAGTAGGCTAGGGGATAACTTCATGATTCGTGGGGGTTCTTATTGTTGGGACTTCCAATGATCCTGAGAACAAGGGTCCAGTTTTTTGGCCCTGATGGAGCAGCAGGCCAAGCATTTGCCATACTGCTCCTGTTATTCTCTGTGGGAGCATTGGAGATGGCGGAGTACAGGTAGGTGATCAATAGGTTGATAGGTGATCAATACCAGAGTGGTGGATGGATGACTTCCAGCATCACTACCGATCAGCTGTCATACCATTCTCTCCCACACCATTAATGGGATTTTCAATAAACCTAACCATATTTAAATTTGTAGAGAACATTTTTGCAGAGTTTTATGGATTTTTGCTAACCATCTTAGTGGTGACAGTCTTTGTCTTGCTCGGTTGCAAATGGATATGACCATGACTGCAGGAACTTTCTATGGTCTGGGACTTGTTAGAAACCTATAATGGCCTTATTGTGGACAGGTTATCAGACAGGAACACTACACGTATAAGATAACCTGGTCACAATAAAGACATCATGGCTGGGTTTCTGAGACGTTCCAGAGCATAGAAAGATTCTGAATTTATGGTTGTTTCCATTAGCAACTGATCAAGACAACAGACTGTCACCACTAAGATGGTTAAAGAAAATCTTTAAAACTGCAAAATTTATAATTATTTATATTTGCAAAAATGGTTATGGGAAAACCACTTTAAGGCTAAGACCCCATGTTGTGGAAAAGTCGCCTTTTTTGTTGCAGTTTTTGGAGCCAAAGTCCGGAGTGGGTTCAGGAGAAAGAAGTATAAAAGATTCCTCTTTATTTCCCATTACTTTTGTAGTCACGCTTGACATTAGCTCCAAAAACTGCAGCAAAATCTGTAACATAAAAAGCAGCTTTTCCGCAACGTGGGGCCTTAGCCTAAAGCAATTTTTCCAGACCCAAATTGAAATTGATTTTTCATACTGATGACACCTGAGCCTTGCACAGATCAGCTGTTGCAGCAGTATCTGGTGCCGGAAGCTGCTAGTGGACGACAGCATGTGCAACATTAGGCCTAAAGCTGAATTCAGTTTCACTAGCCAGACCTGAAGAATCTAGAAATCACTGAAATAGAACCTGACAACATGAAGTAGGCTAAAAGATCTCAAAAAGAAACACATTATGCCCTGATTTCAAGAACAGATGAGCGAACTACAGTGAGAGCTATTATTCACAAATGGAGAAAACCTGGAACAGTGATGAACCTACCAAAATTACTCCAAGAGCACATTGACGACTCATCCAGAAGGTCACAAAAGAACCCAGAACAACCTCTAAAGCACTGCAGGACTCACTTGCCTGCATCAACAATAAGAAAGAGACTGGGCAAAAATGGTATCCATGAGAGAGTTCCAAGGCGAAACCAAAAAAAAAAAAAAACACATAGGCCCATCTGAAATTTGATAAAAAACATCTTGATGATCCCCAACTTTTGGGAAAATATTCTGTGGATTGACAAGACAAAAGTGAAACTTTTTGGAAGGTGTGCGTCCCATTACATTATTATTCTTATTTATTTATATAGCACCATTAATTCCATGGTGCTTTTACATTTGAGGGTTTGCATACGGTACACAAGATATACAAAACAGATATAATACTGACACCATTACAACTGGTATAAAGCTAACACAGAATTTCAGAAAAAGAACATTATACTGGTCTGGGGCTGCTATGCTGCTTCATGACCTGGACGACTTGCTGTAATTGATGGAACCATGAATTCTGCTATCTACCAGAAAATCCTGAAGGAGAATGTCTGGCCATTAGTTTGTGACCTTAAAGGGGTATTCCCACGAACATAACCATTTTTAAAGTTGTAGATAATTAAAAGTTAAGCATTTTTGCAAATATAAGTAATTAAATATTTTGCAGAATCTTAAAGATTTTCTCTAAATATCTCATAGTCACAAGTTGTTGTCTTGATCGGTTGCCAGTGGCCACGACCATGAGTGCAGGAACTTTCTAAGGTCAGAAAATCAGCTATGATTTCCTTATTGTGGCCGGGATATCTTCTGATACATGTAGTGTCCCTGCCAGATAACCCAGCTACAATAAGAAAATCGTTGCTGGGTTTTTGACAAATCCCAGACCATAGAAAGTTTCTGCACTTGTGGTCTTATCCATTGGCAACCGATCAAGACAACAGACTGTCACCAAAAGATACAGTATTTAGAGAAAATAACTGCTTATATTTGCAAAAATATTTAACTTTTAATTATCTACAAATATAGATATGATTATGTTCATGGGAATACCCCTTTAAGCTCAAGCGTACTTGGGTTCTGCAGTAGGACAATGACCCGAAACACACTGTCAAGTCCACCTCTGAATGGCTGGTAAAAATAAAAACCCAAAAGGAATGTTTTGGCGAGGCCTAGTCAAAGCCCAGACCTACAGTGCCTTGTGAAAGTATTCGGCCCCCTTGAACTTTTCAACCTTTTGCCACATTTCAGGCTTCAAACATAAGGATATAAAATTGTAATTTTTTGGGTGAAGAATCAACAACAAGTGGGACACAATCGTGAAGTGGAACGAAATTTATTGGATATTTTAAACTTTTGTAAAAAATTAAAAACTGAAAAGTGGGGCGTGCCAAATTATTTGGCCCCCTTAAGTTTAATACTTTGTAGCACCACCTTTTGCTGCGATTACAGCTGCAAGTCGCTTGGGGTATGTCTCTATCAGTTTTGCACATCGAGAGACTGAAATTCTTGCCTATTCTTCCTTGGAAAACAGCTCGAGCTCAGTGAGGTTGGATGGAGAGTGTTTGTGAATAGCAGTTTTCAGCTCTTTCCACAGATTCTCGATTGGATTCAGGTCTGGACTTTGACTTGGCCATTCTAACACCTGGATACGTTTATTTGTGAACCATTCCATTGTATATTTTGCTTTATGTTTGGGATCATTGTCTTGTTGGAAGATAAATCTCCATCCCAGTCTCAGGTCTTTTGCAGACTCCAACAGGTTTTCTTCCAGAATGGTCCTGTATTTGGCTCCATCCATCTCCCCATCAATTTTAACCATCTTCCCTGTCCCTGCTGAAGAAAAGCAGGCCCAAACCATGATGCTGCCACCACCATGTTTGACAGTGGGGATGGTGTGTTCAGGGTGATGAGCTGTGTTGCTTTTACGCCAAACATATCGTTTTGCATTGTGACCAAAAAGTTCGATTTTGGTTTCATCTGACCAGAGCACCTTCTGCCACATGTTTGGTGTGTCTCCCAGGTGGCTTGTGGCAAAAGTTAAAGGAGACTTTTTATGGATATCTTTGAGAAATGGCTTTCTTCTTGCCACTCTTCCATAAAGGCCAGATTTGTGCAGTGTACGACTGATTGTTGTCCTATGGACAGACTCTCCCACCTCAGCTGTAGATCTCTGCAGTTCATCCAGAGTGATCATGGGCCTCTTGGCTGCATCTCTGATCAGTCTTCTCCTTGTTTGAGATGAAAGTTTAGAGGGACGGCCGGGTCTTGGTAGATTTGCAGTGGTCTGATACTCCTTCCATTTCAATATGATCGCTTGCACAGTGCTCCTTGGGATGTTTAAAGCTTGGGAAATCTTTTTGTATCCAAATCCGGCTTTAAACTTCTCCACAACAGTATCACGGACCTGCCTGGTGTGTTCCTTAGTCTTCATGATGCTCTCTGCGCTTTAAACAGAACCCTGAGACTATCACAGAGCAGGTGCATTTATACGGAGACATGATTACACAGAGGTGGATTATATTTATCATCATCAGTCATTTAGGACAACATTGGATCATTCAGAGATCCTCACTGAACTTCTGGAGTGAGTTTGCTGCACTGAAAGTAAAAGGATCGAATAATATTGCACGCTCCACTTTTCAGTTTTTTATTTTTTACAAAAGTTTAAAATAACCAATAAATTTTGTTCCACTTCACAATTGTGTCCCACTTGTTGTTGATTCTTCACCAAAAAATTTAAATTTTATATCCTTATGTTTGAAGCCTGAAATGTGGCAAAAGGTTGAAAAGTTCAAGGGGGCCGAATACTTTCGCAAGGCGCTGTAAATCTGATTGAGATGCTGTGGCAGGACCTTAAACAGGCAACTTATGCTCAGAAATCCTCCAATGTGGCTGAAAACAATTCTGCAACGAAGAGTGGAACAAAATTCCTCCATAGAGATGTGAGAGACTCATTGCCAGTTATCACAATAACTTGATTACAGTTGTTGCTGCCAAGGGTGGCACAACCAGTTGTTAGGTTTAGGGGGCACAACCAGTTGTTAGGTTTAGGGGGCATACTTTTCACAAAGGGCCAGGTTGGTTTGGATAGCTTTTTTCCCTTAATGAAATCATCATTGAAAAAACTGCATTTTGTATTCAAGTAGGTTTTGTCTGATATTGAAATTTGTTTGATAATCTGATAAATGTAAGTATGATTAAAAAAAAAAAAAAAGCAAGAACAAAAGGGGGCAATTAGTTTTTCACAGCACTGCAGGTCATCAGTTTGATTGATTTGGGGCCAAAAAACCCCTTTTAAGTGACAAAAATGGGATTGAATCAAACCAGGGAAACCTTTCACGATCCAAGCCTATGGGAAGGGTTTACCATATTGTCTGCATGTGAACATTTATGAATGTCAGTAACATTGGTCTCTGTTGTGGTGTATTTTACAGAGGGTCTTTCTACTGACTTCATAGACGGCCTAGAAAAAACAGATGACAACAATTACAAAGTAACTCTTCAGTATCCACATTACTTTCCTGTTGTTAAAAAGTGTTCTGTTCCTGAAACTAGGAGGAAATTGGAAGCAGCTTTCAACAGCAGGTGTATGAAAGTGAGTACCTATAGTCTACATTATGTCCTTCCCACGACTTACATATTGTAATGATAGTAGTATTAAATATAGGCAATGCCGTTTCAGTGGTCTCTGTATTCACATTAGAGGGGTCGTCTCATAATGACATTGCTTTGTTTAATTAACTTTTTCATAGGCAGCTACTGCAGGGGAAATGTTGGATTATAGGGTGGCATTACAAATGAAAGGCTGTCAATGTAATGGATAGATGTCCATGTGGCTTTATGGGGTATTTAGAGTTAGATTGTCCTAATGGGACAACCCCTTAATTGATCCTAGTCAAGTATAAGAATAGTTTCACACACAGCAGTCTTTGGAAAAATTGTACAGTTAGTGGCTGAGCCAAGTAACAGTATGTCCCATCGTGGCCTTCATACAGTATAATGTCCTATAGTGGACACTACAGTGTTTGTTATGAATATTGCAAAAATTTCGGATTCAGACGACCCCAAATATTTTGGGGATCACCATCCACGAACTATTATACTCTGGGGTGTCTTCAGACCCCAGAGTATAATGAGTGGAGACCCAGAGGAGGTCATCAAACAACTAACATTGTTACTCACTTCTCTTGGGCTCCAGCGAGGGTGTTTGGGCCTCTTCAATGATGTCACAGACCGCTGGAGCCTGTAATCCAGCAGGTAACAGCCTATTAAAAAAAACAAAATAAAGCCTGGAGTCCACCAGGCCCTCTAAGGTCGCGGGCCACGTATCAGATGCTATGGCAGTAGTTTTGCCACTGTTGGTGGGTGTCTCCCTGGTGCTGGTCTTCCAATGTTCTGATATTGATCTTAAGGACTTTTTTAAAGTTAAAATGATACTCGCATTGGAAAATCTCTCATTTTCAGATTTTTTATATTAATAGAAATCCCTAAGCATTGACATATGTGTCATGTATCAGAGATCAGACCAATATGTTTTTCTTATATATAACTATATCAGTTTTTAAGCTGGAATTAAAGGGGTATTCCCATGAACATAATCATATCTATATTTGTAGGTAATTAAAAGTTAAACATTTTTGCAAATATAAGTAGTTAAAATTTCTGCAGCGTTTTAAAGATTTTCTCTAACCATCTTAGTAGTGCCTTGATTGGTTGCCAATGGATACGACCACAAATGTAGAAAGTTTCTATGGATGGAACTTGTCAAAAACCCAGCCATGATTTTCTTATTGCAGCTGGGTTATCAAGCAGGCACACTACATGTATGAGAAGATATCCCAACCACAATAAGGATATCATTGCTGATTTTCTGACCTTAGAAAGTTCTTGCATTCATGGTTGTATCCATTGGCAACCAATCAAGGCAACAAGACTGTGACCACAAGATATTTAGAAAAAAATCTTTAAAATTCTGCAAAATGTTTAATTACTTGTATTTGCAAAAATGTTTAACTTTTAATTATCTACAAATTTTTTTTTAATTATCTACAAATAAATCTGCTGCAAAATTTGCATGTCTTACATATTTATTGTGATGCAGCTTTGCTGTGGATGAAATTCAAGCAATTCTACATCAAAAAGAGTTGAATATTCAGAAGCCTTGTAATGAAGATATGTCTTGGATGATTTATCTTCTGCATCTTCCTATGTGATGAGTTTTTTTTTCTCTTTCTTTTAGGAGAACACTGCAATACTTGAAGAATTGGTAACTCTTCGGGCTAAGCTGGCAGAACTTCTAGGATACCAGACACATGCAGACTTTGTACTTGAATTAAACACGGCGAAAAACACAGGCAATGTATCTACCTTTCTGGGTAAGTTGTAGTTAAAGGGGTTGTCCAAATTTTTGCATCTGTTTTTACACTTCTGTTTAGAAACACTACCCGCCTCAACTTTTTTGTAGCAATCCAGCACTGACGCTTATATGGTCCTCCCAGCCAGCATGTGGCCACTGCAGCCGTCATGTGCAAAGGTCATGTGTTGTACTACTGTTGGCATCACCGCTTAGCACCACATCTTGATGCCAGTTTTACAGCATGTGAGCACTCATTCTAGCTGCTTAAAAACAAAGGAGAACTGTAGGAGTATGGTTTTCCTATAACAATTGCTGCTTTAAAGTGGTTTTCTGGGACAAAAAAGGGATTGTTCATAAGTATACTATTGATGGCCTATCCTTAAAGGGGTTTTTTAGGCTAAAAATATTGTGGTGTATACTAAGGCCACTAATATCATATCTGTGAGGGTCTGATAACTTAGTACCTCCATCGATTAGCTGATACATAGAGAATGGAGCAGGAAGCAGACAGCTCTCTTCTCTGTGCAGTGGCAGAACAGAGTCACAGAACTGAGCTGATCTCCGAGACCAAGGCTGGCCACTACACAGAGAACAGAGATGTCTGCATCCTGCGCCATTCTCTGTGTTATCTGCTGATAACAGCTGACCTGTGGGGATGCTGAGTGTTGGAACCAGCAGATGTGGTATTGATGACCTATCCTTTGGTTAGGTCATCACTATTTTTAGTCCAAAAACTTCCTTTAGTATACATCTCTTAAAACATTGATGGCTGTCATTGTTTTTGACCAGTGGCAGTCTGACTCCTGGGACCCTTGCCCACCAACAGAATGAAGCCTAGTGCTACAGCATATTTCCAATTCACTTGCCCTGCAGTACTAGGCACAGCCACTTGTACAGACAAGCCACTCAGCCTATGAAGCAATGAAGGCCAATGCTAACAAGAGGTCAATAATGTTTGTCTAGGAAATTTCTTACTATGCAATCAATAAACATAGAAGCTAAGCAGTGAAATTTTCTCAAGGGGAGCCTGTCAGGTCTATTTAGGACATTAAACCACCCACAGGTCCTTATAGACCTACTTTTTTTTTTTTTTTTTTTTTGTCCCAGATCACCCTGTTATAAATCCATCTGTGCCCACATTTTAAAAGAAATATACTTTTATCCTTACCTAGAGATGAGTCTGATGAGTCTCATCTCTGTTACTCCCAACGCCTGCGCAGTTCTTCAGTAAAGCCGAGAATGTACACCCTGGCTTCGCTGCGCATATGCCAGTGGTATGCCGCATGCGCACTGAAGCTGAGGTCTACGCCTTTGGCTTCAGTGAATAACTGCGCCCGTGCGAGGAGTACAGCGACAGGATAAGTATAAAGGTTTTTTATTTTTTTTGCAGGCACGAATTACTTTGTTACAGGGAGATTTGGGACACTAAACCCTTGGTCTGTAAGGACCTGTGGGTAGTTTGGTGTCCCAAATCGCCCTGACAGGTTCCCTTTTCAATAAATATTTCATGCATGTCTTTTTATAGATAGTCTAAAGACAAAGGTAAAGCCTTTAGGTGAAGAAGAAAAGTTGCTTATCTTAAAGATGAAAAGTAAGGAATGTGAAGAAAGAGCTTTGGAGTTTGATGATAAAATTAACGCTTGGGATCTGCACTACTATCTCAACCGCATTGTGGAGACAAAGTACTCTGTAGATCAGGAGAAACTGCAGGAGTATTTCCCTATGGAGACCGTCACCAAAAATCTGCTGCGCATTTACCAGGAGTTGCTCGGTCTTCGATTTGAACGTGTGGAGGATCCTCATGTGTGGCATGAAAGTGTGACTCTGTACGCCGTGTATGACAGTGCCACCGGGGATGTTCTGGGGCAGTTCTATCTGGATCTCTACCCAAGGTAAATTTGATGCCTTATTATACTACACATATAGCTACCAAAATGCAGATGAGGATAGTGGGAAATAGTCAGTGTGGTATTGTGGGCAGGTGATATGACTGCACGGCGGATGTTTCTCATTAGGAGATTGCTTCCTTACCTCTTGGAGCAATAGTACAGTGGACCATGTACAATGCCTGTTAACCATTACCAGCCCTGATCTAATTGTGGCTTTCATTGAGACCAAGACTGTATCCTAACAATAAAAAATATTACAAAATAGAGGAAAGATGAGTACAAGAGGACACGTAGCAGATAGTGAGTTCAGTAAGCCACAATCCATTTGTTGCAGAGTCTAAGGGATTACCTGGTTTCTCCCCCCCCCCCCCAAACCCTGCAACGAGGTATGGACTTTCCTGAAGTAAAATACCCAGGGTGCAACCCCCAATATATTCACAGATGGGTGGCAGTAGCAATGATAAAACCGCAATTTAGCTAGCATCGGAGCCAAGGGTCATCACCAGGAAGTCAGTCTGAATGCAACAGGCCAGAAGATGATCCAGGGACGTAGTCAGGAACCAGAACCAGGAGAAGAACAGCAAGACTCAGACAGACAATGCAAAAGGAAAAGGCAAGTGCAGAGTCAAGAAGGAGGTTGCCCAAGCAGAGTGCTGTAGGTCAGTTCACTTTTAGACAGACTGTCATCTTCAGATGATGATTTCCCTTGCAACCCAATGCCGAGCTGTGGAAGTAGAAGAATTACTGCCTGATCTGGCAGACAGGGAGACAGACAACATTGCTGGAGTGGTGTAGGCTTCTAGTTTAGGTCTTAGTTTCGTAGCTGGGAGAAGTGACTAAAAGTATGTTCATAAATTTCTCAGTTTTCTAGTAACTTGTAAAATCGTCTCCTTGTATAAAATTTTATATTCCTTGTAAATGCAAGTTGTGGCGCCTTGGGTGGCTAGTTCTTGGTATTATATTGGAAGGAATTCAAGCAATTTCCATCTGAGCCATCTATTCCAGTTAACCCTTATTTACATACAATACTCAATGTAAGAAATCTGTTTCCCACAAAGCAAGTGGAGCTTAGTATGCTGACAGTCCTATGTTAATATGGTTGATGTTTTTGCTCTTTTTAACAAGTCTTACAATCTTTCATTCTCTTAAGGGAAGGAAAGTATGGCCATGCTGCGTGTTTTGGACTACAGCCAGGCTATCTCCTCCCTGATGGAAGCAAAATGATGTCTGCAGCAGCAATGGTGGCAAACTTCAGCAAGCCTTCAAGTACGCGGCCCTCTCTGCTCAGGCACGATGAGGTGAAAACTTACTTCCATGAGTTTGGCCATGTCATGCACCAGATATGTGCACAGGTCAGTATCTTTTTGGTTCCATATGATCAGTCACCTGTACTGACAATACCCTGGTGGATTATCCAACCGAGAACTAGAGCATGTGAATTGGCTTATGCTATAGTAAGTTGAGATACCTGGCTATGTAAGATGCTTGATGGGGTTTTCCCATAGAAATGTTTTATAGGACACGGACTGTTTAGATTTGGTAGTTTGGTATAAATTTAGATTTATTTAGACTGTTCGCATGTGTGTTTTAGCACCTGGTACAGAGTCCATCTGAAATCACAGATGAAAAAGTCCTGCAAGCCCAATTCTCTTGTCCAGCAATGTCAGTGACAAAATAATGGGTACCTGATGGAACTCATAATAATTATTGTAGGCCTCTTGGGATCCGTTGTTTTATCATTAAGTCTGTTTTTCTGGTCCTACTATGTGAATGGATTAAATGACGCAGGTGTGACTGCACCCTTAAGAAAAACATCCAGACCCCTCCTGAACTTGTTTAGTGAATCAACCATTACTATGATGTTGGCCGGGAGTTCCCTAGTCTCACTGCTCTTACAGTAAAGAAGAAAGAAGTCCGGTCATTGACGGCAGTGGAACTTTCTTTTCTCTATTCATCAGGGCTGTTTTAACACATTGGTGGGCCCTGTGCAAAGGTTTGATTAGAGGGTCCCCCCATCACCACCACTTGATAACTGACCTACACAAATTATAACGCCCTTTAGTGGCTCTCCCTAGTGGCCCCATACAATATAATGCCCCTCATAATGTCCCCTACCAGGTTACCACACAGATTTCAAGTCAAGTCTTTAGGGTATAGCATATTCATTTTCCTGTAAACTTGAAAATATATATAAAACTTTGTCTTGACTTCTAAGAATTTCAATATGGTTTCTCCAGGTCCAGGCCTTTGGGTCTTCAGATTTCTAAGATCCTTAACCATTTATTACATAGAGAGATACCAAATATAACCTGGTATTATAGCCCGTCATAAAGAAAATATTCCTTACATGTTTGGCCGTTTAAAGGTAGTCTGACACCAACTCGGTATCAAACCAGCCATTATACTGACGACCATCATACTTGTCGATAGTTCAATAGATGCACCATTTTTAGATATATGCAAATGAGGTACAAGTACAATGAGGACATGCCAGAGCCTTTGTATTTCAAACCTGAATGCCAAGCCACATTCGGATTGCACTTGAGTCTAATTTGCATATGTATAAAAATATCTTTCACAAGGATATGGTGCATCTATTGGACTATCTAAAGCTATGATGGTTCTCAGTATAATGTTCCCTACTATGCACTGTGGCTGGTTTAATATTGAGTTTTCTGGTGACTCCCTGTTATAAAGTATGAAAACTATTAGGAGTTGTCACCGGTAGCGTGATGTATGAAGCCATATCTATTGTAATGTACAGTGACATCTGTCTGATCCCATTGCTTGGTGAGAGTGCACTTTTGTCTGTATACTGTAGACTTCACTTTTATATAAAGTCTTACATCACAGTCTGCAGTAAAGAATTTATTATGGGATTTTGGATAGGAAATCTAAGTTTTATATTTAAAGGTTACACCATCAGATCTAGATGTGGTATGGAGCGGACAGCGTGAAGAGGTTGAATGTGAACAGACTACAGTAATACTTGTGATAACATTTTGGTCATGTATGTCCCTCCACTGTCCTCTCCTCTGGCTATATGTCAATAAATAAGATAGGTGATAGGTGATGGTGTTGGTCTGCATTGTAATAATGGATCTGCAGGGCAGGATGAAAAGGTGAGAGCTAAACTATGAGATATGACAGATCAACCGAAACAAAAACGCTATCCACCAACATTTCCTTATGCTATGTTCGCACTAGCATTGTTTCTGCTGTTCAGGTCCATCGGAGGTCCAGCACAATGGAGAGGTGGACTGCTAAAATAGCGGTAACACACAGCATCTACAGACCCCATTAACTATAATGGGGTCCATTGGGTATCTGTCATCTTAACGCAGAAACCAGCTGAGGAAAAAGTTCTCTGTGCATCTGCAATAGCATAGCCTCCTCCATCTGCAATGGAGACTACAGCGCAGATGTGAGCATAGCCTTACAGAACCGCATAAAGTTATCCCCTGATATTGGAACTATTGCCCCTTCTGTAGGGAAATGGTGGATGAAGTTAACATGCTGTAGATTGAAAACCTAGTAGTTTATGGTCATGGTGGCTTCTGTAGTACATTGTCTTGTTGTTTTACCTTTAGGAAAAGCACAGATTTTGTGCATTCTCTTTTATGCTTTGGTCTCTTTGGTGCAATGGTTTGGCAGCAAGGTTTTGTCCTGAGCTTGACCAAGTATGAGTGTCTTCTGAATGGGGAAAGGGAAATAAAGTGTTGGCTTGATACCTTTGACTGTGGCTTAACGTCTCTCAGAATAAAAGGGTCAGTTGTTGAAATTTAGCATGCTGGTTTCTCCTGTCCCGATCATTACCATGGCAAAGTCGGGAAGCCTCCATACACATAATATAGTTGGGCAGTCCCGCCAAAGTTGGCAAGTTTGGGCAACTTTGCTCTAAGGCTTCATGCAACTAAATATGTGTATTTGCCAGGTCTGTGTTAAAATGGCATGAACGGATGGTAGCCATATGCCAACTATCACTTCCATCAGTGAGCTTTAGCTGCGAACGATACAGGTATAGGACCTGTCCAAATTATAATACCCAGGCATGTGTATAGGGCCATAGAAAATGGATCATAACGGGTCAGTGTGCTAGCCCTAAGGGTTCGTAGAACAGTCTCCAGCTCTGCCTTCACATGCTAGTGCATTCACCCACAGTCTCCTCTTTTGAAACCTTTCCCCCTCGCTGGTTTTCTCCTCCATACACATTTTTCTCTAGTCTGTGCTTCACTATACTCTGCTTCTACTGTATATCTTTATGGTGGACCCTGCAGTCAACTGATCTGTGGAGGCGCTGGGTGTCGAATCCCCACCAATCTGCTATTGATGGCCTATACTAAGGTCATCAATAGTAAATTTCTGGAAAACCATTTTAATGTTCTAGAAGCACTGGTAACTTCATGTAGATTCTGTGACAACAGCAGAATTCACATGGCTAAAACAATCTGCGGTTGTCACCCAGTACTTTCCTGAATTGTTGCTTTGTAGTGGCCCAGGCAAATTCTGTCTGATATTTTACTTTTGCTAAACCAGAGAGACAACATTGGAATGAGACATTGAGATTAAAAAGTCAAATATTTTCATGTATTATTAATTAAAAAGAAAAACAGGTCAACTTTATAACATGTATTTCTGCAAATCTAAACTTGCACATTTACCATCATTTGCATTCATCTGCATGAAGAACGAAATAACCGATACCATGCCGTTCTTCAGTCTTTGCTTTCTTCATGTTGTGATGGGATAGCATTGCCAGAAGCTAGAAGACAAGTACAAAGGGTTTGTGGGAGAGAGGGAGCTGCTATCTGTCAGATGCTTCTGTTTATAACCCTAAATTTACTTTTTGGAGAGTGTACAAGAATCTAAAATGATACGGCTTTTAGACTTCCCGCATATAGCGTTATCCCGAACGTATTTTACCACCGCAGAGACAGGTAGCAGATATGTTTTTGTATCCGTTGTATGAGTAATATGTTTTCTTCCTCTTCGCCATCAGCAGGTTCGTTGTCATTGTCTATTCTTAGCGTGACAGCGATTATATGTTTGTTTTTTGACGCCAAAGATTTTATTTTGTGACGCAGCAATGAATATGTTTAAATAGTTTTTTTCCTAAAAGGAAAAGACCAGCAATATATAAAATAAAAGTCTAAAATGCTTTAATTTTGCATTATTGGACCATCATGCTGTATAGGTAGACCATGGAGCTACTTTTGGGGGCCAGTGCCCCAGCCCTCATTGGTCCAATTCCCTTCTCTGTGGGGTGGCCTATGCAGAAATCCCCTTTTCAGAGGGACTGGATTGTTAGCAAACAAGTGAGTAGGCAATTCACCAAAGAATCAAGAGAAGATCATAGGGGGAAACAAACATCAGGCCCTTGTGGAAAACCCTGGACCATAATAGTAGAGCCCAATTTGATCTTTGTTATGGGGTCCCTCTCTTCTGTGTATGCCACTACTAAGTACCCATAATGTATTATGGATCCTGGAAAGGTTGATGACGATTTTACCCTCCTTAGGGAGACTCTGCCTTTTTCAGGTCTGTTTACAGGGATTACTAGTCTATTTATGTCCTGGTAAGAAATCTGGAAAAATAATAGCACCATACTTTAGAATGTAGCTCCCTATAGATCAATGCCTGGTTGTCATGTTTTGAGAATGCAGTCAGGCCAGAATATCTCCTCCCAAAAGACCCATCCACAGACAGCTGTTTTGAGGATACTGTCTCTTATCACAGCGAAGCAGGATCCCAGATCATGCTACTAGGTTTCAGGAAGACTAAACATTGATCTATAGGGATCTACCTTCAAAAAGATGGGGCTAAAGTTGCATATGTTTTAGGGCTTGGTGACTATGACCTAAATCAAAATCTCAATGAACCGAGCATTTTACCTCAATTATGATTAATGGTGATTATTTAGGTCATGGCCCTTTTAAAGCCCGCCCCTTTTACAGTATGAGTATGTGTTGGGCAAACACTTGGCGGTTTTGTTCGGACCAATACAAGAAGAACCGCAACTGCTTTTATCCTCTGGGTTGTCTTAGAGTATAATAAGCTGAGGCCCAGGAGAGTTGATCAAACATAAAAAACAGTGTTACTCACCTCTCCTGGACTGCAGTACGACCCCCCCCCCCCCTGCTGTCTTATGGTCTTCTGACTGATATCAGGGACAGGTTACATAGGTCCTGCAGTGTTGACACTTTTGTCTATGCGTTACAGCATCACATGACCCACTGAGGCCTGTAGACCCAGAAACAGCAAGGAGTTATGCTAGAGCCCAGGAGAGGTGAGTAACACTGTTTTTTATTTCTGCTCACCTTTCATGGGCCTCTGCTCTTCAGACCCCAGGGTGTAATAATAGCAGTTTCGGTTCGGACGTGTTCGGTCCAAACGAAACTATAGGTGGAACCTCGCAAATATTGTAATAACTGAACCAGAATAATCCAAAATAATCACATGCCAGATGCAGCCAATCACTAACCTCAGTAGTAATGTGTGTGAATGACATGTGACCAGCCCCCTTTAAAGGGGTTTTTTGGGTTATAGATATTAATGACCTATTCTTAGTCATCA
This sequence comes from Leptodactylus fallax, assembly GCA_947044405.1. Classification (NCBI taxonomy): domain Eukaryota; kingdom Metazoa; phylum Chordata; class Amphibia; order Anura; family Leptodactylidae; genus Leptodactylus; species Leptodactylus fallax. The sequence goes on along the minus strand of CAMRHE010000374.1, from coordinate 1,138,609 downwards.
ATATCAAATCAGTGGGTGTCTGACACTGTTGTCAACAGATACTGGTGCTTTTATTAACAAAGAGGACAAGGCCAAAATCACAGCTCCATTCTCTGTGCAGTGGCTGTAGTAGCTCAGCTCTTACTTACTTCAATGGGAGCTAAGCTGCAGTATCCTGGCCTTGCCACTACTTCGAGAACCCCTTCAAGCGATATACTAAGGGGGTGTTCCAGCGATATATAAATATGACTTAGACATTAGATAGGCCAGTAATGTTTGACTAGTGTGGGTGCAACTCAGGACCTCCACCAATCCACAGAACCAACACACCATCAGAGAGTGCGGTGCTTCAGAGAGTATTGCAGCACCTTTGTTCTTATAACACCCACAGTGGCTCACCCATGCACCTGTACAGACTCCTTCAAATGACCCTTATGTAGCCCCTTTATTCTGCTGAATGTTAGGGTTCCTCGGGACTGCCATCAGTCACCCATTGGTAGTCAATCTTAGAGACACTCCGGGGAATACTTTTCTGGGTATGCTATACCTACTTTTATTTATAATTGTGCCTCTATACGGAATGTTCCTTTCTCCCATTCGATCACATGACCTGCTTTGTACAGTCATGGCCAAAAGTTTTGAGAATGACACAAATATTATATTTTCACATGATCTGCTGCCCTCTGGTTTTTATGTGTGTTTGTCAGATGTTTTTATCACATACAGAAATATAATCGCATTCATATTATGAGTAACAGAAGCTTATATTGACAGTTAGAATGAGTTAATGCAGCAAGTCAATATTTGCAGTGTTGACCCTTCTTCTTCAGGACCTCTGCAATTCTCCCTGGCATGCTCTCAATCAACTTCTGGACCAAATCCTGACTGATAGCAGTCCATTCTTGCAGAATCAATGCTTTAATTTTGTCTGAATTTGTTGGTTTTTGTTTGTCCACCCGTCTCTTGATGATTGACCACAAGTTCTCAATGGGATTAAGATCTGGGGAGTTTCCAGGCCATGGACCCAAAATCTCTCTGTTTTGTTCCCTGAGCCATTTAGTTATCACCTTTGCTTTATGGCAAGGTGCTCCATCATGCTGGAAAAGGCATTGTTGAGCGCCAAACTGCTCTTGGACGGTTGGGAGAAGTTGCTCTTGGAGGACATTCTGGTACCATTCTTTATTCATGGCTGTGTTTTTAGGCAAGACTGTGAGAGAGCCGATTCCCTTGGCTGAGAAGCAACCCCACACATGAATGGTTTCAGGATGCTTTACAGTTGGCATGAGACAAGACTGGTGGTAGCGCTCACCTCTTCTTCTCCGAATAAGCTGTTTTCCAGATGTTCCAAACAATCGGAAAGGGGATTCATCAGAGAAAATGACTTTACCCCAGTCCTCAGCAGTCCACTCCCTGTACCTTTTGCAGAATATCAGTCTGTCCCTGATGTTTTTTTCTGGAGAGAAGTGGCTTCTTTGCTGCCCTCCTTGAGACCAGGCCTTGCTCCAAGAGTCTCCGCCTCACAGTGCGTGCAGATGCACTCACACCTGCCTGCTGCCATTCCTCAGCAAGCTCTGTACTGCTGGTAGCCCGATCCCGCAGCTGAAACACTTTTAAGAGACGGTCCTGCCGCTTGCTGGTCCCCCCCCTCTCGGGGGCGGGGTGGTTTATAAAAAAAAAAAATAATTTTATAATTCTAAAAAAAATAAAAAAAAATAAAATAAAAAGGAGAAGGAATATTTATAAAAAGAATTCTCCATCCAAGTAAGTTTTTTTTGGGGAAAAAAAAAGAAGGGGGGTTTTTTTTATAAAAAAAAAAGAAAAAAAAAAAAAAAAAAAAGGGGGGGAGCCCCCACCCCCTTTTAAAGTGGCCAGTGGTGTCATTTTTACTTAATCATGACAGATTATTCTCCAGCCCTGTCCCCATCAACACCCACACCTGTGTTAATGGAGCAATCACTGAAACGATGTTAGGTGGTCCTTTTAAGGCAGGGCTGCAATGATGTTGAAATGTGTTTTGGGGGATAAAGTTCATTTTCTAGGCAAATATTGACTTTGCAAGTAATTGCTGTTAAGCTGATCACTCTTTATAACATTCTGGAGTATATGCAAATTGCCATTAGAAAAACTGAAGCAGTAGACTTTGTAAAAATTAATATTTGTATCATTCTCAAAACTTTTGGCCATGACTGTAGACTAGAAGTCTTTTTCTCTATGCAGGTCTGTGAGACTCTCACCAAGGCTGTCATGTCCATACATGTGAAGGTTTACAACATGTGTTTACCCGATACACCAGAGGATCACATTTTACTAGATTATTTTTATGTTTTATTTAATTTCCAGAATAACCTATTAACTTTATCATAGCTGCTGATCCAAGTGTACTGAAATAGAGGCCTGAGAAACGGGAACTCAACCTAGATCCTCAATTTAGAAATAAAAAATATTTTTTAGAAAATGGTGAACACAAGGAAGTTGTATGTGATGAAAGAAGTATAAGTAGTATGAGGAAATATGTACCAAACGTGCTAACATCCACTTCAGCAACAAAAATGAATCCTATTGTTTAAAGAGGACCTTTTATATTCTCGGAGATGTGCAGTATTCTATACTGCTAGAAAGCGGACCGTGTGCAGAGTTCAGTCAGCTTTTTCTCGGTATGCACCCAGTTGCCAGAGATATAGGTGCTGATATCCCTCCACTGTCAGAAGGGCTGGGCTGTGACGAACACCCCACACATTTTTTCGCTAATATATAAAAGATTTATTTTATATAGTGATGTATGACCAAAGGTTATAGGAAATATAAGTTCTAGTAGGGCCTATGACACTCATGTTCATGGTCTCTAGGTGTTCTTTACGTGTTGTTTTTCCTCAGATCTGGTTGCCTGTTCACTTTTTAGCTTGGCTTCATTAGATCAGAACTTCCCCCTGTAACTACAGCTTAGCTACATTGCCTATAGGGAGTCTAAGGTAGTCTGAGACATTCCTTTTTCTCATTATTGACTCAGGCTGCTGCTCAACAATGTAGTACAGTACAACTTCACAACCAACTTATTCTAAAATGACAATCTTTGTAATTAGTCTTTGCTAAAAATGCCCTAAACCATTTTAGGGTTCATGCTCACGACCGAGTGTGCATCTGAGTTGGGGGCTGAGTTTATCACAGAATGCAGTCGGGTGACATCAGATTGCAATCCGTGATACATTCACATCTATGGGGCTTCCTGATCCATTCCTTTCCAATAAAACAGAGCAGAATAGGACCTGCTCTATAATCAGATGTGTTACTGGAACGGAATGGATCCCAAAGCCCCATAGATGTGAATGTATCACAGATGTCATCCGATTCTGTGATAAACTCAGACCTCAACTCAAATGCACACATGGTTGTGTACATGGACCATTATGTCTACTGCTTCTATGTAGTCATATACATCTCCCATGGTAACAGACTCCAAACAACTCCTGCGTAGTCTGATCCTGCAGCCATACTCCCACCTGTCCGTTACTTATTGTTAACATTTTTTGGCAAGCAAGAAGTAGGGGACAGATGGGAAGGATTATGTCTGAAGCATGTAACCATGAAGACTTATAGGTCTGCAGATGGGCATTGGATTTTAGGAGATTTAGAAGATTGGCATCAATAATATCATCCCTAGCTGACGGAAATCTAGCACGCTTGTATTGCACTTCATGAGCAGTGTAGATTCTATTATGGGCATATGGTTTACCATTTACAGCCAAGAGAAAACTGAAATCTTGTTATGTAAATGGACCAGGGGAACATACATCGAGCTTGTATTATGGCTCAGGTTTTTTTTTTTTAGTTCCTTTAAAATTTCACTTACTTCTGTTAAACTACTTTTGCAAATGTAGACCCACTGAAGATCAGCTGATATGGGTGAGGGAAGTTGCGGGGAACCACATATTGCAAGGGAAGTGTAGTTTCACATAGAGTGCAGTCAGATGAATATATTGTACTTACTCATGTCAAGTCCTCCAGAGTGGAAGCCACATTTTTCATCAGCGCTTGATATTAAAGCTGTGTCCTGATCAGGGGAACCTCCTCTGTCCATCAAGGTGATAATGATGGGGCATATAGAAAGGGGTAATCCTCCTGAGACAACCCTTTTCTAATAATGGATTTAAAGGGGTTGTCCAGGACCCAGACGCTTTCTATTTACTGCACCAATTAAATATCCATGCCATCTGAAGCAACTTTGTAAATCTATATTATTTCCAGAATGGCCCCCTTTTTCCCGTTTCCGATGCGGTCACATGATCACCGGCAGTGGTTCCTGTGATGTCACGTGTACCTTCTCACACCAGGTGTTTCACTGTACGGGCACCGCATCAGTGTTCCCTGATGTGGCCTGGCCTAGCTTTGCTTTCCCCTGCCCCTCTCCTGTGAGTGCTACTTCACACTGACAGTGTCTACTCCGCATTTGTCAGATCTCTGGCCTCCGTATATAGGAAGAGCAGAGATTGGATACATAGGCAGTAAACGCTGGTACAGTGAAGCAAAGCACTTACAGGAGAGGCACAGGGGAAGGCAGAGCTAGAGCTACATCAGGGAATACTGATATCATGCCTATATGGCGCGGCGCAGGATGTGATATGGTATACGTTACATCACAGGAACCACTGCTGGTGATCATGTGACCGCATCAAGAACGAGAGAAAGGGGGCCATTTTGGTAATTATATATTACAAAGTTGCTTCGTGGCATGTATATTTAACTGGTGCAGTAACTAGAAAATGTCTGGGTCATGGACAACCCCTTTAAAGGGGTTATCCAATGACACAGAAAGTTTGTAAAATAATTGGCAGTGGTCTTATGGTCCCAGAAGTGGAGCTTCTGACGTCGTTCCGACACAGTCACAATGCCTGCTTCCCTTCCGTGGGTTGGTGATGTTAGTAATAGACATTGGCTAAGTCGGCCTTCTTTTCAGACACAGCAAATGCACATATATAAAAAAGAAGGCTGGCTTAACTGATGAAGTGAGCCAGACAGCCGGCCACCTTTAAGTAGGTCATCGACACAGGGAAGGGAGCTCTCTGCCTTTGTCTGAACGACAGCAAAAGCTCCAATTCTGTGACCGTGAGACCAGCACTGAATCAGGACATCCATGAAGATTTCACAAAGTATATTAATAAGTGAAGTTAAAGGGTTTGGCCCAAAATGTAACGTTATCCCTTGCCAAAGTCCCATACAGAATGAATGGTGTGGCGGCAGTGTGTATGGTCTGGGCTGGATGGAGGAACGGGATCTTTGTTCTCATGATCTTAGTGAGTCTCCACGGTCAGACCCCCACCGATCAGCATGTTATCCCCTATCATCTGAACAACCCCTATAATGGATAATAGAGCTGCTGAATGCAAAGAATAAATTCTGTGCAACGTTCTGCAGAATATGTTAAATAAAATGAAACAAATACAGTCCAACGGAGTTCGTGTTGGAATCTTCTAGCCACGTTTTTTAACTTTCCTTGCTTACCTCACCCCAGCTGAATTATTGTTCAACAGTTTGTTTTTTTTTGTTTTTTTTTAATTATACGAATTATACTTTTAAAGAACCTCCAAGATTATATAGAAAATAGTGACGCCTGCCACTAGGAGGCGCTGTGTATTAAGCTAAGAGCCAGACTTTTTCTCTTTCCAGTTTTGTGCCATTGAGTATAGAATATCTGATTAGAACGTAGAATAGCAGTGGAGACATAAAGCGATGAAAAGCTGCACCGTCTACCTGTTAAATGGCACTCAAGCTGTTCTATCTGCGGCGTACGACTCCGGCTCCATTTCAGTCATTTTCCTAGTTTTGCTGTATAATTACTGACTCCTCGCTCTCACTTTTCATCACAAAGGACATTCTTCATTTCCACATTTTAGCTGCTGCTTTCTGTCTCCTGTGGAAGAGAGATTTTTAGGCTTTTCTGTTTTATGGTTCCCTTTGCTGTTATATGGGTAATTTCTAATAAATGAAGAGTTTACATTAGGTAGAATATATTGTATGTTACTATATCAGTATGTTACATACATTTATTTCATTATTCACAAAGTCAATATAAACCTAAAAAATACTGTCACATGGCTTAAAATCCATTCATGTGAATGGGGGCTATTCACATGACTGTTTTGTTTTTTCCACGGACCATCAAAAAATAGAAAATGTCCTGTTTTTATCCATTCTCACAGGTAATCTATAAGGGATCTGTGAAAATGGGTATACCTTGGGTGCAAAAAACAACGTTCTTGTGAATCCAGCCTTACCCTGCATTCATATAACTTTAAACAATGAAACACTGTCCGTGTGTTGGCCGGATTTACCAGCCTGAACAGTATGCTGGGAGAAGGACTCCTAGCAGTATAGATATGTATGATGCTTGGAGCCCCTGCCTCCCAGTGACATACTGTCCTGTACTATAATCACTACGAGACAGCAGCTTAGATAGCTATAATGTGAGGAGTCCCTCTCCTGCCATACTGTGCAGGCTGGTTAACCAGTGAACAAACTGACCCGGTGGTATGAATGCGGGGTTAGACTTTCCATAAGCCACTAGAGGCCTGTTCCAATGAGCATAGCTGTAGGAACGAGTGTATGGTCCAGTATGGAATGGTATTGTTATATAATGATGATATACGCGCAGTGAAGCTCAATAGTGATGAAGGAATACATAGGTGACGACCATAGTGTTTCCTGGACATGAACTGTCCCCTGGCGGAGGTCCCTGAGTTTGGGGACTGAATTGTCATATGGTCTATATTAGGCATTCTGGGCGCACACGGATTGTTAATCTCAGGGTGGAGGGGTCAGGAAAAAGTTACCAACTCTGGCTTGAAAATAAAAATGATCAATTAGTTTTGATTATTCAATGATTAATATTGTATAATTAATTATGTACTTAGTCATACAGTATTAATCATTGTATAATATAGAATAATCAAAAGTAATTCATCATTTTATTTTGAAGCCGGAGTTGGTAACTTTGGACATTCTGTTATTTAGTTTCTTTCATAGGAATTCAATCACTTTTAGTGAATTAGAGGATCTTTATTGCTTCGGTCTGACCATGACTGTCGGCCTTTTATGAAGGAGTTGAAGTTGTGCTGTGGAAAAATTGAGGATCTGGAGTCGTTGCTTTAGCAGCCCTGGTTAGTCTTACACATGTATATAATCTCTTTCTATATATCTATATTACACACAAACAGTAAGTGCTCCATTCATGAGACAATTAAAGAACCTCATCTGATGTACAGTTTTCCCCTGACTGCAAGGGCTGGAAAATATGGAACATGGACTTCATTTGGGTTACTTGTGTACTTTATTGTGTAGACTGTGTACTGAGTGTATGTATCGTACAACATGAAGTTAGTGGCAGATAGTGTGTGCACTTTCCTCAGTCCCCCAGGCTGCTGTTGTCACTTTTGATTTCTATCAAGAACCTGAAGGATTTGACCATTAGCCCTTTTCACTTCCCTAGATCATCAGTGGTGTGCCTGTTAACCATCTCCCTGAGACCTCCAGGCATTTACCCATTAACCCTTTCCTTTAGACCACCAGACATTTGCCTATTAACCTTCAAGCTTGTGACATATCCTATCCCTATTACTTTCAGTGGGATTGTGGTAATGGGGACACTTGGTCTGACATCTCTCTAATTGACTTCGCACAAGCTAAGACAAGAATGGAGTGTAATCTGTATTCTGGCCAGATACGACACACTCTCTTGGTGATTTTTTTTTTTTTTTTTTTTTTTTTTTTTGTCTCCCAAAAACTTGGAATGGAAATTGCCCAAGTATACCCACTCTTCTCTCCATTCTTTCCTTTCCCTCCCATACCCAACCGAGTTAAAGAGAATGGTAGATGGGGGGAGCCCTTGTTCTCCCGATCAGTGGGAGTCTCATGAGGCCCTGTAGTTTAGGGAATAGGCAACATTTAAGTCTTTACGTCACGCAGCATACGCACGTGGACGAAATTGTTGGTACCCCTCGTTTAATGAAAGGAAAAACCCACAATGGTCACAGAAATAAGTTGAATCTGACAAAAGTAGTAATATATAAAAATTCTATGAAAATGAACAAATAAAAGTCAGACATTGCTTTCCAACCATGCTTCAACAGAATTTTTAAAAAAAGAAAACTCATGAAACAGGCCTGGACAGAAATGATGGTTCCCTTAACTTAATATTTTGTTGCACAACCTTTTGAGGCAATCCCTGCAATCAAACGATTCCTGTAACTGTCAATGAGACTTCTGCACCTCTCAACAGGTATTTTGGCCACTCCTCATGAGCAAACTGCTCCAGTTGTCTCAGGTTTGAAGGGTGCCTTTTCCAGATGGCATGTTTCAGCTCCTTCCAAAGATGCTCAATAGGATTTAGGTCAGGGCTCATAGAAGGCCACTTCAGAATAGTCCAATGTTTTCCTCTTAGCCATTCTTGGGTGTTTTTAGCTGTGTGTTTTGGGTCATTATCCTGTTGCAAGACCCATGATCTGCGACTGAGACCAAGCTTTCTGACACTGGGCAGCACATTTCTCTCTACAGTCATGGCCAAAAGTTTTGAGAATGATACAAATATTAATTTTTACAAAGTCTACTGCTTCAGTTTTTCTAATGGCAATTTGCATATACTCCAGAATGTTATAAAGAGTGATCAGCTTAACAGCAATTACTTGCAAAGTCAATATTTGCCTAGAAAATGAACTTTATGCCCCAAAACACATTTCAACATCATTGCAGCCCTGCCTTAAAAGGACCACCTAACATCATTTCAGTGATTGCTCCATTAACACAGGTGTGGGTGTTGATGAGGACAGGGCTGGAGATCAATCTGTCATGATTAAGTAAGAACGACACCACTGGACACTTTAAAAGGAGGCTGGTGCTTGCCATCATTGTTTCTCTTCTGTCAACCATGGTTATCTCTAAAGAAACACGTGCAGTCATCATTGCACTGCACAAAAATGGCCTAACTGGGAAGAGTATTGCAGCTAGAAAGATTGTACCTCAGTCAACAATCTATTGCATCATCAAGAACTTCAAGGAGAGAGGTTCCATTGGTGCCAAAAAGGCTCCAGGGCGCCCAAGAAAGACCAGCAAGCGGCAGGACCGTCTCTTAAAAGTGTTTCAGCTGCGGGATCGGGCTACCAGCAGTGCAGAGCTTGCTGAGGAATGGCAGCAGGCAGGTGTGAGTGCATCTGCACGCACTGTGAGGCGGAGACTCTTGGAGCAAGGCCTGGTCTCAAGGAGGGCAGCAAAGAAGCCACTTCTCTCCAGAAAAAACATCAGGGACAGACTGATATTCTGCAAAAGGTACAGGGAGTGGACTGCTGAGGACTGGGGTAAAGTCATTTTCTCTGATGAATCCCCTTTTCGATTGTTTGGAACATCTGGAAAACAGCTTATTCGGAGAAGAAGAGGTGAGCGCTACCACCAGTCTTGTCTCATGCCAACTGTAAAGCATCCTGAAACCATTCATGTGTGGGGTTGCTTCTCAGCCAAGGGAATCGGCTCTCTCACAGTCTTGCCTAAAAACACAGCCATGAATAAAGAATGGTACCAGAATGTCCTCCAAGAGCAACTTCTCCCAACCGTCCAAGAGCAGTTTGGCGCTCAACAATGCCTTTTCCAGCATGATGGAGCACCTTGCTATAAAGCAAAGGTGATAACTAAATGGCTCAGGGAACAAAACATAGAGATTTTGGGTCCATGGCCTGGAAACTCCCCAGATCTTAATCCCATTGAGAACTTGTGGTCAATCATCAAGAGACGGGTGGACAAACAAAAACCAACAAATTCAGACAAAATGAAAGCATTGATTCTGCAAGAATGGACTGCTATCAGTCAGGATTTGGTCCAGAAGTTGATTGAGAGCATGCCAGGGAGAATTGCAGAGGTCCTGAAGAAGAAGGGTCAACACTGCAAATATTGACTTGCTGCATTAACTCATTCTAACTGTCAATATAAGCTTCTGTTACTCATAATATGAATGCAATTATATTTCTGTATGTGATAAAAACATCTGACAAACACACATAAAAACCAGAGGGCAGCAGATCATGTGAAAATAGAATATTTGTGTCATTCTCAAAACTTTTGGCCATGACTGTAGAATCCCTTGATAGTCTTGAGATTTCATTGTACCCTGCACAGATTCAAGACACCCTGTGCCAGATGTAACAAAGCAGCCCCAGAACATAACAGAGCCTCCTCCATGTTTCACAGTAGGGACAGTGTTCATTTCAAGATAGGCTTCATTTTTCCATCTGTGAACATAGAGCTGATGTGCCTTGCCAAAAATTTCTATTTTTGTCTCATCTGTCCATAGGACATTCTCCCAGAAGCTTTGTGGCTTGTCAACATGTAGTTTGGCAAATTCCAGTTTTGTCAGATTCAAGTTTTTTCTGTGACCATTGTGGAATTTTCTTTCATTAAACGAGGGGTACCAACAATTTTGTCCACGTCTGTATATGCTCCATATACCCAGGACTGCATGGCTACATATCTGCCTCTTCCATGAATCCATAGGGTTACAGTTATGTAAATACCAAAAATATAAGGTGTGCTTTCATTTATTAGACCATAAAGAGGTGCCATAAGTGAAATAAAGATGGATTATCACTTTTATTCCGATATTAGATATCTAATGTACTTTATACTGCAGGGAATGGGCTATAGTGTTGCAGGTGCTCCATATAGTACGTGAGTACGTCTCGTAACCACACACTTGTCATATGTTTAGGTGTTACTCATTTGGCTAAGCGTTCCTAGGATATGGCAATGAAATTGTTTATAATGTTGTAGATCCTGATGTTCTTGTCTTCCTAATATACTGCCTGGAGTAATGTGTCTTATGTGTACCAGTACAATACAACTAAAGTGAGAACCTACAACTTTTTCATAAATGAGCGAAGAGGAACATGTTCAGCAGATCCATATAGTACAGTCTTGTCTTTATTACCATGGACATTGCAAGTATCGTAGTGACATGATAGCTAGCTCTGTACTACATTGCCTCCTTCTGTATGGGCTTCTTCCTACCTCCTGTCTCTGGGTCATAAAAAAGCCTTGTGGAGTTGACACAGTTTATGACATTACTTTGCAATGGCTGAGGCGTCATTCTGAAGAAGTAAAAGCCTTGGTGTCTCCAAAAAAAAAAAAAGGTTTTTTCCAGTCAAACACCCATTATGAAATATTTTATCAGGACATTCTGACTTAACAGAGAAAGTTTCCTACTTGTGGTTCCCATCAATCAAAGTGGAGAGCGACTCTAAGGAACCTCTTGCTCTAGAGGACCTAGCACCTCCATGAAATTCCCTTTGATTTTAGTGGACACGTGCAATGCTTAACTCCTCTACCAAAGAACTTTCTACCAAACTGGACAGCTGTTTTACAAAAGACTTCCACCAAAAACAACCCCATATGAACAGTCTATGTAGAGCTTCCACTTTTTTATGTATATGCGCTTTTTTTTTTTTTTTTTTTTTTTTTGGTTCAGATGCCATCAAATGCTAACATAGTACATGTATCAGGGTCTAATACGCTCTGGAACAGTATAGTTAAGGTTAAGTTCACATCTGGGGTTTTGTGCTGTTTTGATGCATGTCCCAAAGGAGTCTGTCACCAGGGATGAACACCTGCAAGTAAAAACATTGTTAGATAGATTAGGGTCACCTGAATGTAATGGCTTTTTTCATTTCCAAATCTGGGCCTTCCTTACAGAGATAAGTTTATAAAAGTGATTATGCAAATGAGTAGTCTGGAGCACCGAGGGCACCTGTGTCACGTTTGGCTGCCTTGCCGCTGCTACCCAAGCGTGACCAGGCCCGGCAGAGATACTGCTCTCACCTGGTCCTGTATTCTCACGGTCACTAGGCTGGTAGAGTGTGTGGACAGAACAGGTTGCTCCGGCCTGGCATGTAATGAGCAGTTCTGCACATGTGCTGATGGTGAGAATCATGGGGTGACTCTGGCATCTCTGCCTGGTCCTGTCACTCTCAGATAGCAGCGGCAAGGCGACCCAATTAAACTTAAAGGGGTATTCTCATGAACATAATCATATCTATATTTGTAGATAATTAAAAGTTAAACATTTTTGCAAATATAAGTAGTTAAAAGTTCTGCAGAGTTTTAAAGATTTCCTCTAACTATCTTAGTAGTGATAGTCTGTTGTCTTGATCAGTTGCCAATGGATACAACCACAAATGCAGAAACTTTATATGGTCTGGGACTTGTCAAAAACCCAGCCATGATTTTCTTATTGTAGCTGGGTTATCAGGCAGGGACACTACAGTATGAGAAGATATCCCGGCCATGATAAGGAAACCATTGCTTATTTTCTGACATTAGAAAGATCCTTCATTCATGGTCATATCCATTGGCAACCAATCAAGACAACAAGACTGTGACCACAAGATATGTAGAGAAAATCTTTAAAACTCTGCAAAATGTTTAATTACTTATATTTGCAAAAATGTTTAACTTTTAATTATCTACAAATTTAAAAATGGTTATGTTTGTGGGAATACCCCTTTAAGTAGCAAAATCCTGTCACTGAAGCCTCATTCACATTGTGGCCCTGTTTGCATTAGCACACATGTCCAAAGCTAATCCAAACAATGCTGACTGTATGCCTGTGGAAATGGACTTGCAATGTGGATTTTACACCCACAGTTTGTCAATTTATGCTACAGATTTTCACCGTGGATTTCACCCTTTGCAATCCATAGTGTGAAATCCGGGACAAATCCATTCTGTCCTGTGTGGATGTATACTTAATAATAATTCCAGGCCACGCTGACTTGTGCTACATACTCTCTATATACAGCTCAAATAAATAAAGGAAACAATAAAATCCCACATCCTAGATATCAATGAATTAAATATTCCAGTTGCAAATCTTTATTCATTACATAGTGTAATGTATTGAGAACAATAAGACATAAAAATGATCAATGTAAATGAATATCCCATGGAGGTCTGGGTTTGGAATGATACTCAAAATCAGAGTGGAAAATCAAATTACAGGCAGATCCAACTTTAGTGGAAATGCCTCATGAACAGGAAATGAGGCTCAGTGGTGTGTGGCCACCACGTGCCTGTGTGACCTCCCTACAACGCCTGGGCATGCTCCTGATGAGGTGGCGGATGTTCTCCTGAGGGAACTCCTCCCAGACCTGGATTAAAGCATCAGTCAACTCCTGGACAGTCTGTGGTGCAACGTAGCGTTGGTGGATGGAATGAGATATGATGTCCCAGATGTGCTGTATTGGATTCAGGTCTGGGGAGCAGGCAGGCCAGTCCATAGCATCAATGCCTTCATTATACAGAAACTGCTGACACACTTCAGCCACATGAGTCCTAGCATTGTCATGTCTTAGAAGGAACCCAGGACCCACTGCACAATGGGTCTGAGGATCTCATCCCGCTACCTAATGGCAGTCAGGGTACCTCTGGCTAGCCCATGGAGGGCTGTACGGCCATCCAAAGAAATGCCTCCCCACACCATTACTGACCCACTGCCAAACCAGTCATGCTGGAGGATGTTACAGGCAGCAGAACGTTCTCCATGGCGTCTCCAGACTCTGTCACATGTGCTCATTGTGAACCTCCTCTCATCTGTGAAGCACACAGGTCGCCAATGTCGAATCTGCCAATCGCCCTGCACGGTCTTGGGCTGTAAGCACAACACCCACTTGTGGAGGTCAGGCCCTCATGCCACCCTCATGGAGTCTGTTTCTGACAGTTTGAGCAGACACATGGATGTTACTGGCCTGCTGGAGGTCATTTTGCAGGGCTGTGGCACTGCTTCTCCTGTTCCTCCTTGCACATCGGAGGAGGTAGCAGTCCTGATGTGGGGTTGTTGCCCTCCTACGGCCCCCCTCCACCTCTCCTGGTGTACTGGCCTGTCTCCTGGTATCTACTTTATGCTTTGGACACTGCTGACAGACACAGCTAGCCTTCTTGCCACAGTTCGCATTGATGTGCCATCCTGGATGAGCTGCACTACCTGAGCAACTTCTGTGGGTTGTAGACACCGTCTCATGCTACCTCTAGGGGTGAGAGCAATGACAGAATGCAAAAGTGACCAAAACAAGAACTGGTCTGTGGTCACCACCTGCAGAACCCTCCTTTATAGGGTGGTCTTGCTTATTGCCTATCATTTCTACCTGTTGTCTGTTTCATTTGCACAACAGCAGGAGAAATTGATTCACATTCAGTGTTTCTTCATAACTGGACAGGAAGTGTCATTGACTTGGAGTTACATTGTCTTGTTTAAGTGTTCCCTTTATTTTTTTGAGCAGCATATATATAATTGTTTGCAGGATAAAATGAGTCATTTCACCATCTAATATTGTGGCACCCCACCAGTTACATTTCTTCTCTATCAATACAAGTCAGTACTTGTGATATGTAGTGAGTCTTGGAGCTGATGTCTCCTGCCATCTGTACGCCACAGTGATTATTTCGCCAGTCACGTTCTAAACCCGGAAATCTGGGCGCTCCTACACACTTTACAGGCATGGATTTGTTTAGTAAATGTTGCGACTATAAAATATTTAATGGCCTTTCATTCCATGTTTGTATTGCACAAGATTATATTCTCAGAAAAAGCTATTGCACGTGATGACATTGGATCCATTTCTGACACCATTACTGTATTTTTATTATCACACTAGATAACCTTACATAGTGCCAGTGTGATTGTGACATAGTCCAGCTTCTTGTATTAAAGAGGACCTGCCACCCCTCCTGACATCTCTGTTTCGGTACTTCTGTTTCCCAGTGAGTAGCAATTTGGGAACATTATTCCTAGAACTGTACATGGTGTGGCTGTTCTCTTCTGTTCTGTGTAGGAATACGAGTATGCTCCTTATGGTAATGCCTAGTCAGTTTATATATACATTTCTAAGAGGAATTACAGAGGAACAGCACTATGCAGTGTTCTGAAGAAAGGTGCTCGCATTGCTATTTAATGGCACATGTCTGAAGAGGACACGGGTAATCTTTAAAATCTCCCCATTTGAAGCTCCAAAGGTGTAATTTTTATTTCGTCCACTTTCCAGACCACTGCAAAACAACATGGTGATTTTAGAAAACATACCCAGTCTAGTCTACCTGGTCTGTCTTTGGATGACCAGCCTACTGTACACTCGCTGTTATGGTGCACAATAATGGACAGCAGGCATAAGCCATTAAAGAATTGTTCAAGATCTGAAAAACTTCAGCCATGGAGAAGAAATCCTTGGCCTCACATGCTGCAGTGATGACAGCACGGTTTCAGCCATGTAAACAATGATGAGCAGGGAGGATCGAAGCTGGGGTGTTGCGGCATCAGGTCCCCTATTGCATCCTGTGCATGCTCAGTGTTGGGACAGAAGTGAAGCTGTTATATGTTGGGCACCGGTTTCGTGTTTGCAGTGATGTCAACAGTACCTAACATGTGACAGCTGAAGCCAGTGACTGACCGCAGTGTCACCCGAGCTTCTTCACTTCCAGCCAACCAGTGTGGGAACAGGACGGTATAGGTAACCCAACTCTGCAATGGGGCTTCAGGGGTTGGTGAGTTTCTGTTTTGTTTTTTGGGTTTTTCAGGTTGGCTGGAAACCCCTTCGATAAGGGTGTCTGTGCAACACTCTGTGCCTTGACTAATAGATTTGGCTCCTGAAAAAGGCCCCCCATCTATTCACTATCATTTCAAAACTTGTTGACATGTCAAAAGTTTTGCTCGGTTGGGTTGAATTGCTGAACGCTTCTGCCCATGGTTCCAGTTTATTAGCATGGGACCCCCAAAGATACAAACTTTGACATGTCAATAGTTTTTTAGAAATTCCATATACCATTTAAGACCTCTAGTGAAATATACCCTGATGGTAAAAACTGTCCTCCATGTCCAAAAACATCCCTCAAAGACCATGACATGTGCAGAGTTAAATATGATTTACACCGCTCAGCTGAGGAATTATGCATGAACTATAAAAGCATGTCCGTGTATTTTAGACGACAGGGATATCTTATGCTTCATGTCTTCTTACAACTGGAAAAGTGGCCATGGAAATATTCGTCTTAATTCCCCTGGATTATTTTAGATTGAATGTCTAAAATTAGCCCTAAATTCGAATGGCAGACCTTGCATGGTGAATGGAAAAAGCTGATTAAAGTAGTGTGACAAAGGAGGAACGCGCAGGGATTGAATCCTCATTGCTTTATTTAACCTGCACTTATATTTGTTTTCTGTGTCAACAGAAAATTGCCATTATGTGCACTGAATAAAGATGATTTGTAATATGCCTGCTGCCAGTTTTAGATACATAGGAATTGGCAGACAGACCATATCTATAGAACGGGCATCTTAGCCTACAATAGTCTATTTGAAGTGGGTCTGATAAATTTGGTGCTAAAAAAAAGACTTTGTAAGTACATGCTGAAGTGGCAGAATGTGATCATTGAATTGGCTTACAATGGATGCCATGTCTCATATTTAATAATGGTAATAGATCAGATGCATGCCAGAATTCAGAACAGCAACAGCTAGGGCTTAATAACTAGTAATGGGGCACCATAGCAAAACTTATTTTGCTCTGCGTTATGCACAGGAATGATGTACACACTGATGTCACAGTAGTGGGATTGTGTGCAAAGTAGGGATTGTGCACACACTAATGTTACAGTACAGGGATGATAAACTCAGTGTTACAGTACTGGGATAATGTATAAAATGTCACTGTATAGGGATAATGCATATCGTCATGTCGCAGTAAAGGGATAATGTACACAATGGTGTCACAGTAGTGGGATCATGTGGAAAGTAGGGATTGTGCACACAGTAATGTCACAGTACAGGGATAATGTATTCAGTGATGTTACAGTACAGGGATAGTACACACAATGTTGTCACAGTATGTGGATAATACACACAGTGGCGTTACCATTGTGTACATTGTCCATGTACTGTAACATCACTGTGTGTATTGTCTCTGTACTGTGATATCACTGTATACATTAACTCTGTACTGTCTTACAGTAGTGGGATCGTGGATCGTGCACACTGTTACAGTACAGGTATACTAGAGTGATGTCACAGTACAGAGATAATGTATACAGTGATGTCACAGTATGAGGATAACAAACACAGTTATGTCACAGTACATGGATAATATATGCAGTTATCTCACAGTACTGTGATAATGTACCCAGTGATGTCACAGTACTTTGATAATGTACATAGTGATGTCACAGTACAGAGATAATACACACAGTGATGTTACATTACAGGGATAATAAACACAGTGATATCACAGAACAGGGATAATGCACATAGTGTTGTTTATCCCTGTACTGTAACATTACTATGTTCAGAATTCTTTCCCACATATAAAATATGGGTTATATTAGGAAAGCTCACGGTTTCCTATAAAACATAGAAAATTGAAAATAAATACAAGAGAAATACAAAATATGTGCTTTCAGTCCATGCATCTGCCTTGAAGGTGTTATGTAGAGAAGTGGGGTTCTTCCCCAGCCCTATGTGTGTGTATGTGCTAATCATTTATACCAATAGTGTAGGTGTGTCTTAGATACTTACATGTTCTTGTCACTATATATAATCAATAAATGGTCTATGACTTAAATAAACAGTGATGTCACACTGCAGACAATATGAAATAATGATGTTGCATGCATTAAAACTACTGTATATGTATTGTGCAGTGATGAATAATTCAAAAAGTAAGATTCCACACATGTTATATTGCGCACACGAGTGCTAACCATGCACACCCCTTCCTCCATTCTTGGTTATCACTAACCAGGACTTTTGTGTCCGTGAAAAAAAAAAAACGTTTAATGACGGACGTCAAGCGTCTGTTTATATGTATTTATTTATTTATTTATTTATTTTTTTACATTAAAGTCTATGGTAATGGACAGGTTTCCGTTATACTGTCCGTTATTGCTGTCTGTTTTTTTTTTTTTTTTGTTTTTTTTTGTTTTTTCTGCGCATGCTCAGAAAGCAGAAACAAAAAAACCCTCCAAAAAACAGACCGTATAAAAACGGACACTAACTGATGCTAATGTGTCCATTAAATGGATCAGTTAAAAAAACGGACATATTAACATTAGTTAGTGTCCGTTTTTTAACGGACATCCAATGGTAGTGTGAACCCACCCTAAGAAGTGTATCCAGAAAAAGTGACTGCAGCGATTACTGGGACCTCCATTAACAGCATCAGCCATAGGAACACAACAAACAGCAATAACCACTTAATTACCCTTTAGTGAAAGTGACTGCCGTAAGTCCACTAATAATGACAGTATTGGTAGAAATATCAGTAACCGTAAGAAACTTAGAACCTACATTAACAGTGACATCCTCGGAATCCCCAAAAAGCATATCCAGAATATACATGAGCTAAGCTCAGTAACTTTATAGAAAATACCATACTGGCGTCATTGTATGTCATATTTTTCCATATTTCCACGCTATTAATTTTCATTGCTCTATTGTGGATATTACATCCTCCTAGAGGTGTTAATAGGTTAACTTCTTATATTACATAAAGGAGGGTGTCCATTATAAAAAGCCTCTTAGCCTAAAACCAACTGCAGCATGTCTTGTAATTGAGAAGGACTGATCAGAGCGAGATTCTCCGATAGGACATATAATGGGTTTTGGAGAGAAAATGACGATTTTAGGTTCCCCAATTTAACTGTTAAAGGGACAGCCTATGGAAAAATATGTGGAAGAGTGAAGAAATCAGGCGATACCTTTTAGAGGCTAACTGAGTATATTTATAAGTAAGCTTTCAGGAGTACTCGCTCCCTTCATCAGACATGGTGTGATACAAGAACTGAAAATTCACAGATTTTTATACACATGGTTTTCAAAGCATTTTAGAGTCCTTAAAAAAAATGCAATCTAAGTAGAGAAGTTATTTACAACAGGTCAAAAAAACAGTCTGGAAACTTGTGGTGCATTCAATATTCATGCCAGCTTCAAATCACACTATGTATGAACTGTGAGGGACACAAATCACCTCCTGATAGCAAACAGATAACAGCAAGAATTACTGATCCCTCCGTCACGCACCACAAGTTTCCAGACTGTTTTTTTGACCTGTTGTAAATAACTTCTCTACTTAGATTGCATTTTTTTTAAGGACTCTAAAATGCTTTGAAAACCATGTGTATAAAAATCTGTGAATTTTCAGTTCTTGTATCACACCATGTCTGATGAAGGGAGCTAGCTAGTACTCCTGAAAGCTTACTTATAAATATACTCAGTTAGCCTCTAAAAGGTATCGCCTGATTTCTTCACTCTTCCACATATTTTTCCATAGGCTGTCCCTTTAACAGTTACATTGGGGAACCTAAAATCGTCATTTTCTCTCCAAAACCCATTATATGTCCTATAGGAGAATCCCGCTCTGATCAGTCCTTCTCAATTACAAGACATGCTGCAGTTGGTTTTAGGCTAAGAGGCTTTTTATAATGGACACCCTCCTTTATGTAATATAAGAAGTTAACCTATTAACCACCTCTAGGAGGATGTAATATCCACAATAGAGCAATGAAAATTAATGGCGTGGAAATAGCGGTTGTTTAAGTTTATTATGTTTTATAGTCCTTTAATGATGGCCGCTCAGGACTTTCTTATTTCTGCTTAGTACAGTGATTGCATGGTCTGATGACAACATTAAAGAAAAATGACACACAACTCCTGTATTAATGTGCGGCTTTATTTTAGGATTATGTGAAGATCTGCAGGTCAGACATTCAAGGGATCCGCCATACACCCCTACAAACACAGCGTTGAGCGTTGACTACTCTACCTTAGATCCACCACAGGAAACCATTCTTAGAGCTCCTCCTACATGTATACAGAACGTGTGCACTTTCAGGCTTTGGATACATTCACATCAAAGATTTTTGTTTAACCCCCAAACAGTAATGTTAAAATTGCAAAAAATACTCCTGAAAATATCACTTTTTTTTATTGCAGATTTTGAAATTAAGGCTCAAATAAATATTGCTGGCGTGTATCTCTTTAGAAGACCTTGTATTTTGTGGGTACATGAAACTTTTTGATATTATTATTATTATTATTATTATTATTATTATTATTATTATTTTTTTTTTTTTTTTTTTTTAAAAAAAAATATATATATATATATTTATTTATTTTTACTTTTTGTTTTTGCAAGATGGCATGAACAGAAAATTTATGACATTTATCATATAGAATAAATAATGTACTAATAATTTTATTTTAGGTGTTGTTACAGATGTGGAGATACCAATTGTGTGTGGTTATGTGTTTGTTTGTTTGTTTTTTTGTTTTTTTACCATTTAAGAAGGGGAAAAAAGTCTATTTTTTTTACTTTTAATCTGTAAAACCACTTAGGTGCTGAGATCAGCATTGATGGCAGCATGCTTTCTGACTAATAATGGGAGAGATATCATGAACAAAAGTCCATGGTACCCTCTTCCCTGGGATTATCTGAAGTGACATGGGCAGGAGAATAAAAAATCCTTCTCCTCTCCCTGCACACTGTCAGCTGCCCATGTTCTCCTGCACACTGGTTGAAGTGACACTGAGTATATGCGCCTCCACTTAAACAAGTGATATCTCAAAATCTAGGTGGGTTCCAGACATGATCCTGATCTTGTTTTAAAGCCAAGATTCATTGTTATAACACAAAATCAAGATAGCATAGATGGCTTCTTCTGAACCCATTGGTGGTTCTTCTGGAGGACTTCTACGACCACGTTGAAACTTTTAGAAGATAAAACTAATCCCCCTAACTAAATAAGATGAGCGGGACGTGTCACATTGTTATTTGGCCAGCTCCTATCATGTTCTGCTTCCATAGTTATATTAGGCCCCTTGCAGACGACCGTGATGTAGTTCAGTGCGCTATCCAGGTTTTTCCCGAATAGCACACTGACCCATTCATTTCTGTCGGCCAGTGCATGCGACCGTGAATTACATGGTTCCGTGTGTGGGCCACAAAACTCAGGACTGGTCCTATTCCTGCCCGGTTTTGCAGCTTTGCTTCTGAGGCTCCTATTCATTGAATAATTGAGGCCGTGGAAGCACAGCCTGCACACGGATGACATTCATGCACCGGCTATCCCAATCAATCATGGCCAGCAAGGGGCCTTATTCAATTAATTCAAATCTGTTTGTGAATGTCTTAGTGGTTTCTTAGATCTTACAAGTCTGTCTTCCTATTTTGGAGCATATGATACAGCTACACATTCCTGCTTTGTGGCATGCTCTTGACACACTATAATTTCAGCTAATAAACTTCCTCTGTGTGTAGTTTTAGGCAGGAGTGGTTCTCATCTCTAAGCTATTAACATGCCAGAATTTCTAGATAGTCTTGCTTGACCACACGCGACTCTGGTATTCATTGTTTTTTTCTTTTTAGCAATCCACTCATGTTTAAAGGGGCTTTCCAGGACTTTTCGTTGGTGACCTATCCTTATAGACAGGGCCGGCGTTAGGGGGGGGCAAACTGGGCAATTGCCCAGGGCCCCGTCCCCAAAGGGGCCCCCGGGATCCGGAACCTGGAGTCAGGCCCGGCCAAATCAATAACAGAAAGGGACCGCAGGGCCCCTTTCCCAGGTGAGTAAAAATAACAAACATTTTTACTCACCTGTCCTTGGCGTCCGACGTCATCTTCTGGCGTTCCGGACATCACCGCTGAGGCCTGCCCACAGCGGTCACGTGGGGTGTTCTGACAGCTTGCCTCACGTAATCGCTGAGGCCCAATCACAGGCCTCAGAGGTGACGTCCACAACGCGTGACGTCAGCCGCAGAGAAGAAGAAGCCAGCGCCGGCGGGGATAGCGGAGCAGCGCAAGGAGGCTCAGCAGAGGTAAGAACAAGGTAAGTATAATTGTTTGTTATTTTACCTTGCCTACCCCGGGCCTTCGATTATTATACTCTGGGGTCTGAAGAGACCCCAGAATATAATATAATAGCACTGTAGGGCCCACAGAATATAACATGCTCTCCAGAGCCCCCCTACTTTATAATACTCCATAGAGGCCCCGCAGAATATAACATATTCTCCAGAGGGCCCCCTCCCCAGTATAATGCTCCACAGTGGCCCTACACAGTATAATATGCTCTCCAGAGCCCCCCCCAGTATAATGCTCCACGGTGGCCCCACACAGTATAATATGCTCTCCAGAGGGGCCCCCCAGTGTATTATACTGTGCGGGGCCACCATGGAGCATTATACTGGGGAAGGGGCCCTCTGGATATCTGGATAGCATGTTATATTCTGTGGGGCCTCTGTGGAAAATTATAATGTGTGTGGGGGGGGGGGCTCTGGAGATAATGTTATATTCTGTGGGGCCACTTTGGAGCATTATGCTCTCCAGAGGAGCCCCCCAGTATAATGCTCCAAAGTGGCCCCACAGAATATAACATGCTCTTCAGAGCCCCCCCACTTTATAATACTCCATAGAGGCCCCGCAGAATATAACATGTTCTCCAGAGGGCCCCCTCCCCAGTATAATGCTCCACAGTGGCCCCACACAGTATAATGCTCCACGGTGGCCCCACACAGTATAATATGCTCTCCAGAGGGGCCCCCCAGTATATTATACTGTGCGGGGCCACCGTGGAGCATTATACTGGGGGGGGGGCTCTGGAGAGCATATTATACTGTTTTGGGCCACTGTGGAGCATTATACTGGGGGGGGGCTCTGGAGAGCATATTATACTGTTTTGGGCCACTGTGGATTATCATACTGGGGAAACCTCTCTGGGCAGTATATTATACTGTGTGGAGGCCATTCTGGAGCATGTTATACTGAGTGGGGTCACTGTGGAGCATTATTCTGGGGGGGGCCATCAGTCGAGCATATTATATTGCGTGGCGCCACTGTGGGGCATTATTCGGGGGGACTAATGAGCATTATACTAGGGGGCCCTCTGGAGAGCATATTATACTGTGTGGGGCCTACTGTGGAACATTATACTGGGGGGACGCTCTGGGGAGCATAATATATTGCGTGGGGCCACTGTGGAGCAAAATACTGGAGGGGGCACTGTGGAGCATTATACTAGCAGGGGCCCTCTGGGGAGCATATTATACATGGGCCACTGGGGGGGGGGCGGTGGGGTGTTCGGGGGGCCTGGGGTGGGGGGGGAGCATATTATACTCTGTGGGGCCACTGTGAGCTTTATACTGGGGGAATGGACAGTGTGGGGAACCTGTTATACTGTGTGGGGCCACTGTGGAATGTATTATATTGTGCCCCCTGGGGGGTTTTATTGTGTGGGGGTTTTTTTGGGGTTGTTTTTGTGTTAGCCCTTTGGGGTTTTTATGGGGGGCTTGTGGGGTGCATATTATCTGTATGGAGCATATTTATTGTGTGGGGCTGCTGGGGAACATATTGTACTGTCTGGGGCCACTAAGGGGTAGTATACTGTGTGGGCCACTGTGGAGTATTATACTGTGTAGAGCCTTACATACCATGTGGGACCACAATGGGGGGCTCAGGGGAGCATTTTATACTGTGTGGGGTCACTGTGGAGCATTATATACCATGTGGGGAAACTGGAGGGCTCAGGAGAGCATTTTATACTGTGGAGCATTATATACCATGTGGAGCATTATACTGTGGGGGGGGGGTGCTCACAATTCCTGCTGGCAGCCCTGTGTGCTATGTCTGCATCACAGCTCCCTCACTATAATCTTGCACATACGTGTAGTGCCGCATGGCCATGTCAATCCCGATACAGTACTATGCATGAACCGGAGTTATTGGGACCTGTACAGTACTATAGGGGCTGACTATACTGGTAACATACTCAGTAACGCCAGATAGTCAACACATATGTAAGACATCAGTGAAGGAGCCGTGGTGAAGGCTATTAGCAGGAAGCTGTTGGGTGGGGCCCCAGAACAAGTTCCTCTGGTGGACCTAAGGCCCTTCAGTCCGACACTGTATAATGGAGAACTATTATATATATAAGGGTGAGTTACTATATATAATTGAGAAACTTAAGTATAAGGGGGCTATTATAAGGGGGAACTATTATTTATAAGATGGGCTATTATTTATAAGGGGGGAACTATTATATATAAGGCATCCATTATAAGGGGGAGCTATTATTTATAAGAGGGGAACTATTTATAAGGGGGGTGTAATTGTTAAATGGGCTTATTTATAAAGGGGGCTATTAGTGATAATGAGGACTATTATTTATGAGGGGGCTATTATTTATAAAGGAGCAGTATTTTTACAGGGTGACTGTTACTATATTACTGATACAGGGCACTATTTATCATTTATAAGGGCGCTATTACTGATAAAGGTGTAATATTATTTATAAGCGGGCTATTATTTATAAGGAGGCGCTATAATAACTGATGACTGGGTGCAAAAATCTATTAGGCTGTACAGAGGTGCTCATTTGAATTGTGTGTGGTAAAATGGGGCTTGGTATTACTTTTTTGTTGGCAGAAAGGAGGCGTTATTATAGGGGTTGTCACTGGAAGACGATGGTGTTGGGGCATTTGGGGCCCCGCTTTAAATTTTTGCCCACTTTGTCTAAAACCGGCCCTGCTTATAGATCATCAGTTATAGAGCAGTGGGAGGGGGGTTCCCTACACCTGGTGATGGTTGATGTGGCAGTAGCACTTCTGCTTCACAGGCCATGTGACGTCACGTTCACCAGTCACATGGCCCCGATACAAAGCAGAACCGCTGCTTAAATGTATGGCGCTGTACTTGGTAAGTACTGAAGAGGCTGCAGCTGTCGTCTGAACACTGCAGCCTGTTCAATTAGCTGATCGGCCCAAGACCTCTGCTAATCTTTAATTGACGACCTATTCTAAGGATAAGTCCTGGAAAGCCCCACGTAGCAAGCCACAGCAAAAAAAAAAAACACTGCGGAAAAGTCCTCGTAGCACATGACCACTGAGGCCAATCAGCAGCCTAAGGAAAGGACATAGGACATCACAGGTGACGTATGTGAGTGACGTCCCAGTTACTTTCCTTAGAGTTCTAAGATTAGATGATACAGAATTGTTATGCCATGTTAGGAGTTGTGCCTGGTCCTCTTTAAAGGACTTATCTGGTTGAGGGGAGCCCTCTTCATCCCTTTAGCGCCCCTGCACAGATTTCAGCAGATTCGTTGCTGTTCTTGATGATCTGTTTTGGTTGAATTACTACATGTGGCCCCTTTACCGCAAATGATATACATATTAGAAGTTCAAATCAATACAGTCACATATAGCCATAGAGATGCAGGAGTAAGTCCATACTGGGACATACATCAGGGGTAGGGCACCAATCAGGGTTGAGATAACAATGGTGCCACCTGTGCAGCTCTACAGGGGCCCAGTAGGTCAGGGGGCCCTGTCACCTTAACAGCAGCTTATTACTCTCTATTAGATTGCAGGTGAATGTCTAAGCTAAGAACTTCATGGTTAACAATTACTGGTGGATAGTTAGAGAGACATATGGGGGAGTGCTCTATGCTAAGATATTGGAAAACAAGGGGCCCATAACTATTCTTGCACAGGGACCCACAGGCTGTATGATATGGTAATAAAAATCTATTTATTTTGATCTGTGAGTTGGTAAAATGTCAATAAATATTCCCATAGATCATTTTTTGTATATTTTTAGCACGGTTTTTGGCTAACTCATGTTGATAGATGAACATAATAATGACCACAGGGCTGCGGGATCCGGCCTCGTATCTCCATTCTTCTATATCTATCTGCTGGAGTAGAGATGATCTCATTCTTCTTCATTCTTCTTCATTCTCCTGACACAGGATGTACTAATAAACTGACACTTGAGATGCCGCAGTTACTTGTTGCACCTAGCTAGAGTCAATTATGTTATGGTGATTCATTTATGTATCAACACAACATGCTGTATTTGTTCCTCTTACTTTCTCAATAAACCATAATAATCTTTTCCGTTCGATGGACGGATCTGAATGTTTCTGGAAAAGAGAACACAACCAGAATCGCAAAATGCTAATGTATGACAGGTACATTGGAGCAAGGACGAGATGATTTATAGGGGAAGAGGCCTTAAGAATATAAGTAGAGTATGTCAGCAAGAGATTTTTACAAGGAGTGAATATTACAGTGTTCAATGAGGCCGCAACCCAGTAAATGTTAACAGGACAATCCTTTTATATTAGGGTGCCTCAACAATAAGCTGACATGATGTCATCTGCTTAGACATGGTGTATGAGTGGTAGAAAACCTAACAGTGAGCCACAGGCTGCACTGTTGTCTATGTCTGGGCTTAAAAACCTCAGAATTCTTTACATACATTTTGTGCTGATATTAGAGATATGTCTCTCTACACATTATATGTAGAATAAAAGAGCTGCGGTAAAAGTCATTTCTTAGTAGTAATAAATAAATGGCAAAAATCAGTAGACTTTTTCATCAATTAAAAATTTTGGAGCATTTTTTTTTCTTCATGTTGTGTTGCTCCTCTGCTATTTGTCATGCAATTATATGAATAAATTGTCAACTGCAATCAGTGCAGGCTACGAATAGTGAAAATAAAAATGGATCAGTTGCTGTGGGGTGTGTGTGTTTTTTTTTTTTTTTTTTTTTTTTTTTGTTTTTTTTTATATAAAGGTTAATAGGAAAAATAATTTTCAATAAACGTAGGCTCAATGGCACCTTAAAAATTCATCTTTTCTCACAAAAAAAGTTCTTATCTTGTTACATCTACATAAAAATCAAAAGGTTATGGCCAGTAATGTGAGAAAGCAAAAAAAAAATTCTAGTTATCTGAGTAGGTATAGTACCTCCATTTTTTAGCAGTAAAAGAGTTAAATTGCAGAATTTGTGGCATACATCTGTCTCTTTCCTTTTATTTTTGTTTTGCGTTTTTGGTAAAAATTATAGGAAAGAGAGAATATTTACTGGAAAAAAAAAAACCCACAAAAGCAACAAAAACAATAATGAAACTGGCAATGTTACTGGTCTATAGTACTGTATATTGGGTGGATAAAAAAAAGTTGAGGGCCTACTTTGACTCTATTACTCTGTGGACTGGAGCTGGCCCTGATTACTTGCTGTTGGGATCACAGATAAATTACAGTTGATCAGTTTCCCTACAGTACCACCAGAGGTGAAGTGAGGTATTACATAATTCTTACTGAAATTAATGTTCTGTCTCTGGTCCTCCAGACTGAGAGACACTCACTTTGTAGCAGCTCTCCTCTCTGTCTAATAGATAAGGGTGCTAAATGGGGGGAGGGGGGGTCCTCCCTGTATTAATTTAGAAGTACTTGATTTTGCAGAAATATTTTTCTAAATCGTACAACCCTATGCTTTCCTCATTGATGGGAAAATAATCGACTCTGTGTTTAAACATTTTATAGGACCGTGATATGATTATATTTTATTTGATGATGTAATTTACAGTATTTTTGTCTGCTTTTAGACAAAGTTTGCTCGATTTAGTGGGACAAATGTTGAAACAGATTTTGTTGAAGTGCCATCACAGATGCTGGAGAACTGGGTGTGGGAGAAGGAGGCTCTACAGAGAATGTCCGCACATTATGTAGATGGAAGCCCAATACCAGATGAACTGCTGGACAAACTAATTGAATCCAGACTGGCCAACACAGGTAAATACATACATCATGTATATTGTATATTGTCTGCGAATGATTTTACATATTTTTCGCTTATTTTTCAACACCAGTGCATCCAAACCCTGCAGCAAAAAAATATGCTTTTCTGCAACGTTGGGGCCTAAGGCTAAGTGCTACAGGAAAAACCGCGGTGGCAACGCATCACAGTTTTTCCTGTAGCACGTTTCACAGAAAGTCTGCATAGGTTTCCTCTGTGGACTTTCTGCTTCCATTATACCTATAGGGAAACCGCCAGCGTTTCCACAAGCATAATTGACATGCTGCGATTTCCAAAACCGCAATGGTTTTGGAGATCGCAGCGTTTCTGTGGTGCATATTTTTCTGCAGTGTGTGGATGAGATTTGCTAGAATTCCATCCACTTTGCAGTGACTGTAAAACCCTGCGTTTTTTACCACAGCGTTTCCGCAGCGGCCACGCTCAGCGTTTGCACCATGTTGGGCCCTGTCTAAAAGTTTTTTTTTCGGGATGTAAAAGTGGTGGCCGCAGATTTTCTTCAGTAAAATCCACCCCTGCGCTAATTTTACCCCTCTCAATAAAATGAATTCTGCACAAATTTGCACAAAAAATTCACACATTGTGGATTTTAAAATCCACATTATATGTGAATTTCCTCATGGAAAAAAATCTGAGCAATAAAATCACTGGCTTAAATTCTACTGTGTTACGCTGCAGATTTTCTTTTTTTGTGTAGACTTGTTTTTATTACTATTTTCAACAATGTTATGGGACATTAGAACAAATATAAAAAAAAAAAAAAAAAAAAAAACAGGACAAGGCTTGTAATGGAGACAATATTTGGTATCAATGGTATTAATGTGTCACTGATTGTACTTGGTTATTGAGAGTCTGAGTGACATATGTGATATCAAATCATCGGTAGATATGTAAGTAACTTATTATACTACCAAGAAGCAAGACAATGCAGTTGTGCTCGCTAGTAGTGCATCTCTATCAATGCGAGTGGTGCTCGCGAGTGGTACATCTCTTATCCATCAGGTATTTAGGGTAATGTAAAAGTGGCGACTCTCATAAGCTATTGTAGAATCTGGTCTACCAGGTTCCAAACACAACTTGTTAAACCAAACAAATAAATGTTAGCGTAGAAAGGCAGGGTAGGAGATAGGGAGGGAGGTAAAATGAGGAGGGGCTAGTCAATTTAGGGGATCCCCAGTTGCTATATAATAATACTGTAGTGTAGGATCTCAACTTGGTAGATCCCTGGTCATCACTCTAGTCAAGTACCAAGTGATATTACCAAATATATCTTTAAAGAGGTTGTCCAGGATAAAAAAAACAATTTTCACATTAGGCTGGAAAAGGTGAAAAGAAAACCAAACATTCTCACCTGTCCTTGGTGCTTCGTTGTCTCCCAGTGCGGTCCGCTCCTGCTGCTCTGCTGTTTTGTTTTGCTGGAAGTCCTTGCTGCCTAAGGAAAGGGCGCGGGATGTTACAGGTAATGATCAGGGGCCTCAGCGGTGATGTTGCGGCGGGGTCTTCTGCCGGAAGAAAACACTGGAGCAGCAGGCCCAGACAGCGCTGGAAGACACCGACAACTGGTGAGTGTGGTTTTTTGTTTTTTTTTTTTCATTTCCCCTGGCCTAATTTTAGAAAAAAAAAATATCCTGGACAACGCCTTTAAGTTTTATTTGGAGTATGGGGGGTAGTATAGCTATAAATAATTTCCATACATTAAAGGATTTCTCTACCCTGTTCTCTTTCAAGATGGATGCCTCTGTCCGATCCATTTAAAATAAGTATGTTAGTTTACACTGCTACATGTAGTCCACAATGTGTGCATGTAGCCTAGGGCTCTGTTCACATATGCCTTCATGGTGGATGCCATAAAACTGCTAGCTGTATAGTATTACATATTACATATATTGCTTTTTGACATACCTCATTTTTTTGACATTTCCCACATTTTTGAGTGCAGAACTAATGTTGCATGCTTAAAGGGGTTGTGCCATTAAGGGCACTTATCCCCCATCCACAGGGCGGGGATTAAGTGTCTGATTAGTGCAGGTCTGGCAACCAAGATCCCCAGCAGTCAGAAGAACGCTAGACCAAAAGTGCTCCTAAAGCCTACTTGTGAATGACTAGTGTTCCATTCACTTCTGTGGGGCTGCGGATGTGGTGGAGATTAGTATCTACAGCCCTATATCAGTGAATGGGCCACCAGTCATGTAAGCACAATGGCACTCCATTCACAAGGAGGCTTTAGAGGGGCTTTCACTCTCCTGTTCTCCTCATCAGACACTTATTCCCCATGAATAGGGGATAAGTGTCCTTAACAGCACATATCCTTTAAGCAGTGTCGTAACTATGAATGGTTGGGCCCCAAGGCGAATATTTGACATGTCCCCCCCCCCCCCACAAACTGCATTCCTGCACACACTATTATGCCCCATGGTGGCCCCTGCACACAGTATTATTCACCATCGTGGACCACCCATGAACAATTATTATACTCTGGGGTCTTTTCAGACCCCAGAGTATAATGATCGGAGACACAGGGGAGGATACAAACACAAAAAACAATGTTACTTACCTCTCCCTGGCTCCGGCTCACTCCCCACTACTTTCGGCCCTCTTCAATGTTGGACCAGATGTCACATGAGCCAGGCCGGCGTCGCGACACCTAATGATGCTGGCCTGGCCCACTTGACGTCTGGGACGTCACCAAACAGGCCCAAAGAGTTCCGGAGTCCAGGAGAGGTAAGAAACATTGTTTTTTATGTTCCCTCACCTCCCCTGGGCCTCCGATCATTATACTCCGGGGTCTGAAAAGATGTTGCCAATAATCTTATCATGTGTGCTGTCCCAAATTGTTTAAAGGAATAGTAATCTTAGTGTGTGTGTAAACTTTTGACTTTGCAGAAAGTAATAAAAATGCCTTAAAAATTCTCTCTGTCATTATTCTGGCATTTGGCAAATATAAATAATTTTGGCAATCCTAATTTACCTAAAACGGGAAAGGTTTATTCTGATTTCATGTCAAATAGTGAGAAAAACATGCATATGTGTCTTTCTATATAGTGTATGTAAACTCCTGGTTTCAACTGTATGTGAACATCGCCTACTAAAGCTTCATGTTTAAAACTTGCATTTTTGTGTCTGTCAGGTCTTCTGACTCTTCGACAGATTGTGCTCAGTAAACTTGACCAGTGTCTCCACACAAAGATATCTGCTGACACAGCCAGTGAATACGCCAAGTATTCGGAGGAGATTCTGGGCATATCTGCCACACCAGGTATTGTATGACTTTTGTAGACCTGACTGTTCATGCACAAAAAGTTTAGCTGATATATTGTATTCCTTCATTGCAAGATTGAAGGATCAAACCGGTTTTCTTGTTCAGTGATCCAAATACTTTCTGCTTCTTTCTTTCTGTTATACTTTATTTCCATACCATTTCATGTTAGTAATTTTTTGATTAATTTACTAGGGGAAAATATAAAACTGTGAAGCCAAAGTGTGCCTGTTTCTTAAATTTTTTTTCCACTTTTAAGTTAATAGAACAAAGTGGCAATAAAGTACATTTTTGAAAGCGGTTTCCCCTCTTCTTTATGGTCATTTTTTATTTGATGCATAGATTTAGGTCATTGGGGTGTGGCCACCACTGTGGTTTGGTCTATTTTCTTTGCCCTTTTTTTTTTTTTTTTAAACCATGTAAGGCCTCCTGCACACGACCATGTGCAGTTTTTGGTTCAATAAAAACAGCACGGATGACATATGGATTGATATCTGTTGGTTTCACTGACCCGTACATTAAAGAAGGGTTAACAGAGCCGCATGTACAGACAGGTATAGGACCTGTTCCATATTTTGCGACTCTTCAATTCGTCCCAGTGTGTATGGGCCCATTGAAATGTATGCAGTTGCGGATAATATGCAGTTGCGGATAATATGCAGTCATGTGCATAAGGCCTAACTAGGACTGAATTATAGACCCCAATAACAAGAAGGCTAAATGCACACAACCTTGTGTATGGATCATAATAGGACATATTCTAGGACACCCAACCCCCACACGGATCTTTGAATATCACGATCATGTATATGGGCCATAGAAATTAATGAGTTTGTCTGCGTGTGCTATTCATTGAAAAAAAAAAAAAATGGAGCGCTCACAGACCAAAACATACAGTCATGTTCATGTAACCACAGAAATACAGCCTCCCTGCAATGGATCTGCTAAGACCCAGAAGATCCTGCAGTTACCCTATGACCATGCGATCACTGACACTGAATAAGAATGTGACATTGTTGGTCCTTGCTTTTGCACATCCAGCACTTTTTTTAGCTCAGTATATTCAGAAATCGGGAAGGTAGAAACAGTAGGAAACTATCTATGCTTTCTCTATGGGACTTTTTTCCCATGCCTTTTCTGCCTTTGCTCAATTTCAATCTAGCTACAGACTCTGTAGAAGCATCTGCACAGAATCATATGTACAACCAAAATTGGGTTTATAACAGTTAAATGTAGATTTATTATGATAGGGATGAATAGCTATAAAATGAAAATCCTAGAAATTATCAGCATGCAGTCGTGAGAAAAACAAAGAAAACCCTCTCTAAATTCTCTGGTTTTACATAGCAGAACATAATTTAAAAAAAAAAAATCTGGTCCTTTAGAAGATCCTAAAATTAGGTAAAGAAAACCTCAGATAAACTACAATACACCACAGATTACACCATCTTATTATTTATTTAACAAAAACTAGACCAAAAGGCAGTGTGTAAGAAATTAAGTACACCATTATTTCTTCCAAAGGAAATAAGAGGGTAACTATAAGCCAAGGTGCTGCCAGTCAAATGCCCTTGATTATTAGCAAGTGTGACAACCTCTTTAAAAGCAGAAGTTTTGGCAGTTTGCTGGTCTGGCACATTCAGATGTTTGTTAACACAATGCCAAGGAGGAAAGACATCAGCAATGATTTTAGAGAAGCAATCTGGCAAAGATTGTATGGCCATTTCCAAACATTTTGAAGTCCATCATTCCACAATGAGAATGTTTCCTCTGAATAATATCTCAACCACTCCACCACCGTGCTAGACCGTTTGAGGTGTTTGCTCTGATGTGTTGTATTTGGTTTTGCCAAATCTGGCACTGTGCAAAATGGCAAGACATCTCCACTTTGATCTTGTCTGTCCAAAATATATTGTTTCAGAAGTCTTGTGGTTTGTTTAGATGCAAATTTGCAAACATAGGCCATACTGCATACTGCAATGGTCTGTCTACGATTAGTGACTTCTTACCCTGAAGAAAATAGCTGCTCAGACTATATACATTTGCTTATTAAAAGTATATATTTTGTATATTCATTATGTCTTTATCTGATTTTTTTTTTTTTTTTTTTTTTTTTTGGCCTTTTGTCACTTAGGTACCAACATGCCAGCAACTTTTGGTCACCTGGCTGGAGGATATGATGGACAGTATTACGGCTACCTGTGGAGTGAAGTCTTCTCGATGGATATCTTTTATAGCTGCTTTAAACAGAAAGGAATAATGAACCCAGAGGTAAGTCATGTTGTCTTCCTATCATTAGTTCCCCTTTGAAGCAAGGACAAAGACTCCTCGTCCTTCAAAAGAGGCCATGCTTTTTCTTCAATGACACTTGACTTGAGTCTTCTTCAGCAACATCAAAGCGCTTAGCTGTGACTAAAAATCCTCTGACAGCTGAACGGAGGCTCGATTAACCTAGATACATCAAAAACTGATATAAAGAGAACAACTTATGTATAATTCTGTTATCTGCACCTTGTCGCTTCCAAAATGTAAGTGAATAGTTATTCCTAATGGAGAGCAATGCTTGTATGATTTACCCTGTAAGGACTCCAAAAACCCTGTCCATATGCTCTATTAAGACATAAGGATGTCATTGGGGGAACCAGAGAGCAAAACCAATAAAAAACAGCAGCAGCCACTGTGGAGTGACACAGTAGATACATGGTGCCCCATGCCACCACAAGGGACTAGGGTGGTATATAGGATAGTTACTATGTATATCGTACCTGGAGTATACATGGACGGTATCAGGTAACTATGGACTGATAGGTATGCTGTTAAGGTAATTGAGCATATAAGTGGTTAAAGCATAATTTTACTTCTGTCGTTCTGTGCTGGTCACAGTGTAAAAGATGCCAGATGTCCTTTTGGGTAGACATCTCTTCTCCCCTTTTGATCCAAGTCTTTGTCTGGCCAGAGTGCTATACGTGGCACTATACAGGTAATATATTCATCATATGCTATGGCAATTCTGATCGGAAGCGATGCCCCAAAGGCACCATTCCCATTAGATGAGACCTAGTTTTCAATTGTAAGGCCTACTACAAAAAATTTTACGGATTGCTGTAAGGTCATTCAGAAGACTTCACACAAGACCTGTGTATGTAGTCTTATTCACCTGGTGCTGAATAAAATATTAAGATGAAATCCCTAGTTTTGGGATCACAAGTAAATTCTACCACTACAATGCCAATGTCCTTCATTGGTCCATTGCTCCATGCCTATAGGGCCCCTATACAACTATAGATATGGTATGTCAACCCTTGTATAGTTTATTTGATAAATGAAATGCTTTCTTACTATACATGATTTTGTACTAATATACTAGTAGACAAGTTTAGTGGTTTAGGACTGAGACTCTGTCTGTGACCGTGCCGTATATACATGGCAGGCCTGCTGTTGCTAAGTCAAGCCATTTACATTCACAGCAGCTGTTTTTTGTGTGTAGCATTGTGTCAGTGCTAATTCACAGTAAAATAGCTGTATAGCTGTAGTATTTTATTACACCAAAATCTTGTAACTTTAACCTCTATCGACTTTCACATGGCCACAATGTGGCAGCCGGGAAAAGTGTCAATTCACTAGAACTTTTACTTGACAATACACATCTATGAGGTCCCGTTCGTACTGCTATATTCAGGATTAATATTACTTCAGTTCTACAAAGATGAGAAATACAGAGCCATATTCACATAGCCATATATCTGTAGGCAGTCCACATTCCTAGATTTATGTCTAGATTTTCCCCACAGATGTTGGTACAGCCCAATATTAAATATCAATGTCATAGATCCAAAAAAGGGTTTGCATCGTGTATAGGGCTATGGGTCTACGGGTCTGTGCCAGAGGCTCACTATAAAGCTCTTGGGACACAATGCAAAATCTGCACCAGGTCCCCAACTATAATGTATCATGTATTGTACTAGTCTATTCAAAGTAATAAGAGACATGTTAAAGGGATCCCCGGTCTATTCATGGCTGACAATATCTGCAAGGGAGGAAAGCATTGCAAAAACCGCTAATGGTTTTACAGCAATTTGCTACTGATTTGCAATATAGTAATTTGCCATTTAGGTTTAGCAGGTGAAAATCATTTATTTTACATGTTTCGCCTATAAAAAAAACAAAACACATGGTCAATTACTACATTGTAAAACCATGTTGAATGATAGTAAAACCATAATTACCACATTTTGTCCACAGTGTATGAACCCAGTCTTTAAAGGGTGTCTGGGATGGGGTGCAGTTTTGATACTGATAACTTATTTTCATAATAGGTTATGAGTATCTGATTAGTGGGAGTCCTGCACAAATCTATGAATCTAGGGGTCCCTACCCCTCCATGACTCTTCTGTCCTGTACTACATACAGTACAGGACAGTAGAGCCACTGGGAGATGAGGACTGTTAGCATTATACTTCACTGTAATGGAAGGAGTCTTGGTCTCCAGACCAGTTTCAGCCTGGGAATTGCAGGCAATATATGGTCTGGATTTTCCAGACTGGATTTGCCCACGTGCAGCAAGCATGAATGGGAGCTGCAATACTCTGGCACCACCGCTATACAGTGAAGAGAGTTTTCTGCTTTAGGTTCTGGAACCAGAGGCTTCCTGGGACAACCTATCCTGAGGATAGTTCATCAGCATCAAAAATGCCACCCAGCCTAGAATACCCCTTTGAAGATTTAGTGCCGTTTAGACTTACTCTAAGTGTGACCCCTTCTGCCCTTTGAAGGGATGACTAGACAAAACCATGTCCATTTGCATGGACACTGTGTAATGCTACATGTGTGGCTGTCTGTAGCTTGCTGGGGACTGCAGCAGGGGACCCTGCATTTAGAAGTGAGGTTGTTCAGACTGGACAAACCCTTCATCCTTTTTTGCTTTTTAGGTAATAATTATATGTGGTATTTTTCGATTAGCACAATGCCATACATATTTTGGGGGGTATCGGGATCTCCGGTACACCACTTCCTTTGGCATCTTCCCCTCTGCAGTCTCAGCTGTGCACTTTCTATCTAAATACTCCTCTTAATGAATGTATTACATGTTTTTCTTACTCTCATCTAGGTTGGATTGAAATACAGAAACCTTATCCTAAAACCCGGAGGTTCCGTAGATGGCATGGATTTACTGCGAGAATTTCTAGGTCGTGAGCCAAACCAAAAAGCTTTTCTCTTGAGTAAAGGACTGAGCCCGTAAAAATATATCTAACCCTCCTTACTGTGTTTCATAATAGACCTTTTGGAAATGAACTGTTTTGACAATGTGCCAAACCGTACAGAAATGTGTCACAATGTTATGCCAAATGTGTCTTATAGCACATAAAAGCGTCGACCTCTCCATCGTCTATGGCTTCTGTATGGCATTTCCCAAAGTAAGAACAATCAGGTTTCCGTTTTCTACAGATCTAAGCTCAGGCATTTCACTGCCCCGCTGCGTGTCTTACAATCCAGCAGGTAGAAATGACTTGACAGCCGGATTTTGACATTCCTTACTTCACTCCTCTATATGCTGTTGTGGTCACAAAAGGAAATGATCAGATGTGGGCTGCTAATAAGATGGAGCATGCTTGTATAAAGTGCATGTGCATTTTATCTTATGGATTTGCAGTGTATGAGGAAATTGCCAGTGAATTTAAAGGACAGTAAATTGAAGAAATATGATACAGAAGCTGGTCATTTATAAATCTGGTCTTGCTGAAGTTAATATATGTCTCACAATGAATGTGTCTGCCCACTTTTAGTACACTGCCATTTAATCTCATACATGCCAACAGTCCTAGCAACAGCATCAGAACTAGTGATTTTGAGATGACTCTGCTGTTCTTGTCTCAGTTTACACACAAAAGCTGAAAAGGTTGCTGCAAAAAGAAAACAGGAAATATTTGATATTGTGTGCTTCTCATTTGCTAAATATAGAAACCAGAATATTTCTGGATTTGATAAATCACATAAAAATACCATGTACTAATACAATATGGCATATTTGTAGTTTATCGATTATATTCCCTTATTACAGATGTGTATACAAGGCACTCTCCATTTTTTGGTTCTTAAGGCATATTTAAACAGCTTTTGAACTTCTGTCAGCATTTGTGTTATTAATACATTTTGTAATATTCTATATTAAAGGATTTTGACTTCATTCCGTGAAAATTAGAAATTCACGTTTCATTGACTCTGTATTCTTTCTGTACTGTTATTGGCAGTAGAACTCCTCATAGCTTCTGACTGTGAGTATGGGGAGTAGAGTGATCCCTATCCTGTCCCACCAGGACATACATGTACGTCATGGTGCACGTGACTAACTATGGCGTCTGCTCTGAAGCAGAATTCTGAATTTTTTTTTTTCCAGCTTCCTATTCTATAGAATAATAAATAGTACAATTTTGAAGTACAGCTTGTATGACTCATGAGTATGGAAACAGAAAAATTAGAAAGTTATATAACGTATAAAGCGTACAACTATAAATAAATAATTGTCAAACCTGACTGTGTTTTCAGTTTGGAATATCTCTGGAAATAATAAAGGTAGAATTTCAACTAGAATGTCACCTTTCATATGACACCCGAATCACTGTTCTGTGCTTTATAATACCTGAAATATAACTGATGCTATCAGTTTCCCTGCATTATACTCCCAGTAAGAAGCAGTGAAAGAAACAGGAGAAAGAATACAAATAGGAAAGAAAGTAGATTACAGTACAGTAAGGAGACAAAATCCATGAATACAGTATATTACATAATTTGCTAATGAAAAAAATGACTGGTCCTTCAGAGAGAACATCTGTATAAAATGGCTCTCTAGATTGGCTAGTAGATAAGGGTCCTGAATGGGGGACTCTTCTCTACTACTGTTTTATATATCCTCTAAACCAGACAACCTTTTAATTCAGTGTATTATGTTGTTTTTTTACTGCTGTAGTATCTATCCAACTTTATATTACATTACATGATATCCTGTCCGCAGATAGCTAAGCAACACTACTTTTAGCTATAAAGTCTGTCTTGCCACACAGTGTTCTTTGCAATAAAAGTTCAAGGTTAAGGGCATCAATTATGGAACATACAACATAGCTATTTACTATGGTAAGCAATCATTTGGTATATATTGTTGCCTGGGGACATGGCCACCTAATTTACTGATGGTGGCCGCCATGCTTGGCTGTGCACTAGTCTGCAAGCCAAACTGCTTAGTTCTACTGAGAAAAGTCACCTAGGATATGTAAGGCAGAATTATCATTAAGGGAAATTTTTAAGTCTGTTTTGTTAGAATCGGCATTGCCATGATTTGTGCCACATTTATCAAATATTGCACAATGTTTTATAAATTTAGTGCAACTGTAAGCCACACCTTTATTAAAGTACATATGCATCTAGATATTACTGTTTGCTATTTGTTATGGTGCCCCTTGGTGTTCCTTTGATTCTCTCTAAGACCCTAATGTGTCCAACACTCGGTGGTCACACATGCTCAATTGCTCTGTTCCACTGCACAGATCCTCCATGAGCAGTGGAGTAAATCCTGTTGTGGGGGCCAGCCAATAGGGATGGACGCATTACAAGTGGCTTCTTATCTCCA
This sequence comes from Leptodactylus fallax, assembly GCA_947044405.1. Lineage (NCBI taxonomy): Eukaryota > Metazoa > Chordata > Amphibia > Anura > Leptodactylidae > Leptodactylus > Leptodactylus fallax. Next base: position 1,100,095 of record CAMRHE010000374.1, on the reverse strand, counting down.
GCATCACCAGGGGACGCAATAACAAGTATATAGCATCGATATCTAGACAGTAGTATTTTTTAAAAATTATTCCAACTGAAAACTTGTTTTGCCTGATCTGACACCGTAATGTAATAGTTAAAGGAGTTGACCAGGATTTTTAATTTATGCCCTATTCTTAGGATATTCTTAGGATATTTATGCCCTATTCTTAGGATAGGCCATAAATATCTCACCTGATAGGAGGCCCCCTGCATAGCTTTCAACATGTGTACTATAAAGTGCATGGAGCTGAATGCAGATAGCTCCCTACACTGTATAGTGTCCGGGCACGTCACTGCAACTCAGTCCCACTATTCAGGGACCAGAGCCAACTGCGTCGGGCTCCATGCTGTGTATGGTACAGGCATCAGAAGTGGCCCCATATAGCTGATCCTTCCGGGAGCCGCCTGTCCACACCCCACAATTAGATATTAAAATTCTTGGCCAACCTCTTTAATTATAAGACAATCTCTTTAAGCGGTTAAACAGGGTTCACACTACCGTTGGAGTCCGTTATGAAGGTGTCCGTTAAAAAAAAAATAAACGGACACCTATCATAACGTACCTTAACTAACTGATGAGCATCAGGTAGTGTCCGTTTTTTAATGTCACATACCGCTAGAAAGCCGGCAGTGAGCTGAATTCAGCTGAATTCATTTCCCAGTATGTGCCCCGGGGCTGGAGATATCGGCATGTTTTACTTTACTTACTGTTTGAAGGGCGCTGTGAGGAACTCTCTCCCTGACACTTCTCGTTCGTCCATAGCGCTGTACTGAGGGGGCGTTCCTCACAGCTCAGCGTCATCGCCGGGCAGTAAGGAACGCCCCCTCTGACAGTACAGGGCTATAGACCAGTACAGAAAGAGGGGGCGTTCCTTACAGGCCAGTGATGACGCTCAGCTGTGAGGAACGCCCCCTCATACAGCGCTATGAACGAACAGAACTATCAGGGAGGGCATTCCTCTGACAGTACCCAGCTATAGACGAGAACAGAGAGAGGGGGCGTTCCTCACAGCCCAGCGATGACGCTCAAGCTGTGAGGAACGCCCCCTCAGTACAAGTCTCTGAACAAAGAGAAGTGTCGGGGAGGGAGTTCCTCGCAGCGCCCTTCTAACAGTAAAACATTACACTGCCGATATCTCCAGCCCCGGGGCACATACCGGGAAAGCCGGCAGTGCGCTGAATTCAGCACGCTGTCGGCTTTCTAGCGGTATGTAAAACCGCATGTGCCTGAGGACACGAAATGTCCTCTAACACTGCTAGTTTTTTTTTTTTTTGTTTCTCCTTTCTGAGCATGCGCAGGGAAAGTAAACGGACATAAAATAACAGACAGTAACTGATGGCTATCAGTTATTGTCCGTTATAAGTCCGTTACCCATAGACTTCAATGTAAAAAAAATAACGGACACTTGCTGTCCGTCAAGAATCCGTTTTTTTTCAAACGGACAAAAAGTCCTGCATGTAGGATTTTTTGTCCGTGAAAAAATAACGGACTTCTGACGGATTTGGTGTAAACGGACACTAACGGATACTAACGGACACAATATAAAAACCCATTGAAATGAATGGAAATTTTAACGGATTTCTGACGGTTCAACTAGTGTCCGTAGCTAAAATCTTGTAACGGACAATAGCCACGGACACTACTGACGGACACCAACGGTAGTGTGAACGCTCCCTTATCTTATTTATTTTACATACCAGGCCAGACATTAGATTGCAAGCTCTCTAAAGTGCCTCCTAATAAGATCTGTATTCAGTGTGTTGGTAATCTCCGTCACGTCCACAGATGCCTTTAGTTACTTTAATTATTTTAGAGGTCACACATTGAAGCCGAGTTGTCTTGGCCGTGTATGAATATTAAATTCTTAACTTCAGAGTCCCTGAGGAACGGCTGGCAGACAGTCAGGGCTTTTCAGATTTGTGTTCTTCACACTAGCTAAGGGGGATCTGTTACACCTCAGGAACAACTGGGGAAGGTTACACAAGAGGCCAGATCACTTGATTAAATATAGTTAAAGATAAAATAAGATTTCTTTTTGATGCATGTGATATACACATCTATTATACACTCAGTAGTTAAAATCTACATTTATTTCTTCTGTGGATAGGTCATCAGAATGAAACATCGAGTTGGGACTGCAGAACCCCTTTAACTCCTACTATTCAGAGGATGTCGTGTCTTAAAACATGGCAGCCGATCAGAAGCTAAGCAGCCACCAGGTCTCTACTGTTTCATACAGCGGAAACCCGCCTGTAATACTGGAATTATCCCTTTGAAACTGACCCCCAAAGTTAAAAAAATAAAAAATGCCCACTGGTGCTATTGACATGCTCCCAGGTCTGTCTTAACTATTTATCTGTTGATGCTTGCCTGTAGTATCAATCTATAGGACAAGTGATGTAAAGACCACAGGTTCAAGCCCCCTAGGGCGGTTTTAAAAATAAGTAAAAAAAAAATTAATAATAATTAAAGTTTTCAAAAATATATATATATATAAAAAAAAATCTAATAGCCCTCCCCTTTTCCTAGATCTCAAGTAAAGATAAATAAACCAAAATAAACATGAACAAATTATGCATTCCCACGTCCGAAAAATGCCCAAAAATCAAAATGGCCAAATCACCTCCCCCCAAAAAATTTAATAAAATGGCATAAATAAAAAGTAAATCTGGCCCTTCAAAATAAGAAGCCTTATGCAGCCCCTTGCACACAAATATAAAAAAAAGTTACAGAGGTCAGAATAAGGTGACTTCAAGAAATGTGTTCTTATGTCACAGTTTAGGATTTTTTTTTTAAGGTGGTAAAGCATGACAAAAACTAAATTTGGTATTGCCTTAATCATAAAGACCGGCAGAATACAGGCTACCTGTCATTTTGGCTGCACAGTGAATGCCGTAAAAACCATAAAGCCACACAAATGCAGTTTTTCTTTAATTTCACCCCATTATGATTTTTTTTCCAGTTTCCGAGTACATTGTATGGAATATTTTAAATGATACCTTTACGAAGTACAATTTGTCCCGCAAAAATTAAGCCCTATAAACGTAAAAATAAAAAGTTAGGGCTTGTGGAAGGCAGGGAGTAAAAAGCGGAAATTGATAAATGGCTGCAGTGAGAAGGGGTTAAACAGGTATTCCCATAATATTTTTGGCATAACCTACCTCAGGATTCCACATCTACCTCGAAAATAGGGAGCCTCAACCTCCATCTTGCAGCTGCTGTAAATGGAGAGGTATTCACATTTATTCACATTATTTCCTTTGACTTTTATGGAATACTCGCTCAGCTCTTTTCGGAAATTGCATAGAAGAGAATGGAAAGAGCTATGCATACAGGGCCAGCTGTCCGTTCACAATGGGTCAGTGGACTCCTTGTTCTTGAGATGGGTGCGGGGTTCACTTCTGGGACCCACACTTATCAGACATGTCCTGACATAATTGTCCAAGGCGGGAATACCCTGTAAATCTAATACCCTGTAATTATACTGAATTGTACTCATATCAAAGTACCGTAGGACTGTAGCAGAACCACAAGGGTCCAAGACTTGTGATTGAAATACAGACACTAAAGCACCGCCTAAAACCAATGTAATATTTTGAGTAACTGTGCCCAGTTCTGAATGGGGCGATGGATCTGATTGTCTCATTAACATCTTCATACCCCCTGCATGGATACCAAGTATTCATTCATATGGTAATGATAGGATGTGGATGTGTTAATGAGCAGCAGATATTCATAGGATTCATAGGATACTGACCTGAGCAGCCCTGGATATTCACACAAACCATCATTATAATAAGAATTAAGTCATAATGAGATCTGTCTGCAGCAGGTAGCAACAGGAGGTTTTTCTACCCTGTGTGAAATAGAAAATGAATGAAAAATAACATAGCAAAAACAGGAGAGATTATATATTACCGAATGCTAGATTTTACATTTACACACTGAATGTTGACTTTACCACTATCCGGGTCAATATATTACTCCATTGCAGTTGTGGTCCTCCAACTGCAGGAATCCATTAGGGGGCGCATTTAGAGAGCGCTTCCTAGTACATGGAACCCCATCCTAGAGTTAAATGATGGATTTTCTTCTGCCGCCTCTAATGGAAAATCCCCGAATACAAATTTTTGAGTTCAATTGGAGCTGTATAAAACCCTATGCAGTGAGCTCCCTCTTGTGGTGGCTGCACTCAGACAGAATGTTGTCAGTCACCCAAATAATTATGTAAATGAACATAGGATCTCTGCATTGGGAAAAAGAGGATTTATCTCTATATAGAACTCACAGGGATACCTGCGGATCAGCTATTTGAAGCGACATCCCCTGTGCACTGCTTCCGCTTCAAAGACCGTCTGATCGATCGCAGCTCAGTCCCATTGAAGTGAATGGGCTGGACGATGATAACAAGCACAGCAGCTATACAATATACAGTGTTGTGCAGGGTAAGTACTGAAGAGGCAGTGTTCACTGAAACAGCTGGTGTGCCAGGTGTCAGACCCCTGCTAGTCTTTAATTGATGACCTATCCTAAGGCTCAGTCATCAATTATTTAGCCTGGCAAACCCCTTTAGTTAAAGTTACACTATCCTGCCCTAGATCACCACCATTGACCTCTTTACTATCCTAAACTACCAGGAATATTAGTAGTTAAAGGAAACTTGTTACTAGTTTTGGGCTCCATGAACCACCATTATGTTCTTCAGTTTGGGTTTAGGGTCCCAGATATGATTTATTACTACAATTCAGCTTGCCCAGCATACTAACTCCTCTGCTAAATGTCTAACCCTTTATCACATGTCACACTTTGTGCTTCTTTAACACCTACATTCCTATCTCATAAGATCTACAAAGGTTTACAATGTTCTCTGTACTTTTCTTCTATGCCTTAAATGTAATGTTTACACCACTTTCTTTATATCAGTGTTTTCTACATACGCCATATTGCCTTGCAAACAAAAGAAGGTTTTACAATATTTAAAGGGTTTATGCTACGAAAGTATTTATCCTCTGTCCATAGGATAGAGGATAAATACCTAACCCAATGGAGGTCTGACCTCCACCAATCTCGAGAACAGGGTGGGGGTGGGGTTCTTTCTTCCCGCTGTGACTTCAGCCTGACCACATCCAGGCTGAATGTAGGCATGACTTCTGGTGGACGGAGCTCCCATTCACTTCATTGGGATCACCAGAGACAGACCAAGCTCAGCACTTCCCTATCTCTGGCACTCCTATTGAAGTGAATAAGAGCGCTGTCCATCACAAATCTCGCCTACATTCAGCCTGGCTATAGTCAGACTGAATGTGTAGTGAGTAAAAGGACCTCTCCCTTTTGTGTCGTGACACAACGCCTTTTAACTTTTATGTATTTGTTGATGCAATGCACCCTGTTGGGGCTGCTATAGATGACTCTGGATTATACTGACGCCACCTGCAGGAGATCAGCAGGGATTTCATTTCGACCACTGCCTTACTGTTACTTACTGTTATTGCCATTTTCCTGCTGATAAAATGACTGATTCTGACTACATTATAATAGAGAATTTCTCCCTAATGTAACAGCGTCTAAAATGTCAGGAGTCTGTCTGTACATATCCCCTTGTATGAAGGAGCATCTATTAGATTCAAAGTGCAATGCATGTACAAAGAAAGGTGCCTCTCACCATAGTCGTGTCTCTATTCTGCACTGTAGAACAGTGTCAGCGGCCACGTGGACACCCCACTTTAATCAAACAGTTTTACAACTTTTTAATAATGTGCCAAACCTCCGTGCACTAAGAAGCCGTCATGACGTTTCTGTGTGTTTTGCAATAACTCTGTATACTCTGATGTTCTGTGCGATGTGCTGTCTTGTGATGTACCGTGACTATAAACTGCTCTGCAATACTGTATACTGTCCTGTGAATTTCTGAGTCTCTATTATTGTTTTCACAAAACTGATGACTGTGGAGTCTTTGCTTTTTGATAACCAGAGGCTTAATTATTTCAGATATTATTTCACTGGGGGGCGGTGAGTAGCGCCATATTAATACAAGCTGTAACCCAGGATCAGTACAAAGTATAATTAATACCGTGTATTATCAGATTATACACACGTGGACAAAATTGTCGGTACCACTCGTTTAATGAAAGAAAAACCCACAATGGTCACAGAAATAACTTGAATCTGAAAAAAGTAATTTGCCAAACTACATGTTGACAAGCCAGAAAGCTTCTGGGAGAATGTCCTATGGACAGATGAGACAAAAATCAAAATTTTTGGCAAGGCACATCAGCTCTATGTTCACAGATGGAAAAATGAAGCATATCTTGAAAAGAACACTGTCTCTACTGTGAGACATGGAGGAGGCTCTGTAATGTTTTGGGGCTGCTTTGCTGCATCTGGCACAGGGTGTCTTGAATCTGTGCAGGGTACAATGAAAGCTATCAATGGATTCTAGAGAGAAATGTGCTGCCCAGTGTCAGAAAGCTTGGTCTCAGTCGCAGGCCATGGGTCTTGGAACAGGATAATGACCCAAAACACACAGCTAAAAACACCCAAGAATGGCTAAGAGGAAAACATTGGACTATTCTGAAGTGGCCTTCTATGAGCCCTGACCTAAATGCTATTGAGCGTCTTTGGAAGGAACTGAAACATGCCATCTGGAAAAGGCACCCTTCAAACCCGAGACAACTGGAGCAGTTTGCTCATGAGGAGTGGCCAAAATACCTATTGAGAGGTGCAGAAATCTCATTGACAGTTACAGGAATCGTTTGATTGCAGGGATTGCCTCAAAAGGTTGTGCAACAAAATATTAAGTTAAGGGAACCATCATTTCTGTCCAGACCTGTTTCATGAGTTTTCTTTTTTTTTAAAAAAATTCTGTTGAAGCATGGTTGAAAAGCAACTTCTGACTTTCATTTGTTCATTTTAATAGAATTTTTATATATTATTACTTTTGTCAGATTCAAGTTATTTCTGTGACCATTGTGGGTTTTCCTTTTTTTTAATTTGGGGTTCCAACATTTTTGTCCCTTGTGTATTTGCGTTAGTATTTGCTTTATTGGGTCTGGTTATCCATGTGATGTTTCATTCATACAGACCTTCATCAGACACTGATGGTCTGTATGAATATTGATGGGATTTAGATTTCTCTTTTGTTCATTCACTTCATTTTGTTAAATGACAAAAATAAACTATTAACACTTCTATTTCTCAAAGCATTCTTAGAGGGGGTTCACAGCACTGTTAGTCAATGTCCGTTGCTCTAATCTGTCACAGGGTGAAATCAATGGACATTAAATGACAGTTGCAGACAGAGATCCCCTCCATCTGGTGTCCGTCTGCATTCACCCCAAAGTTAAAAAACATGACTGAAGTTTTCTACCATCATGTTTTTTACTTTTCTGACAGAAGAAAAAGTCCTGCATGCAGCGACATCGTCTGCCATGTTGTTTACATTAGAGTCAGTGGGAACAGGCATAGACAGAGGGGGCTCCATCTGTGTCCATTACTTTACTACCATTAAGTTCGTTGCTGTCATCCTATGACAGATGACAGCAATGGACTGTAATAACATAGTGTGAACGTAGCCTTACATTTTTTCCATGCCGTCCTAAAATGTTTGCACAGTACTGTATATATGAAATAATATAAGATTACATTGACACCCCATGTATTGTAATAATACATGTGTACCCCCTGCAAGGAGCACTTTGCATACAGCAGATGCTGCAGTTAATGCCAAACCAGGACCCATTACAGTAGACATCAGCCATTTTATGCTGAGGGACAGTGGATTACATTTCCCTACACCCCTTACTCCAGGGGGAGGAGTATCAGAGAAAGGGACTGATTGGCTGAGCAGGGAATTATGGGAAAGGTCTGCAGAAGAGAGAAGACAGGCAGCCACATGGGCTGCAGAAGGGGCTTCTTCCAGCCACTGCCAGGGGGCACATAGCTTGGCACTGGGTAACCCAGGACATAGAGACAGTCCTGCCAGCCCACCAGCTCACTCTGAGGGAAGAAGCAGCATCCTTGCAGCAGCAGCACCTGTCCAGAGTGACCAGACTCCCAAAAGGTACCCAGGGCCGCATCCAAGAAGACTCCTGCCTCATACTCCATTAGTATCCTGTCACCTGAAAGCTGCAGCACCCAGTGAGACTCCAGGCTGGCACCAACTCCCTGCAAGAGTTAGTCAGTAGACTTTGCTGGAATTTTCTGTACTGCTGTTAGAAGGTTTATGAGAACTGTGGTAGAAAAGACCTGCTGTGTCTATAGTGCCCCAACGTTTCCTGAATGCGCGCCACCGTCCGCGGCAACTGGGCCCCAACGGATGGACTGTTCTGTTTATTGCTGCAGCCATTAGTAATTCTGCATTGTGTGATGTTATTTAGGAGTGCAAGCTGGTACCTGCAGTATGTGTGCATGTGTGTGATGACTATCATCTGTGGGTCATCTTAACCCTGTGCTATTCCCTATAGTTTATTATACCCGCCAGGCCTGGCACATAGTCCATTCCTACCACTAGAGAGTTAATACTATAGGATGTACCTGTGCATTGTCATGTGAATTACTGAAACATTTCTCTGTTCACATTTTATTAAGTTTGCCCTTGTTACCCTTCCCATAATAAACCAGTTAAGTAGTTTTACCCTCAACATTTGTGAGTGTGTACTGAGCTTAGGTGGGGGTTTCCCGAGTCGACCCCTAGCAGAAGAGGAAGACCCTCCTGAATTCCTATAGAGCTCCTAGCAAGATTCGGGTGGAGGCACTTCGCCATAGTGAGGTGAGAACTACAACACACCCTGTCTACAGCGGTCGGCCCAAGGGGGTATTACACATGTTACATAATCAAGGGAAGGGGAAAAAAATAAGAGATTTCCTCATAACCCTAGCCATGTCACTGGTTAGCCTGATCCTTTGTTTCTGTAGAAGATAAACCTCTGCATGTGGCTTACTCGCCTACTGAAAAAAACATATATGCACTTTCAGGCTGAGCATGCAGCCCGAGCATTTGAGCCCGATGGAATAGTTGTCAGTTGATTGTCCATTCATATGGGCAGCACAGTGGCTCAGTGGTTAGCACTGATGTCTTGCAGTGCTTGAGTCTTGGGTTCAAATCCAGACAAGGACAACATCTGCAAGGAGTTTGTATGTTCTCCCTGTATTTGTGTTGGTTTCCTCTGATTTTCTCCCGTTCTCCAAAGATATAATGATAGGGAATGTAGATTGTGAGCCCTATATGGGACATTGTTGACTATATCTGTAAAGCTCTAAAGAATACAATGGCACTATAAGTAAAATAAATTCATCCAGCAGCTATCTACGTGCAGTCAGAAGTGAACCCTGATCAGGGCCGTCACCTGTTGACTACAGTGAGGACAGTTTATCAAAACTAGTGCAAAGGTACAGCCGTAGTATACGCTACTCCATACTTGGATGTACTTATATTATAGAAATCATAGATAAGCTATAATGAATGTCAATATTCACATAATCTCAAGAATAAGACGCTTTTACATTTTACCTAAGCCTATAAGAGATTATGTAGAACATCTCCGTAGAGACAATTTATGCCACAAAGAGCCGAGGACCCGCTAAATGAAGCCATTGCTCGTCATTCTTTCATGTGAAATAGTCTTTTATATTTAGCCCAGAGCATTAGAGCACTGCCTGTGTTATACCAGAACATCAGCTTTTATCCCCAGTCATAAGAATGACGACCGCCAATACTTCCAGAATTCTGATTATTCCAGCACATGAAGATTTATATAGCAAGAGCGCCAAGCACAATAAAATCAAATGAAGGGAAAAGTATTCAAAGGAAAATGTGATGAATTCAGTTCTTTCAAGATGAATTAAATAATAACCTTAGAAAATCTTATTAGATAACTGGAACTAACTGTCAATCTCTCATGAAAGCCGGTTCAATATAGAATTAACACGAATACAGACACAGCGCAGGGATTTCAACAGATACAAAGGCGCTACTGTGCATCTTCTATATATAAGAGCTCCTTCATACACTATTTTTTTTTTGCCATTTCTAAGCACTTGTTATAAACACTGTCTTTTTGCTGTTTTTATGGCGTTATTTTTTTTTACATACACATTTTTTTTTCTGGTGTCATATAAAAAAAAAGCATATGGGAAAACTGCAGAAAAATCTTAATGCATAAATCATAACCAGAGCTTGGTGCACGCTGAAAAAGCATTAAACTGGCATATACAAGATGGCGTATCTGGACTATTGCAGTCCCATTTCCGTGCACTAGTAATGTCTCCTTCTTCGTTGTCCCCAAGACTTACAGGGCAAATAGTGCAACAACCTTTCCATGAATCTTTCTTTAGATCTATCCCAAAATGCTGACCTGATGGCAGACACCACTGACCCTCACTGTCCATAAAGATGTGCCGAATGGAAACCATACTTTGCAATACTGACCCTAACACAAACAAAGGCAGAGCAGTAGGACCCAGAGACAAGAAAACCAAACTAAGCAGACCTGTACACCACAGCTGGGAGTGTCAGCAGAAAATTACCTATTTTTTTGTTTTTTATGTTAAACATAATTTTCAAGATTTTTTTTATTTGTTCTACAATTTCCATATTCTCTATTTATAGGTTGTTTTTTTTTGTTTTTTTTTTTTTAAGTATGAAATGCAATTTTTACTCTGGACACTAAACTCAATAGCAGACTGGTGCTTCTCAATTCTGTAAGGGTTTTCTCTGCAGCAGTCATCTCATATACATCGCATATAGGATTACAATAGAAAATAACACCTCTATAGATAAGACCACTGATCCATTATTACATCCACTACTGACAATAGATGATGTCCCAGCTTATTTCCTCCCATCCCTGCACAAAGCATATCTATGTAGATAAATCAACTCTTCATAGAGATTCATACCAATAAAGAAGGTGACCGTGAAGACATTGACTGAATTCTATACAGTTATGGGCCATAAGCATATCCCTACAGATTGCTGTATGATACTAGTCTTTTCGAGGTAAAAAAATCAGCTAGCCTCAAATATACATGTTTTGGATCTGTAGAGGAAAGAAAGGGAAGCATAGCTTATTAGTAACTTGGGGCAACTCCAAATGAGATGTAACAAGTCATCCAGATCCTACTGATACATGGCACAATAATTTGTCCCTTATCCGACATGCAAGACTTAAGGAACATGGTATGTCCTATAGATATGGAATGTGTATGTCCTTTTCACTGAATACCAAGCACAGTGCTATACATTGCATGTGGGCTGTGCTTGGTACTGACAAATGGCCTGTGAAGTGGAAGTGGCTCTCACCAAAGCACCATTGCCGATTCAAGCAGCTGATCTGTGGTGGTCCCAGTGTCAGACCCTAATGATCAGATATTGATGATCCATCCTAAAGATAGGTCATCAATATGTAACTCTCAGAAGACACCTTTAAAATAATGGTCTAGATCAGTTTTTCTCAACATTTTCAAGCCAAGTACCCTCTTGTGAAAAAAGTTTCAACTGAGTACCCTCAAAGGACACTGTGGTGTCATCATGTAACAGATCCTGCTCCTTGTCTCAAGTGGGAAAGAAAAACTGCTGCACATAGTGTGCCAAGAAAATCTTTTTGCTTGTGGGGATACCTTTGGAAGACACACCCCACGTGGCATAAATGGTTAGGTTTGAGTGCGGTGGAAATACAGCATAAAAAACGTGGCATTTTACAGTCCCTGCAAAGTAGATGGGATTCTAGAACATTGCGGGAAAATACTTGCAGTGAACACGCTGCGATTTCCAAAACCATTGTGGTTTTGGAAATCACAGCATATCAATTATACCTATGGAAACGCCGGTGGTTTCTCTATAGGTGAAAAGCGCTGCAGGAAAAACCATGATGCGTTGCCGCCACGGGTTTTCCTGCAGTGCTTTTTTGCTGCGGGCCGCTATGTGGGGCCTTAGTCTAAAAAAATCTGAGGGTCTTTTAGCTTCCAACCAGCTGTTCACTCATCAGATCATAGATCAGAAGCTACCTGCTTTTGTAGAGGAGACCAGCTACCTTCACCCTGTCTTGACGTATTCTGATGCCTGCCTCTGCTTGGCAGCCACTGTACTTAAGTATTTAAACATAGTGGGCGGTTTGGGTGGCATTAGCCCCCCTAAAAGCCTCATAACCTGAGCACTCGCTAAATCTGTGACTTCCAGAGCAGTGGTTCACATCCATGCCACGTACCCCCTGAGACTGTGTGTCATATCCCCTGGGGTGCACATAACACAGGCTGAGAACCGCTGACCTAGAATATAACTATATTACTAACATATACAAGTCTTAGTCCGTACACCTTCTTAAAGTAGTTATTAGGTGTTACATTTTTAATTTTAACTTCAAACAAAAAGATCGAGAGTTCTTCAATGGAAAAGAATGGAGAATAATTTATAAATGTCCAATATATAATGTAAGCAGGATAGTGGTGACCTCCGGCAGCGCAGTCAGTCGTTCCAGATTTTATAATGGTGGATAGAGATAATATTTTCACAGCTTCGTAATGTGTCATTTCCAAAGGCAGATGCTGACAGAATACATTAGGATCTCCTGACATCTTGTCATTAATAGTAAATGTTTTCCTACTCTTCTTTAGTCCACTGTGGCTGGAACTCTCTCATTTATCTCGGTGTTAACAGCTCGAATCTTATCTCAAGGCATTTTATCATGGATGTGTTGTTAAATAATTAGGCAATTACCCCGTTTTCTGTGGATTGTACATTCTGAAAGTGAGCTCATCTATCTTGTCAATATTAATTGAGGCTGAATATTGAGAATATCAATGAGAATGGCAGGCGCCGTTGAATTTTTGGCAACTGATTTCTTTATTATAGTCTCCAAGCAAGAGATTGAAATCGCTGAGAAATCCCTGTATTTATTTATTTATTATTATATATTATGTATTATTATATTGTTATATCATATTCTAATATCATGCCTAAATATTTGTCCATTCTTACCTTTTGGTCTGTTACTAGAACATTGTGTCATAGAATTTATGCCGTTCCCATCTTTATGGCTAGATTCACAAGGAGAGGTGCACCAGTTATCACAGATCCCCCATACATTTCAGTGCATGGAAGGATCCATGAAAATGGACAAACATATGACATGACCTATATTTTAACAGTCCGTGACAGTCCATTAAGAAAACGGACGTCACATGGCCAGTTTTCACTGTCAAGTGAATAAAGCTTATTAGTAAATTAACATAAAGGTGTTACCATTCCTCTCATTAACAAAGTGAGACCATGTACAAATGTGTAGGACAAACCTCCATGATAAGGGGAATGGTAAAGCCAATTTCCAAAACCCTCAGCTGGTAAGTTAGCTTTGGGGATGGTACGGTGCCAAAACCCCAATTAGGCTGAAGCCCCAATTGGCATAAACGCCTTGGTTTGGCCGCGGCGTAAATGCTGCAGCAAAAACCGTAGCGTTTTACATCGAATCCCATCCACACATTGCAGAAAAATACCTGCAGTGGAAATGCTGCGATTTCCAAAACCATTGCATCTCAATTATACCCACGGAAATGCTGACGGTATAATCGAAGCAGAAAGTCAACAGAGGAAAACTGTGCGGACTTTCTGTGAAAAGTGCAGTGGGAAAAAGTGCTCTGCCTATGGCTAAGGCCCCACATAGCGTCCCGCAGCAAAAAAGCGCTGTGGGAAAAAAACACGGCGGCAACGCATCATGGATTTTCCTGCAGCACTTGGCCCAGAAAGTGCAGCAGACTTTCTGCTTCAATTATACTTATAGGGAAACCTCCGGCGTTTCCGTAGATATAATTAACATGCTGTGATTTCCAAAACCGCAAAGGTTTTGGAAATGGCAGCGTGTCCACTACGCTAGAATCCCATCCACTTTGCTGTGACTGTAAAATGCCACGTTTTTTTCTGCAGCGTTTCCTCCAGTGGTTTTTGACTTCCTTTGCATCAACTTGGGTTTATAAGTATAAAATGGTTGAATTTGATGGACTTATGTCTCTCCTCAACGCACTATTTAACTTATCAAACAGAGGTAATACCTGCAACACTGTATTGCCATTAGCTACAGTAGGTGGGCAGCGTTTAGGCCACGTGCAGTCCCCCACACTGTTATCACTATGTGTGCCATAAACTGAAATATTGTAAATGTGTAATTTAGATGTGTTTTTATAAGACTATGGATGGTTATGATGGGCTCTCCTAATACTATAAGTATATGTTGAATTGTAGGAAACTGCCCAGATGCTTGCGGTATTTCAATATTATTATTATTATTATTGCTACGTCACTTTGACTATTTATATCTTTTCGGTTTTGTAGGAGCAATAAATCAGAAATGTGTAGCTAAGTCTATCTACTTGAGCTATTTCAGTAATATAGGCTGCAGGTGTTCAGCGCCTGTACTAATGTGTGACTAATCCCTCTCTCTGGTCACTTTCCACTAGCTCATTATGTGATATACATTTTTCCAAGTTCAGAATGAATGTCGTACTAAAGGCCACTTATGTGCAGCGTATACATTCTTTCCAGGAGGTTTTATTGATACAGACTTACTATTTTTGGCAGATTTCATGTGCACAAACATTCTGACAAGTGACAACCATTCCATCTTTCTCCAGTTTTAACTACAGACATCTCTTTTCATACTTCCTTTATTAGTACATGTGACATCACATCATCGGGGTTGTAAGATTTATCATTGAAAAAGGATCGGCCTTGTTGTTCGTCTCCAGTCTGACAATCTTATCTAGATTCCCTTTTTTTATCGGGGCCATCTTTAAGCATCAACCAGTCCATTGATGCTGTGCAAAGTCTGTGAAGTGTGATGCATCTTGATACAAGTCAACCTAAATGTACTGATGTATAACAGTATATTGTGGAGTTGTCCTGTCATCACTCCTGACATGTCTGGTTTAGGAAACACTTGGAGCATTTTTATTTGTAAGACTGGTTTCACATGACTGAGTTTTCAGCCATGAAACTCGGTACAGGTGTATGCCGGATTTACTGGCCTGAATGCTAAGCGGGAAAGACGGACTCCTAGCATTATAATTATCGAGTCCCTTTCTCCCAGTGAAATACAGTATTTCACAGGGAGGCAGGGACTGCTCATATCATAGATAACTATAACACAAGGAGTCCATTGTCCCGCATAATGCTCACGCCGGTAAATCCAGTGCATACATGGACTGAGTTTCATGGCTGAAACTAGGTTGCATGAAACCATATGGCCTAAGGCTCCATGCTCCAGGCTATCAGTGTGCTAGCCATGTTTTTCATTATATTTCAATAGCTCCATACACACGCCTGTGTATGATCATAGGCACGTGTAAGGGGCCGTGAGACCGGGCCAAAATTCAGGACAGGTCCTCTCTACTTTGCAGTAGGATGACAGGAACGGACATTAACTGCAACAGAGTAGTGATACAGACGGAGCCCCTTCTGTCTGTGCCCGTTCCTATTGACTCTAATGTAAACAAGTGAACATGAAGGCTGTTATCTTCCATCATGTATATTTACTTTTGTAGCGGAAGGAAAAATAATGCATGCACAAACCAAGCTATGTATGCAGATTTTTCAATACTTCAACATAGACTTTGGGTTGTCCAACTCTATGATTTTTTACAGCTTACAGCTAATTTTACAGCTAATTTTTACAGCTAATATAATGTAAGGAATAATCCGGTACTAAACCATCTGAGGTCACTGCTGCGGCTAGTAATTGTTACAGCTGTGACGTGTCATGTTAGTACATCATCACTGGGGCCAGGTGAGAATACTGATGAATCAGAGAAGCATCAGTACATGAGTGGTAGGGCATTGGTAAGGTATTACTTGTTTTGTTACTTTTGACTATTTTTAGCTGCTTGTTCCTTCAAAATCTGTCTGCAAGTGTACCTAGCAGACTCCACGAACAGAAACCCGAACGCAGATGTGAAATGGGCCTAACTATGTAATAAGTATCTTACATTATTTAGGGAGTTTGATGCCTATGCCTTCAAAAGAGCATTGATTATTCTAGGTACACCTGCAGACAGATTTTGAAGGAACAAGCAGCTAAAAATAGTCAAAAGTAACAAAACAAGTAACCCGAACGCAGATGTGAACCAGGCCTTATTATAATAACTTCTCATGTGATGATACGTGTATGTATAATTAGTTCTTATAATAATCACAGCAACTAGCATGGGTTGTAGATACTCTGCAAGAGACACCACATCCATAGCAAGACATTGGGGTAGATAAATAATAAAAATGGAAACATCTACATTTAATACCCTGAATAATTTTTTTTTCAAATGATCTTTATTGATTTTCCAAATAAGAATAGATCAACAGATGACATGAATAATTTTAACACATTCCTGGCCCGATGTCGAGTATTTTTTTTATTTAACTGTAATTTTTATTGAAAAAATTTTTCATTAACAAGGTATAAAGAGAAAAAAGATCAAACAAGCAGAAAACAATGAGGTAGGTAGAGGCTATCCGCCTCTTCTCCCTTAAGCAATATGCATTCAAATTAGACAGTAAACAAGGGAGGGGAGGGATGAAGGGATTAAAAAGACAAGGGTAGAAGCAGAGGAAAGGAGGGTAGGGGAGAAGAGGACTAGAGATCAGAGACCCTGTGATGTACAATACATATCCCAGGGCGCCCAGATAGCCCCAAAGGCCTCCTGTGAGTTGTTTAGACCCGCGGTCAGGCATTCAAGACTCCTCACATCCTTCACTCTAGCCACAAGTTCAAGACCAGATGGGGGACTCACTTTCTTCCAGTTTCTAGCTATGAGAATTTTAGCTGCAGTACAAAGGTGCAAGAAAAGCCTGGATGACTTATTGCTCAGGTGCCTGGGGGGAAGGTTCAGGAGATAGACCAGAGGGTCAAGAGGGACCTCTTGCAAAAAGAGAGCAGTCGCCAAAGTCCTGACCTCCCTCCAGAAACCCAGAATGAGAGGGCACGTCCAAAAGATGTGGTGCAGGGTACCCACCGCAGCTCCACAGCGCCAGCACCATGGGGGAACCAATGGGTTTAAAGCATGGAGGAGAGCCGGGGTATGATACCAATGCATCAACAAATTATACTGCGCTTCCCGAAATGTAATACACTGAGATGATTTCTGGGCCCGAGACCATACAATCCGCCACTGTTCCTGGGAGATGGGTCTACCCACCGCCTCCTCCCATTTAAGCATATAGCGATGGGTAACTGGGGAGCCTGTAGTTTGTGAGGTAAGAAGTTGGTAAATAGAGGATATAAGGCCCCTAGTGGACGTACCTGCACGGCAAATCTTTTCAAAAGCGGTGGGCAGTGACACTTTAAGGGACCCATGGAGGGAGCGGACAAAGTGAACCACCTGTAAATAATGGAACCATTCAGTACCTGGCAGGTTTTGGTTAGCTATAAGGTAGGCAAAGGACCTGAGTTCCAAGGTTCCAGGATCAACCATGTCCGCAATCTGGTAAAGACCAGCTTTAGACCACACCTTAGTCATGGCAGAGGTCAGGCTTTCCGGGAGAAGGGAGTTGTATAATATGGAGACCATAGATGAGTGCTGGGACATCAGGGAGAATCTAGTACGACAGGCAGACCAAATAGATCTAGTAAACCGAATAGGGCCCAGCAGGTACGAGGCAGGGGGAGCAGGGGGAGAGCCAACCCACAGAAGCTCGTTAGGGTGCATGGGAGCCAGCCAGAGCTTCTCTATCTGCACCCATCTAGTATATGCTGGCATAGCCGCCCAAAGTGGGATATGGCGCAAGTGGGACGCCCAATAGTAATGTAGCAGATGTGGGACGGCCATACCCCCAGACACCCTATCCGCCAGCATAACAGATCTGGGTATTCGGTGTCGTTTTGCCTGCCAGATAAACTGAAAAATAGCTTTCTGCAGGTTCCGTAATTCTCCCCGAGGAATCGCAACCGGGAGTGTCTCGAAAAAATACAGTAGCTTCGAAAGGAGAGTCATCTTGACCGCGGCAATTCTCCCTAAAAGGGAGATGGGTAAGGGTTGCCATTTGTCCAATAGGGCTCTTAACTCACGAAACAACCGCGGGTAGTTTGCCGAATAGAGGGTCGCGTAGGAGGTGGATATATGGACTCCCAGGTAGCGGATAGAGGACTCCCTCCACTGGAAATCGTAATTACTGCGGAGGAGAAGGAGAAGGTCCTGTGGAATGTTGAGTGGGAGTGCCTCAGTCTTTGCAGGGTTCACCTTGTATCCTGAGAGATCGCTATAGGTATCCAGCAAGCGCAACAAGTTTGGAAGGGTAGTATGAGGGGAGGTGAGAGTGAGGAGTACATCATCTGCGAAAAGAGAGACCTTAAATTCCTTATCCTGGACCATGATCCCCTTGATATTAGGGTCTCGCCTAATCTTGGCTGCCAGCGGTTCAATGCAGAGGGCAAATATGATGGGAGACAGGGGGGCAACCCTGCTTAGTGCCATTTTGAATAGGGAAGAAGGGCAAGGATGCATGGGGAAGCTTGATTGCTGCTGTGGGTAGGGAGTAGAGGGCCTGGATAGCTGTGAGGAAAGGTCCCGTGAGCCCAAACGCCTTAAGCGTAGCATGCATAAACGACCAATCTATGCGGTCGAAAGCCTTTTCAGAGTCCAGACTCAAGAGAAGGGCCGGGGTAGAATAATGATTGGCCACCTCCACCAAATCCACAGTCCTCCTGGTGTTGTCACCACCCTGACGACAGGGGATGAATCCCACCTGGTCCTTATGGACAAGCAGAGGGAGCCAAGCATTTAACCTATTGGCTAGGAGTTTGGTAAAGAGTTTCAGGTCCGCGTTCAGCAAAGCAATCGGTCGATAATTAGCACAGTCCTGCAAGTCCTTACCCGGTTTAGGGACCAATGTGAGCAGTGAGGAGAGCATAGTCGGGGGTATGGGGGAGCCTAAGAGGAAGGAATTGAAGAGGGACAATAGATGAGCAGAAAGTTCACCCTGGAAAACCTTATAATAATTGTAAGTGAACCCATCTGGGCCCGGGGCTTTCCCATTTGGGAGGTCCCTCAGGCTCAGGACCCCCTCTAGTTCCTCCCTGGTGATGGGAGTGTTTAGGGAAGTCAAGGCCTCAGGAGGCAGGCGTGGGAGACAACAATCCTTTAAATAGTCTTCTAGCAGTGTTGAGTCATCCCCAGGGGGTAGTGCTCGCGGGGGGGGGGTAAGTTATACAGCTTAGAATAGTAAGAGTGGAACACCAGCGCCAGAGCATCAGGGTGGTGTTGAAGGGTACCCGTGGAGTCACGGACAGAGTGTGGTGTGGAGGAGGCCTGATGATCCCTGAGGGTTCTTGCCAGGAGGGTGTGAGACTTATTACCTCGTTCAAAGAACCTCTGGCGAGTATAAAGGAGAAGTCGTTCCACATGGTGGGTCTCCAAATCACGGAGGTCAGCCCGTGCCAAAACCAAACGGCGAAGAACCCCCAG
The DNA here is from genome assembly GCA_947044405.1 of Leptodactylus fallax. Taxonomy (NCBI): domain Eukaryota; kingdom Metazoa; phylum Chordata; class Amphibia; order Anura; family Leptodactylidae; genus Leptodactylus; species Leptodactylus fallax. Next base: position 1,080,634 of record CAMRHE010000374.1, on the reverse strand, counting down.
GGATGGATGTGCTGCCAAAGTTGTCATAAGGGACCGAATACGAGCTTGGAGAAGCTGTTCCTGGGCCTGTCTGTCCCTTTTAAGCCTAGAAGCCAATGCGATACAATGTCCTCTCATGACCGCCTTATGGGCTTCCCAGAGAATGGCAAGAGAGTTTACCGAACCTAAGTTGTCCCTGAAATAATCCATCAAGTGTGTGCGCAGGATCTCGAGGGAGGTCGGTGATTTGAGCAATGTTTCATTAAGACGCCAATGACATTGGCGAGTAGGCACTGGGGTCGTAGATAGAGTAACCACAACTGGGGCATGGTCAGACCAGGTGAGAGAGCCAATGTTCGTGTCCCTGAGCAAACGAAGGGCGGGAGCATTACCAAAGAAATAATCAATGCGGGCGTGAGTGTTATGAGGGTGAGAGAAGAAGGTGTAAGAGCGTGCAGTAGGGTTGTCCACTCGCCAAAGGTCGTACAAAGAATGGGCGCGGATCAGCTTACGGAACTCCCGTGCAAGCTGAGCCATCCTATGGGGGGTTGGACCCTGGGGTAACGCCAATCGGTCCGCCCGTTCAGAGAAGACCATGTTAAAGTCTCCCCCCACAAGCCAAGCTGATGCCGGGAGAGCGCGCAGGCGGGGAGAATACCCGACGCAAGAATGGGATCTGCGCTGAGTTAGGGGCATAGACATTGCATAAAACAATCGGGGCACCATGAAGGAGCCCTTCCAGAATAACAAATCGGCCCCCTGGGTCTATGTGGGAGGTTGTCACTGTAATTGGGCAGGAACGGGAAAGAAGGATAGCCACCCCAGCTCTGCGTCGATCGTGGAAGGCCGAAAAGGCTATGGGAAAGTAGTGCTTAGCGAAGGCAAAGGTACCGGAGCGGTCAAAATGAGTCTCCTGAAGAAACGCCACATCCGCTCGTAAGGAGCGGAGTTCTCTAAGGACATGGCGCCTTTTAGTGTTGGAACCCAGGCCCTTGACATTAATTGTCACGCACCTAACCATTGGGACTCAGGATTGGAGGACAGTGGCGGATTGTAATAAGCTCACCCATCTCACATGACGCTGGCAGGTTTCCCTCGAAGAGGCAGAAGGGCGATCCACAAACAGGAACCCAAAGTCGAGGCAAGGTCTCTAGATCAGGGAGGGAGGGTGGAAAAGGGGGGAGGCAAAAGACAACATAAATGACAAAGTAAAAAGTATAACAATTAAACAATACTTTGTGGGCGAGGCTAAGTCACTCGCCTGGGGACCAGTGAGGACAGCCAGAGGTCCAACCAGGATCAATGGCCGCACAGTCCAAGTATCCCATTAGGGGGGAGAGCGTGGACAAGAGGTCGGAGGGGAGGCGGCAGATCCCCAACCACCAGTAAAAAGAAGGATGGAAGGGGAATCACCGGAACCCCATCCCGCCCCACTCCGCTAAAACAATCCAATAATAAGCATAATAGATGAGACCCGTAGACCTAGAAAAGGAAAAAGAGAAGCAAACATAACGCTAAGGCTTGCAGTTTTCAAAGCACTACCGGAAAAAAAAAAAAAAAAAAAAAACGTCTCAAGGAGGAGCATCCTCCTCAGGAACCAGTCTCCAGTCGGGGCCTCCGAGCGGTCGCCGCCGCGGAGGGTGCATGACGTCGTCTGGGCTCCAGTCGATGCCAAACCGGTGGTGGGGGAGGGGGTGGAGGGATTAGCTCCCAGTCTGTTAAATCCGGCAAGGGGACATCCAGCAGGTCGCAGAAGAGAGGTAAATCAGAGAAGGAGCGAAGCGTAGCGGAGCGACCATCCCTACGTGCAATGAGAGCAAACGGATAACCCCACCGGTAAGGAATTTGGTGTTCCTGAGGGATCTGGAGGAGGGGTCGGAGATGGCGGCGTTTCTGGAGGGTGATTAGCGAAAGGTCCTGATAAAGTTGTAGTTGAGCTCTCTCAAATTCAAAGTCTTTGAGTTTGCGCACCTTGCTCATTATAGCCTCTTTAAGGGTGAAGTCGTGGATGCAGCAGATGACATCACGGGGTGCAGCGGAGGATCCTCTGGGTCGAAGGGCTCGATGTGCCCTGTCAAACTTAATTTTGTGGGACGGGGGCTCCTGCAGTATAGTGTTGAAGACAGCCTCCAGCAGAGCAGGCAGATCCTCAGATTGGTCAGCCTCTGGGAGTCCCTTGACACGTATATTGTTGCGCCGACCCCTGTTGTCAAGATCCTCTAAGTGACGTTGCATGTCCCGTATAGCTGATCCCTGGTTAGCGGTAGTATCATGCAGCGAGGCAACATAGTCCCTGGTAGTGTCATGGTCATTCTCCAGCGTATCCATTCGATTAGCAATAGAGTGTAAATCAGTGCGGAGGGTAGCAATTTCAGATCGGAAGGATGCTGTGATTTCCGCAACCATACTTTTAAGGTCTTGTTTAGTAGGTAGCTGAGGAAGGAGATCCACCAAAGGTGGCGGTGCTGAAGATGGACCTGGGAGGCAGCTCTGGGGGTACAGGACTAGAGGGGAGGAGCCATAATCCTTGGGAGTGTGGGGCGGAAGAGCCCCTACGCCAGCGCCTTCCACCGCGCCATCCCCCCTAAGCTATGGAGGGGAGGGGCGATGGGGGAAGATAGTAGGTGGGGGGCCACAGAGACCAGCTCTGTGGCCACAGGCTGTAACTCATCAGCGGTGTGGGAGGGAGCAGAGCCACTGACCTCAGAACTCCTTGGAGAGCTGGAGACATCCGGGGTCCTCTCATGCCGCTCTGCCAGAAGTGCTGGTGAAGCAAAGTGTAGTTGCTGGGACATCCCAGGGTGAGGAGACTGTGGGAGTACTCATGCTGGGGAAGCTCTGGGCTGCCCAGGCGCCGACAGGGATCTCTGCTGGAGCGGTGCTTCGCTGGCTGACAGGGGGAGCGCGGGAGGAGAAAGGCTGCGCTGCGACCCCTGTGCCTGAAGAGCGGAGGGAATCCAAGATGGCCGCCCCGCAGCAGCCTGGCCCGGCAGAGAAGGCTGCTGAGTGAGGAAGACGTCCAGGGTGGCTCTCCCAGACCTCTCCACAGGCGCTGGAGTGCCTGGGGCCACCCTCCTCGGTAAGCGCTTGCCCATGAGTGCAATTCTGAAGGGTCCATGGGTCTCAGCTGCAAGCGGTGGAGCAGAGAAGGTCCTGCACGCGACCTACTCCATGCGTGTCCAGGCCACGCCCCGATGTCGAGTATTTAAATATGGCGGCCATTAAGCAGATGAGGAGTGACTGCCATAGTGAACGGGTCTCCACTGTGACCCAGCGCTAATGCCTGCAAACAGTGCCCATGCTGATTGTGGGCATGAACCTCCAAAATGCTTTGGTATAACCCACCATTTTGCTGTGTATCGCTGCCCCCAGAATGAGATCGGGGCCGGCATCCATTGCTATGACAACCAGGAGCCTATTGAAGACTCCCAGGCTTGTCTGGTCTTATCTTCTATTAAAGGCTGCCTTATGCATCTCCATATGCAGAAATATAAAAAGTTATGGGTGTCAGAATATGGTGACTCCAAAATTTTTTTTGCAAAGTTTTGGATTTTTTTTTTTTGAAGCGGATAAAATGTAAAAAAAAAAAAATATATAAATCCCCAGAATCCTAGTGACCCATAGAATACAGGTGACAAGTCATTTTGGCTGTGCTGTGAACTCCATAAAAAACAAAACCCTTAGAAAGTCGTACAAACACAGTTTTTCTCCAATACCACCCCAGGAGCCTTATTAACATTCCAGGAGAGATGGGAAGTATGAACACATGTCATGAACCAGGGTCTGTATTACACGTATATACATGTCATGTACCAGGGTCTGTATTACACGTATATACATGTCATGTACCAGGGTCTGTATTACCATATCTTCCAACCAGCCCTGATTCAGCGGAACAATCCCAGATTCCGCATTCTGTCACGCTGTCCCAGACGGTGGGAAGCATGCAGGTGCAGATTAGCAATATATACCACCGGGAAAATCAACTGGCTGGATGCTGAGTATGGGCCACTCAGCAGGCCACCTGTCCCAAGGCCCCTTATCTTGGGTTTCGCCACAAACTAAAAAGACCCCTCAGACCCCAGAGTATAATAAGTGGAGGCCCAGGGGAGGTGAGGAAAAATAACAATCAAATATAATCACCTCTCCTAGGCATCTGGTGGTTCCCCGGCATCCTCCTCTCGCTTCTTCCGGCCTCTAGCTGGCGTGATGTGTCCCAGTGTCAGCGCTGAAGCCGCATTCATGTGGGGTGCATTGATGTAATGACTCTAGGTCAAAGCGCTATTATATAGACGTGCCACATATGACCGCTGAGGCATGTGATTTTGCCCTCAGCAAACACTCGTGGCACAACGATGTAATGGTGCTTTGACCCAGCGTCATTACAGGGGCCATAGGAGGACGCCAGGGGACTGCTGGACAACCCAGGAGAGATGAGCATAACTGGTTGTTATTTTTCCTCACCTCCCCTGAGCCTCCACTTATTATACTCTGAGGTCAAAGCAAACCACAGAGTACAATACCACTTACATATGGTAACTTACATAGGACTGCTGCCTCTCCCTCCATGTAAAGCAGTCCTTTTCCGCTGCTGATTTTTTTTTCTGCAATTAGCCAGAATCCCATCCACTTTGCAAGTAATGTAAAACGCGGCATTTTCGCAACGTGGGGCCCGGCCTGAAGTTTTTCTCTGTACAAGTCCAACTGAAACTAAATTGCAGCATTTTCCATTCTTTGCTGTATGTACGGAGGTATTAGCTATACATGCCTCATATTATGGAGTTGGGCAGCACATGGTGACTAACGTCTCTGTACGAGGGAGCCATACATGCTCCGTACACATGGCTCTACCATGTGCTTAGGGGCCTGAAGCTCATTTGCGTCATGTAATAAAATGTGGTAACTGTTTATCTAATCGCTGCTAATTGATGAGATAAATATTGAAGTATAAACTTGATATGTGTCATATCATTATGTATGGCACAATGAACACAGTGCATTGCAACATTAAAGATGGTGTCAATTCAGACTGGGGCTTTAGTAGCCTGCTCTGCTCAACCAACCGAAATGTAATTCCTTGGCTGCTGGCTGAAAGTCCTGATGTATTCATATCATTTATTTCCTATACTTGCCGAATGTTACTCCATGCAGTTTTACTGCCTGGATATACTAGTGTGACACCAAAATGGGGCCTCCAGGCTATTAGGAGAGGTGTCTGTAGAAATGGAGATAAGGGGCTGTTGATTCCATTTGTCTGTCCTCCTTTTCACTGTTCTTGAACCTCTGTATGTCATTCTTTTTTACTGAGGTCTCCAAATCACCGGCCAGGATGTGGCTTTGTTACAGCAGATGCATAGAGAGAATGAAGGGAGGAAAAGACATGAACAGAACAAGATGATAGACAATAGACAATGAAAACAAATGGAGAAATGAATGCAGCTATGCCGGCTAGAATCAGGCAGGATTTGCTGATACTATTATTTTCTGCACAATTCGATCACAAATGCTTATTCCGGTGCAGGAAATGAAGCACCTAGTAGAAGCCAGCATAGTGTATTTTTAGCTGTTTGCTATGTATTGGTTTTATCTTAGATAGCGGGCCTGTAGACCACAATGTTGTGTGGGGACTGTGAGATAACAGCACAGCAGGTGTACATCTGTATTAGACACATTTATCACAAGTGGCATTCTGCTAGGATTTATACCCACAGAGAGCAACCGAGTGATGTCACATGTCTATTGATATCTGGATCCATGTCCCTAGACAATGCCCTGTGAATGTGGGTGATGTAACCATTACCTTTAGGTTATATCAGACGGTGGAAAATCAATGTCAAAATCATCCATGTGCATTCATTACTGCATCATTTTACATAGATATTTGGGAAATAAAAAGCAATAAATTGTCATTTTTATGACTTTCTTTACGATACTTTACTATATGACAAATCTTCTTCTGGTTATTTTGGGATCAATAATGGGAATGGTTACATATGGGGGACACAACCTGTACAAATCATAACATAGATGAACTGTCAGCTGAGCAGAATTCCTTCCTGACCTCCCCACATACATGCACACTCAGCTTCTGCAAGCATGGGGAATGGGGAGAAAGATGCTGCCAGAGTCCTTTCCAAGACCAAAAAGATCAAGCATATGTAAATCTAACATCCCAACCCTTTTCTCCCCCACCATTTTCCATGGGAGATGAGTTGGGAGGCCCCTGTACAATTTAGATAGATGGCTGGTCCTTCGGAAATTGACAGATTACATATCCATCTAATGTGTATGTCCAATGTAGCCCAGTTGTCATTCACGCTGGCTAAGACTAGGGCTACATGGCAACCTGTGGCAGACATAAAGTATGTAGATTGTGAGCCCTATATAGGACAGTGATTGACAATGTCTGTAAAGAGGCGCAGAATAGGTTCGCACGTAAAATAAATAAACAAATGAATAAAGTTTCACCAAAATGTATATGTATTTCTATGCAACATGTAACATCATGTGACTGTGATGTGAACGTCACAGTAAATACAAACCTGTTTGATTGTGGTGGCCGGTTGCATGCAGCTTTTTGTTACCATAGACTTCAATAGATGTCGCATGCAACATATCAACTATCTAAACTGTGTTTTTAAAGCTAATTCACCATGTACCCCCCTGACTTATCCTAAACATACATATACTCATCTGTGTCAGTTTTTCATCCATGGTTCCAAGTATCTGTTTTTAGGGCTCATGCACAAATCAGTTTTTTCTTCATTGTTCTGCCTGTTTTTTTTTTTTTTTTACGGAACAATAATCTGTATTCTATCCATGCAAAACAACAGAACACTGAAGATAAAGACATATGTGTGTGTACTTTGGTATTTCTATCTGAAATAAGTGATATACTAATTATTGTCTGTGCAGATTTTCTTCCATTGCATGTAAATAGGGATTCGGAAAACCCTACTCATATGTATGGGAAGTGTATCATAGTAAGATTTGACATGGATTTCTACATATGTGTAAGGGTATGTTCACACGGTGGAAAATGAAGAGGAATTCCTCTTCATTTTCCGCCGCCGGCATTTTCGCCGCGGTCTAGCAGCGATGGGATGCCGATGCAGTGTATCAGCTTTCCGTTGCAGCATCCCGCTCCCGATTAGGCCCAGATGAATGGGCTTAATCAGGAGGGAGTCTTGAGCTGCGGACCCCGCGGCAAGATCGAGCAGGACGCTTCTTTTTTCCGTGTCCTGCTGCAATCTCTGCCTTCCATTGAAAGAATGGGAGGCGGATTCAGAAAAAAAACGCTGCATTTTACAGTAAAGTGAATGAGGTTCTAGCTAAATCCATCCACACATTGGGGGGAAAAAAAATATTGAGGAAAAGCTGACTTTTTGAAAAACACAGTATGTCAACTTTACCTGTGGAAAATCTTGCGTTTTTCCTATGATTTAGGCTGGGGCCACACATTGCCAAACACTGCATTTTACATTACCTGCAAAGTGGATTAGATTCTGGCTATTCTCATCCACACATTGTAGAAAAAAATCTGCAGCGGAAAAGCTGCGTTTTCAAAAACGCCCATGATTTTGAAAATCGCAGCATGTCAATTATACCTGCGGAAACCCTGGCGCTTTCTGTATAGGTTTAATAAGGGCAGAAAGTCCGCAGAGGAAAACTATATGAAAACGCAATGGAGAACACTATGGAATAAAATGCAATGCATTTCAACCACATTTTTTGGTTTTTTTTTCAACCAGCTTTTTTGCAGTGTTTCGCTGCGTGGGGCCTTAGCCTCAATAAGGGAAGAAAAAATGCAAAGAAAAACGCAATGAAAAATGCTGTGGAAAAAAGCGCTATGCATTTCCACTGCAGTTTATTCCGCAGCGCTTTTTATTAGCTGCGTTTCACAATGTGAGCCCTTAGCCTAAGGCTCATAACACATTTACAGTTTTTGTATCAGTTTTTGATGCAATTTTGAGCCAAATCCAGGAATAGAGCTAAAAAGAAGGAAAAGTATAATATTCTCTTTTGTCTCCACTCTTGTGTCTCAAAAAACTGCAGCAAAAAACTGAATGTGTGATTTCAGCCCTACAGAGAAACCATAAGTCAGGCACCAACACCACTGATATCAAATCCACAGTATGTCTGTATTAGGCATGGCAACCGACTATGGCAAAAGAGCTTGAAAAGTCATCTGTTCAGTGTCTGACAAGGCCTAGGAACTGACTGATGTCACAGCTGCCCCCTAGTGGTGGAGCAGGCACTTCACTTTGCATCTTTCACTTTGCTGCTCCCTGACCACCTGCATTATGTACAGTACTCAGGAGAGCAGAGCTTATATCAAGCCGCACACTGGTTGGCTGAGCGTCAACCAATCAGTGCAAAGCTTGTTCTCACTCTACTCAGCAGCACTGAGTGTGAATGATGGAGAGGAGTGCTGAGGAGAAGACCAGCAAGTGACAGGGAGAGAAAGGACTGAGTGAGGACTGACAGGAGAGAAAGGACTGAGGGAGGACTGACAGGAGAGAAAAGCCACACAAGTGAGAACTGACAGGGAGAGAAGGGCCGCACAAGGGTGGACTGACAGGAGAGAAAGGACTGAGTGAGGACTGACAGGAGAGAAAGGACTGAGTGAGGACTGACAGGAGAGAAAGAACTGAGTGAGGACTGACAGGAGAGAAAGAACTGAGTGAGGACTGACAGGAGAGAAAAGCCACACAAGTGAGGACTGACAGGGAGAGAAGGGACTGCACAAGGGTGGACTGACCAGGAGAGAAAGAACTGAGTGAGGACTGACAGGAGAGAAAGAACTGAGTGAGGACTGACAGGGAGAGCCCCAGTGAGGACTGACCAGAGAGAGAAAGGACTGAGTGAGGACTGACCAGGAGAGAAAGGACTGAGTGAGGACTGACCAGGAGAGAAGGGCCGCACAAGTGAGGACTGACAGAGAGAGAAAGGACTGAGTGAGGACTGACCAGGAGAGAAAGGACTGAGTGAGGACTGACCAGGGAGAAGGGCCGCACAAGTGAGGACTGACAGAGAGAGAAAGGACTGAGTGAGGACTGACCAGGAGAGAAAGGACTGAGTGAGGACTGACCAGGAGAGAGGGCCGCACCAAGTGAGGACTGACAGGGAGAGAAGGGCCGCACAAGTGAGGACTGACAGGAGAGAGGGGTTGCGCAAGTGAGGACTGACTGGAAAAGAAGATTGCACAAGTGAAGACTGACAGGAGAAAAGGTTGCACAAGTGAGAACTGACTGGAAGAGAAGAACCGCACAAATGAGGACTGACAGGAGAGAAGGACCGCACAAGTGAGGACTGACTGAGGTATCTTATATTTTTATTGCACAGAAGGAGCCTGGAATTAATGTATAATATCTCAAAGCAAAATAAATGGGAACTTCAAACAGTATATGTGACCCCCCACACACACACACCACCATACACTTACTAAAGGAGCTCCCAATATCTGTTAACTCTCAGAAAACAGAAGGTCCCCCTCCCACCATTTACACATTTATTGAGCCCCCCAACATTCATACATGTACTGAGGCCCCCTCCCTCCCACTCAAACAAACATATACTGGGACCCCTCCTATCCACTCATACATATTCTAAGGCCCCCTCCCCACAACTCATACATGTACTGAGCCCCCCCATTCAGACATTTACTGAGGGACCCCCTCCTCCACTCATACATCTACTAAGGGGCCCCTCCTCCACTCATACATCTACTAAGGGACCCCCTCCTCCACTCATACATCTACTAAGGGACCCCCTCCTCCACTCATACATCTACTAAGGGACCCCCCCACCTATACATTACGTACTAAGGGACCCCCTCCTCCACTCATACACTACGGCCCCCCCTCCACTCACATCTCCCCCCCCCTGCTCTGAGGGACCCATCCAGCACTGTTAATAAGTATAAGTGGGGGAGAGGGGGGACCCTCAGTAAGGCTGAGGGGGAAAGCTTACAGCGCATACCCTGTGTGTATTGATGGCCCCCATTTCACTGAGTATATGCACAAAGGGTGCACTCTTGTCATAAAATGGGCCTGTATGGCTGTCAGCAAACTTTTTCTTTTGTTTTTATCCATTAAAAAGAGTAGATCTGACAGTATACAATGGCAGGCTGTGCATTGTACATTTCTGTATAACTTTATATATAATACACAGTATGTATTATACTCAGATATACCAATATATATGTGCTATACATGGACATATATATCTATGTAGTAAGTCTGGCTGTATCTTTATATATCTGCTATACTTAATTTTAACTTTGTATATACTGTGTATGTGCAGCATGCCTGGTTGCCCTTATATATATGCTATGCCTGCATTACAGCTCCCTCACTGTGATTTTGCACATACGTGTAGTGTATTGAGGCCTGCACAGTACTATAGGGGATGACGATACTGGGAAAAAACTCAGTAATGCCGGATAGTCAGCACATGTGTAAGATTTCAGTGAAGGAGCTATTAGCAGGAAGCTGTTGGGTGGGCCCACAGAACAAATTCCTCCGGTGGGCCCTAGGCCTTTAGTCTGACACTGCATCCGTTACTCAGACCTATGAAAGTACAGAGAAGTTGGGTACCGCTAACTGTGGGTTTGTAATGTAGTGGCCAAAGAAACACACACATCTCCCTTCACAGGGTTGTTGTCTGTGCTTTAGTGAGGTAGCTGTCCATCCAGAGAGTAGTTGCTTAGTTGTAGTAGGTATCAACCACAGCATTTCTTACTCTAGGTTCACATAAGCGTCAGTGGACTGCTAAAATAACGGTTACATATGGAGCCCAATGTACCCCATAGACTATAATGGGGTCTGTGAGGTGTCCGTTGTTTCTAAACTGACAGCGTGCATGCACAGCTTTTTTCGTTTGCTGATCTCAGGAGGACATTGCGACAGATTCTCCTGTGGAGACTCCAATGCAAATGTGAACGTAGCCTTAGCATGTGACTAGCGGTTCTGAAGCAATACAGCAATAATCCATTTCTCACAGGGGTTTGTGTACAACTCCTGCATATGTTGCTTCTCTGGCAAATGCTAGGCTCAATATGCTTGCCTTCGGTAACAGTCTGGCTCTATTTCGGTAATCACACAATGTTCTCAATGGAACTCCAGATAGATGTGAAGGCACAGGAAAATCTCCCTATTATAGGAGACCTTTCCCTCCCAGTGTGACTATTAGGCACCAGGCTGCAGCATACATAGCCTGTATCACACATGGTGCCTAAAGGACACCACCTCAGCACAACCAATAGGCGCAGCTAGGTTCCACCTGTTTGGTTGGAATCATTGCACCGACCACCTTCCATAAAGTACCAGACTGAAGTAGGTGTGATGGCTCTGCAGCAAGCATACTTAAAGTGGCCGTGTCCCATCATACATTGCAGTAATCCATGTGTGCAGTGTAATACATATCATAAAATGCTCAATGGGATGTAAAAAGCACAAGCAACTATACATAACAGATATACAGGCCAATCTTGGGTGAGGATTTGGTAAAGTCAGCCACCTAAAGCCATTTTGTGGGATGTTGGTGACTTCCAACACCTTACATGTCTATTATATTGAAAAATTGCTGCAGATTTTCTCTGTGGATTTAACCGTTTTCAGTGCAGATTTGCTGCAAATCAATCTGAACTCAGTCATACTGTGGAGCTGTGTAAGTCGTCCCTGTTCTGGCTTGTGACATGGAGGGAATGCAGCGGTCATCATAAAATGTTTTTCCTTACTAACAATATAGAAGCTGTGAAGGTTAAAAATAATTTTACACCAGTTGAACTCTTCAACCCCAGTAAGCCATTTCTTAGTTATGTGTTTCTAGTGAAAGTTTGGTGATAGATCAAAACGCAAGACTAGTCTGATGCTCCTGGGTCCAGTGCAAGATCTGTAAAAGATCCTCAGCGCTATCATAGGTCATGTCTATTACTGGTCTCCTCATAAAGGGCTGGTGGACATTTCGGGCCCTTCACTTCTATCAGTGAATTATTACCTTGGATCTGAATATGTAATATACTTTTTCGTATTGAGTTACTACAGTACTGTGCCAAAGTTTTAGGTATGCATAGAAAAGTTGCTGCAAAGTAAGAATGTTTTCAAAAATAGAAGTGTTAATAGTTTATGTTTGCAGAGAGTTTTTGAAGGAACTGGGCAGGGAGGTTGTTCCCGCCATCTTGGAGAACTAAGCACAGATCTTCTGTGGATGTAGGCTTGCTCCAATCCTTCTGTTTCTTCATGTCATCCCAGACAGACTGGATGATGATGAGATCAGGGCTATATCTGTGGGGGTCGTATCATCACTTCCAGGATTTCTCCTCCAAAGGGCAAAGGTGACGTCAAATATTGATGGAATTTGGATTTCTCTTTCCTTCATTCACTTAATTTTGTTAAATGACAAAATAAACTATTAACCCTTCTATTTCTGAAATCATTCTTACTTTGTGGCATTGTTTCCACACCTGTATAAAACTTTTGTATAGTACTGTGCATCTATAGTAAGTACGCATATTTAATACTATTTTTTTAAAGGTACATGATCCCACATTTTGCTCTGTCATCCAGAGTCACTGGGCTTTTAATGCTGCTCCTTTTACCACGCCTGGCTCATTGAGCTCCTGGGATATTCTGGAGTTCATTTTGACATGTAAGAACAGTTGCCATCTGTGTTAAAAGTTGCCAGGAGATATGCCGAGCAAGGACAAGATGTGGTATGAGATCCCTCAGGGGTATTATCTGCTTATACTTTAAAGTGTGACTCATCTGTCAAATGTTTCCTTGTAAGTGCTGGACCTCTGGGTATCTCCTGTGTAGTTAATCTGAGTTCCAAGTTCCAAGTATTGATTTTACTTGTTAGAATGATGTTTTTCAGTTGTAAAGGAAATGCTTATTGGGGATGTAACAGTAACCACAGGATGGGCGTCCTCTGTTGCCTTAATGATATCGGACAAGTGAATTAATTAATTAGTGAAAAGCCATTAGTTGTCGGCAGTGGTAGGAGAACACTATACCTCTTCAGAGACCTGTCTTTGTGTTGACAGAGCAGCGAGAAAATAATATAACGATGGTGGATAACACGAAACCTTGGAATGTGATACAAGCAACACCATAAGGGGTTAAATGAGATTGTAACACATGTGTATATATCCCCTCCCTTTATGTAACTCTCTTTAAATGAGAGGGGCTATATTTTTAAAGGGAACCTGTCACATGGTGTCCAATCTGTAGACAAGATGTTATAGAGCAGGAGCAGATTGATACATATTTTTGTGGAAAACTATGTTGGGCTTAGGAGTTCAATGGACGGGCCTACTCAGTAATACCTATTTCTGTGTGCACACTCATACAGGGAAGGCTGATGATCACTGAGTAGGACCGCCTACTGGACTCTTAAACCAAGTGTTGTCCAGGAATTGGAGAAATTACAGAGAAGGCTGGGAAAGGTATAACATAAAAAAAACTCATACTCACCTGTCCCCAACGCTTTGGTGCCTGTTGCCACTGTCCGTTTAGGCACGCGCCCTGCCTTTGCCACTGGAATCCCTGGATAACCCCTTTTAAGATAAATTAGAAGTTATTCTGAATCTTTAACCACAAAACAAAATGCTGAAAGATTCTCTCTAAGCAAAAATATCCCCATATTTTCAGATACTATTCGGTCTTATATTGCAATGACTGGTATAATTAGCTAGACCAAGTCTGTTATACACAATAGAACCAAACAAGATGAAACAAAAGCCTCCCAATGACCTGTAAAGGAGTATTCCCATCTCAAGGATCCTGTCTAAACTGCTATTTTATGTAAATTCAAAAGTTTTCCTAAATACAGTGCTTTAGAAATGCTGTTTCGTTTACCTGCTACATGAGGTTATTCCACCCAATTGTTTACATAAAGTTTCCTTTGTCACTGGCCTGTTATCTGATCCAGGATGGATGACATGACTCACTGCTCTTTGGAGGAGAGGGGGTTTGAATTCTCAGGATCAGTCTTGCTCTCAGAGCAGTTATCTCCTGCTCTTATCAGATCACCTACTTGCATTTTGCTGATAAGGGATCACACAGGGGTGTGGCTCAGTGCTTGTTATGTAACAGAGAAGTGATATCATTAATGCAATCCCACTCTCCATCCTGGTAACATGCACATTTTATTTCTCTCCAAAAATGTGTAAAGTAATATGCATTTACTGTATATACAGTATTATTTGATCTGCATTTATATTATATTTCTAGTAATAATAATAAATAATCTCTCATGGTAAAGGCAATGTCTATATCTACTGAGATACTTCATAGTTTCCTGTCCCTCAAACAGACAAAGCCGCCCACCAGCTTGTGGAAGAATACAGGAAGTGAGAAAAAGAGACAGCAGGCAAACTGTTGACAGAGGGAGATGGAAAAATCCCTTTACGGCTAAGGCCATACATTGCACAAACGCAGCATTTTCTGTTGCTGTGGAGAAGCTGATGTCAAAAATGCTGTATTTTGCTGAAAATGCACTGTGGTGTGTGTTTCACAAAATAAGCATGTTAAAAATGTGTGCTGCTTTTCTGCTTCGGTTTTCTTTCTGCCCCCTTGTTAAAACCTCAAAGACTAGAAACAGCAGGCTTTAAGTCTTAAGTCCTGTATATTCTTAACGCTTGGTGCGACTCTAGCCATTGTTTTCCGCACTGTAGGGTCGGCTTATTAAGACCAACACTTTGTGCACCAGTCTTTAATCTATGTATTTGATGGCACAAGATGTGCCACAGTTATTAGAAGGCTAGGGCCTATTAATAATTTTGGCACACCACGAGGATGTCCCATGTGCTAGCCAGAGACTAGTGTAGATTTTTAGTGTAACTCACGTTCCAACTCACCTAGATTCCCTCCATGTTTTGCCAAAGTGTTGAGGGGACACAAAGTGGGAAAAGTCACAATTTTTGCTCAAAACCCATACATGTGCAACAAAAATTGTGACTTTTGATAAATTGACCCCTATGTGTCCTTAGTTGGAATATTCCCATCTTTCCACCATATGCAATAAATGCCCCATAGACGCGGGTCCCACCTTTGGGTTCCACCTCTTTCTCAAGGCCAGGGGTCCTCCACGATATACTATTAATATTGCCGATGGGAAAGCCCCTTTAAGAAACACTGAAATAGCATGTTCATGGATCTTGTCCTCCCCTGCATGAGGAACACTTACGCTCTCCAAAATTGTATGTTTCTAGAGGGGAATACTACTGTAATATAGCATCTTACGGAGGACACAACGATTATGTTCTCTACAGATTGATATGGATAGATATAGAGGTAGAGTACGGCTCCATAGCAGACTATATAGAGGTAGAGTACAGCACCATAGCAGACTAAATATTACTGCCACATACGTGTTATGTATACATGTGAATGATATCATTTACTTTTTTTTTTTTTTATAAACTGTAGTTTTAGGGGCTATGTTATTTAGGTTTAGGGTTCCTTTACATGTCTCCATTGTGTTATTGACTTCAGAATTTGGTGACTTGTCCTTAAGAGGTGTTTTGGGGCAGATCTTATCTATTACAGAAGATATGTCCCCTGTTTATCAGTACAGAATATTATCAGTGTTGGACAGTATCTGGTAGGATGAGGCATTAAGGCATATTTTTTCCAGAGAAGCTTCTGTCATATTAAGGACTTATTAAATGAAAGTGCTGATATGGAAAATACCTGAGGGGTGCGGCCCTGTAATATTAACCCTGTCGTCACATTTCATAGTTGCCTCGTGCTTCATTAGTCAGCGGGTGTTGTTCTTATCTCCCATAAACCACCCAGACCTGTGACTTGTGCTTTACCTGATGTCATTATGGTAAATTACATGGTTTATTGTACATGACGTATACCTCCATGGATGCTATATATATATATATATACAGTATTTTAATGGGCATATATGCATCTGGTTTCAATGATATCATAGTTTGTGTGCTAATAAGTTGCAAAATGGTGAAGTGATCACACTGTTATAGCCTATGATTTATACAGCATGATCACGTGTTTGGAATGCATTGGATATCCTGCTTATTTTATGACAAATACTCTTCATTAATGGTACTATCCGCCTATGTGTAAATGGGTTTTAAAAATAGTAGGGACAGATTTATTAGGGCCTTATTCACATGACTGTTCAGTCCGTTTTTTTGGCCATGACATGGCTGTTTTAAAACCCTTGAAAGTCTATGGGTTGTATTCACATGTCACATGAAGATAGAGCATGTCCGATTTTTCATGGACGTGTAAAATGGTCTGTCAACAGAACGGAGATGTCAATAGACCATTCAGTCTGTCATAAGGCCTAATATTGTCTTAAACTTAAGCAGAACTAAAGTAAATTTTCCAAATTAATCACAGTAAATCACACCGTTTGATAAAAATGGTGCATCATTTTATGCCTCCTCGAGATTGGCTTACTTTAGACCAATTTTTTTTTTTTTTTTGCTAAATTTTGATGCAATGTGAACATTTTAAGCCACAACACTTTCATACTATGACAAGTATCTAAAGCTAAGGCCATTCAGGACAGGCCCACTGTGAGATGTCTGCAGTAGTAGGGCAGCACCTAGCCTTTCTGCTGCCTAAGATGAAAAGTGCAAAGGTGCTCCCCACATAATATCCTTCCCCCACGCTGAATCAGAGCAGACACTGAGAATTACACCCAGTATACAGGACAAGAGAAGTGGTACTGTGCAGTGTCCGTATATACAGAATAAGACAAGATACTGAGAATTACACCAGTAAACAGGACAAGAGAAGTGGTACTGTGCAATGTCCATATATACAGAATAAGACCAGATACTGAGAATTACACCCAGCATACAGAAGAAGAGAAGTGGTACTGTGCAGTGTCTATATATACAGAATAACAGCAGATACTGAGAATTACACCCAGCATACAAGACAAGTATCTAAAGCTAAGGCCATCAGTGCAAGGCTAATTAAGACTTGTGGGGACCAGCTGTGTGGTATAATTACATATATGTATAATATGAGCCTGAGGCAGGAAATAGTCCCTAAATTATGGAAATCTTCTTGTGTGGTACCAGTTCCAAAGAAACCTCACCCTATGGACCTCAACGACTACAGACCTGTAGCACTGACATCCCACCTGATGAAGATCTTAGAGAGATTGGTTCTCACACATCTCCGCCCTCTAGTGAGCCCCGCTATGGACCCTCTCCAGTTTGCTTATCGGCCGGGCATTGGGGTAGATGATGCCATCATCCATCTTCTGCACAGGGCTCTGTCTCACCTGGAGAAACCAGGGAACACAGTGAGAATAATGTTCTTTGACTTCTCCAGTGCTTTTAACACCATACAGCCCAGGTTACTGAGAGACAAGCTGGGCCTTGCTGGAGTGGACCACCACCTCTCCAACTGGATCCTAGACTACCTCACAAATCGACCTCAATACGTGAGAGCCCAAGACTGTGTGTCAGGTACCGTGATCTGTAATACGGGGGCACCTCAGGGTACAGTTCTTGCCACTTTCCTCTTCACACTGTACACTGCAGATTTTAGGTGCAACTCATCTAGCTGCTACCTACAGAAGTATTCTGACGTCTCTGCAATAGTAGGCCTCATCACAGACGATGATGACAGCGATTACAGAGAACTGAACCAGGATTTTGTGGACTGGTGCCACCGGAACCACCTGAAGATTAACGCGGGGAAGACCAAGGAGATGGTGGTGGACTTCCGTAAAGGCAGAGGCCCTCCTAAACCAGTGGACATCCTGGGGACGGGCATCGAGATTGTGAACACCTATAAGTACCTGGGTTTGCGCCTTAATAATAAGCTGGACTGGGCAGATCATATGGAGGCCCTGTACAGGAAGGGCCACAGCAGGCTCTACCTGCTTAGGAAACTGAGAGCCTTTGGAATCCGGGGGGCACTTCTTAGGACTTTCTTCAACTCGGTAGTGGCATCAGCCATCTTCTTTGGAGTGGCCTGCTGGGGGAGCAGTATATCAACCAGGGACAGAAATAAACTTGACAAGCTGATTAGAAGGGCCAGCTCTGTCCTGGGGAGCCCACTGGACCCAGTGCAGGTGGTGGGTGACAGAAGGATACTGTCCGTGGTGAGCTCCATGCAAAAGAAGAAGTCCCATCCCATGCATGAGACTGTGATCGCGCTGAGCAGTACTGTCAGTGACCGACTGCTCCACCCTAGGTGTGAGAAGGAGCGCTATCGGAAGTCTTTCCTCCCCACCGCAGTTAGGCTGTACAACCAACACCGACCTAAGCGGAGATCATTACACACAGAGAACTGAAACATCTCTCTGCCTGTTAAATCCCCCCCCCCCTCTGCTACGTCCTATCTGTCTGTCTGCTATCAATGTAATGCCTCTCACCTTGGAACATTCCTGTACATGTTGTATTTGTATTTGTATCTGCTTATCTTTGCTGCTGTAACACACTGAATTTCCCCATTGTGGGACTATTAAAGGACTATTATTATTATTATTATTATTATTATTATTTTATTATTCAGGACAGGCCCACTGTGTCTGTCTGCAGTAGTAGGGCAGCACCTAGCCTTTCTGCTGCCTAAGATGAAAAGTGCAAAGGCGCTCCCCACATAATATCCTTCCCCCACGCTGAATCAGAGCAGACACTGAGAATTACACCCAGCATACTGAACAAGAGAAGTGGTACTGTGCAGTGTCCGTATATACAGAATAACACCAGATACTGAGAATTACACCCAGTATACAGGACAAGAATTCTTTGCACCAACCATATATACAGAATAAGGGCAGAAACTGTGAATTAAACCCAGCAAAAAGGACTAGGGAAGTGGTACTGTGCAATGTCCATATATACAGAATAAGGGCAGAAACTGTGAATTAAACCCAGCAAAAAAGGACTAGGGAAGTGGTACTGTGCAGTGTCCGTATATACAGAATAAGAGCAGATACTGAGAATTGCACCAAGAAAAAAGGGCAACAAGTAGTACTGTTCATTGCCTACAGTCATGGCCAAAAGTTTTGAGAATGACACAAATATTATATTTTCACATGATCTGCTGCCCTCTGGTTTTTATGTGTGTTTGTCAGATGTTTTTATCACATACAGAAATATAATTGCATTCATATTATGAGTAACAGAAGCTTATATTGACAGTTAGAATGAGTTAATGCAGCAAGTCAATATTTGCAGTGTTGACCCTTCTTCTTCAGGACCTCTGCAATTCTCCCTGGCATGCTCTCAATCAACTTCTGGACCAAATCCTGACTGATAGCAGTCCATTCTTGCAGAATCAATGCTTTAGTGGTACTGTGCAGTGTCTATACAAGTGCATCTCAATAAATTAGAATATCTTTGAAACATTTATTTCAGTAATTAAATTAAAAGTGACCTATATTTTCTAGATTCTTTACACACAGAGTGTTCTATTTCAAGTGTTTTATTTCTGTAAATGTTGATTATGGATTACAGGTAATGAAAACCAAAATCTAAGAAAGTTTGAATATTGTAAAAAAGTTCAGTATTGTAAATTCAGTGTGTCACCTGCCAAGGTTTCCTAAGCCTTTAAATGGTCCCTCAGTCTGGTTCAGTAGGACACACAATCATGGAAGACGCTGATTATGAATTGTATTATTGAATTACTGAAATGAATGAACGTTTCGAAGATATTCTAATTTATTGAGATGTACACACATGGACAAAATTGTTGGTACCCCCCGTTTAATGAAAGAAAAACCCACAATGGTCACAAAAATAACTTGAATCTAACAGACTGGAATTTGCCAAACTACATGTTGACAAGCCACAAAGCTTCTGGGAGAATGTCCTATGGACAGATGAGACAGAAATAGACATTTTTGGCAAGGCACATCAGCTCTATGTTCACAGACGGAAAAATAAAGCATATCTTGAAAAGAACACTGTCCCTACTGTGAGACATGGAGGAGGCTCTGTTATGTTCTGGGGCTGCTTTGCTGCATCTGGCACAGGGTGTCTTGAATCTGTGCAGGGTACAATGAAATCTCAAGACTATCAAGGGATTCTAGAGAGAAATGTGCTGCCCAGTGTCAGAAAGCTTGGTCTCAGTCGCAGGTCATGGGTCTTGCAACAGGATAATGACCCAAACACACAGCTTAAAACACCCAAGAATGGGTAAGAGGAAAATATTGGACTATTCTGAAGTGGCCTTCTATGAGCCCTGACCTAAATCCTATCGAGCATCTTTGGAAGGAGCTGAAACATGCCGTCTGGAAAAGGCACCCTTCAAACCCAAGACAACTGGAACAGTTTGCTCTTGAGGAGTGGGCCAAAATACCTGTTGAGAGGTGCAGAAGTCTCATTGACAGTTACAGGAATCGTTTGATTGCAGTGATTGCCTCAAAAGGTTGTGCAACAAAATATTAAGTTAAGAGAACCATCATTTCTGTCCAGGCCTGTTTCATGAGTTTTCTTTTTTAAAAAATTCTGTTGAAGCATGGTTGAAAAGCAATGTCTGACTTTCATTTGTTCATTTTCAGAGAATTTTTATATATTATTACTTTTGTCAGATTCAAGTTATTTCTGTGACCATTGTGGGTTTTTCTTTCATTAAACGAGGGGTACCAACAATTTTGTCCACGTGTGTATATACAGAATAACAGCAGATACTGAGAATTACACCCAGCTTACAGAACAAGGGAAACAGTTCTGTGCACCATCCATATATACAGAATAAGGTCAGAAACTGTGAATTAAACCCAGCAAAAAAGGACTAGGGAAGTAGTACTGTGCAATGTCCATATATACAGAATAAGAGCAGATACTGAAAATTACACCCAGTATACAGGACAAGAGAAGTGGTACTGTGCAATGTCCATATATACAGAATAAGGGCAGAAACTGTGAATTAAACCCAGCAAAAAAGGACTAGGGAAGTGGTACTGTGCAGTGTCCGTATATACAGAATAAGAGCAGATACTGAGAATTGCACCAAGAAAAAAGGGCAACAAGTAGTACTGTTCATTGCCTACAGTCATGGCCAAAAGTTTTGAGAATGACACAAATATTATATTTTCACATGATCTGCTGCCCTCTGGTTTTTATGTGTGTTTGTCAGATGTTTTTATCACATACAGAAATATAATTGCATTCATATTATGAGTAACAGAAGCTTATATTGACAGTTAGAATGAGTTAATGCAGCAAGTCAATATTTGCAGTGTTGACCCTTCTTCTTCAGGACCTCTGCAATTCTCCCTGGCATGCTCTCAATCAACTTCTGGACCAAATCCTGACTGATAGCAGTCCATTCTTGCACAATCAATGCTTTAATTTTGTCTGAATTTGTTGGTTTTTGTTTGTCCACCCGTCTCTTGATGATTGACACAAGTTCTCAATGGGATTAAGATCTGGGGAGTTTCCAGGCCATGGACCCAAAATCTCTGTTTTGTTCCCTGGGCCCTTTAGTTATCACCTTTGCTTTATGGCAAGGTGCTCCATCATGCTGGAAAAGGCATTGTTGAGCGCCAAACTGCTCTTGGACGGTTGGGAGAAGTTGCTCTTGGAGGACATTCTGGTACCATTCTTTATTCATGGCTGTGTTTTTAGGCAAGACTGTGAGAGAGCCGATTCCCTTGGCTGAGAAGCAACCCCACACATGAATGGTTTCAGGATGCTTTACAGTTGGCATGAGACAAGACTGGTGGTAGCGCTCACCTCTTCTTCTCCGAATAAGCTGTTTTCCAGATGTTCCAAACAATCGAAAAGGGGATTTATCAGAGAAAATGACTTTACCCCAGTCCTCAGCAGTCCACTCCCTGTACCTTTTGCAGAATATCAGTCTGTCCCTGATGTTTTTTCTGGAGAGAAGTGGCTTCTTTGCTGCCCTCCTTGAGACCAGGCCTTGCTCCAAGAGTCTCCGCCTCACAGTGCGTGCAGATGCACTCACACCTGCCTGCTGCCATTCCTCAGCAAGCTCTGCACTGCTGGTAGCCCGATCCCGCAGCTGAAACACTTTTAAGAGACGGTCCTGCCGCTTGCTGGTCTTTCTTGGGCGCCCTGGAGCCTTTTTGGCACCAATGGAACCTCTCTCCTTGAAGTTCTTGATGATGCGATAGATTGTTGACTGAGGTGCAATCTTTCTAGCTGCAATACTCTTCCCAGTTAGGCCATTTTTGTGCAGTGCAATGATGACTGCACGTGTTTCTTTAGAGATAACCATGGTTAACAGAAGAGAAACAATGATGGCAAGCACCAGCCTCCTTTTAAAGTGTCCAGTGGTGTCATTCTTACTTAATCATGACAGATTGATCTCCAGCCCTGTCCTCATCAACACCCACACCTGTGTTAATGGAGCAATCACTGAAACGATGTTAGGTGGTCCTTTTAAGGCAGGGCTGCAATGATGTTGAAATGTGTTTTGGGGGATAAAGTTCATTTTCTAAGCAAATATTGACTTTGCAAATAATTGCTGTTAAGCTGATCACTCTTTATAACATTCTGGAATATATGCAAATTGCCATTAGAAAAACTGAAGCAGTAGACTTTGTAAAAATTAATATTTGTATCATTCTCAAAACTTTTGGCCATGACTGTATATAAAGTGCAGACACGCATTATACCGTACACTACAAACAAAACAGACATATAAACAGCTAAATATTGCAATATGAGGATACTGTGTACTTTGAAAGAAAGTGCAAGTTGTCCAGAAGAAAACAGAATTTAGTCTGCAAAAATATAACTGACTCTATGTGATATATCAGAGTACTATATCAATGCTTGTATAATAAAAAGTTAACAGACAGTATAAGACTTACATTTTAGTGCTTAGATTAAAAATATATTTGGCTCAAAAATATTTGATGCAGTTCACTATAAAGGGCCAACCATGTAGCTATAAGGTGGGGGAAGCCTATTCCTTTCCACAGATGGAACATTATAGATCGGTCTTCACTCATGATGGTCCAAGCATTCTGTATAATAATAATAACTTTATTTATATAGCGCCAATATATTCCGTAGCACTTTACAAATCAGAGGACACATGAACAGACAATATGAGACATTACAGTGTGACAAATAAATAAACATATCAAACAGTTGTGAACCGAGAGCAAGGCAGGTGGTTTGGACTCCGCAACCAGAAATGAACGCACACGCGGTAGTTCAAGAAAAGAATATATATTTACTATAAGTTAATAAAGGCTATTTGAAGGTAAAATGACAGGGATAAAGACAAGCAAAATATACAATATAGCATGAACAATTTCAAGGCAAATTCTGCAATGGTTTCTACTTTTACTCTGTCCACTTCTGCAGTATGGACACTGAATGAACAATATACTCAAAACTATCCCTAACTGACCCTGACATCACATTTGGGTGCACCCCCTTTTCCCCAGTGGTCCAGGTGGACCGCTTACAGTCCGTAGAAGCACGCGGTGGGGCCCAAAGTCGTTCCTTTCTTTTATAGTGAAGCGTCCTCTCCTCACTGTTATCAGGATCTTGGGAGAAATGAAGTCCTCTTTAACAGGGAAACCCAATGAATGCAATGTAATCCAACAGCAGATTCCACTCAGCACACTGACAGTCCTGCCGAATCCATACACTGAGCTGGGATGTAAGCCGGGGTTTAGCAGGTGCTGTCCAGTACATCAACAGCACTGCGAGTCTCTATCTGTGGTATCCATATACACAGTCACAATGTCAGTCTCACTGATCAGCCACTGAGCACAGTTCCTTTCACATGGACTCACTAGTCCTGTTGTCTCTTTACACTTTGTTTGTCTCTGGACCAAGATACAGCTTAGCTGTACAGAAAAATCTCCACACCAGTTCAATACAACACTTGCCAAGATGGCTGCTGCTCTCTGTCTCGTCACTTCCTGCTTCTCTGCTCACATTCTGTCTGCAGAACAGGCAAGCTGACATAAAAGGGGGGGGGGTCTCACTCCAGCATCATGTCACAATTACAATGGCTGCTGCCTTAAAGGAACAGAATCACAGAAATACATTCAACATTAACAGTTTATACAGACAAATGAAGCTTAGGACAACATTGGCTGTCTCTTACATATTCCCCCCCACTTTAAGATTGGCAGTCCCTGCCTATGACTGTATATCCAGAGGGTTGTACTTTTATGCACAGGGTGGTAGTATACCGATGTATGGCAGGCCAAACAAACTCATCCTGCGCATACCGAACAGGGGGAATACCAGCATTTGGCCTAGTGGTCCGTCTGAGGACCGGTGGTATATTATGGGGTGCTGCAGCTATGGGCTGAGAAGGACCAGCGGATTCCGCACCTGAGGGGGCACAGGCCGGAGATACAGTAGTCACAGGTGGAACATCCCCAGGAGCAGGGATCGGCCAACAATCATCCTCCTCGTCTGAGGCCCATTCCGCACCTCCATTCTCTGACTGTGGGAGCTCATTCACATGGGCAGGCCCATCATGATTTGTTCCTTCAGAATGACACAGGCGCAACATATTTCGGCGAAGTACTCGAACACAATCAGTTCCTTCTTTCTGGACCTGGTACACTGGCCCATTCGCATACTTGCGGCCAACAACACGATACGGCAAAGCCTCCCATCGGCTTTCCAATTTCCCTTGGGGTTTCTTGACACGAACTAGCACCAGGTCGTCTGGTTGCAATGGTGCTTCTTGCACTGGGGTCTTATCAGGATGGGGATGTTCTTGCAGGCGCTGCCGCACCAATCGATGGATCGTCTCAAGTCTCTGCCGGTGCGCCCGCACCCAAGAGGTTGGATCCCTCGGAGGGAACCCATCCACATCATCCAACTGTAATTCTCCTATACTTCGCCCAGACCGCCCAAAGAGAAGTGTATAAGGAGAGTACCCCGTTGTAGAATGGACCTGATTGTTATAGGCCCACACCATTTCAGACAAGAACTGAGGCCACTGTAACTTCTTGTCTTCCTCCAGAGTCCGCAGCATCTGTAGCAGAGTTCTGTTGAATCTTTCACAGGCCCCATTTCCCTGAGGGTGGTATGGAGTCGTGTGCGACTTCTTTATCCCGTAGATACGTTGAACTTCTTTCATTACGTGTCCCTCAAAGCAGGCACCCTGATCGGAGTGGATGCGTTTAGGGCACCCATATACTCGAATGAAATCTTGGCACAGAGCACGAGCTGCTGACTCAGCTGTCTGGTCCTTGGTGGCGGTTACCACCGCAAATTTGGTGAAGTGATCCACCATTACGAGGCAATACTGGTGTCCGCTATTGAATGGGCCCACCATTAGATAGTCTATCATGACGATTTCTAAAGGTTCCTGGGTCACGATGGTTTGCAGGGGAGCTCTCTGTTCTATTGCCTTATGGATCTCACAAGTTCGACAGCTGCGGCATACTTCTTCGACCATTTGACGAAGACCAGGGCAGTAAATCAGTCGCTGTAACCAACGAAAGGTCTTCTCATGACCAAAATGTCCATTCTTATTATGAGCCTCAACTGCCAACGAGCGAGCCAGTTCACTAGGCACCACAATTTGGTATCGAATGTCGATCTCAGAAGGTAAATAGACCTTTCGGCATAGCACTCCATTTTTCATCTCCAACTTTTCCCACTGACTCAGAACAGATAATATCTCACGTGTCAGTCGTTCTCTTTCCTCTCTACAGGGCTTCTGGCCTTTCTCAACACACTTGATCATCTGTGCCAGCCCCTCATGGGTCTGTTGTATCTGTGCCCATTCCTGTCGTGAGGGACCAAAGAAAGGAGCCGTTTCAGTCCCCTCCATCTCAAACTGATTAGCGGCGGCCAAGGCCTGTGAAAATCTGCTGAAGTCGGGCACCTCCACATGCTCCAACTCATGATCCACGTCTACTGTGGGGGTCTGGGCGGTTACCCTAGAAAGCCCGTCAGCATTCTGGTTCTCTGTCTTGGACCGATACTTAATGCGGTAATTGAACTTAGTCATTCGGGCTATCCACCTCTGCTCTAACGCCCCGAGCTTGGCATTTTCCAGGTGAGCTAGTGGGTTGTTGTCAGTCAGTACTAAAACTTCAGCACCGGTCAAATATTCAGAGAATTTCTCGGTCATGGCCCATACCAGTGCCAACAGCTCCAACTTAAATGAACTATAATTCTCGGGGTTTCTTTCAGAATCTCTCAAAGACCGGCTGCCGTACGCTATGACCCTCTCCTGGCCATCCTGAAGCTGGGAAAGCACTGCTCCAAGACCATACAGGCTTGCATCCGTATACAGCTGGAACGGCAAGTGGTAATCAGCATATGCCAAGATTGGGGCTGTTGTCAGTGCATCCTTTAATGCCTGGAAGGCTTGTTCCTGTTCAAGTCCCCACTTCACGGACCGGTTCTTTGGACCACCGGATGTGCCTCGTAGGAGAGCATTAAGTGGTGCTGCTACCTTGGCGAAATCCTTAACAAACCGTCGATAGTAACCGGCTACTCCAAGGAACGCCCTCACTTTTCGCAGGGTAGTCGGTATTGGCCAATCTTGAACAGCCGCTATCTTGTCTCTTGATGGTCTCACCCCTTCTCCTGATACGCGGTGACCCAAGTAATCAATTTCAGATTGGAACAACCGACATTTACTGGGTTTCAATTTGAGCCCATGTTCCCGCAATCTTCGAAATACTTGCCCCAACTGGTGGAGATGGTCTTCAAAGGTCGCAGAATACACTATAATGTCATCCAAGTAGATGAGAGTGAACTCAAAGTTGAAGTCACCGAGACATTTCTCCATCAACCGCTGAAACGTTCCGGGTGCATTTGTCAACCCGAAGGGCATCCGGTTAAATTCGTATAGTCCCATGGGCAAGATGAATGCCGTCTTCTCCTTGTCTTTTGTGGCCATCGGCACCTGCCAATACCCACTAGCCAGATCTAGTGAGGAGAAGTACCGGGCTCTCCCCAGCGCTGAGAGGGACTCCTCAATCCGTGGCAAGGGGTAGGAATCTCGTACGGTGCAAGCGTTTAACTTCCGATAGTCTACGCAAAATCGGATGGACCCATCTTTTTTTCTTACTAACACCACAGGAGCTGCCCAGGGACTCTGGCTTTCTTGGATGATCCCACCCTGTAGCATCTTAGCTAACAGTTCTTTTACTTCCTGATACAACTGTGGAGGAATTTGTCGGTAGCGCTCTCTAATTGGAGGGGTGTCTCCTGTGGGAATCTCATGGTAGATCCCTGTGGTACATCCAAAATCTTCAGCATACCGTGAAAAGGCGGCTCGGTTCTCCCACAACAGTTCATCTACCTTCTGCACCCATTCCAGAGAGCATGAACTTGCATCCATCTTCATCTGTTCTCGAATTGCACGGCCATTCCATTCAGAGGTGGGTTCCTCATCTTCTCCCATGGACACAGTTACGGTCCACTCATCCCTTTCAGTCGGCTTCAGCTGCATTGGAGTTACTTTCCTTACTTCCTCCGGAGTCACATAGATGTTAGCCAGCTGCCTCCCTGGGGTCAGGTCCACACTCTGGTCCTGAGTGTTTACACATCGAAGTGGTACTCTTCCATTGCGAACTATTGCCAAGGAACGGGCCACTAGCGGATCAACACCTCCTTCGGCTGCCTGCAGTGGTTCTACCAACACAGCTATGCCCTCTAGTTTCCGACAGGTGCCTATGGGCATGGACACTATTGTCTCCCGACTGGGTGGCAGTGTAACTTTTGTATGCAAAGGAACTGAAATTCGAGCCAGAGGACGCTGTGCATCTGAACTTTTCTGTAAGCCACATGTCCGGATCAGCCGCTGGAAAGCTGTTTGAGTAGGCCGATGGGTGGTGGTTTCTTTCCAATAACCGTGACCTTTCTTTTCAAAGAGGATCTGATCTAATTCTTTTAACACATTCATCCCCAAAATGACAGGGACCTTTACTTCATGTGACTCCTGTACCACCACAATGCCTTTCCTACCTAGATCTTGGCCACATACCCGGACATTCATCCAGGCCACTCCCACGACCGGAACTGGTAACTGGTTAGCTGCGACCACTCGTACGAATGTATGGGGATCATATTTCACATGTTGCTGGAAGTACCGTTCATAACAGTCTCTACTCAAGGTCGTTACTTGGGAACCCGTGTCAATCATCCCGGTAACCGGAATACCCTCCATTTCCACCTGTATAACAGGACTTGCAGCGATCAGGTCATCATTAGGGCATTCTCCCCACATAGTCTCCTTGTCAGTCTCCCCTACTACACGCCCTACAGCAGCAGGGGACTTCAGTTTAACGGCGGTCTCTCATAAGTTTGTCGCTGCTCTGGACATCTAGCAGCAACGTGGCCCATCCGTCCACACTCCCAGCAGCGTATCCCCCGTCGTTCTGGCCATCTGTTTGGGCCCCTTCGGTAAGCCCCTTCGATTTCTCCTGAGCACTGCATTAACTGATTTGGACCCCTTCGGTAGGTCCTATCCTCATCCCTCCAGCGGGGTGGTGGGTGATTCTGATTTTCTGGGTATGGACGGCTCACCCTTTCACCTCCAGTTTTCTGGAAGTCTGCAATTTTCATAGAATGTTCATCACAACGGGTGTGCAAGTGTTCCATTTGCTCTTGCAGTTTCTGCATTACTGTGAGAATTTCTTTAACCGTCCCCTTTTCTACTGTCTCTGAGCCAGAACTAGCCCCCTGTGACAAAGTAACTCCAACTGCGGTCTGGGGCTTCGGGAACATACTATTGGCACGGGAGATGGCCTCTACCTGTACATCATGGAATTTAGCATCAGTCTCTCGTCGTATAAAATCCTGCATAGTCACAGTTAAACTGCCGTCACGTATCCCCAGGACAAACTGGTCACGGAGAGTCCGATCAGGGTTACAGAAGGCTGGCGAGCCCCCCTCTTTCCTTCACTTGAATATCTCGGAGCAGTTCTTGTAGGGCATTTGCATATTGGGGAAGGCTTTCATTCTCCTGTTGTACCCTCTGGAAGAACCGAGCCTGCAGAGACCCCAGCAATGCAGTTTCTCCATAAATGGTTTCTAGAATCTGGACTACTTGCTCAAATGTCTGCCTTTGTTCAAATGGCCTCAATATCACCGTGGTCTTAGCATCCCCTTGTAATGTCAATATTGCTAGCTCTACTAGTACTTCTGGTGCGGTCTGGTACATTCGCTGTATCATTCGTATCTGTTCCACCCACATACTCACTGACATATTATTGCCATCAAATTTAGCTAACTGACTTATTATAGCCCCTGCTGGCATTCTTCCTCCAGCACCATTCTCCCGAACGGGTGCGTCACCGTCCATTCTGGTAAGCGGATCCTGCCGACTACGCCAATTTGTGAACCGAGAGCAAGGCAGGTGGTTTGGACTCCGCAACCAGAAATGAACGCACACGCGGTAGTTCAAGAAAAGAATATATATTTACTATAAGTTAATAAAGGCTATTTGAAGGTAAAATGACAGGGATAAAGACAAGCAAAATATACAATATAGCATGAACAATTTCAAGGCAAATTCTGCAATGGTTTCTACTTTTACTCTGTCCACTTCTGCAGTATGGACACTGAATGAACAATATACTCAAAACTATCCCTAACTGACCCTGACATCACATTTGGGTGCACCCCCTTTTCCCCAGTGGTCCAGGTGGACCGCTTACAGTCCGTAGAAGCGCGCGGTGGGGCCCAAAGTCGGTCCTTTCTTTTATAGTGAAGCGTCCTCTCCTCACTGTTATCAGGATCTTGGGAGAAATGAAGTCCTCTTTAACAGGGAAACCCAATGAATGCAATGTAATCCAACAGCAGATTCCACTCAGCACACTGACAGTCCTGCCGAATCCATACACTGAGCTGGGATGTAAGCCGGGGTTTAGCAGGTGCTGTCCAGTACATCAACAGCACTGCGAGTCTCTATCTGTGGTATCCATATACACAGTCACAATGTCAGTCTCACTGATCAGCCACTGAGCACAGTTCCTTTCACATGGACTCACTAGTCCTGTTGTCTCTTTACACTCTGTTTGTCTCTGGACCAAGATACAGCTTAGCTGTACAGAAAAATCTCCACACCAGTTCAATACAACACTTGCCAAGATGGCTGCTGCTCTCTGTCTCGTCACTTCCTGCTTCTCTGCTCACATTCTGTCTGCAGAACAGGCAAGCTGACATAAAAGGGGGGGGGTCTCACTCCAGCATCATGTCACAATTACAATGGCTGCTGCCTTAAAGGAACAGAATCACAGAAATACATTCAACATTAACAGTTTATACAGACAAATGAAGCTTAGGACAACGTTGGCTGTCTCTTACACAGTAGGAGTGAGGGCCCTGCTCGCAAGAGCTTACATTCTATGAGGAGATAGGGGGACACAAGAGGTCAGAGGGCTTGTTTGCTACAATGGTCCAGCCATCTTTTAATAGAAAAGGTTGTGTAACTGAAGCTGTATGAGCCGTCACCAGCCGGTATCTGTGAATAAACAGATACTAAGTGCAAGGAGTGCAGTGTAACTTCTAGATGGAGAGGACAGGATCTGAGGAACAGAGGAGGAAGGATAAAAGGTGTTATTGTTCTGCACTTCCGCACCCTACACTGTGATCAGGTCACGTGATAAGCCTGACCATACAGATGTGATTTCAGGACAATTTTGAAGCTGCTGTAGTTGGAGATTAATCGGATTGTCTGGGTAAAGCATTCCAGAGCACCGATGCAGCTCGAGAAAAGTCTTGGAGACGGGAGTGGGATGATCGGATAACAGGGGATGCAAGTCTAAGGTCATTGGCAGAACTGAGAGGACGATTAGGGTAGTAGACAGTGACGAGAGAGGAGATTTAGGGGGCGCAGCGCTATGCTGTATGTGCTGCTCATGTGCATATGTTTTGGTTGTACACTGCACATGAGAGGTAATTTAATGTGTATTTTCATACCTTGCAGTGAATTGTGCTGACTTTGATAAATTGCGCGTTTTATGCTACTGCCATTTTAAGTATTTTGGTTGCTGGGTCATTGCCCTTCTTCATTCTGGTATTGTCTGAAAAGAGGATGGTGCAGAGGTTCCTCGAAATGGGCATAACCTGATTTTGTCCATTGGCCATGTAGCAGACAGTGTAGTTTCCATGCCACTCGAGGTGCAGCCTTCAAATAATATGGCCTGACGCCTTGCAGTCGCAAAGGACAGAAAAGTCTCCTATAAAAGGAGTTTTTCTCACATCTTTGGGTCTTCCATGTGGATCTCCATCGTGATCATTGCAGCTATCCGTCAGTGTATGGAGTGTTGGTGTCAGTTCACGAATACTAGCAGTGTGAACCTTGACATGTGAGCTGAGCGCAACATCTGTGTACACAGGGAGACTTCCTGTGTGTTGCTACTGAACCACTGCACTCACGCTGCAGAAGGTTGCTGAGCATTGAGAAACTACTGATAACCTGTGCTGTGTTCAAGCAAGTGTAGTTAATTCCTGCTGTTAACCTGTACTGTGCTGAACAATAAAGTATTGGGGACAATGAGACCTGACAACGTGTGTGTAATTCCTTAAGCTGAACATACGAACACTGTGTAAGCCATGGTAAGAGTGGGCTGCACCGATGACCCCATGTGGCATCCAGAAGACCCTCCTTTACATGTCCTACACAAAACGTTTGTAGAGCTGCATCTAATGAGACATGCCTATACTACTATCAGGTGTAGAAATGGCAGCAGCCAGTCATGGCACTAGCTCTAGCTGCAGTCTGGTAGAGATGAAGAGAGGTACAGGTTGGGGGTGACTGGAAGGCCTATCTTAACCCCTTTCTCTCTTGTTTCTACTATGGTAAGTTACAGCAGCAGGAGCTTCTTCCCGGCTGATATAACTTAATCCGGGCTACTCTTTCAGAATGACAGAAGAGGAAGAGATAGCAGACTCTGTTTATGGAGCCATAATATTGCCTTGTGCATGAGTTATAAATCTAGTATAACGCTAGAGGACCTTGTGTATCTCAGGATATCCCTCTTATCCCCTAGGTGAGGCACTTGTGGGAAGTTAGTACTGCTGTAAGACTATGGTCCAGGTCACTACACCATCTGCACATAGTGTTGGAATTTCTAACTCAGGATATACCTCTTATCCCCTAGGTGAGGCACTTGAGGGAAACCAGCTCTGCTGTAAGGCTATGGTCCAGGTCACTACACCATCTGCACATAGTGTTGGAATTTCTAACTAATGAGACGGTGGGACTGAATAACAATGACATCTATGTAGAAGCCGATTAGTAAAATATTCAGAAATGGATGAAGTATTTAAAAACATTTTTTAGAAAGCTAACATTCACTTAGCAACCAGTCACACCATCACCCTCATAAATATGGAGTTAGCTAAAAGGTCACTCTTAGACACAAAGCAATGGTCAAGGACAATGAGTCACTTTGAGACAGAGAGCCAGGTTCAGGTTCAGGTTCAGCTTGAAATATGACAGACATTTCGATTCACTAGAGAAGCTTCTTTTCTACCCATTTCAAGGATGATTTTGCTTTTTTAATTGCCTGTGTTCCATTTCCCGGAGGTCATGGACAGAATAATTAAGTCCTGTTCCAATTCATACAATTCCTTGCACAAAGCACTTCCAGACTCATGCGGGAGTAAGCAGCATCACTGACTATACAGCCGTCTGGATCCTTTATGGAAATTTAGTATTCACATAAGGCATCCCATAAACTGACAAGGTTTGCTTAGATTTGTAGTCACCCAGACTATATTTAGGTATATTGACTTGCAGTATATTTGTTGCAGATATTTCTATGACTACTCTCCATACACGTGAATGGGATTGTTTCTGTAACATTGATTTCTGCAAATTCCATTCATATGGAAAGCTGAAATTTCTGGAATGAATTAGCCACATGTATATATACCTTAAAGGGAGTCTACCACCTCCAAAAGCACCTGTAAACCATTTTTTGCTACTGTAGGGGCAGTTAGTAGTATAGTGAATGTATCTTCCTTGTGTCAAAGTGCAATCTTGCTGCTGAGAAATTTATGTGCAGTTGAGCTGTTTGGTGCACTCAGGGTGGAGCTACACATGCCAGAGCACCATCATCTATTCTGGTCACTGGAAATTGCTGTCCCTGAAACACGTCAGTCTGTCCTGGGGGCGACACTAGATGGCACAAAAGAAAATGACACTAGAAAGGTATGTCCAATACAGCACTAACCAGCCCTACAACAGCACCAATAGCATATAGGTGGTTTAGAAGTGATTTTGGTGGTGGCAGACTCCCTTTAACATGGCCATACACTTCAGATGGATTCCCCTCCCCTTCCCCCATACACATGGATACTCAGCTTGGTTAAACAAGCATGTGTTCTGAATGGGGGGAAAAAAGTGTGCATGCCCCTACCCCTTGCAGCTCGCTCTGGTAGGCGCTTCTCTCTCCTTATAAAAACAAACTATGACTAACTTTATACGGTAGATAATGATTTTACTTACCATATTTTTTACTCTATAAAACAAACTTTTTTTCCATCCAAAGTTGGGGGAAATAGTCAGTGCATATTATAAAGTGAAGGTGCCGAAAATCAAGCGGCACTATTGCACGATCGCCACCCACGAACCCTTATTATACTTATTATCTCTTCAGACCCCAGAGTATAAAGATCGAAGGCCCAAAGAGGTGTTTAAACATAATAAACAGTGTAAGGGTCCATTCAGCAACGGACAGCAACAAATCTGTTTTGTTTTTTTTTAATATTGATGTCTGTGGAAACGGAGGGCTATCCGCTTGCATCTGTTTGCGTCCGTTTTTGCGTCTGTTTTTTTAATCCGTTTTATTTTTTTGGGATCCGTTAAACTGATGTAAAAACGTGATCTGAATGGACCCTAATTCACTTCTCCTGGGCTTCAGTATGGGTCTTCCAACCTCTTCTGTTCACAGAGACGTCTCTGAATGATGCTGGCGTAATGTCACATGGATTACACCGCCGTCATTTTGCGTCATGATACTGACATGACCACTGAGGCCCAATCATAGGCCTCAGCAGTCTCTGACGTCATTCAGAGACATCTCTGTGAACAGAAGGGGCCAGAAGACACAAACTGACAACGGCATAATGTCACATGGGTTACACCACTGCCATTTTGTGTCATGACGCCAATGATTTTTGACATCATTCAGAGACGTCTCTGTGAACAGAAGACGTGGGAAGATCAGCTCCGGAGCCTAGGAGAGGTGAGTTACACTGTTTATTATGTTTAAACACCTACCTGGGACCTCCGATCATTATACTGTGGGGTCTGAAGAACCCAAAGAATTTCAGGATCTTCCAAACCTGAAATTTTTGGAAAATTCATAAAGAAAACAGTATGGGTCACTAGAGGGCATTATAGTGTGTGAAGGGGCCACTATGGGACATTATACAGTGTGTGGAGGGGCCACTATAAGGCATTATAGTGTGTGGCGGGGCCACTATTGGATATTATACTGTATGGAGGCTACTATGGGACATTATACTGTGTGGAGGGGCCACTATGGGACATTATTCAAAATATTTTTTCCTACTTTTCCTCCTCTAAAACTTGGGTGTGTCTTATCATAAGGTGCGTCTTATAAAGTGAAAAATACAGTATATATTGACCAAGCCATGTGAAGAACAGCAGTCTTAACCACGTCTATTGTCAGGTCATGACAGGCTTGTTAGAGTATTCTTACATCATGAAAAAGTAATGTAGGCTTCAAACTCTCCAAAGGAACTCAATATTCATCTAGTGCTTGCTCCTGAGAAACCTGAACAGGATCAAATCAAAAGTGACATAAGAAACCTGGAAAGAAATAGTACACCAAGATTTTGGGAAAAAAAGACAGACTGCACATCCCAGTATTATACATTCATCTATGCTTCTCAGTAAAATATGCAAAATTGAACAGGAGGTTCTCAGTGTACACTTTGATCAAGGTGTATAAGTCCACTAGCTACTTCTCAGTGACTCCTGTAAAGTGGATCCCTACTCTGTTGGGTGTGGCACCGCACGGCTACCACCACCAGTGCAACACAGTGCCAAACAGCACCATTGCTACCAGGCTAATTAACAGGTGGCGACATAGGGATTTACCTACTAGCTCTCAGTCCTTTGACTGAGCCATTATAGTAAAGTGAACTTATTTAGATCTGTTCACATGGTGCAGTGCTGCATGATGTCTGCCATTACTGTCATGCTGTTAATGTGGGGGTGTTTGCCCTATAGCCTGGGGCCTAGTCTGGCAACATGGGTGCTGTTGGGCTGTTAGGTTGCTCCTCCTGTGGATGCTATGCTATGTTGCAATGGTGGTCCTTTTCAGGAAATGATATATCCCTTTTTGAGACATGTCACACCTCTTTTTGTGACATGGTCATGTCAATGTGTTGGCCAACCCATTTTTTTTTTAACATGACCAGTACATAATGTGCCCATGCCACATACAGTATGTATGACAGAAAGCCCAGTAGATCCTGGATCATTCCACCAGGCCTTGGAGATTTGCCCACTCTTCCGAGACTTCAGGAGGTAACCCCTTTTTCTAGGAAACTGGCAATTATGACCAAGTGGTGTATCCAAACTTGTCTGTTAAACTAGACAGAAACTTTAACCCTCCATAGTCCAGCAAACCTAAGCCATGGCTGGTTTTGAAGCAAGAGTGGTGGAACTTCCCCCACACACCAGTAACAAGAATGTGGCTGTTTTGCCAAGTATCATACTTCAGCTATCCCCGACAGTCCCATTGAAATAAATAAAGGAGAGGAGCACACTTACAACCACTGCTCCATTCAAACTGGGGTGCAGACCTTCTTGTGATCGTGGTGGTCCCAGTGGTCAGACCTTTATCAATCAGCAACTTGGTGGATAGGAGGTAACTTGTGGTCAGTCAATGCCCCTTTAGGCTAAGGCCCCATTACTTTCCAAGTGGCTCCTGGCTTTGGCTCAAAGTAAAATGCAGCAAAATCTGCGACAAAAAAAGCTGCGTTTCTGCACCATGGAGCCTCAGCCTTAAGGCTAAGCTCCCATGTAGTGGGCCGCAGCAAAAAAGTGCTGCGGGGCCCCTCACTCGTTGACTACATCCTCATAAAACCCTCACATACATTCTTCGGGCGGGCGGTCCATAATCCATTGGACATTGCAGTGGCATTTCGCTCCTACTACTATAATATTCCTGGTCAATATGATGATCTCCCCCCGGACTCCCGACAAAATTTGTGAATATATTACCGAGAGATCTCTCCCCACCATTGCGTACTCTGACAAAGCGCTCCTCGACCAACCCTTTACCAAAGAGGAAGTCTACCGCCTTTCTCCTACTATCTCCCGTGTTTTAAATAATGTCGACGATACCATTCCGCTCGTCTCCCAATCCCTGTCGGCTATTATCATGGTCCTTCCCAAACTAGGAAAAGACCCGTCCTGTTGCACCAGTTATCGTCCGATTTCCCTGCACAACTATTGATATCAAACTGTTCACCAAACTGTTGGCTAATCACTTGTCCCCCCTAATGCCGGGCCTGGCCCACACATATCAGGTTGGCTTCATATTAGATCGTGAGGCCAGAGACAATGTCTGACGCTCCTGGTGATCTCCTCAGCCCATGCTAATGGATCCCCCCTGTGTTTGCTCTCTGTAAATGCTAGGAAAGGGCTCGACCGAGTGCATTGGGGCTTTCTACGGGCTACACATCTAAATTCTAAATTTGAGGCCCTCTGGCAGCTGAGGGAGACTTCGGAGTACTCTTCTTTCTTTATCTAAACTGGAGTCGTCTTGCTCCCCTTTCCATAGGGAAGCTGGTCGTTCCTTTCTGCCAAATCCCTCACTCCCCCCCCCCTTTTTTCTTTTCCTCTTCTGTACGCCCCATGTTCCCCTTTTCCTCCAGCATTTGTCTTTTCCTCTTGGTAAACGGGTGGCACTGTGATGACCTTTAACAGTTGGACCTTTCCTTATGTCCCGTAGCTCTTCCTGCCATCATTTCCCAATTACGCCTTCCTCTATATTGTTACTGTACCACCTGTTACTGGTTTCTCTGTTTTGGGCATTGACAGCTCTCTACCCTAGCTGTTCCTCTGTGACTTTCCCATGTTTGGGTTGCCTGTGTGCCCCCTACTGACTTATTTGATGCCTTTGTTTTGGCTTTACTTTTTGTTGTTCTTATTTGCAACATCCTCAATAAAAACTGTTTAAACAAAAAAAAAGTGCTGCGGGAAAAGCATCTCGGTTTTTCCCGCAGTGCTTTTCACAAAAACATCAGCGGACTTTCTGCTTCCATTATACTTATATAAAAACCGCCACTGCTTTCGAAGGTATAACTGACATGCTGTGTGGTTTTGGAAATCGCAACGTATCTCCTGCCCGTATTTTTCTGCAATGTGTGGATGGGATTTGCTAGAATCCCATCCACTCTGCAGTGACTTTAAAACGCCACAGCCAAACCGTGACGTTTACACCACATGGGTTCCCGGCCTAAAGGGGTTTTCCAGGATTATAATTTTGATGACCTATCCTCAATACCATCAGATCAGTTGTCATTCGTCACCTGGCAGGCCCAACGATCAGCTGTTTGAAGAGGCTGTAGCGTGCACTCGTGCTGCGGTCTCTTCCCTATGTACCAGCACATCATTGTACATTGTATAAGAGTTGTGCCTGGTATAGCTCAGTCCCATTCATGTGATTGGGACTGAGCTGTCATCACTGACCTGTTACTGGAAGCAATGATCATCCAAGTGCTGCTGCCAAACAGCTGTGCAGGTGGCAGGTGTCGGATCCCCCAATCTTATCATTATGACTTATTGTAAGGCTAATGATGGGAATGCAAAATAAATAAGTGTACAGTGTGCACCATATATTACCATAATACAGCAATAACAGTATATACAATATCCATGTGATATTGTTATACAAGGACTGCATAGCATATCAGTAGCCTCAGATCAATATGCTTTTATGCAAAAACAACCTGTACAATAGTACATAAGCAGAATAGAATAGAATAGATTTGCAGATTACATAGATACTTCAATGTTCCCTGCTGCATTTCTTAGAAATAAGGAGAATTCTGATAATATAATGTGTGTATATATATGAGTGTATTGCAGGGGCAGCTTTACTGGAGCATCACTGGTCTAAGGTCATTGGAAAAACCTATCAATGTCTCTGTTGTAATGGTGATCATAACATATGCATAACCGCGCTTAGTCATAGGTCACATTAAGTTACATGACAAATGTGATATTACCAAGCAGTGTTTACACAGCAGCCTTGTGAAAGCTCGGGGCTTTATTGACAGGAGCGGTAGCTATTTAAACATGTCTACAATTTCATCATTGGTAATTCTTACATAGTACACAGGGCAGGCCACATATCGAAGACACCAAACAAAACTAATTGAAACTTAGAACAAAAGCATTCCATGGTAAGAACAATATCAGAAATAACTTCTCTGTGTTTCCTGTTTCCAAAGCAGCAGTGTCTCTGTATTATCCGAGTCTGCCTGTCCATCAAAGCTCTGCTGCTTTATCTAACATAATAGGAAGCTGCTTCATTATCTAATGGGACTCTTAGGTCCCTATGATTGACTAATGAAGATCGTAAAGAAATATTTGGCTTATGTAAGGGTGGGTTCACACCTGCGCTTCAGTCCGTCCGTTGCCAATCCGAGTGAAAATCTCGGGGAACGGGATTGGCATTGGATACCGACAGGTTAGCGACGCATTGGTTAAAAACCCATTAATTTGAATGGGTTTTTAAAGCAATGCGCGGGTGTGCGCTTACACCCTCTGCGCTGCGAATCCTTTTTTTTTCGTCGGAAACAAAGTCGGACATGCAGGACTTTGTGTCCGACGAAAAAAACCGGCTTCGCAGCGCAGAGGGTGTAAGCACACACCCGCGCATTGCTTTAAAAACCCATTCAGATGAATGGGTTTTTAACCAATGCGTCGCTAACCTGTCGCTATCTGATGCCTATCCCGTTCCCCGAGATTTTCACTCGGATTGGCAACGGACGGACTGAAGCGCAGGTGTGAACCCACCCTCAGAGGTATAAATCAGGTATAGAGGATTTCCCAAAGTCTACTGTACCTCCGATGCAAGACTGAGATGGACTGCATTGTATAGGCATACAGTAGAATATGTTGCCCTATCTGCTCCCGTATTCTTTCTTTCCATTCTATGGAAAGCCAGTAATACTTATTAAATACATCTTTTACCCATGGGACCATATGGCGATGGATGCCACAGTATGAACCTAGATCATATGGGGCAAAAAAGAGATGTAAACATTTACCCACCATGCAAAATCCACAGCAAAAATCTTCCAGGAGGTATCAGAAACATTTCCTACTCTCATTCACTTCAGTGGGGATTTGAGCAAAATGCATCCGAAGATTGGGCAGGATGCTTATTTTTTTATCTACCTAAAAAAGAAGCATCTGCTTCCCATTGAAATAAATGAGAGGCAAAACTTTTGAGG
Source organism: Leptodactylus fallax (assembly GCA_947044405.1). Classification (NCBI taxonomy): domain Eukaryota; kingdom Metazoa; phylum Chordata; class Amphibia; order Anura; family Leptodactylidae; genus Leptodactylus; species Leptodactylus fallax. The sequence continues at coordinate 1,041,279 of CAMRHE010000374.1, read as the reverse complement.
CAGATTCTGCTTCAAAAATACTGCCATGTGATCTTGCCTTAAAGGATATACCCCACTATAGATACAGGTTTGTTATGCATAGGCTGGCCCAACTGCTGGGACCTCCATCAACCATGAGGTCCCACAAGTTCTCCTGAATGCTCCATGTGAATGGAGCAGTGGTGCGCATGCATAGCTACGCAGCATTAACTTCTGTAGGTCTGGTGAGAAAACAGCCTCTGGCAGAACCATTAATGTGAATGGACCAGTGGCCACCCATGTGCACCACCACCACTCCATTTACATGGAGCACTTAGGGGAGGTTGTGATCCCCCTGCACTTCTGATTGCTCGGCGTTGCGGCTGTCAGACCCCCAGTGAACAGACACTTGCTCCCAATCCTCTGCTCAGGGAATAAGTGTATGCAATGGGATAACCCCTTTAGGCCGGGACCCCATGTTGCAAACACAGTGTTTTTACTACAGCGGAAATGCAGCAGCAAAAAACACTGCGTATTAGAGTACCTGCAAAGGGGATGGAATTCTTGCTAATCCCATTCAAACACTGCAGAAAAAAATCCGAAGTGGAAATGCAGCGATTTTAAAAAAACGCTTGTGTTTTTGTAAATGGCAGCATGTCAATTATACCTATGGAAACACTGGCGTTTTACATATAGGTATAATAGAAGCAGAAAGTCTGCAGAGAAAAACTTATGGATGTTACATGATGATAAATCTTTCCACTATCTTCAGTAACAAAAGATACAGGAGTTCTCTTCCTCTTATTCTACATAAACATGGCCATTTCCATGTTTTCACCAGGCGTAATTTGTGAAAATGGACCGTAATAGGACTTGCCCTAAAGTGTATCAGAACAGATGCACAGATCTGTCAAGAAAATTATTCTTATTCGTGTTTCCTATGCACCCCAGTATGCAGGTGCCCTTAGGTCTCATGCATATGACCGCTGTATATTGCCAGTGTATGGGTATATATCTATATAAACATGTCATCTGATGGAGCATCTATTTATTTTCTGTTGACTTCTCTGGGAATGTGTATGGAGCATAGCCTACTATACTGTAAAGTGATATTTCGCTGCAATTCTTCATGACAAATTGACATATTTTATGTATTATGTTACTTAACTTTGGCACATAAAGTCGCGTCTGCTTTGTAAACAGTGTTCAGTTTTCTATAATAGCAGATTCCGTGACAACCTGAGCTGTTAAAGCATGAAGCTTACATTATAACCATAAAGAAAATGTCACGCTTCACAGCCCCTTAGTAAAGGTAAGAATGAGTGGAGAATGTAGCATCATTCACATATAAAGGGCAGGTATTAGAAAACAATGCACGTGGACTTTTCACACACTCAGGACAAGTTCATCTACACCATTTACTGCATATTCAGTACTGAAGTGTTACACAGGCATTTTGGGTGTGTTACAGTATTTTCTGACATTCTAAAGTGCAGGGAGAATTGTGGAGTAGGGGAATTAGTGGCTGCCGTACAGGCGCTCATCCCCAACACCCATAAGAGTCAGTATTACCTATCAGTATATTTTTGGCATGTGGGATAAAACCGGAGTACCCGGAGAACATACATGGTGTTAATAAAGATGTGAACTCAGCCTAACCTGCACTTACTAACACCAGAATACCTCTTTAGCTTCACACCTAATGATCGGCATAATAATCCATGTAACAGATGTTATTTCTGGGCCTGTGTTGTTGGCGGTGCCCTATGCCCACTCTGATGCATGCTGAATATGCCAACCGTAATTGCTTTTAACTTGTTATTTCTTGCAGTTTCCTGGAGATCTAAACTCTCTATATTTTTCTTAGCCTTTAACTTGATCATTCTTGGTTCATTAGCTCAGTTTAGGCAGCAGCGCCTAATAGCGGGTCCGTCCTGCGTCGACTTCACACCTTAATTTAATGGCATCTTAATAAAGAAAATTATTACATAAGAATATTTTCCATTTTAACATCACAGCTATGGAAGGGGCTCTACCACTTTCTTTCATGTGGAGCTGTGCAGCCTCAGGGCTGGGTACTTTTACCACTAAGTCAGTGAATATTTCAATTTCCATTCTAGCCCACGTCACCAAGGAGGAAACCATCTGTATGAGGAGCGATCTCTAGCTGCCTGCACCGCTCTCATAAATCCTGTTATTAAATCAAGTTGGAAAAAGGATTAGCACGGTTATATAATTTTAACAACCTCTTACTTAGTTTGCTTTAAAGACGTGATTTGGGAATGGCGGTGGTCCTCCACTTGGTCCATAGGTGTCAATGAGGACCTCAAGTAGAAAGCACTGATGCAAACAATAGTAAAATTTAACATTTAATAATAAGTTTAAAATACAGAGGACCCTAAATCTGAATCAACCATCATAAATTTGCCACTCTATAGAGTATCATGTTATAGCAGATACATATACAATCACCACCATAAAGAGTTGTATATTATGGCAGCTATACAGATAAATAGTGAAACGATCTTACCAACATCTGAAGACGGGAGTGAAAGAGAGGAGGGGCGCATCACAGGAGGAAGAATCACAGTCCCTATTCCTCCCCCTAAAACACTTACCATTACACCCAAAATGACTCCAGCCCTAACAAGGGCAGCACCAAGATGACCCTAATTTGACCCTAGTTATCCCAAGTCCCTACGCGTTTCCTGGTACAGTAATGCACCAATCATCAGGGGACTTTCTAGATTACTCATAAACGCCAATATTCTTGGTCACAGAAAATGTTTAAATACTGCCTACAGTGGTAAAGCAAAGAAAATAAAACCTCACAATGGAGGAAAAGAGCTATCTGACTCCATGTAGTGACAATGGTAGCAAGATCCCTGTGTCTTAGGACTTGTGAAGGGCTCCACCCCCTAACTCAGGTGTGCCCAAACTCACGTGACCGATGTTCAAGATTCGTGCCAAATCGGCGCACAATCATGACGTCACTAGCGGGACCGTGTCATTACTATTATACTGAAACCGATACATCCATTTCATCGCTGTGCGCACGTGCGAAATAAAGATATCGCGCATGCGCACATGCTACAGATCTCAGATCATAATGCATTAGAAACAAGCATGCGCAATGGGGTGATCTTTAAACCACACCTCTCATATGCGCGGCGGCCAGGAGGATTATTTCAATTACCTTATCCTAGCACCGACATATACCTAAATCCAATGACGCGTCTTAAAGTCACACAACAACAAACCGGTTGCTAGGTAACGAGACGCTTAAGGATATTACAACAAAGTCATCTGGAGAGGCCCAATCAGCCTACCATCCAGATCAGTAAGCTCCAGAACATCAAAAGTTCAACTTTATCAGAACAATAGCATCCCAAAAAGTATATAATAAGCTTTCTTTGAATTTCAAAAAATACCTAATAAGCAATATAAGGAGTCACATGCATCAAAACAGAATATACCACTGAAATTGAAATCGCAAAGCTGGCAAGGTATCATGAGGCATATAATACTACCAAAAAATCTCTCTTTATATATGAATGGAAAAAAGGTTTTTAATCTATACTTTCAAAATGCAGCACCCTTTCAAAAAATTACCCATAAAATGTTTTATTTTATTTTATTCTATGGGGAGGAGGAGGAAGGAAGAAAAGAAGAATGGAGGTGAGGGGGGAGAAACAGCCAAGGACAATCAAATGAAACAGCAAAAATTTAGCCGCTCATTAAGCCCATAAGGAATCTCAGTTTTTAGCTTAAATATCCACTTTGCCTCACGTTGCAATGTCAACCTATACCAATCTCCCCCTCTTGGGTGAGGTTTCACCAAATCATTGCCAGTGACACGCAGGCAGTTTACATTCCCCCTGTGGAAAGAATTTACATGTCTCGCCACCAGGTTATCCCATTCATTCCGTAAGTCCCCAAGATGTTCTCCAATTCTTTTCCTCAACTCCCGATTTAGCCCATTGATCATACTTAAATACCCTCCTACTTAACATCTGAAGTCCACTCACCTGTAGATCACACAGGTTGGAAGATTAGGAGGTAGGTTGTGTGAGCTCATGTTGGTTAGCGTGCGTTCCATCGCTACTGCGCATGTCTATGATGTCACATCCAGCATCATTGTTTATTTACAGCTTATTTCCATATTGCTATAGTAAAAAATTGTGCTTTTTGCTAAAGGACCTTTGATAAGTCACTAGGCATGCGCGAATGACTTCAAACGCGTCATCGCGCATGTCCAGAACGTCAGACACTAGGGAAAGCGTTTAAGGACCTTTCAGGTCCGCTTGTCCTCACTGGGCATGAGCGGAAGACGCAAATCGCGTCATTAATGCCTCACCGCGCATGCCCAGACAGAAATGCCCACAAAGCTATCAGATGGCTCTAAGTATACTAAGCCTACATGAAAGACGCGATTAGCGTCACAATGATCCCATTCCGCATGTCTAATTCTTTTAGTTTCAATAATTTTTATTCAAAATTTTCAGAGAATAAAAGAGAGAACAGCATTGATATACAGTGCAGTATACATTTGACATATAATAGAGTATATTTCTTATCAATTCACATTCTGTAAACCGTATATCACTGAAACAAATAAGAAAGATTACTTATAGAGTAAACAGTAACACTAACATTTTGGCACATTCATAGGGCTATCATGAATTATTCAGGGGAAATCTCACTGTATGGGACCTTTATTTATTCACGGGTTGTATGTTCATGCACATGGTATTTGACACACCCCTGCCGCGCCTTGCACTCCTTCCCTACTCCGTTTTTTGACGGGGTTAGCAAGTTTGATATCCATCCCCATACCCACTGCTCCCCCGCGATTGCCCTTCTTGTGACAGTTTAGGTTCTCTACATGGCGAATCGAGAGTGGGTCCACGCATCCCACATTTTTTCAAAGCCATGAAAAGAGTTATTTCCTATTGCGATCACCCTTTCATAGGATTATGTGTTGTTCATGGCTGAGACCAGAGCCGACAGTGTCGGAGGAGCCACCGTCCGCCATCTTTGCACCAACATTAATTTGGCTATAGTCAAGATTTTACAGATGAGCTGTTTATACCTGTTCAGCTCACCGGGAATCCCAAACAACAGGATAGCCATAGGTACGGCATAGGGGAGCTGAAGGCCAAACAGCTCCGAGAGCAACTCAAAGACTTGATTCCAGTAGCTGCGAATCTTGGGGCAGTTTCCCAGAATGTGGAGAAGTGTCCCTCTACTTCCACATCCTCTCCAACAATTCCCAGACACGTCTACATTACAATGCTAATTGTAATGTAGACGGGGTCCTATACCATCTTAAGATGATTTTCATGGCCGTCTCTATGTGGGTGCTGCATTTCAAAGACAAATGGATCAATCTAATTGTTTGTTGCCATTCGTCTGGGGTAATGGCTATCCCTAAGTCTCTCTCCCAACAGCGAAACGGGGTAGATCTAGTGAAGGTCGATATTTCATCCATTTTTTCATATAAAAATCGCAGTCCCCTCAGGTTGGTCGACAGCCAGGTAAAAAGTGAGTTATTATGGGGTATTGACGTCGTAGAGTGTTTGGACACAAAGTGCCAGATTCGAAAGTATTTAAGGAAATCGCCAATATGAATCCCGTACTGTCGTCTTAGTTCCTCAAACGGTACAAGCTGGTTAGAGTCAGAATATAATTGAGAAATCTGCGTGATCCCCCTCGATTCCCAATCCGAGACCTCTAAGTCACCAATCACCCAGTCCATCAATGATAAGGGCATTTCTGTAATATGAAAATACTTCGTAGGGTTTGCTTTCCCATGAAGTAGCTTCCATGCCGATAACGAGGCACACATGACCGGAGAGAAGGATCCAGGGGCCGAGATGTTCCAAAAGGGCAACCATAGCGCATCTTCTAATTTTAGGGGGGATATAAATGCCTGCTCTATGTGCAGCCATGGAACCGAAGTATCCATTGATTTCCACCTTGCGCATTGAGTGACCAGCGATGCTATATAATAGTTCCTCACTACTGGTACCCCTAGTCCTCCTGCCTCCCGCTGTTTGAATAGAAAGCTTTTATTAATTCTAGGTCTGTTTCCATTCCATATAAATTTCGAGATCACCCTTTGTGTTGTTTCAAAGAAGGAAACAGGAATGAATATTGGGAGCGTGCGGAACAGGTATAAGAGTCTAGGCAATAGCAACATCTTAAAAGCAGCTACCCGTCCTATCCAGGAGACATCTATTTTAGACATTCTCTCAGTTTCTTCTTGCAGTATTTTTAACATTGGGGTATAGTTACTTTTATAGAGGGACCCTGGGGACACCGTCATCTGTGTCCCCAAATATTGAACGCTGTCCTCCCTCCAGTCAAAATTATAATTAGATTGCAAGTGTTGGAGCATGTGTTGGGGAACATTCAGAGGCAGTGCCTGTGATTTGGCCATGTTTAATTTATAATACGATAATCGCCCGAAATCGTTAATAATATCCATTAGGCGAGGAATAGATGTTTGCGGTTTAGACAGAGTGAGAATAATATCATCAGTGTAGAGTGATATAAGGTGAGTTTTGTCTCTTATGTCAATACCTCCCTCTCCCGGATCTAATCTAAGTACTTGAGCTAATGGTTCTATAGAAAGAACAAATATCAGGGGCGACAGGGGGCACCCTGTCTGGTCCCGTTCGTTATCAGGAAAGAGTCTGATACTACTCCGTTGGTGAACACTCTCGCAGAAGGTGCAGAATATAACGCCCCAATCGCTCTTATAATAGCTCCAGAGAACCCCATATTTCTAAGCACCAAGAAGGCATACGACCAGCAAATGCGATCGAACGCCTTCTCTGCGTCCAATGCGAGGATCACCGTTCCTTCCTTCTTAGAGTCAATGTGATGTATGAGGTTTAAGATGCGTCTAGTGTTATCGTATGACTGTCTCCCCTTAACAAACCCCACCTGATCATGATTTATTAAACTTGGAAGACAGGCTTCCAATCTATTCGCTATTAATTTGGCATAAATCTTTAAATCTGAGTTCAATAGCGATATGGGTCGGAAATTTTGGGGGTTGGTGGCGGGTTTGCCAGGCTTCGGCAGCGTAACTACCAGGGCTTCCTGATTCTCTTTTGGAATAGTGCCAGAATCAACCACAGCCATCAAAAATGCCAGCAGCTGGTTCATCAGGACTGGGAAGAAACATTTATAATAGTCATTAGTAAGGCCGTCAGGGCCTGGAGACTTGCGAGATGGCAGTGACTTAACAATGGCCGACAACTCCGCCGAGGTAATAGGTGCATTCAAGGAGTCCAGCTGTGACTCAGTGAGTGTTGGTAGCTGAGCAGCTCTAAGGAATTGCTCAATGTCATAGTTTGTTGGGGGGACCACAGAGGAGTCGTCTGCCAAGTTATATAGGCTTTCGTAGAAAGTTCTAAAGGCGTTAGCGATGCCCCTCGGGTCATAAATTTTGTATGTACCGTCCTGACTGTGAATAAATGGGATTCTAGATTTCGCATGTTTTTGTTTCAGCTTAGATGCCAGGAGTTTGCCTGCCTTGTTAGATTGAGAATAGTACATAGCTCTAACCCTCTTCAGGTTTTTCTCATATTTATGCAGTAAGCAAGCGGTCAACTGAAGACATAATGCCATTAATTTCGCTGCATTTGAGGAAGAGGGAGATTGTTTGTTGCTAGTGTCAATAGTTCTTATCTGATGAAGCAATCGGTCTATTTCTGCCATTCTATTTTTCTTTTCGATATGCCCCAGTCGGATAAACGTTCCTCTAATAAAAGCTTTATGAGAGTTCCACAGTATGTCCGGGCCAGAGGCAGAGGGGGCATTAATTTGAAAGAATTCCTTCAAATCATTCTCTAACGTTGCTTTTAATTTTGGCTGTGACATTAAAAATTCATTACACCTCCATACATACGCTCTTGCGCATTCGTATTTTTCTGCTATAGACATGGTTATCGCTGCATGGTCCGACCATGTTATTTGTGAAATCTCAGATTTCTTAACAAGGGGAATGCTAGACTGCTCTATTAGGAATAAGTCTGAGTAGTGAGTAGCTATTATGCACAGTAGAATAATACGTATAATCTTTTTCGGTATTATGGAGAATACGCCAGACATCAAATAATTCGTGGCTCCATATAGCTTGCCAGAAAGAGGGGTGACGTGTCACCCTGCCAGAAGTGGTATCTACTAGCGGGTCTGGAGCCATATTAAAGTCTCCCATTAATATCAAACATCCCTGTTTCCTCTTTTCTACCGCCCTTACAAGTCTCCCCAGGAATGCCACTTGTTTCTTATTTGGGGCATAAACTGATACCAATGTGTAGGTGACATTGTTAAGAATGCATACTAGTTTTATAAATCGCCCCCCGGGTCGGCATATTGCGACAATAATTGGAACGCTACTGAGTCGCTAATCCCAATCAATGTACCTCTACGCTTTGAGGAATAGTGAGCATGGAACACATGTGGATACGCTGGGTGTTGAACGCGATTAGCATCTGCCTTTAAAAGGTGTGTCTCTTGTATTGCAAGAATGTCACAGCTTTGAGCTCGGGCCTCACGCCATAAATTGGCTCTTTTCTGAGGGGAGTTCAATCCCCTAACATTCATGGACACAATTTTAAGTACCATAACATACGTTTATAAATGCTATAAAAGTCTTACCACAACCAATTCTACCAGGGGGAATCAAAGTTCGTATGAAGTGAAGTTGTCTCCACCATTTGTATTCACTTCGCCCTATGTGCCGAAACCAAAAAAGAAACAAACCATGCAAGTTACAGAACCTATGGATAAACCATCTGAGCAAAATCGAGAAAAAAACAGAAAGGAACGTGGTACAGCGGACCAGCAGCTGTCGTAATCCTGGGGGGATAAGTTCACCAACAGTGGACATACGGAATCTAAGAAAAGGTGAGTCTCTAGCTGTGTAGCTCTTTAGGTGGACGTTTTCGGGTCTTCGCTTGGCGCCAACCATCAGACACTGGACCAGGTGTTTGTTTAGGAGGTGGATCGACAATCGAAATGTTTCATGTGGCTAGCAAGCTTTTTCCTTCCTCTAGAGTTTTGATGATGTGTACTATATTGTCCCTAGAGATGATCACGCGGACCGGGAATCCTCATTTGTACAAGATATGGTGTTGGCGTAGAGCTGTGGTAATAGGGATGAATTGTCGCCTTAATTGTAGCGTCGTGGCTGATAGGTCCGAGTAAATGGCTATTTTATGGTATGGTTCAGGTAAGCGACCCGCCTTCCTGGAAGTCGACAGAACCAGATCTTTAGTGCGATAGAAATGAATCTTTGCTAGAACATCTCTAGGTATTGCTTCGTCTAAATGGGATGGTCTGGGAACTCTATGAGCTCTATCAATAGTTAAGTCCATCTCCGTGAGGTTCGGTAATAACGCTCATATCAGATCCTGAAGGAATGCAGTTAAATTACTCGTAGATACTGACTCTGGAATCCCTCTAAACTTTAGATTATTTCTTCTAGAACGGTCTTCTAAATCGGCTATTTTGGCTTTCAGAAAAGACACATCTCTCTCCACCTCATAGTGAGCATCTATAAGCGCATTGTGTGATGTCGCAAATTCCGCCATTTTGGATTCGACATGAACCGTACGGCTTTTCAGCTCTTTAATATCTCTATCTAGCGGTTTAACCATGAGAGACATATCTGTTGTTAGTGATTTACAGAAGGCCATAAGCATATTTTTCATGGAGGCCTCAGTAAGTAAATTCTCTGTTGCAGGGATATCTGCAAAAAAATCAATAGATAGAGAAGTAGGCTGTATCTTGCTGCTCACCTCCTCCTCCTGAGAGTCGATTTCCTGGAGCCTGGGTCTCTGCTTGACCGGACTAGCTGTAGGTGAGTAATTTGTCTCCAGGCTGGATTCAGCTATAGGCCCTGCAGCGTCTTTTTGCGGAGGCCCGTGGTTTATGTAGGCCCCGGCCCGCCGGGGAGAAGGCCCAGGCATCTCCTTGTCCACACCGTCCAGCAGCTGTGGTAGAGAAGGGGCCGACAGCGCTCTCCTTTGAGCGGAGAGCGCGAGCGTCTCCTCCGGAGGATCTTTAGAGGGAGTCGAGGCTCTAGAAGCCGCGTCCACGCGCGTACCTTCGCCATTTTGTTCTTCTCCTCCCCCGTGGGGGAGGTAGAAGTCAGAAATCTTCAGCGGTTTCACTGCCGTTTTCCGTTTTCGTGGCATCCCTGAAGGTAGGATACTTCTATGTGTCTAAATTGGATGCGGTTAGCCCCCCGAGTATGTCGCTAAACCTGTCGCTTGTAGAGACTCAGGCCGAGAGCTCTGCAGCTAAGCGGCCATTCCGTTCCACGCCTAGGCTCCGCCTCTCTAAGTCTTTTAATATGCAAAGATAAATAAAGTACAAATTACATTAAATCAACTCTATAGGCGTTCTGTGATAGTATCCCAGAGACAAAATACCTGGAACACTCTCTTTACAAACATCTCCACCCTGTTACTGTATTGAAACTATAACCAACAAGTACCTAATCTAGATCACACAACTTCACAAATATAATGTCACAATAGATCTTGATAATTAATGTGCCCATGATTGGGCAACATTCAAACTATCCCATTCTAAAAGGGATCTTAGACATTCTTGACTGGCTTTCAGACACCCAGACATGAAAAGACAGGGCTCCAAAAGGGGACCCTTACATCTCCTAACAAAAAGGGCACCCCATGATTTTTATATGAAACAGTTAAATCCCAATGTCTCATTGAGACCATTAGGAGCCAGGGAATCCAACCGAAAAATCCATTGTGATTCCCTTTGGAGTGTCAAACGTTCCCAATCCCCTCCTCTTTTGGGTCTATCCACAACATCAATCCCCATGAACCTGATGCAACCCAAATCATCTTTGCGCACCAGGTTCACATGCTTGGTCAAAGGGGTATCACGCTCATTTCTAATGTCCCCCAGATGTTCTCCAATCCTTCTTCTTAACTCATGGTTTGTTTTTCCTATATACTTCATTTGGCATTTACAAACTGCTCTGTATACCACCCCCTTCATACGGCATGAGATAAATTGTTTGATATTATATTTTACTTTAGTCTTCAAGCCGACAAAGGAGAAGCCTGTGATGAGAAAAGGACATGCAACGCAGCCACTGCATTTAAAACAGCCCTGTGGTGGTTTTAGCCATGATGTTTGTGACGGACGCGAGAAATGGCTGTGTACCAACATATCTTATAGGGACCTCCCCTTTCTAAATGTGATAGGTGGATATTCTCCCAAAAACGCTCTTAAATCGGGGTCAGAGGTTAAAATGCCCCAGTGGCGACTGAGGATCTTTTTGGCACTCTCTGCTCCATTATCAAATGTCGCAAAGAGTCGCGTAATATTATCATTTTCCATTGGTCTATCTTTTCTAGGCAGAAGAGAGTCCCGTTTTTTTTTTTAAATGTTTTCTTATAGGCTTCCCTAAGAATCTTATCCGGGTACCCTCTTTCCAGGAATCTCATTCTTAGGTCATTGGCTTGTTCATTAAAGTATTTTTTCTGAGAGCAATTCCTTTTTACCCGGAAATACTGTCCCTTTGGGATGCCCTTTTTTAGGGATAGGGGGTGATGCTCTCCCAGTGGAGGAGGGAGTTCATTGCTGTGGGCTTTCTAAAGATTTTTGTATTCAGGCATCCATTCTCATCCTTTGAGATAAGGACATCCAGAAAGGATAGACTATTATTCCCTATCTCATACGTGAAGGAGAGGCCTATATTGTTATCATTAAGACCTTCAACGAAGGTCTTAAATGATTGTCTATCTCCTCTCCAAAGTACCAGGACCACCACTGTGGTATACCTGAGTTAGATGACAGCAAGTATTGGGCTATTCTGCCCAATAGCAATCTGTATTTGTTCCGGAAGTTACTAGTCATCACTGGGCTGTAAGGAACGCCCCCTCTGATAGTACTCGGCTCAGAGAGAGGGGGCGTTCCTTACCGCCCAGTGATGACGCTGAGCTGTGAGGAACGCCCCCTGGTACAAGTCTATGGACGAGCACAGTCAGGGAGGGCGGTCCTCACAGCGCAGCTAGACAGTCAGGAACGCCCCTCTGACAGTGAACGGTGAAATTTAGACCCCCGATATCTCCAGCCCCGGGGCACATAACGGGAAAACCGACAGTGTGCTGAATTCAGCGCGCTGTCAGCTTTCTAGCAGTATGTAAAACCGCATATACATGAGGACGTGAAAAGTCCTCTTTAAGGCTAAGGAGCCATGTAGCGGACCACAGCAAAAAAAACGCTGCGGGAGAAACTGACTCCACAGCAGAAACCGCCAGAAAACGGCGAAGAGAAAAATCCTGCACAAAGGACTTTTCTCTCTGTTTCAGTATAAAAACGGAGGACACCTGACGGACACCAAGCGAACCCAATTATAGTCTATGGGATCTGCTGGAGTCTGTGGGTAACCGCTGTTTTAGCGGACGGCTATGGAGAAACGGGTGCAGATTTGATCCTAGGCAGACAACAAAAAAAAAAAAAAAGAAACGAATAACACAAAGGGAAAAACATATAATGTCATTACTAGCCGACTCCGTAGCCTGGCGACCACAAACTATTTATCACCAATATATATCTTCATGAATGTACATAAACAGGAGACACAACTTAGTTGCCCTTTATGCTATTTTAAAAAATAGAACATACACTTTTATCCAGATATAAAAAAAAAAATACAGATTCTAAAATAAAAATGTTGTAAAACTAAAGCCCCTTATATCACCGAAAAGATGCAAAAAATATTTGAAAACATGGAACAAAACAAATCCGTAGCCCAATATAATGTGATCACATTCACTAATATTTACTAAGTGTTATAATATTTTCTGGCTGTATCTATTTATTGTCTCTTGGGTTGTTATGTTGATAGAAAACATCTTTTATGGATCTAGGCCATTAAAAGATAAGATAAATATAGGAATGGGATTTAGACTGTGCCCTAACACATTATGTATCCTGCATTGAGAGAAGATCCATCTGGAACCACAGAAGATCCGGACCATGACAGATGCTGCTTTCCTATTTAGGAGCCTTCATTAGTATTATAGTAGGCCGATCAAAGACAATGCATCCTTCCTTAATGCTATTAATGTTGTCTTCAACTTTCCTGTGTGCTAGTTAGCAACCCGATGAGACCAAATGTTAACAATATACTAAACCAAAGGTGGAACACAAACTAGGAGAACAATTTCTTGTAAAGTTCTCTGGTGAATGATAATACTCTCCAGATAATTTTAATAAAGCAGATTTACAGCTGCATCTCAATAAATTAGAATATCTTGGAAACGTTTATTTCTTTCAGTAATTAAATTAAAAAAGTGACCTCCTATATTTTCTAGATTCTTTACACATAGAGTGTTCTATTTCAATTGTTTTTTTTCTGTAAATGTAGATTATGGATTACAGGTAATGAAAACCAAAATCTAAGAAAGTTTGAATATTGTAAAAAAGTTCAGTATTGTAAATTCAGTGTCACCTGCCAAGGTTTCCTAAGCCTTTAAATGGTCCCTCAGTCTGGTTCAGTAGGACACACAATCATGGAAGACGCTGATTATGGATTGTATTACTGAATTACTGAAATGAATGAACGTTTCAAAGATATTCTAATTTATTGAGATGCACCTGTATTGCATCTGATGTGTAAAGTCAGGTGGAGTCAAGTGTAATGCTATTATCCCCACTGTTGGTTAACCTTTTACCTTCCTATGGCTTGGTACAGCCCTGGCCAATAATCCCTGGGTGGGGTTTGGAGACTCTTAGTCTCTGGAGAACAGTTAGACAGAGCAGTGAGTGTTGGCAGTGTGACATCTGCGATCTCTGATGTGTTCTTGTCAGCCGCTGAGGGAAAGGAGGAATAACTGCCCAAAGGGTGGGCGATTGGACGGCTCATAAGAAAATAAAATAAAGTGCAGATTTAATTATTACATTTATCAATTTCCCTAATAACATACAGTGGGTACGGAAAGTATTCAGACCCATTTAAATGTTTCACTCTTTGTTTCATTGCAGCCATTTGCTAAAAGAAAAAAAGTTCATTTTATTTCTCATTAATGTACACTCAGCACCCCATCTTGACAGAAATAAAACAGAAATGTAGATATTTTTGCAAATTTATTAAAAAAGAAAAGCTGAAATATCACATGGTCACCTGCTAGCCTACAGAAGTCCCCAAGTACCAAGTGATCCACAGCCTGGTACTGGTCTGCAGCCCAGCCATTGGGGACCGTCGGTATAAGACAGGGTCAATGGTGACAAACAATGGTAGCAAGTGATTGGTTGCAAGTGATTTTGGCTCAAATACAGAAATAAAGGTAAACTGCATGGGTGCTTGTCTATAACAGTAAGGGATGGGCGAGTATCCATGCAGGTTTAATGATTATTTCTACAAATAATTGCCTGGGACTTATTCAGAATACCTCTGCAAGCCATAGTATAAGGTGACTGCTTGTTTCAAGCATGGTTTATTCTTCAGGACGACAATTACGTCAAACACAAAGTGTTAAGAACAAGGATTTCCCTGAAGAGATGATAGAGCTGAAATCAATACCATAGAATTGTGTAGTAGTCATCAATTGTTTGAGATTATATACAGGAAAGATAAGCAGGTGAGATACAGACTCATTACTACATTGGCACCATGTAAGCCTCGGCCAATCGGATTATCCAAGGCGGAAATTTCTTAATTAGCATATGGTGCACCAAAAATGGCCCCATTCCAGTCCCCACCCCCAATCCATGGAATAATTGGCAAACTATTTATTGGGTGAATCTACACCCATTAACTTCTGTTTCTAAGGATATCTTATGGATAATTTAATGGTCATAGATACTTGACTCAAGCAACACCATTGCTAATGTTCTCCAGCTGAGTCCAGACTTCTGAAGTACCAAAGCACACTATCAGGACTTCAGGAACTGCAGTTTTACTGCAAATTGTTTGCATTGTTTGCCCACAATTGTATGTTTATTCAATCCAGATGAATACCAGTTAGCAGTGACATGGAGAAAGGGTTAGAGTTAGATGTTACCTCCCCTCCTGTGATTTACCTGTACTCTGTTTAGGGCTATGACTGACCTGGATCATACCTCTTATTATTAATGGGTGCATAATCCTTAGAATGGACAAATCTCCTTTCATTATGGAGTCTGGGTACCCGTATATTTGATGGTTTTTTTTTTTTGGGTATATGGGAATGGAACAGATCGTTTTTCCATCCCAATGCACTAGCACATATAATAGTATGATAGATGCGCTTTGGGGGTAGGTGGGAAATCCCCATATACACCTCGATGTGCAGCGTATATGTGCTTCACAGTGGCCGTTCACTTATTCTCACATATTATTAGGGCCTTGTTTTAGAATACTTATTTATTAAAAGTTATGTTTTATCTCTTTTCTTTGGGACCAATTTTTCTGTGACTGCTTTGACCAATTTATGGTACCTGAATCACTCACTGTGACTTGCACTGAGGGTCTAAGTAACAAAAAAAAGTATGACTTGGGCCAGTGTGCAGTCTGTCAGATATGAAGTGCACAAAGGCCTGCTACCAGAACCCAACATATCAACCCTGATAGATAGGTTAGAGTCTGAATGAAACAGTGTTATCCCCTTGGGAAGTAGTGCCTCTATTGCTGAAATATCACTATTTTTGTCAATACGCAAATGAGCTCAAGGGTGTTGCCATTGTACCAAAGAGCTCATTTACATATTGACAAAAACAGCGATATCTCAGCAATGCAACAATGGAGGCATTCTGAAGCGGAAAACTATTCGAATCAGGTGACCATAACCTATCTATCAGGGTTGATATGTTGGGTTCTGGTGAGTCTTCTTTGTATACAAATACTCTTTATAAGGCTTATGGGGGGGGGGGGGGGGGGGGGGGGGGGGGGGGGGGGGGGGCCCCCCCCCCCCCCGTTCACTTTAAGGCTAAGGCCCCATGTAGCGGGCCACAGCAAAAAAGCGCTGCGGGATAAACCTCGGCGGCAACGCTTCTTGGGTCTTCCAGCAGCAATTTTCACAGAAAGTCTGCAGAGGTTTCCTCTATGGACTTTCTGCTTCCCTATACCTATAGGGAAACCGCTGGCGTTTCCGTAGATATCATTGACAATGCATGATGGTTTTGGAAATCGCAGCGTTTCCTCTGCGTGTATTTTTCTGCAGTGTGTGAATGGGATTCACTAGAATCCCATGTAACGTGGGGCCCCGGCCTAACTCAGAGCTTCTGCATAAACCTAATTCGTAACATAAACATCACAAGCATAGTCAAGTCTCAGAAAAATAGAGGTTAATAGTGGTGTGCCAGCAATTTAGGGAAAACCTAGAAGAGGTTCTGTGGATTTCCGCTTAGCTGGGTCTGGCTGCATACATCATGTATTTTAGGAGAGACTTTCAGGAGGATCTCGCTGTGGTGTAGGAGGCAGAGTGCCTGGTTATACAACAGCTTCCAAACCATGATGTGCAGTGTTTGCCAGAATTCATAAAAGATGCAAAATAAAATTCCCTTCTCTGCTTCATATCTTTATTATATCAAAGAGGAAACATTTTTTGCAAACATCTTAGATACCATAAACCATAGTTAGCAATTTCTGCCTTTCTTATTGAGAGTGCAGACCTTCCAGTATTGTCCATCAGGAGATAGCCACACATTTAAGGCAGCACTTCCACAAACATTGTTATTCTCTGGCCTGTTAGAAAGATACATGATGTAAATGATAATGAAGATAATCTTCTCAGCTGTGGTTGTATTTGTGAGTTATTCTCTCCCTTCTGTTCCTCAGTTATGTCACATGACCAGCAATGGGACTCTGACACAGTGTCTTGTGTGTGGACAGGAAGTCAGTTTCCCTGTTTATTCTTATGAGACTCACACTGATTGGAATTAATAGAGAAATGACTTCCTGACCACATGTATTGCTGGTCATGTGACACAGCTGAGGACCATAACAAGTGAATGGACGAATCAGTTCATACCAAGCAGGGTCCAAACCGAATATTCTAAATGAAGATTTGTCTCAGGTGAACTAAAACGGCTGCCACATTAATAGGTGGAGGCCCAGGGGAGGTGAAATCAAGACGTGGCCATGATGTCATGACGTTTGGTGTGTCCATGTGACCTATCACAGGCCTCAACGGTAACCCCGAGCTGATGACATCATGGAAGATCGCCGAACGTCACCAGGAGATCGTCGGGTGCTGCAAGGAGGCCCAAAAGATGTAAGGGAAGATGAGTGTGAATGTTTTTTTATATTTTCTTCACCTTCCCTGGAAGAGTCCCCAGAGTATAATAATGTCTCTTTTACTTTGACATAACTTTGGCTGTGTTTGCCGTAGAAATTAGATAGATAAGTTTCTAGTAGCCCTGAGAGTGTTCTACGCTATGTTTTAAGCCAATTTAAGGCATGGTTTGTACCAAACTTGTTCAACCCGAAACAAATCAGGGTCCCAAGCTGGCCAAACCAGAAATTAAACGAATTTTGAGCAATTCGCCCATCTGTAGTGGGTAACAAATACAAAAACCATAAAGTAGATTATCTTTATTAACTTTGTTTGAAAGTGTTACTGTCAGCAGTGAGTGGTAAGTATTAGTACTGTACTTACCTCTCTGCTCCTTGACCCCTGGTACTCTGGGCAAACATGATGTCACAGCAGTGCATCTGGAGCAGAAAGGAGAGTATGGCCGGGGAGCAAACAAAGGTAAGTACTGTACTAAAAACCACTGCGTGGGGCCACTATCTGGGGTACATTATTTTGGGGGGACATTATATTGGATGGAGGCTATTATACTATATGGGAGCAGTGATGGGGGCTATTTTACTGTGGGAGGCATTATACTATGTGGGACATTAGGGGGAATATAAGGGTATGGTCTCATGGCGAAATCTGGACTCATATTGAGTTTGATTCATCCTCAAAATCAGTGCCAGATTACACCCTGAATTTGCCTCCCATTGAGCCACAGAGTCTGCAGCAAGAGACTCCCACTGACTAGGCCCATTTATCTGAGCCTAGTCAGCGAGGAAAAGCCATGGCAGAAAGGCAAAGCTCTGCTTCAGCTATCCACTGCGGGGAGTGAGAGGGCTGGAAAATGAAGGAGTCTGAAGTAGATGTCTGCCTCAGAATTCATCTTCATTCTTCACTGCATAAACACAGTCTTAAAGGGACTATGTACTTTTCTAATATCGAAGGCCTATCCTTATGATAGGTCAACAATATTACATTTATGGAGGTCCTACAGCCAGGACCCCTGTAGATCAGCTGCTACTGGACAGCATAGCAACCCGTAGTGTTAACATAGCGGGAGCCATACATGCAGCAGTGCACAAGGGGGCATGACTTGAAAATTTTCACTGAAGGCATGTGCTGCCCACCCCCCCCCCCCCCCCCAAAAAAAAAAGACCACTGCAAACTGCCTGTTAAAAATTTGAATCCCCCCTCCCCTTCCATGGTCATTCCAAGAGTGAAGCATGGGGGTAGTAGCTACATGTTGTGGGGTTGCATTTCCTCAGTGGGAACTACTCTTGTTACAACTGAACCAGTTTCAGTGTAAATTATGTTATACACAATAAAAGGTTATTCCCATTACATCATATTCATACAATGTCTAATAGGCAAAAGTCCCACCTCTGTGACCCCCGTCTATTTCTAAAAACAAAGGGCCTCACATTACTCTTTCCATTAGTTTTTATTGGAGCGTCTCCCATAGGGAAATGCACAAGCTATCTTTTTCCCAATATTTCACAAGAGTTGAGTGACCTCCGGACACATTAAACCACTGGGCAAACTTGTTGATTTTTATGTGACTGGACGCCTTTACACCTAGGCTTAGGAGAGGCTTTATCCTTCAGCTTGTCAATGCTCTCAAACACAAGGATAAAGCTGAAATAGAAATGAAATGTGCTACTGACTCAAATCCAACTATGTAGAACAAAAGGCACCAGTTAATTGTATATGAACAATGGAGTAACTCAACAAATATGAGATTTTTTTGTTTCTCCTTAGTGCTGTGTCCTGGCTGCTCCCTGGTAGCTATAAACGTACCAGGGCTGTTCCCTGGCCTGATAATACCATGCACTGACTGTACACACTATCAGGAATGCTCACATCATAAAGAAAGGAGTGTTTAGATTTTAATTTCGTGTGATATGCTGGGCTCTGTTCACATTAACTTCATGGCTTCTATTTATAATAAAGCCATGATTGATGTGATAGAGCCGGATTTCTGATTTGTCCAGTTGGACACTGGCAAAACCCATTGGTTTTAGGCCGGTTGTAGACGACCGTGCTGCAACTGGCCTGCTGTGAATTAAAAGCACGGGCTGCACATGGGGGACAGGGGGATATCCCCGTGTGCCGTGGCTCCTTTCATTAAATGACTGTTGGCCCGCACACGGGACCATGAAAATCATGATTGTGTGTACGGGCCCATAGAAAAGAAAGGGTCAGTGTGCTATCCATGAAATACACGGATAGCACACTGACCCACACCATGATCAAGCAAGGGGCCTCAGTAGGGTCTTATAGGGCTCCAATACTGATGGATGGAAAAAACAGCACTTTTGTTACTGTCAAACATACCACAAAGCTGCAAGTATACAACATGCAATGAAAACTGGAATAAATGGGATACCTAACATTTTAACATTATTGGCTATCCTTTAGATAGGCTATAATTTTATTTTTTTTTTACCTTGGTCGGTGTCTGCCCCTTGACATCCTGCCGATCAAATGAACCTTCATACCTGTATTTTTGAAAGAAAGCCATTTTGGCACCCAAGACTGGTATACCTAAACTAAGCCATTTGCAAAGGGGCAGTGTGGTATTGTGGGCCAAGTAAGTTTTCTTTTAATACATGCCTGGGTACTAAGGGTCCTATTTTGGGTCTTTACCAGGACAATGGGCAAAGTATTAAAGGGATATTCACATCTAAATTGATGGCATGTTGTTGCATGTTGCCATCAGTGGGGGAGAATGAGGGTACTACAGCTTGGATTTAGCTCTGAATTCCCTTCTTAGTTATTTTGTTCTCCCTTCTCTAGTTCTTCTTACAGTGCTCCCAGACTCGACCATGCAGGAAATTGGTCCATTCACTTGAATTGAGTCCTACTCCGTTTGCTTGTACAGTACAACATAGTGCTCTCTAGCAAAAATCCAACACCTTGATGGGGTAACTGTTGAAAAATTGAGAATCACTGAGACTGTAAGCCTCATTTCTGGGTAGTATCAATCCTAAGTAGAATAAGTCAGTGAACTTGTTCTCTGCCAAGAGATATAGATTGGGTTTCCATTCCCGAGCAGCCAAACAAAACACAAAGGAGAGAAAACCAACTGGGAGTTATAGTGAGGGACAGGAAAGGAATCAGCTGAGAATGAATAAGAATATTAGAAAGTCTGGAAGGCTCTGTTTATATACTGAAAGTCCCTTAATATACAGTACTGTGCAAAAGTATTAGGCAGGTGTGGGGAAATGTTACAGAGAAAGAATGCTTTCAAAAATAGAAGTGTTAATAGTTTATTTCTTCAATTAACAAAATGCAAAGTGGATGAACAAAAGAGAAATCTAAATCCCATCAATATTTGGTGTGACCTTTGCCCTTTGGAAGAGGAGTCCTGGAAGTGATGATCCGGCCCCCACAGATATAGCCCTGATCTCAAGATCATCCAGTCTGTCTGGGATTACATGAAGAGACAGAAGGATTGGAGCAAGCCTACATCCACAGAAGATCTGTGCTTAGTTCTCCAAGATGGTGGGAACAACCTCTCTGCCGAGTTCCTTCAAAAACTGTCTGAAAGAGTGCAGAGAAGAATTGATTGTTGTATTGAAGGTCTTCACACCAAATATTGATTTGATGTAGATTTCTCTTTTGTTCGTTCACTTTTTTTTTAATTTACAAAAAATAAACTATTAACACTTCTATTTTTGAAACCATTCTTGCTTTGCTGCATTTTTCCACACCTGCCCAAAACTTTTGCACAGTACTGTATATGCCCTATAGTTGCAAACGTCCGTCATTCACTCCCAGATATATCTGTGTATGTGTGTGTTGCTTGTGCTGTAAGCAATCTTCGGCACAATAATTAAATTACAAAAATTGAAACAAATTAAATAAATTGAAATGAAGTTTTTCCAGAGGAATCACACCACTGATAATTGGCCAAATCATGCAGCTCGCAAACCCGCCTAGCCCAGATGTGTGATTCCATTTGCACTTCTCTTTCCCGTGTTAAATAAGCCTGTCGCCGTCTCCAGTGTAAGATATATATTAATTAAATCTTCTGCATAAATAAACAATAGAAACATGTCAGATACAATATCACACATGCAAACCCTGAACATAAAAATATTCCAAAAATAAAGCACCTGAATAAACAATGACGTGCTTTGGGAGTAGTCATATGTTTTCCATTAGTAGATTGAGATCTCTGAGTAGAGACTTGCCCATCAACTTACAAAGGTATGTCTAGTATGTTTTGTTTCCTAAAGATTCATTTATTTTTGTAACATTTTTCCTGCAGTTAACATAAGTGTCAAATTTTTGGGGTCATAAAATTACATCAGACTATATTAGTTTGTATTCAGGAATATAGGTTTAAAGGATGCAGGTGCATGTGAGGCTTGGTGGTAGAGGATACCCAAAAGCTCCTTTGCCACATAGGAATACACCAGTATTAGGCTACATACACACAACCGTGTGCTTTGTCATTGTGCTAGTCATGTTTTGCTAGCCGTTTATAAAAACAGCAGTGAGCCTTGGGCAAAACTCAGGACATGTCCTATACCTATCCATTTTGTGGACTGGCTCACTGAGAGCAGTGAATGGGGCTGTGGAAGCACAGGCGACACACGGATATCATCAATGTGCCATCTGTGCCGTTCATTCACAGCTCAACTACATACACACAGTTGTTTGCATGTAGCGTTAGGCCCCATGTACATGACCGTAGTGGATTTTACTATCCACAAACATGGATATGTATTTTGTAAAAAAAACTTGTCTGAATTACATCAATATATCATTATCACTGATCCCCAAGATGATCTGAATTATCTTATACGCTTTTACGGTTGAGTCTGTGCCACAAATGCAGACAGGAGACAGGAATATGACGTGCTCCATGGTTTCTGCAGACTGGACACTGATCTGTAGTAACTATGGACATGTGTATGGGGCCATAGAAACGAATGGGTTCACATACTATTGCAGGAGTCTGTTGGAGAGAACCTAGAGAATGGGAGTAGTAATAGTTGAAGAAGCTTTTGGCTAAGAATCTCAATCAACTCATCTAGCTCACCTGCTGACCTAGTGGAGAGCTGAGGGGACCTGCAGGGTACTTGATGGTGGTGGTAGTCTTCCCTCCGAGCACTTTTTGGCTAAGGCCCTATGTAGCAGGCTGAAGGAAAAAGTGCTGCGAGAAAACCGCGGCAGAAACGCATCGCGGTTTTTCCCACAACGCTTTTCACAAAAGGTCCGCAGAGGTTTCTGCTGTGGCCAAACCAAAGAGCTTATGCCACGTGGGGTCCCAGCCTTTAACAGTCTTCAGCCTTCCTGAGCAAGGTAGAATGGTAGTTGGAGGTACTGACTCCAGGTGAAACAGGTTTTAACTTTATGGTAGAACAGTGTAAATGCAACCAACAGCTTCCACAAACATATGGAGGTGCACATTTTGTATAGCCAGCAATGTGCTGGCTGGACTCCTTAAAGGGGTGTCTGCTGCTGCTGTCCATTTCGGGACGTGGTGAGACTTCACTGCCAGAAGTCCTACGCTGCACATAACTACTGAGGTCAATCAGAGGCCTCAGTGGGGGCTTGAAAGAGCCCAATGATGTCACTCACTTACATAACCAAGTCCCTTCCTGTGGTGGTCACGTGTGGCGCAGGACTTCAAGCGGTGAAGGCACAGCGCGAGCTCGAACAGCCGTGGCAGCAGACGCTAGTGTCCTCTGGGAAGCTGCACTATCAGCAATCACAGATCCGTGACTCTGGACAATATACTGAAAACATCTACAGTCATATGACTGGGGCCTTATACATGGCACATTGTGGGTGGAGGCCCTTTTACAGATTTTACACTGGCACCTAGGTACTTCCAGTTACACCTCTACAATAGCTCTAGAAACAGTTAAAAAACTAAACTTGCTTCATGGAAAACAATTAAAAATCAATGGGAAACAATGTATAGTGATGCTCCAAAATTATAAATATTATAAGAAATATTGTAATAAGAATTATATTTTAATATACAATAGTATAAGAAATATTGTACTGCACTTCTAGCATTACATCTTCTCCATGTACCCTCCTGACCAACCAGGTGCAATTTGTTACTGATGGCTACGTCAGAAACCACTCAGCATTAAGACATCATAACCCCATGTGTCATGCTTATGAAAAACAGAGCATGATGTCATGTGTTACATCATCTCAGAGAGCACATAGACCCAGATTAATTATTGTGGTTATGACTAGTCACTGTCGTAAATGTGGCACATTGTTGGCACAATCTGGCGTATCTTTGGTGCAATGTGGCACATCTCTGGGCATCTAGTTTGGGCTAAAATATTTTGACTGTGGTTTTCAATTCTCAAAAAAGGGGTTGCAGCTTACTTGAGCCATAATGCGCCAAAAATATGTCAAAATTGCGTCGTAAAATTCTGGCTGAAAATAAGCCAACTAAAAGGTGGTATAAACTTAGACTAGACAGCAGTCCAAAGATATGTCAGATTTATCATCCAGAATCAGTCACTGTGATAAATCTGGCAAATTTTCAGACTGCCTATCTAAGGCTACATGCACACGACCATAGGGTTTTTTTGGGATCATTTTTACAGATCGGTGTATTTGAGCACCTTGTTCCAAGCATAGTTGTTCCGGGTGCAGTGAGCCCTAGTCTTTTTACTGCTTGGAAGTTTGGACTTTTGTAGGGTTTTTTGTGTGATGCTAAGTTCTGTTTATCCTATCCCTTTGCATAGTGTCAGTATTGCTGTGTTTCACGTTTATTCTCTACTCTATACTTTGTGTTTCCTCATATTCACTGTTAGTCCAGTCGGACACCTGTGGGGGGCTTTCTCTGTAGCTAACCTCTCCTTTGAAAATGTGAAACAAGTCAGGGTTTCTGTTTCTCTTGCAGGTGAGTTATTTCTCCGGCTGTGTTCGTGCCCTCTCAGGATAGTTAGTCGGGCCCATGGCTACTTCTAGTGTGCAAGGCAGGGACTAGGAGTATCACACACTAGTTATTCCAAACTGCTCATTATACTAAGTTTTTTGTTTTCTTTTGTGTTTTTCTTTATATACTTGACTGAGAAGTCCCTGGTCGGAGATCCCCAGATCATAATATTATATATAGATTATAACACTGTATATTTTATGAAAGAATGGAAAGCATCTTAGTCATGTGGTAGGAGTAAGCAAAAAAAATTCGACCTTCTCCACTATTCACTAGTAATATTCAACCATTTTGCCCCTTTTCCAGTCACCTATGACAGATTTGTCATGGATAAAAGGAAATTACCAGTATTCAAATAGAAGATCTCTCTATGTGCAGTATGTTAAGTATGTTGCAAGATACTAAAAAAAAATAATCCAGCCTCCTCCACCCCTTAGTAACTAGTCTTCTGTCTTGATTTTATCCAACTTAAGACACATCATGATGTGATGCTATCATGAATTTGAGAAAATCCACTTACCAGTGAATTACACTTACCTATGATAAGAAAGGAGCACAGATGTTCTGGCCTTTATACTTAAAATAATTACATGCTCTGATCTTCTGGCCTCTACTAGCTGGATCCATCAGTGTCCTCCATCAGTTGTGGTAAAGTGTTTCTTAAAGAAAAAAAAAAAAAAAAAAGGGCTCGGCCTCCTCTTAATAGTCGTCCATGCCTCACCTTTTCCCCTCACCTATGACAGATTTGTCATGGGTAAGAGGAAAGTACCGGTATCTTTTTTCTCCCATACTACAAATAGAGAATCTCTCTATATGTAGTAAGTTAGGCATGTGTGTGCAAGATGTTAGGTAAAAAAAAAAATGGCCTCCTCCTCCCCTTAATAGCTGTTTATCTCACACCTAGTGATTTCCTCCTATCCCATGACACCACAACCAGATTGTATTGTCATGGGCTTGACAAAATCCAGTACCGGTGAAAAAATGTATTACACATGCCTATGATTACATAAAGCACAGATGTATTCCTGCTGCTACTTACCAGGTATTCCACTATGGTTTGGTTTCTTCTCCAACTACGGATGTTCCTGGAGAAGTGTCCAGAGTCATCTTCATCCTTGCAGGGTTCCATGATGTATGCTTCTGCTGTTAGAGGATTCCCTCTTCATACCGCATAGTCTTCCTGGTCTTGATGCTGCGGTTCACCTTTGACCATTCTTCTGTTCTTCCGATGATCTTCTGCCAGGAGCTGATCTTCTTCCAGAGGACAGCTGCTCTGGTGACATTAGAGCATTTGTCTTGCAGAGGGTTTACCAGGTGATAAATGAAAACCCTCTGAACACGGCCTGATGTTTCTCTGATAAAGGTCCATTTTCAGCCTCTGCTGCCTCCAATGTTGCAAGTTCGAACTGTTACTTACCACAGGGATGTATGGTGGGGGCATCCGTAGGGCTTCCACAGAGATCCAGTCAATTTGCTGTAAGAAACGATAAGCTCTGATGTTCCCGATCACTCCTAAGCGCCTGGTAGATGGTCTGCGGAGGAGCTGAAAATGAGAAATGCAATTATAATTTAGTGACTAAAGCGACCTCTGAGCACAACAGAAGAGTCTATACAGTAAAGCCAATGAGAGGGGATCACAGTGATCAGTGAGAGGTCAGGTAGCAGCAGTGTCCTGTGCTGGTCACAATGGCTCACACATAGCAAAAGTTGAGTCATTTTCACCAGAGCCAAAAGTTAAAGCTAGATTAAAGTATTGACACATGATAAATATATGACTCAAGTGACTTCCTAACAACAGGCGCTACTGCTAGAAGGGACTGTGCTGAATATCACCGCTCCTGTACAAGTTAGTGTGGTGAGCTTCTATACTACAGAATACAGGTGGCGCACATGTTCAATACGCCATCAGTAACTACTCTCCAATTCTGGAGCAGAGAGTATTAGCTAAGTACTTTCCACTAGGTTTGGTATAGGAGCTGGTAAAGGAGGGGACAGTAGGAAAGACACAATATAAAAGGATGTCTCTACCATTACATAGAATTCATTGCACATACTCACCTCTTTGATGATACCTTCGGAATCAAAGGATGTCGTATCAAATAGTGTAGGATGGTATAAACACTCTGTGGTAATCATTCTATTTATGATGACCCTGAATGAATACCAATCAACTCCGATGCCATACTCCTTGTCGGCCAGCATCTGCCATAGAGGAGAGAACAGATACTCACTTCTACGTTACCACACTAATATATTACTCTCTATGTCATATGTTTTTGTGGATCTATAATACAGAGACACTAAGATTCATTATTAGGATAGGCACACACAGCTGACATGCTGTTCCTCTGCAAGTCACTGCAGCACTAACCACCATAAGTCATGTAGTTTCTGCTGTGGCTTATCTGCAGGCATCCCCTGCAACTTTCAAGCATTTAACTGCAAAGGTTGAAAACCATGGGTGAAAGCTTCAGCTACATTTCACCTGCTGCAGGTATAAAGTCTCCCTGCGGTGCGGGTTTTCTTTGTAGAATGTGAATGATTTTTGTTGATAGATGTATGGACTAGATGTATAGAAGTGACGACCAATGTGGAGGTGTAACTGAATTGTAAAAGTGTCCACCAAAAGAAAGTATTCTCTAGTTCTTACCTCAGGAGCCATGTACGCCATTGTCCCAGCAAATTGGGTGGCTGTGCGGTCTCCAAGCATGTTGTCAAGTGTGAGACCAAAATCTGTGATCTTAATGTTGCCCGTTTCAGCCACAAAGATGGGCTTGAGATCTCTGTGGATGATGCCATTAGAATGAAGAAATTGGATGCCACACACGAGTTCTGCGGCATAGAATCTGGAAGAAGAGAAATGAAACAGTGGACCATGAGAAGTAAAACATAAAACTCACCATACAAACTGTAGCAGCAAGTGTAGGAATGGCAATTCTGTCATTGAAATCTATGAGACAGCGCTGCCGTACCTACACTCACTGCTACAATTTGTACGGAAAGTGAGCAGCACAGCTCACGGTATGTAATTATTTTCCTGGTGGCGCATGTGCGCTGCCATTTTGGGGAGGATTGCCAGCGCCATGAACAAGATCCGGGGCTGGTGATCCATTGCCATGACACCCAGGAGCCTATTGAAGTCTCCCAGTCTTGTCTGGCATTACCTGCTATTGCAGGCTGCTCTATTCAGCCTTTAATAAAAGTGCTGATATTATGCAATGCATTAGCATTAAAAGGCATTGCTTTAGTGATAAGACCCCCTGGAGCTCAAGACCCCTAGGTGGTCTAATAAATACAGTATTTAAAAAAAAAAAAAAAAAAATATATATATATATATATATATATATATATATATATTTTTTTTTTAATATAAATACTGTATTTATTAGAGCCCCCTATTAAAATAAATAAATATTACATAGAATTAAAAATTACATTCACCCACCTTTACCTATTTATTTAGCTTACTTATATAGCGCTGTCATATTCCACAGCGCTGTACAGATGTCAATCACTGTCCCATATAGGGCTCACAATCTACATTCCCTATCAGTATGACTTTGGAGTGGGCGAGGAAACCCACGCATACACAGGGAGAACATACAAACTCCTTGAAGATCTTGTTTTTGGTCAGATTTGAACCCAGGACTCCAGCGCTGCAAGGCTGCAGTGCTATCCATTGTGCCTAGAAAACATAGAAAAGTAGAAAATTATTGTGAAACATATACAGGTGCATCTCAATAAATTAGAATATTTTTGGAATATTCATTCATTTCAGTAATTCAGTAATACAATTCATAATCAGCATCTTCCATTATTGTGTGTCCTACTGAACCAGACTGAGGGACCATTTAAAGGCTTAGGAAACCTTGGCAGGTGACACACTGAATTTACAATACTGAACTTTTTTACAATATTCAAATTTTCTTAGATTTGGGTTTTCATTACCTGTAATCCATAATCAACATTTACAGAAATAAAACACTTGAAATAGATCACTCTGTGTGTAAAGAATCTAGAAAATATAGGAGGTCACTTTTTTAATTCAATTACTGAAGGAAATAAACGTTTCCAAGATGTTTTAATTTATTGAGATGCACCTGTACACATTAGGTATCAGTATGTCTGAAAGCGTCCAGCCCACAAACCTAAAAATTGACCGTACGTTGAAAATTGAAAAATGCCTCTGGCAGGAAGGGGTTAAATGTAGGCAGTGCTAGAATAGTCTCTTATATATATAAAAATGAGTTTCTGTCTGTCTGTTCTTTATGCACGACCAAACGACTGGACCGATCCTCACCAAATTTGGCACACAGGTACATCAGGTGTCCGGAAAGATTTTAAACCTGGTCTCAGCTCTCTAGGATGTACCATTCCTAAGATGCAGTATTCCCAAAAAATGACCTGCATTAGTTAATACAAGCCTGCGAGTCTTTCACTCATATTCCATCTGCCATACACAAGGTCACATGTCCCTTATCAGCCAATAGAAGCTCACAGGCGCTTCTTCTCCACAAGCACACAGCTTTACTCCAGATTTCCATAGCAACCAAACTATTTATGACCTGTATTAATCAATAGAAGTTCGCAGGTCCTTAAATATTCAGTCATATCACGTGTATCAGCCAATATAAGTTCACATTTAGTTTACCAGGTTTCAATAACAACACAGCCATAAATAGGCTGTACCTCTACTGGACTCAGTGGCGTAACTAGGAATGGCTGGGCCCCAAGGCGAACATTTGACATGTTTATTTCTATCCTTGATGGATATACTGCTCCCCCAGCAGGCCACGCCGAAGAAGATGGCTGATGCCACTACCGAGTTGAAGAAAGTCCTAAGAAGTGCCCCCTGGACTCCAAGGGCTCTCAGCTTCCTAAGCAGGTAGAGCTTGCTGTGGCCCTTTCTGTACAGGACCTCCATGTGATCGGCCCAGTCCAGCTTATTATTAAGGAGCATTCCAAGATACTTATAGGTGTTGACAATCTCGATGCCCGTCCCCAGTATGTCCACTGGTTTAGGAGGGCATCAGCATTTACAGAAGCCCACCACCATCTCCTTGGACTTCCCCTCGTTAATCTTCAGGTGGTTCCGCTGGCACCAGTCCACAAAATCCCGGTTCAATTCTCTGTACTCCCTGTCATCATCGTCTGTGATGAGACCTACTATTGCAGAGTCGTCAGAATACTTCTGTAGGTAGCAGCTAGATGAGTTGCACCTAAAATCTGCAGTGTACAGTGTGAAGAGGAAAGTGGCAAGAACTGTACCCTGAGGTGCCCCCGTATTACAGATCACGGTATCTGACACAGAGTCCCGGGCTCTCACATACTGAGGTCGGTTTGTAAGGCTAGTCTAGGATCCAATTGGAGAGGTGGTGGTCCACTCCAGCAAGGCCCAGCTTGTCTCTCAGTAGCCCTGGCTGTATGGTGTTAAAAGCACTGGACAAATCAAAGAACATTATTCTCACCGTGTTCCCTGGTCTCTCCAGGTGCGAGAGAGCCCTGTGCAGAAGGTGGATGATGACATTATCTACCCCAAAGTCCGGCCAATATGCAAACTGGAGAGGGTCCATAGCGGGGCTCACTAAAGGGCAGAGATGTGTGAGAACCAATCTCTCTAACATTATGCCGCATAGTTGCCCCTGCACACACTATTATTCCCTATAGTGGCCCCTGCACACACTATTATGCCCCACAGTGGCCCTTTCACATAGTATTATGCTCCATTGTGGACCACCCATGAACAATTATTATACTCTGGGGTCTTACTTACTGATCCCCGCTTCTGCTCACAGCCACCTCCGCAGAAGGTGAAGTGTTGGCGGCCGTGGGCAGGAGCGGGGATCGGTAAGTAAATAGGGCCCGTGTAACACCAGCAGGTAACGACCTATTAAAAAAAAAAACATCGGGGGCCCGCCGGTCCTCCTAATATCCCGGGCCCTGTGGCAGCCGCTACCGTTGCTACCCCAGTATTTACGTCACTGACTGGACTGCCATACTGGATGTCAGCATTCTTATAAATTGAAACGTTTTTAAACTAATCATGCCTCCTGCAGCAAAACGCATGGCTGCTGCTCGAGCTAATGAAAACTCTCAGCAGACCCAAGCCCGTCTCCAGTCTAACAATGTACAGTATGTTACAGACAACAGCGAGCTGCTGAAACTCCCCAGCAGACCCAAGCCCGTCTCCAATCTGACAAGGCATTTTCAGCCACATGCACACAGCTGCACTCCATAGCAATCAATAGCAGTTCGCAGGTCCTTAAATATTCAGTATTATGACATGTATCAGCCAATATAAGTTCACATTTCATTTCCGAGATTTCCATAACAACACAGTCATAAATAGACTGTACCTATACTGGACTGCCATACTGGATTTCAAGTGCAAAACTGGCCAATTCTTATGGGGCTACTACACAAACAAAAAATTAAATATACC
The DNA here is from genome assembly GCA_947044405.1 of Leptodactylus fallax. NCBI lineage: Eukaryota > Metazoa > Chordata > Amphibia > Anura > Leptodactylidae > Leptodactylus > Leptodactylus fallax. Next base: position 1,010,675 of record CAMRHE010000374.1, on the reverse strand, counting down.
CTTGCGAAGCCGGGTCCTTCTGCTAGTAATAAATAATTATTTTTCGGTCATGACAGATGGATTCTTTCAGTTTACATTGGATATATGGTTAGGTTGATTTCGTCTTAGTATACGTGTGATAGGTTATATATGATGATATTTACAGCTTTTGGGGCAGTTTGTAGATATTAATGACGTCAGAGGATAGCTTTGCAGCTTCCATTACAAAAAAGGCTATGGCTAGAGGTTTTTCATTTTGATGATGTGTTCCTGACATGATATTCCTATAAAAGTATAAGTGGACCTATTGTGTAGTGGGACTAAGACATCATGCATGCAACTGTATTACAGATGCACAGACATCATGTATCGTATAGAGCTGCAATCTACCCACCATAGACATCCATGGGCCTTACTGTGTTTCTGATATCCAAATAGGGAATACATTGGTTTGTCCTTGACCTAAGGAGGTATTCTTCCATATAAGCATTGCTTGTACAGGAGAATACCACTGTAATAAGATGTTGTGTGCACACAAAGTGCCAACAGATCTGCCATATGCACAGTTTATCTCAACTTTACCTTACACTGGGGATGTCAAGCCGCCCCTTCATTTGTAGATGTTCTTCAAAGGCCCCGCAGTTCACATACTCCAGCCCAAGTAGAACAATCACCTAGAAGAGACAACAGACATAATTGTATAACACAGCAAAATTACTAAAACATCAGATAATCTACATTTACTTTATAGAACATATTGTCCTTTTTCCTTAATAATGATGAACAGAATTGTAAGTAATCCAGAAATATGGAATTTCTGTCACACCTGGTCACTTCCCTGTATTCCCCCTGTGTGGCCCTGTACAATAGTCCATGTGAGGGTGGCCCCTGTCACCATATAGATGAATTCCCTGTTATTTTTCCAGTGCACATAACCATTGCTAAGAGCTGGAAAGTAAATGTCCTAGTATTTACCTGGTTGAAAAATAAAATAACATTGATGGTGATTTCTGAGAAGCTCTGTAGTGTATTCTGGGATGTACAGGTTAAATTTAAGAAAAAAAACAATATCTATAAATATATATTTATAAACCTAAATGCATTTAAATGTACCCATTGACGTGTGTAAAAAGTAAGCACCGTCTCACATTTAGTCCTCTTACCAGAAGTGAGAAAGGTCATGTGCAGAGATGGGTGAACTTCTGAAGATTTGTTTGGATAGAATTGGAAGTGCAATTATTATATTCTGGGGTCTCCTCCTCCTTCTGGTGCAAAAAATAACCAGTTGTACTCACCTTCCCTCACTTCTTCTGAGCCTGCTTGCGGCATTCGGCGCTCTCCCTGGATCCTCTTCTGGTCTCCTGGTTGATGTCATGCAAACCAGGATCACGGATGAAGCACATGGGATGTGTCAGTGTCATGATGTCATGATGCTCCATGCACCACATGTGACCTCTGAGGCCAGATCACAGGATTCAGCGGTGACCCCAGAGCACCTATCATCACCCAGAAGGCTGGAAGAGACCAGAAGAGATGAGAGAGGGTGAGTATAACTGTTATTCTTTTATACCTCACTTGGGCCTCCACCTATTATATTCTGGGTTCTGGGGTTACTCATCTTTAGTGACGTGGTGTCCTTTAGGTTCATGTAATATGATGCAGACATGTAATACAAGAGGAGTAGTCTCTACTGTACCTTGGTCTGGAATGCAAAGGCGGTGTGGACGAGGAAGGGGCTCCCAGATGCCAGCTTTAGAACTCGGTGTTCCACCAATACATCCTCCTCATTGCCAGCGGCGAGCAGGGATCTCTTGCTGTTGATCTTGATAGCATACTTCTGATGGTTTAAAGTGTCCTCTGCCAGCACGACCTTTCCAAAACTTCCCTGCCCGAGCACATGTTGGAATAGTAATCTCTGCCTGATGGTATTGGAGATTGTACTTCTAGAGCAGCAGGTTGGTCAAACACCGCTGTCCTCTGTAGAAAATAACAGAAAGCATGAAAAGATATAACATTTACTGCACATAGTTTACACCAAATAGGAAGTTTTTCATTAAGTGAATGTTTTGCTTTTAGCAAGTTTGAAGTGAATATCCGCCCTTTGATACCATCTCATTTTCATCTAAAAAGGTCCCAAACTCAGCGCAGATACCTTTCTTAACACTGTATATATTTATAGCGGTCAGGACTGCTGTTTTCTACTACATACGGGGTGTAGCTATAGGGGGTGCAGTGGCAGCAATTGTTTCAAGGCTCTGGAGCCTCAGGTGTCCAAAGTCCTCTCCACAACATAAGAAGGCGCCAGTATTATAGATAGCACATGGTAATTGAGGGCCCCTATTACAGATTTTGCTTGGTGGCCCCCAAGAACTTTATGTTATGTCTCTGATACAAAGTTATGCATTTCTTGCAAATAATATGGTATCGCCGTAATCGTAATGACCCACCGAACAAAGCTGGCGTGTCATTTTTAAAGGGAATCTGTCAGGGCAATTTGGGACACTAAACCACCTACACATTCATATGGACCTGGGGTTTAGTGTCCCAAATCACCCTGTTATAACACAATCCATGGCCGCATTAAAAATAAAAAAAAGCTTTATACTCACCCTGCCGCTGTACTACCCACGCCTACGCAGTTCTTCATTGAAGCCAGATTAGTACACCTCGGCTTTAGTGTCCCAGATTGACCTGACAGATTCCCTTTAATGCAGAGTGAACGCCGTAAAAACATTTGTGGGATAGAATTGTGAGTTTTTTAACATGGACCCCCAAAAAATGTTATTAAAAGCTAATCAAAACATTTTATGTACCCCAAAATAGTATCAAATGAAAGTACAACTCGTCACGCAAATAATAAGCCCTGACTTAGCTATGTTAGCAGAAAAATAAAAAAGTTATGAACTTTGGAAGACGGGGAAGGAAAATATGAAAAAAATCACCTACCATTAACTTAGAAACTACCTTGCGTCCTTAAAGAATTAATATTAGTACCAACCTCGGGATTGGGATTTTTATATTATATACAGTGGTGAAAAAAAAGTATTTAGTCAGCCACCAATTGTGCAAGTTCTCCCACTTATAAAGATGAGGCCGGCCTGTAATTGTCATCATAGGTAGACCTCAACTATGAGAGACAAAATGAGAAAACATATCTAGAAAATCACATTGTCTGATTTTTAAATAATTTATTTGCAAATTATGGTGGAAAATAAGTATTAGAAGAGGCCAGAAGACTGCTGCCAGAGTCCAGGAGAGGTGAGTAACACTGTTCATTATGTTTACTCAGCTTTCCAGCTCATTATTCTCTGAGGTCTGAAGAGACCCCAGAATATAATAATGGTTTGTGCATGGCGAACCACAATAATTTTTCGGAAAATTCATAAAGAGTATAGAAGAGTATAATAACAGTTTTGTTTTGGACCTTTTTGGTCTGAACAAAACCATTGGGCGAACCTCGTGTGATGAATCTTCCAAGGATCAACATGGCAATCTTAGAAGGATCAATATACCACTCTCAGTGCTGTCCGGCGGGCCCCTTTGGTTCATGCATCATCTTTATTGTCCAGTATTTGTAACAGCTGACTGGGCCCCCTTACCTTTCATGGGCCCCTGTGATATGTCCGCCCCTAGTAGAACATGACTGTAGGGTGAGAATACATGAAGTTTCCTTGAATAAACATGCCCATGTTGAAATGTCATTGCTGGAGGCCAGGATATAGAGAGCGGTGAGCAATGTGGGAAGTGGAGTCATGAGAGCAATGGGGTATTGGAAAAGCGAATGTTAATGAGTTAATTTTATGATATTTTAAGCTTTCACTCTAAAATTTTAAGGGGTTGGACAGCTTCTTTAAGTTTTTCATTCAATCGATAAGTCCCCTTATGATATCTGTATTACCTAATAAAACCTTGAATGAGCTCTCAGCCTTCAGCCATTCATATACAATGCCTTGCGAAAGTATTCGGCCGGCCCACTTGAACTTTTCAACCTTTTGCCACATTTCAGGCTTCAAACATAAAGATATAAAATTTAAATTTTTTTTGGTGAAGAATCAACAACAAGTGGGACACAATTGTGAAGTGGAAAGAAATTTATTGGTTATTTTAAACTTTTGTAAAAAATAAAAAACTGAAAAGTGGGGCATGCAATATTATTCGGCCCCCTTAAGTTAATACTTTGTAGCGCCACCTTTTGCTGCGATTACAGCTGCAAGTCACTTGGGGTATGTCTCTATCAGTTTTGCACATCGAGAGACTGATATTCTTGCCCATTCTTCCTTGGAAAACAGCTGGAGCTCAGTGAGGTTGGATGGAGAGCGTTTGTGAACAGCAGTTTTCAGCTCTTTCCACAGATTCTCGATTGGATTCAGGTCTGGACTTAGACTTGGCCATTCTAACACCTGGATACATTTATTTGTGAACCATTCCATTGTAGATTTTGCTTTATGTTTGGGATCATTGTCTTGTTGGAAGATAAATCTCCGTCCCAGTCTCAGGTCTTTTGCAGACTCCAACAGGTTTTCTTCCACAATCGTCCTGTATTTGGCTCCATCCATCTTCCCATCAATTTTAACCATCTTCCCTGTCCCTGCTGAAGAAAAGCAGGCCCAAACCATGATGCTGCCATCACCATGTTTGACAGTGAGGATGGTGTGTTCAGGGTGATGAGCTGTGTTGCTTTTACGCCAAATATATCCTTTTACATTGTGGCCAGAAATTTCGATTTTGGTTTCATCTGACCAGAGCACCTTCTTCCACATGTTTGGTTTGTCTCCCAGGTGGCTTGTGGCAAACTTTAAACGAGACTTTTTATGGATATCTTTGAGAAATGGCTTTCTTCTTGCCACTCTTCCATAAAGGCCAGATTTGTGCAGTGTACGACTGATTGTTGTCCTTTGGACAGACTCTCCCACCTCAGCTGTAGATCTCTGCAGTTCATCCAGAGTGATCATGGGCCTCTTGGCTGCATCTCTGATCAGTCTTCTCCTTGTTTGAGATGAAAGTTTAGAGGGACGGCCGGGTCTTGGTAGATTTGCAGTGGTCTGATACTCCTTCCATTTCAATGTGATCGCTTGCACAGTGCTCCTTGGGATGTTTAAATCTTGGGAAATCTTTTTGTATCCAAATTCGGCTTTAAACTTCTCCACAACAGTATCATGGACCTGCCTGGTGTGTTCCTTGGTCTTCATGATGCTCTCTGAGCTTTAGACAGAACCCTGAGACTATCACAGAGCAGGTGCATTTATACGGAGACTTGATTACACACAGGTGAATTATATTTATCATCATCAGTCATTTAGGACAACATTGGATCATTCAGAGATCCTCACTGAACTTCTGGAGTGCGTTTGCTGCACTGAAAGTAAAGGGGCCAAATAATATTGCATGCCCCACTTTTCAGTTTTTTATTTTTTACAAAAGTTTAAAATAACCAATAAATTTTGTTCCACTTCACAATTGTGTCCCACTTGTTGTTGATTCTTCACCAAAAATTAAAATTTTATATCCTTATGTTTGTAGCCTGAAATGTGGCAAAAGGTTGAAAAGTTCAAGGGGGCCGAATACTTTCGCAAGGCACTGTATATAAGATTTTGGACAGTCACCATGATGGCCATCTGATCGATGATGGTCATCAATGGTCAAGTACACAGGCTGATCATGGGGGCAGTCTAGTTGGCTGACAAGCGGCCAGTGACGCCATGCACTGATATTTTTGGCTATCTGAAAGCCCAACTGAACCCCACAGTCTAAATATTTAAAAATATAGTCAACTAGCTAAAGTCTGCTATTGGGCATTGTGGTATTGTGGCTAAAATCCTCCATTTCATCTGATGAAATTTTAAAGTGTATGGGTAGATTTTGGATTATTTGAGAGTTGGGGAAGTACAGTATACTTTAACATATTTAACCCATTAAGGACATAGCCTAAAAGTACCTTATGGACCAGTCATCATTTTTCAAAACTGAAATGTGTCACTTTATATGGCAATAACCTTGAAATAACTTTGAGACACTTTAACGTATCCTTTGTGAATATGTTAATTTTAGGGATGAAGTAATGTATTATTGAAAAAAAATTTAATGTAAAAGGAAAAAAAGATCATTTCTCCTGAACATAGAAATACCCCATATGTGGTTGTAATCTGCTGTATGCGTACATGGCAGGGCTCAGAATGGAAAGAGCGTTATTTGGTTTTTGGAGGGCAGATTTTGCTGGAATAGTTTTCAGGCGCCATGTCTCATTTGCAGAGCCCCTAAAGTACCAATACAATAGAAACCCCCCAAAAGTTACCCCATTTTAGAAACTACACCCCTCAAGGAATTTCTCAAGGGGTATTTTGAGCCCAAGAGTGCTTCCCAAATATTAATGTGCAAAGTGAAAATTTAAATTTTTAAAGAAATATGCCATTTCAGTGCCTAACATGTGCCCATTTTGTGTCATTAGAGACACACACTTCTAGAACTATTAAGCGGGCTATCCAGGGGACAGAAAAGTTGTATATATAGGTGTAAACTGCTGCTTGGGCACACTGCAGGACTCAGAAGGGAATGAGCATTGCGCTTTTTAGCTTTAGGAGTATAGCTTTAGAGAGACTTTCTGGATGCCATATTGTTTTGGCAGAGCCCTGGAGTTGCTAGTATAAAAACCATGGTGTCCAAAAACCAACACTCTAAATCTATGCTCCAAAAGCACATAGAGCTCCTTCACATCTGCACCAGATTTTAAAGTAATATCCAATTTCAGTGCCTAATACGTTGCGGCCACTTTGTGGCATCAGAGACATACATTCCTAAAACTATTAAGTGGGCTCGGGGACAAAAAAATTATATACGTGGGTATAAACTGCTGCTTGGGCACACAGCAGGGCTCAGAAGGGAAGGAGCACTGTGTTTTTTTAGCTTTTGGAGTATAGATTTAGAGGGACTTTCTGGACACCATGTTGTTTTTGCAGAGCCCTGGAGGTGCCAGTAAACTGGAATTCCCCAAGAAGTGACCCCATTTTGTAGGGGCAATTTTAGGCTCTCTGCAAATGTGACATGGTGTCCAAAAACCAACAATATAAATATGCGCTCCAAAAGCACATAGCGCTCCTTCACATCTGCGCCCTTCTGTGTGCGCAAGCGGCAGTTAATGCCCACATGTATCACACTGATGTACCCAGGATAATGTACTAAATGACATAAGTGGGTATAAACTGCTGTTTGGGCACAGCCGAGCACAGAAGGGAAAGAGCGCTATTTTGGTTTTTGGAGAACAGTTTGATTTTTGGACGTCATGCCACTTTTGCAGAGCCCCTGAATTGGCAGTAAAGTGGAATCCGCAGACATGTGACACCACTTTGTAAGCCACACCCCTCAATGGATTTATCAAGTGGTGTATCAAGCATTATTAACCCTTGAGTCTTGCATACATTTAATTTCCAGAAATGAATGCGCAGGTGATAATGAAAAGTAAAAATTGCAATTTTTCCAGATATACACCATTTCATAGATACAGGTGCATCTCAATAAATTAGAATATCTTTGAAACGTTCATTCATTTCCGTAATTCAGTAATACAATCCATAATCAGCGTCTTCCATGATTGTGTGTCCTACTGAACCAGACTGAGGGACCATTTAAAGGCTTAGGAAACCTTGGCAGGTGACACTGAATTTACAATACTGAACTTTTTTACAATATTCAAATTTTCTTAGATTTTGGTTTTCATTACCTGTAATCCATAATCAACATTTACAGAAATAAAACACTTGAAATAGAACACTCTATGTGTAAAGAATCTAGAAAATATAGGAGGTCACTTTTTAATTTAATTACTGAAAGAAAGAAATATTTCAGAGATATTCTAATCTATTGAGCTGCACCTGTATATTGCGCCCAGCTTGTGTCAGCAGAGACACACACTCCAAAAACTGTTAAGCGGGTTTCCCAGACACCACAGCTATGTTTAACCTCAGCTATGAGGAAGTCAAATCGGAGGTACTGGATCGGGGTGTTAGCTGTTAAGTATTAATAGTATTAAGTATTAAGTTAAATATGACTTACGTAATAGTACGGTGGCTGTCCTCCAGACCCAGGTGGTCGCACAGTACTATTACAGTGTGGTGTTGTCTAGGGGTTAAAGGGATTGTGCCTTTATGGACATTTATTCCCTGTCCTGTGGATAGGGTATAAGTGTGCATAACAAGCACAACCCCTTAAACCTCTAAATCTAAGGATAGGTTATCAATTTCAGATCAATGTGGGCTGACACCCAGCAAACCCCTCCCCCAAACAGAGTCACTATGAATGGGAGCTGATCTGTAGTAACCTGGTCTGACCACTACAAAAGAAAACTGAGCTTCCTGCGCTCTGACATTGTTTGCCACAGCCTCTCAGAGATTCTGATAGAAGTTCTGAAAGAAAACCTTTACTGGTGCCATATTGTATTGATGGGGGTTGCTGAATTGTTCGTGGCCTACTGCATCACCAACCAGACTGTGGACTACCTGCAGCACAAACCAAAGGGGACAACGCCTTACATCCCCGCACCTCCACCTCTTTGGCCAACAAAGTACACGCCATGCAAGCCATCCTAGCCCTTGTTTTCTCAAGACAGGGCAATGTGTCCAGGGCATTCTACCCCTTATTCTGCAGCTCAGTACAGCAACTACCACCATCTGGAACACGAACAAGGTTTGGAAACGTTTGAGTCCATCAGTGGAGTTCCACCAGCCCCTGGCTCTTTTACCTGACAGATGATGGATGTGTAGCATTTTTATCTTATTTGTTTTTATGTTATTTTATTATGTTATGTTTTACTGTTTTATGTTGGATTATCTTTTTTATGATACATAAAGTTTTTTATTGTTCATTTATCTCGTACTTGACATTCACCTGGCTTGTTGTGTTCAGAGTGAGTGGTATGTGATTTATGTTTGATATAAGTTCACATGTATTGCATGTTTGTTGGGACTGGATACAGTGGAAGAGTGAAGAAATCAGGCGATACCTTTTAGAGGCTGAGTATATTTGATAGTAAGCTTTCGAGAGTCTAGCTCTCTTCTTCAGACATGGTGTAATACTAGAAACTGAAAATTCACACACTCTTTATACACACACAAGACATCATATATACTCAGTTAGCTTCTAAAAGGTATCTCCTGATTTCTTCACTCTTCCTCTACTTTCTATGGATAACACGGTACAGCATTATACTACTAGAGATTGTATACATGCTGCATGAAGCCAGTGAGTTTTTTATGAATTTTTTAAATTATTTTTATCTGTAAAATTAGGTATTGGTTTCTGCCTACAATACCAAACTTGTTTTAAAAAAAAAAAAAAAAGTAAAAATTAAAAAAATTTAAATGAAATAAAATTTTTTAAAAAAGGTAGAAAAACTTGAAAAATTTAAATAATGTGTTTTTTTTCATAAAAAAAAAAGGTATTTTGGCAGAAATATATAAGCTCGCAACACATGTCAAGAGTCCTCATTTTCTTGCGAGTCCCTATACTAAATCAATTCAAACCAGGTAAACTAAACTACAAATCTAAACTAGAAATACTGTACAAGTTTCAAGAATAAAAGCAGATAAAAGAAATGTTCAGAACAGAGTTATCATGTGATATCCAGTCCATGGTCATGTAATATAAAGTTCATGGTCATGTGATGGACACACAGGTGCACAGCTCATTACCAGACAGATGATTACTGTGCTGTGACGAACCTTGCACCTGTGTGTTCATCACATGACCAGCAAATGTATATCACATGACCATGGACTGATTTTTTTTCACTGGGAGTAAGCAGAATGAATGACAGCAAGCAGAGATCTAGAAAACTGTGAAGAATTGATACAGAAAATATATTGGAAAATTGTCGAACTTTTTATTATACAAACAATAACATTTGTCTCTCGTTATTGATCTGAAAGTGATCAACCCCATTAACACAAAATTTTCATCCATCCATGTTTTCCATCCAAGTCACCCACATACTTTGGAAACTGTGCACAGTTGTAGAAACCCTCAGCAATCTGAAGCCAGTCTTCCACCTTGGGCTGAGGCATCACCACCGCTCTCCGAGACTGCCAGGTCACTTTGAATGTCATCTGTATAATGGCAGAGCACCCCAACAGAAACTCAAAGTGGAGCAATGTAAAAAGTCCCTTGTTGCTAGAAATCTAGAAAAAAAAAGAAGACAGAAAAAAAATGTATTAGCAATTACATTAGTGCTTGCTTGGACCCTGGTTACATGGTGGCATGGGGCAAGGGGGACAAGTCAGGATTGCTAGCTGGACCCTTGTTATAAGACGGCATGGGAAAAGGGAAACAAGTGGGGAACTATTAGTTGGACCCTGGTTATATGGCAGCATGGGGCGAGGGGACAAGTCAGGGACTGCAAGCATAAACCTAGCTACAAGGCGGCATGGGGAACAAGTTGGGGACTTCTAGCGGGAATCTTGTTACATGACAGGATGGTGCAAGTGGAACAATCCTGAGAGTGACAAAGTGACATCAAGCCGTTACTCCGGAGAAATGCACCTTCCCATTTTGGTGTCCTGGAAGATGAGCCCAGGATACAGGTCCTCCAGAAGACGGTCAATAGCTTGGATGGACATGCAGCAGTAGGAGCTTCTCCGGGTGCTGACACTAGTCCTCGTACAGGGTGTGGAGATGTCTGTTCAAGGGACATTGGGTGACAATATCTCCTTGTCTTTCTCTATCGGTCTACTTCCAGCACTGGTGCTTGCTGTCCAAATCCAGTCCAGGAAAAGATCATCCACAGGATCGTAGGACATCTTTGCAGGGAGAAATCACAAAAACCACAGGTGGATCAACAGAGAAGTCAAATGCACCTTTCAACAATGCAATTCAAAAATGCAAAGTTAATTGGTGTCTGAGTGATCATGTGACCTTTTATTTGGGTAGGGACATCATTTGCTGTCTTCAAGATCTGTAAATACGGATGACACTCTGATGCAATACTGAACATTTTTGTTGACATACTGCACAGATGCTAAAGACACACTGATGACAAATAGACTGTATAAACTGAATACTGTTGCATATTTTGCAAACCGCAAAATACACACATAATATGTGCATAAAGGCCTTAGCCTGTGCCGCAAATACAGACAGGAATAGGACCTGCTCCATATTTTGTGATTGGTTTCAACAGCTCGGACACTGATTAATAACAACTACTGACGTGAGTATGAGGCCATAGAAATTAATGGGTCTGTATACTATTTGCATTTATGGATCTGAAACAGCAGACAATATAGTGAAAAAAAAACTACGGTTGTGTGTATGAGGCCTACGTTTCCACTGTTGAACTATTAGTAAATCTGGGCCACAATGTGCAGCAGAAGGCATCACTAGGACTTTGCAGCAGTCATAGGAACAAGGATGCCTTAGGGATATCATCTAGAACAGTGATTCCTAACTAGTATGCTGCGGCACCCAAGGGTGCCATGGAGACCCACAGGGGTTAAGTGGCATTCTGGAGGGAAAATGACCTCTTATCCTTAGAATGCCAATATACAGGTGCATCTCAATAAATTAGAATATCTTTGAAACATTCATTCATTTCAGTAATTCAGTAATACAATCCATAATCAGCGTCTTCCATGATTGTGTGTCCTACTGAACCAGACTGAGGGACCATTTAAAGGCTTAGGAAACCTTGGCAGGTGACACACTGAATTTACAATACAGAACTATTTTACAATATTCAAATTTTCTTAGATTTGGGTTTTCATTACCTGTAATCCATAATCAACATTTACAGAAATAAAACACTTGAAATAGAACACTCTGTGTGTAAAGAATCTAGAAAATATAGGAGGTCACTTTTTTAATTTAATTACTGAAGTAAGTAAACATTTCAAAGATATTCTAATTTACTGAGATATACCTGTAGTTGAATAGAATGGTGAAGCATGAATCCTTTTCTGATGCATTGAGCTGCAAACAAGAGCAAGGAAGAGGAAGAAATTCTCCCATAGACCTCAATGACTCGACTCCAAAGTACAGTATTACTGCCTATGGACATGAGACAGCTGTAAAGCATATCACTAAGTGCTGTTAACAGAGCAAAAAAGAAGCTCAGACACAGTGGCGTAACCAGGACCTAGAGCCTGCGACTTTAAGGGCCCCTGTTGCTTTTTTTTTAAAATAGGGCCATTACCTGCTGGCAGTGGCCTATTTACTTAGCAATCCCCGTTCCTACTGATGACTATCTTCGCTTCCCCTTCAGCCCTCCATGGGGCCCTGTGCGTCACATCTTATGTCGCTGATGCTAAAACAGTGCCAGTACGTCGCTAACAGAGACATGATATGGGACTCGTGGGGTCCCCTGGAGGGCTGAAGGGGAAGTGGAGATGGACATGAGCAGGAACGGAGGTCGGTAAGTTAGGCCGCGGGCCTACGGCAACAGTATTTGTTTGGTGAGCCCTTCGAGATTCGTCTTGCGAGGTCTGCCTGACGGTTCCGTTTGGACCGAATACGTCTGAACTTAAACTACTATTATTATACTCCGGGGTGTCTTCAGACCCTGGAGTATAATGATCGGAGGCCCAGGAGAGGTGACAAACATAAAAACCAGTGTTACTTACCTTTCCTGGGCTTCGGTACAACTCCCTGCTGTCTTGGGGCCTCTTCAATGATGTCACAAGTGTCACGTGGGTCAGGCCGGCATCACATGGCATAATGACGCCAGCGTAACCCACGTCTGTGACGTCATTGAACAGGGCGAAGACAGCTGAGAGCTGCGCCGCAGTCCAGGAGGGCTAGATAACACTGGTTTTTATGTTTGTCATCTCGCCTGGGCCTCCGATCATTATACTCTGGGATCTGAAAAGACTCCAGAATATAATAGCTTGTGGGTGGTGAACCTAAAAATTTTGAGTTCTGACAAACGAACACCATATGGGCACTGTAGGACATTATACCGAGTAGAGGGGCCCCTATAATCATCTACAGGAAATAGAATTTAAAAAAAAAAATCTACAGAGAATTAAAAGATTACAAAAAGTGATATATTTCACTATCTGGTTTTAATAAAAAAAAATTGGTGATACATTCCCTCTAAGCATGAATGATCTAATCCTCTGTCTGAGTTATGTCCCTCCAATCTGTAAGGATCAAATCCTAACATGTTATCAGAAGACAGAAATGGGAATTACATTTCAGTCACACAAAATGTAAAAGTTTTTTCATTTATTTTGCAGCCAGTGGTTTCCCATTAGAAGTTAGGAGAAAAACAGAAATGTAATAACTTTTTAATAATGATCATAAAACCTTCTGATGAAATAATTTCAACTGTGTCTTTTAAAGTAAGAAAAACAGAAGGGAAAGCAGCACATTCATTAAAATATTCATTAGTCTCTCTTTCTTCCTGTGCCACACAAATTTGTATATAATCTTATTTTCTTTCCTTACTGGCCCCCAGGGAGCCCATTGTTGCCTGGAAACAAAGTATGATATGTGAAAGGTGAGTCTGTCTGTTGGAGAATGGCATCATCAGTCAGCCAGGGCAACAAGTATTACATTATCTCACATCGGGTTATCGGGCTTCATCTTTCACCCTGATATCATAATTCTTTAGTGGGTAGAATATTGATCTGTTTGGTTGTATTGCAATAATAATGGACATTTAACAGAAAAAAAGTGCAAGTATGCACAACTGTTTTCCCTCTCAATCTAAACAGGGATGTAGTTAGAAGTGGTGCAGTACAGTAGCAGTTGCACCACAGGGGTCCCAAAAGCCCCTCTGACTCCTAACACACCAGTATTATACATGGTACATGAGAGGTGGCGATCCTGTTACAGATTTTGCAACGGGGACAGTAACTTTAAGTTACATCTCTTATATGATCAAGAGTTTTAACAGAAGTTTCCCATGAACATAACCATATTTAATTTTGTAGACTATTGAAAGTTAAACATCTTTGTGAATATAAATCATATAAATATTTGCAGAGTTTTAAAGACTTTTTGCAGAGTTTTAAAGACTCTCTAACTATCTTAGAGGTGACAGTCTTTTATTTTGATCAGTTGCCGATGTTGGACTGGAATTCCTAAGGCCCACCAGTAAAATTTGTTCTAGGGGCGCACATGTAAATTTTACATGACACTCATTCACAAATTATTAACATGACGCCAACATAAATGTATTTTTCAGTACTAGGTTACTGCTTAGCCCTTGCCTCTGATTGTTTCTATCCTGAGGTCCTGTCAGCACCCTGCTGCCTGGTTCTAGCCTTAAACTAGAGCTCTCTAACTCTGTGAGCGAATAATATGTGCCCAGGAATCAGGTCAGTGCAGGGCTGTTTTAACACATTGGTCGGCCCAGTGCAAAGGTTTCATAAATGGGCCCCCACATCACCACCCCTGACATACCGGACATATCTCACACAAATTATAATGACGCGTCAGTGGTTCCCTAATTGTATAATGCCCCTTAGTGGCCCTCTTACAGTATAATGCCTCCTCAGTGGTCCCATACAATATAATGTCCCTCAGTAGCCCATCAGACTATGAAATACCTCTGCCGAGGCATTAGCCATTAACAGGTCCCGCCCAGTGGCCCCTCTTACATTAACCTGTCCCACGCAGATGAGTTGGAGCTGTGAAGTACTGGGGAGGCCTGGAACAGTGGGACAGCACTTTAAATGCAGACTGTCCCGCTGTCTCAAGGGGCCATCCGCTGTCATAGGGCCCAGTGCAAGTGCACCATTGGCCCTATGGTTAAAGCGGCTGTGGTCCCTTGTGTTTACAGCATGTAAAAACAAATCCAATTTACCCAGTTTATTGTACTGATGCATAACTAGGTTAAGATGTGTATTAGTATCTGCATGAAGTACAATGGAGCATATTTATGAAGACTGGCATAATGCATGGCAGTCTTCATAGTCCCAGAGCCAGTGGAGGATGCGCCTCAATTATGATGAGGCGCAAGCCTCTTCACAAATAAGACACACCATCCACCGGCTTTTGCGCCATTGGGGAAAATGTACGCCATCTCATAGCTGGCATGGCATATATTCTCCCATCATTTATACCAGACTTCTAGTGTAAATGATGGTAAATCTGCTCTGCCTGCCCTCATCACGCCCCCTTTTCAGAGAATTGGTGCTAGTAGTGCAGAAACAAAAAAAGTTGCAATTTTTGCAAAAAGTGCTGATTTGTGCAAAAAATTAAAAAACTGGCATACAAGGCAGAATAAATCTGCCCTAATGAGTTTACTGTGCCATGCCAGGGTGCTGGTGGCCCATCTGGCTCAGGGGCGCACTAGGAGATTCATCTGTTCCCCTGTGGGCAAGTCTAAGTCTGAATGGATACAACCATGAATGCAGCAACTGTCTATGGACTGGCAATTCTTAGAAACCCAGCTATGGTTTTCATATTGCGGCTGGGTTATCTATCTTGCATGAAGTATTCTTGACTAATTCTGTGATCCCACACAAGCAGGTAATCCAGCCACAATAAGGAAATTATGGTCCTAGGAAGTCCCAGACCATAGAAAGCTCCTGCATTCATGGTCGCATTCCTTAGCAAGCCATCAAGACTAGACTGTCATCATTAAGTTGGTTAAAGAAAATCTTTAAAATGCTGCAAAATGTAATTTTTTTTTTCATATTTGCACAAAGGTTTAACTTTTAATTGTCTAAAAATTTAAATATGGTTATGTTCATGGGAAAACTTTTCAAAAATTTGTGCTACTGTAGCTATTCTGTGGGACTTGACCAGCCTTTGTTCCCCATGTGCATCAATTTCCTTGGGCATCCATGACTGTGTTCTAGTTTTTTAATAATAATAGTCCTTTACTAGTCCCACAGTGGGGAAATTCAGTGTGTTACAGCAGCAAAGATAAGATAAGATAAGCAGATACAAATACAACATGTACAGGAATGTACCAAGGTGAGAGGCATTACATTAATAGCAGACAGACAGATAGGACGTGGCAGAGGGGGGGGGGGGATATAACAGGCAGAGAGATATTTCAGTTCTCTGTGTGTAATGATCTCCGCTTAGGTCGGTGTTGGTTGTACAGCCTAACCGCGGTGGGGAGGAAAGACTTCCGATAGCGCTCCTTCTCACACCTAGGGTGGAGCAGTCGGTCACTGACAGTACTACCCAGCGCTATCACAGTCTCATGCATGGGATGGGACTTCTTCTTCTGCATGGAGCTCACCACGGACAGTATCCTTCTGTTACCCACCACCTGCACTGGGTCCAGTGGGCTCCCCAGGACAGAGCTGGCCCTTCTAATCAGCTTGTCAAGTTTATTTCTGTCCCTGGTTGATATACTGCTCCCCCAGCAGGCCACTCCAAAGAAGATGGCTGATGCCACTACTGAGTTGAAGAAAGTCCTAAGAAGTGCCCCCCGGATTCCAAAGGCTCTCAGCTTCCTAAGCAGGTAGAGCCTGCTGTGGCCCTTCCTGTACAGGGCCTCCATATGATCTGCCCAGTCCAGCTTATTATTAAGGAGCAAACCCAGGTACTTATAGGTGTTCACAATCTCGATGCCCGTCCCCAGGATGTCCACTGGTTTTGGAGGGCATCTGCCTTTACGGAAGTCCACCACCATCTCCTTGGTCTTCCCCGCGTTAATCTTCAGGTGGTTCTGGTGGCACCAGTCCACAAAAAACCGGTTCAGTTCTCTGTACTCCTTGTCATCATCGTCTGTGATGAGGCCTACTATTGCAGAGTCGTCAGAATACTTCTGTAGGTAGCAGCTGGATGAGTTGCACCTAAAATCTGCAGTGTACAGTGTGAAGAGGAAAGGGGCGAGAACCGTACCCTGAGGTGCCCCCGTATTACAGATCACGGTACCTGACACACAGTCTTGGGCTCTCACGTATTGAGGTCGATTTGTGAGGTAGTCTAGGATCCAGTTGGAGAGGTGGTGGTCCACTCCAGCAAGGCCCAGCTTGTCTCTCAGTAACCTGGGCTGTATGGTGTTAAAAGCACTGGAGAAATCAAAGAACATTATTCTCACTGTGTTCCCTGGTTTCTCCAGGTGAGACAGAGCCCTGTGCAGAAGGTGGATGATGGCATCATCTACCCCAATGCCCGGTCGATAAGCAAACTGGAGAGGGTCCATAGCGGGGCTCACTAGAGGGCGAAGATGTGTGAGAACCAATCTCTCCAAGATCTTCATCAGGTGGGATGTCAGTGCTACAGGTCTGTAGTCGTTGAGGTCCATAGGGTGAGGTTTCTTTGGAACTGGTACCACACAAGAAGATTTCCATAATTCAGGGACTATTTCCTGCCTCAGGCTCATATTATACATATATGTAATTATACCACACAGCTGGTCCCCACAAGTCTTAATTAGCCTTGCACTGATGTCATCTGGCCCTGCGGCTTTCCTCGCCTTGATCTTTTTCATCTCCTTCCTCACCTGGGCCTGTGTGAAGGTCAGACTGTGGTCAGATAAAGACAGATTTCTGGATTTACTGGTCTGTTGGGAAGTAGCCACATGGGGTGAATGAGGTGAAGTCATTGTGGTGGAGGGAGCTGAAGGACATGCTGGGGTGGGAGGAGCTGGTGTGTGATCAAATCTGTTGAAGAATAGGTTTAGTTCATTAAGCCAGTTAACATCTGCCTCAATCTGGCAGACCGACTGTTTATGACCCGAAATTGACTTAAGCCCCTCCCAGACCCCCCTTATGTCTTTTCTTTCCATTTGCCTTTCCATTTTTTCTTTATAACTGGCTTTTCCTTGCCTGATTAGATGCCTCAGCTCCTTTTGTACTTCCCTCAACCCCTCCTTATCTCTTGTCCTGAATGCCATCTTTTTCTCCTTAAGTAGTGTTTTTATATCAGAGTTAATCCATGGTTTGTTATTGGAGAAGCACCTCACCACTTTTGTGGGTACTGTGTTGTCCACACAAAAATTAATGTAGTCCGTTATGCAGTGTGTGAGTCCTTCTATATCTTCTCCATACGAATCCTGCAAAACTTTCCATGCGGTTGTGTCAAAACAATCCCTCAGAGCCTCATCACTCTCCTCGGACCATATCCTCACTGTGCGGGTGACAGCTGGTTCTCTACGTACAAGTGGCTTGTACACAGGTCGGAGATGTACTAGGTTGTGATCCGATCTTCCCAGGGGCGGTAGGGCTGATGAGTTATATGCCTCCCTCACGTTGGCAAAGAACAAGTCCAGTGTTTTGTTGTCTCTTGTGGCAGGTTACATACTGTGTGAAACTGGGAAGTGTGGATGATGGAGAGGTATGGTTGAAATCGCCAGACACAAGAAGGAGGGCCTGGGGGCGTTGTGACTGTAAATGGCTCAGCGTGGCTTGTAGGACCTCGCAGGCAGTGTCAGCTTTCGCAGAGGGGGGGACATATGCAGCTATCACGATGACATGCGATAGTTCCCTTGGTAGATAGAAAGGTCTCATGCTCACAGCTAATAGTTCAATGTCCTTACAGCAAGTTTGCTCCTTAATCACAATGTGCCTAGGATTGCACCATCTATTATTCACAAACATTGCCAGCCACCCTCCTTTCCTCTTACCGCTCTCCCTTGTCCTGTCTGCCCGAAGGAGTTTAAAACCATCCAAGGAGACCAGAGAGTCAGGAGTAACTTCAGTGAGCCAAGTCTCTGTAAGTAGCATCATGCTGCACACCCGAAACTCCTGATGGTGCCTGGTGAGCGCTGTTAGTTCATCCATCTTGTTTGCAAGAGATCTCACATTGCCCATAATGATGGAGGGAACAGTTGGTCGGTAACGCCTCTTTTTAATCCTCTGAAGAGTTCCTGCTCTGCAGCCCCTCCCCCGCTTTTTCTTTCTCCAGAGTTCTTGGGGGATGGGTGGGCAAATGGCATGCAGCCCTGTTGTTGTGACTCTAAGCTGCAGTAATTTCTCTCTTGTGTAGACAAAAGAAATGCCTGCAGACACAAGAGTCCCCATTTCAGCAGGACAAAAAGACAGATAAAAAACAAACAAAACAAAAAACAGTTTTGCTGGGTTCACATCTCTTAGAACGGGTTGTTGAAAAAAACCATTGATTTTAATGGGTTTCTAAGGCCATCTGCTGGTGTGTGTTTGGAGCATTTCTGCTGTGTATTTGCTCTTATGGACGGAGAGAAAAGCCGGACTTACAGCACTTTTACTTCGTCCAAAACAATAAAGATACACGACAGGCAGCAAACACAAAGCCACCAAACCCATTCATAACCAGTCGGTACAGCCTAGTTGTCTCAGAGGTGCACAGATCACAGCCAGGAAAGCTGCGAATGAAAGAGGAATAAATATAAGATGTAATACACAGTATACAAAAAATGTATATGGATTTTGAGTGGCCCATAAAAACTATTAACTGGGGGCTACAGATGACTTTTAGTCTGCCCTGTATCAATTGTATCATTTGTCAAAAACTATTGAAGGGGTTGTCCAAGAGTTGATATTGATGGCCTTTTCAAAGCTGTTCAGAGCACAGAGTATGGAGTCAGAAGTAGTCAGTTCTATACATACACTGGACAGTGATTGTGCTAAACAGGGCCGCTGTCGCTGTCCATTTTGGGTGCTGTCCCACCGTTCTGGGTGGCAGGCAGTGATATCAACTCTATCTGTGTCCTTAGCTTTTGGTGTCATACACTGTGCAAAAATTAGCTAATGGGTGGGGGTGCCAGGTGTCAGATCCCCATCCATCTAATATGGCCATCAATACTATCTCTTGGGAAACCCCTTTAGTAAGACTGTGAGATGTTCTGCTGGAAATGTATTGTGCAACTTCACGTAGCAAATATTACCATTGACATCTGGGTTGTGTGTATGGGCTAAACTCCTCACCACCGGCAAGTATAATATTACAGTGGGAAGAAATATTTTCTACTATAAAGGGGTCATTGTAGAGTTCAGAAATATACCTTAACCCACTGAGAAAACATGCTCTAACTTTTATAGTGTCTGTTACATTTAGTCGCGTAGTTCTGATCTTGGTACTCTATCTGCAAAGGGGAATGTTTATTTTTATCTTCACCTTGGATGTGGGATACATCCATAGGGATCTATATGGACAGGAGGTAAGTAAGCAAGCATACCATATCTCTTCACAGCTGTGAAAAGCACTATATTAGGAAATCAGATCATAGTGCCTGGAAATCTGCATTGCATATTAATCAGATAGCAACCTACATTGTATTTGAGTGTATTGCCCACTTATTTCAGCTATAGTCATATCCAGTGTGTACAGTATGTAGGATAACTCTCCTTTAACAAGTTGCTCTTATTTGGCAGTAGCAGGATGAGGCAGGAGTTTCATAATGTGCCCCACTAATAGTGATCCCTGATGTAAACCACAGTAGCTGTCAGATGGACAATCACTAATGTACTGAATTGCACCATCTCAGGGCTATGGAGTTGAAAAGCCAAACCATGGACTCTGAATCTCTATTTTTCCACAGCCTAACTCAGGCAAACTATGCATGCATCAAATTAATTATACAAAACTAAAAAGTTTATATCTTAATTAAAAATAATGAGTAATTTTATTTAGAAGACAGAGTCGTCTTTATCCAACTTCACCCAAAATTGGTCCCAACTCCACAGCCCCACATGACCCTCTCCCCCATGGTACTATATGCTCTTGTCTCACCCTAGCCCTACTTGTATTACTGAATCAGTTGATGGAAAAAAATTGTTACACTTTAAGTGTCAAAATATTGCCTTGTAAAGGTTACAAGTTACAAACCCTCAGGGGTTTAGATGATAGATTTTTAGTTAAGTGTTCTAATTATCTTCTCACTGGAGTGCTGCCGACCTGAGACAGTGTGAAGACAGCACATTGTTAGGATGATATGCAGTCATATTCTGCACCTCTATGTAATAAGGAGATGTCAGATAGCAGAAGTGTAGGAGATTAAACCGACAGATAATAGTCTTAAAGGGAATGTATCATCAGAAAATAACCTATTATTTAAAAGGAGTCTATTACCACCAAAATCATTTCTAAACCACTTATATGCTGTTGTAGGGCTTTTTATTGACATTATGACATAGTGAACATACTGGTTTTATGTCACGGTATAATCTTGCTTCCAAGAAAATCAACTTTAGGCTAAGGCCCCGCGTTGCAGAAACGCAGTGTTTTTTGTTGCAGATTTTGTTGCGGTTTTTTGAGCCAAAGTCAGGAGTGGATTTAACAGAAGGGAAATGTCTAAGACCTTCCTTTATATTTTCCATTCCTTTTCAAGCCACTCTTGATTTTGACTAGGAAAACCACAGCAAAATCTGCAACAAAAAAATACTGCGTTTCTGCAACATATGGCTTTAGCCTTAATCCGCATGCAAATAAACTTTGGTGCATGAGGGGCGTGGCTGTGCCTGTCAGAGCACCCATTTTCACCTGTGGCTGCCACGCAGCACTGTCCCCTAAGATAAAGTTTGACAGGTCCCATTGCGCAGCAATTACAGGCGAAATCGGGTGCCTCAGCCAAGTCCTGGGTTCACCAAACAGCTTATTTGCTTACAGATTAAAAGTTTTATTTTTGACCATCAACATTGCACTTTGACACAAAAAGGTATACTCACAATGACAATAACTGCCCCTATAACAGAATATGTGTAGTTTAGAAACAAAGTTTGGGATGATAGACTCCCTTTAAAACACAGATAGAGCAGGATGCGTGTCCACTTACACACCCTACAGTAAGGGAGCGTTCACACTACCGTTGGTGTCCGTCAGTAGTGTCCGTGGCTATTGTCCGTTACAAGATTTTAGCTACGGACACTAGTTGAACCGTCAGAAATCCGTTAAAATTTCCATTCATTTCAATGGGTTTTTATATTGTGTCCGTTAGTGTCCGTTTACACCAAATCCGTCAGAAGTCCGTTATTTTTTCACGGACAAAAAATCCTACATGCAGGACTTTTTGTCCGTTTGAAAAAAATGGATTCTTGACGGACAGCAAGTGTCCGTTATTTTTTTAACATTGAAGTCTATGGGTAACGGACTTATAACGGACAGTAACTGATAGCCATCAGTTACTGTCCGTTATTTTATGTCCGTTTATTTTCCCTGCGCATGCTCAGAAAGGAGAAACAAACAAAAAACTAGCAGTGTTAGAGGACATTTCGTGTCCTCAGGCACATGCGGTTTTACATACCGCTAGAAAGCCGACAGCGCGCTGAATTCAGCGCACTGCCGGCTTTCCCGGTATGTGCCCCGGGGCTGGAGATATCAGCGGTGTAATGTTTTACTGTTAGAAGGGCGCTGCGAGGAACTCCCTCCCCGACACTTCTCTTTGTTCAGAGACTTGTACTGAGGGGGGCGTTCCTCACAGCTTGAGCGTCATCGCTGGGCTGGGAGGAACGCCCCCTCTCTCTGTTCTCGTCTATAGCCGGGTACTGTCAGAGGAACGCCCTCCCTGACACTTCTGTTCGTTCATAGCGCTGTATGAGGGGGCGTTCCTCACAGCTGAGAGTCATCGCTGGGCTGTAAGGAACGCCCCCTCTCTCTGTACTGGTCTATAGCCCTGTACTGTCAGAGGGGGCTTTCCTTACTGCCCGGCGATGACGCTGAGCTGTGAGGAACGCCCCCTCAGTACAGCGCTATGGACGAACGAGAAGTGTCAGGGAGGGAGTTCCTCACAGCGCCCTTCAAACAATAAGTAAAGTAAAACATGTAACTTACACCGCCGATATCTCCAGCCCCGGGGCACATACCGGGAAAGCCGGCAGTGCGCTGAATTCAGCTCGCTGTCGGCTTTCTAGCAGTATGTGACATTAAAAAACGGACACTACCTGATGCTCATCAGTTAGGGTCCGTTATGATAGGTGTCCGTTTATTTTCTTTTAACGGACACCTTCATAACGGACTCCAACGGTAGTGTGAACCCTGCCATAGAAAATCAGTAATATAATACACAAACACTGGCAAATATTACAGAAAGGCCATCCACAGATTTTTAAGAATCTCCCTTTCATGTCATATAGAAGAGGGAAAACCCTCAGAGATATGCTTGTGGGAGCTGACATTGGACCCAATAGAAGGTCGGTATAGACTACAATTACAGGGAGTCAAAACCCTGGTACTTTCCCGTGCCTCAAATATGCACAATGTGGTAACGTACAAAAAGGTACAACTTTTACACATCCTCGCTCTGGTAAGACATACAGTGGGGAAAAAAAGTATTTAGTCAGCCACTAATTGTGCAAGTTCTCCCACTTAAAAAGATGAGGCCGGCCTGTAATTGTCATCATAGGTAGACCTCAACTATGAGAGACAAAATAAGAAAACATATCTAGAAAATCACATTGTCTGATTTTTTACGAATTTATTTGCAAATTATGGTGGAAAATAAGTATTTGGTCACCTACAAACAAGCAAGATTTCTGGCTCTCACAGACCTGTAACTTCTTCTTTAAGAGGCTCCTCTGTCCTCCACTCATTACCTGTAGTAATGGCTCCTGTTTGACATTGTTATCAGTATAAAAGACACCTGTCCACAACCTCAAACAGTCACACTCCAAACTCCACTATGGTGAAGACCAAAGAGCTGTGGAAGGACACCAGAAACAAAATTGTAGACCTGCACCAGGCTGGGAAGACTGAATCTGCAATAGGCAAGCAGCTTGGTGTGAAGAAATCAACTGTGGGAGCAATAATTAGAAAATGGAAGACATACAAGACCACTGATAATCTCCCTCGATCAGGGGCTCCACGCAAGATCTCACCCCGTGGGGTCAAAATGATCACAAGAACGGTGAGCAAAAATCCCAGAACCACACAGGGGGACCTAGTGAATGACCTGCAGAAAGCTGGGACTAACGTAACAAAGGCTATCGTCAGTAACACACTATGCCGCCAGGGACTCAGATCCTGCAGTGCCAGACGTGTCCCTCTGCTTAAGCCAGTACATATCCGGGCCCGTCTGAAGTTTGCTAGAGAGCATTTGGATGTTCCAGAAGAGTATTGGGATAATGTCAGATGAAACCAAAGTAGAACTGTTTGGTAGAAACACAACTCGTCGTGTTTGGAGGAGAGTGAATGCTGAGTTGCATCCAAAGAACACCATACCTACTGTGAAGCATGGGGGTGGCAACATCACGCTTTGGGACTGTTTCTCTGCAAAGGGACCAGGACGACTGATCCGTGTACATGAAAGAATGAATGGGGCCATGTATGGTGAGATTTTGAATGCAAACCTCCTTCCATCAGCAAGGGCATTGAAGATGAAACGTGGCTGGGTCTTTCAGCATGACAATGATCCCAAGCACACCACCAGGTCAACGAAGGAGTGGCTTTGTAAGAAGCATTTCAAGGTCCTGGAGTGGCCTAGCCAGTCTCCAGATCTCAACCTTATAGAAAACCTTTGGAGGGAGTTGAAAGTCCATGTTGCCCAGTGACAGCCCCAAAACATCACTGCTCTAGAGGAGATCTGCACGGAGGAATGGGCCAACATTCCAGCAACAGTGTGTGCCAACCTTGTGAAGACTTACAGAAAACATTTGACCTCTGTCATTGCCAACAAAGGATATATAACAAAGTATTGAGATGAACTTTTGTTATTGACCAAATACTTATTTTCCACCATAATTTGCAAATACATTCGTTAAAAATCAGACAATGTGATTTTCTGGATTTATTTTCTCATTTTGTCTCTCATAGTTGAGGTCTACCTATGATGACAATTACAGGCCTCTCTCATTTTTTTAAGTGGGAGAACTTGCACAATTGGTATCTGACTAAATACTTTTTTTCCCCACTGTATAAGATCAAAGGACATTTCACATGTGACACCGAATTTGCGGTGTATTTAATAATAATAATAATAATAATAATAGTCCCACAATGGGGAAATTCAGTGTGTTACAGCAGCAAAGATGAGCAGATACAAATACAAATACAACATGTACAGGAAAGTTCCAAGGTAAGAGGCATTACATTGATAGTAGGCAGATAAGTAGCAGCAGAGGTGGTGGGGGGGGGGGGGGATTTAACAGGCAGAAAGATATTTCAGTTCTCTGTGTGTAATGATCTCCGCTTAGGTCGGTGTTGGTTGTACAGCCTAACCGCGGTGGGGAGGAAAGACTTCCAATAGCGCTCCTTCTCACACTTAGGGTGGAGCAGTCGGTCACTGACAGTACTGCCCAGCACTATCACGGTCTCATGCATGGGATGGGACTTCTTCTTCTGCATGGAGCTCACCACGGACAGTATCCTTCTGTCACCCACCACCTGCACTGGGTCCAGTGGGCTCCCCAGGACAGAGCTGGCCCTTCTAATTAGCTTGTCAAGTTTATTTCTGTCCCTGGTTGATATACTGCTCCCCCAGCAGGCCACTCCAAAGAAGATGGCTGATGCCACTACCGAGTTGAAGAAAGTCCTAAGAAGTGCCCCCCGGATTCCAAAGGCTCTCAGCTTCCTAAGCAGGTAGAGCTTGCTGTGGCCCTTCCTGTACAGGGCCTCCATATGATCTGCCCAGTCCAGCTTATTATTAAGGAGCAAACCCAGGTACTTATAGGTGTTGACAATCTCGATGCCCGTCCCTAGTACGTCCACTGGTTTAGGAGGGCATCTGCATTTACGGAAGTCCACCACCATCTCCTTGGTCTTCCCTGCGTTAATCTTCAGGTGGTTCCGCTGGCACCAGTCCACAAAATCCTGGTTCAGTTCTCTGTACTCCCTGTCATCATCGCCTGTGATGAGACCTACTATTGCAGAGTCGTCAGAATACTTATGTAGGTAGCAGCTAGATGAGTTGCACCTAAAATCTGCAGTGTACAGTGTGAAGAGGAAAGGTGCGAGAACCGTACCCTGAGGTGCCCCCGTATTACAGATCACGGTATCTGACACACAGTCTCGGGCTCTCCCGTATTGAGGTCGATTTGTGAGGTAGTCTAGGATCCAGTTGGAGAGGTGGTGGTCCACTCCAGCAAGGCCCAGCTTATCTCTCAGTAGCCCTGGCTGTATGGTGTTAAAAGCACTGGAGAAATCAAAGAACATTATTCTCACCGTGTTCCCTGGTTTCTCCAGGTGAGACAGAGCCCTGTGCAGAAGGTGGATGATGGCATCATCTACCCCAATGCCCGGCCGATAAGCAAACTGGAGAGGGTCCATAGCGGGGCTCACTAGAGGGAAGAGATGTGTGAGAACCAATCTCTCTAAGATCTTCATCAAGTGGAATGTCAGTGCTACAGGTCTGTAGTCATTGAGGTCCATAGGGTGAGGTTTCTTTGGAACTGGTACCACACAAGATTTTCATAATTCAGGGACTATTTCCTGCCTCAGGCTCATATTAAACATATATGTAATTATACCACACAGCTGGTCCCCACAAGTCTTAATTAGCCTTGCACTGATGTCATCTGGCCCTGCGGCTTTCCACTCCTTGATCTTTTCCTTCTTCCTCACCTGGGCCCGTGTGAAGGTCAGACTGTGGTCAGATAAAGACGGATTTTTGGATTAATTAAATGTCCTTGTGGGCTGGGGTATGTAGGAGAAACCACTATGCGTATGAAGGACAGAATTTCCAAATATAAATCCAACATCAGACAGGGAGAAATTGATCTCCCCATCACAGATCACATAATGTCAACCAATTAAAATTTCAGGTTATATATTGGGTCCCACCACAGAGACGAGGCGGGGACAGAACCAAAATTCTTAAAGAGAGAGAAATGAGATGGATTTTTGAACTATCCACTTTGCATCCTTTAGGTTTGAACCGTGATTATTCTCCATTGTAATTGATCCAAATTCCTTTACTAGCACTAATGATTTTCTCTTTTTTAACAACAGCACTCCACAATTGCTTATATGGGCAATGGCTATGCTCTACCCTTTCTGCACCCTCTCACCCTAATCAGGAATGGGTAAGATTGTAATCTAGAAATCTTTTTTTCTCTAATTTTTCTCTATTTTTCTTAATTTTCATCCTTATTATTATTTATCTTTAATATAATTTTTTTTCTCTCCTTTCTCTCTTTAATATTTTTTCTCTCCTTTCTCTCTTTATTTCATTTTACTTATGTTCACACAGGTCTACAATCCATTTACCATCATTTTATTACGAAGCGTTCCAACCTGGAATGCACCTACATATGTAGATAGCAACACATCCTGTAGTTTCCAGGGTGGAACGCATCATATTTTTACACTATGGTTGTGCATTCCAGCTTGGAAAGCATAGCCATATGCATTGAAGCACAGAGCCGTGCGTTCTAGCGTGAAACGCATGCGCTCCACCTAGCATTTAAGGTCCAATCCAAGGCCATTTAATTAACTTTAACTCTTATATCCCATCTATCAATGCAAGTTTTCATTGCTACATCCCCTCATGACCATTATTTAGGCCATTATCGGCCTTTTTTTTCTATGCGTTCCAGCTTGTAACGCATAGTAACCTTACTTACTGACGTAGACACGCACTTAGTGTCATGACATCATGTTTCCCGCTATATAGGGAGGAAGTGGCTCTTTACACACTGAGACCTCTACTATCCGTGCAATAGATCTGTTTTTGATTATTTCAGTTGTTACTGCATTGTTTTTCATTTTAAGCTATCTAGTGTACCTTCCTCTTTCTTTACAATACTGTTTACCTTATTGCCCTTTCACTTTGAAGCCATTCTTTCTCTTCTAATTGCTCCTCTGTTTACCTTTACTCCCCTTCCACTCTTCCCAGCCGCTCGCCCTTCCCCCCTCCCCCCTACCTCCTTTCAACATAATCCACTGCATTTATAGAGTTTTTCACCTGATCTCATTTACATTATAGTGTCCTAGCCAACTCAACGGTACTAGTCGATTTGGCTCACCAGCCCTATGGTTTGGGAATCTGCATATCTGGACTCCAGCATTCCATGCTGACTTCCACAGATGATCTTGTTCACATTACGTATTTCTAAGTGGTATGGACTGTTTTGTTTACTTACATGTACAATATATCCTCCTGCTATCCTGTGCTATTTTTGCGCTGAATTGTTTTACTCATAAAATTTTTTGCTCAAAACTTTGTTGCTCTATAATCTTGCTGCATGTGCCACTGTGGTAATGTAATATAGCAACTGTTCTACTACTGTATAAAAGTGATGACATTCTATATGCCTTAGCCTAATGACACCAAAAATGGGTCTGCTTACTTATACAACATATTCTTCTAGTCACGTGCTACAAACTTTTTGCTCTGAATATTTTGTATTTACTACGGCGGGTTTGGAATACAGCTAATTGGCTATAAAAATGTTAGTAGAATGGAAAGGGAGTCTACTGTACTGGTATATTCTGTATATATCTTAGCTTAATGACACCACAGATGTGTCCGCTAACCCGTACAGTATATCTTCTTGCTATTCTGGTCCATTTTTGTACTCTATTTTTTATACTGGATAATACGGGATTGTAATATGGCCAAACTTTATATAAATTTCATAATATAATGTAATGGTATATTTTGTTCATGGACATTCTATATGTCTTAGCTTAATGACATTATCTCAGTCTACATTTTGATGGTATTATGATGGTGTTTAACACATGTTTGTACATGTTTTGTCTTTTTTTTTTTTTACATTTTTTAAGCCTGATGAAGAGTGAATGCACCCCAAAAGTCGCAACAATAAAGAAACAGTTTTGAACCATAACTACTATTGGTGTGCGGTTCTATATTTCTTCTCGATTTACCCTTTAAATCATGTTCTTATACTTAGCCTCATAATGAACTATGACTTCCAGTTCTGTAGAGATTACTTCTCAGGCAGGATTACAATGAAAGGTAACGCATATAACACAGGGTCACACCATTGACAATAGGTGATGGTCACAGCTCTCCTACTCCAGCGTCATTTGGCATATTTTAAGACTATGTTTACTCTGTGTACAAATTAGAAAGGATTAGTTAATATGGGCCAGAATGTTTGACAAAAATATATTGGTAATACATTCCCCTTAAAGGGGTTGTCCGGCATAAACTACAACTTTAACACTAAGCTAAATCCCCTCCCCCTGCCTAACTTCTAAATTACTCCCATTAAAAAAAATGTATATTTACCCATATGCCTGGGGCAGTCATGTGACTGCCCCAGGCACATTTTCTGATTTCCTAGTGACGTTCTGTTTCGCTGTTTCTGGAGACGGTAGGTCACCAGTACTCCTCCCCCCCCCGTCCCCATCATACTCACCAATGCTCACGTCCTCTTCTTCTGCTGGGCATCGCTTCCTTCACAAGGGATCCGGAGCCAGCGCCTGTGCAATACAATTCCGCCAGAAGCAGCGTTCTATTGCACATGCTTGGTAGGCCTGCTCCTTCTCTTTGCTTCTGCCGGCATCCTATTGCGCAGGCGCCAGTTCCTAGGTGCGGGCAGAAGAGGGGACAGCGGCACTGACGAAAGTCATCTCAAGGACGAGAAGACAGGTAAGTTTGATGGGGTGGGGAGGAGGTTGGGGGACTGAGTTAGTTAGCTAGGTAGGTAGGGTTAGTAGTCCGTGGGATAGCTAGGAAAACGGGGGGGGGGTTGTGAGGGAGGAAGTGAGAGGGGGGATCTGAGTGAACTGCAATGAATCTTGGTAGTTGTAGGCTAAGACAGCAGGAAGCTACCCTTGTAAACAAATGCAGAGGATACCAGGAGCTCCCATAGAAAGCCAGAAATCACTCAAAACACTGCTAAAGGTATTTGGGTGCACTTATTAACCCATTGATAGCACTATTTTTTAAAAATAATTTTTTTTGCCCAGAAAACCCCTTTAAGGTAGCCACAAACACAAGATAGCTGTTGGGCACTCAGATCCTGAATATAGTGTCAATAAATTTCAATAGCCGATGTACATGCAGTTGTATAAAAATATGGTGGTGCAAACAGTTTGTGGATTCTGCATAAATAATTGGAAAAATTGCATTATATTAGTCGACATTGTGCTCTATAAATTCTGTGTGTCAAGAGGACCAGAGGAGGAACCTAGTGAAGGGTTGTAACAGGAATAGTAGGGAATAATGAAGTGAGTACATTGGGGCACTTTTGTCCATGAGCCTATGCCAGACTCCTGGCATTTTTGCATCTGCCACACCACTTTCATGAAAGCAAAAGTGGCCTGGGAGTTGCGCTGCGCCTGCTACTGCCTGACACCGCCAACCTGATAGTACAGAGCCTTAGTAGTATATCAAGCATCAAAATTAACAGCATTAATTGCTCAGGAACAGTGAGGACTAGAGAAGAAATTCCAATTGTGCCGGAAACAGTGCCTATTAACATGTGCTAATAACAGGAGTTGGTGAAAGGTCCTCTTTGAAGTTCTCTAGGGAGTCATGACTGACTTGCAAGAAACTCAGGGTTTCCTAGATGGTTCCGTGCCCGGGTCACATGATTAGAATCCGTTCCTGGCCCTTTGAGTGATAGTAATCTGCACCCAAGTCACTTTGCCTTCTCTCTCGTCACACATGTTCATTGCTAGTTATCTGTATCATGGGCAATGATGTATTCAGACAGTCCTCATGATACAGGTAACTAGAAATCAACATGGGAAAGGAGGTGGAGTAACTTCGGGACCAAGTGCAGTTTCCAAAAATGTGCCCCGGGGTTGGAACCAGCCAGGAACCACAGGGTTCGTTGTTTACAAAGCCCCAGAGGAAGTAAGCGATGATAGACTCCCTGGAGAACCCATTTAATGCGTTGCACACAATTAATCTCAATGGTATGTAACACATTACATGTTAATTTAACATTTCCTACCACTGTGCAGTCCTTTTATATACAGACTATCCGAAGCCCCTCTCATGAACACAAAGACCCTCTCCACTGCTCTCCAACGTAACAATGTGGCATTATACTGTGTGGAATACACTAAGGAGGCATTATACTGTATGTGGCACACTAAGGGGGCATTATACTGTATGTGGGACACTAAGGGGGCATTATACTGTGTGTGGCACACTAAGGGGGCATTATACTGTATGTGGGACACTAAGGGGGCATTATACTGTGTGTGGCACACTAAGGGGGCATTATACTGCGTTATTAGTGAGAAGAGGGAACCCAGAAATGTCAAATCCGCACTTACCTGTGCACTATGCACTAACACAATAATAAGTAGGCATATCATATAATAAGGAGGGCCTGTTTACACCAGGGCTGTGGAGTCGGAGTCATGGAGTCGGTGCCTATTTTGGTGGAGTCGGAGTCGGTATAAAATGGACCGACTCCGACTCCCAAAATATATAATAAATTGGTACAGTTAGTAGTACAATGCAGTATGTGCTGAATATATTTTCATAAGAATTTGGGAAAATGATGAAATGTTGAAAATGATGAAATGTCCTGTAAAGGTCTGTTCTATTCCTCATATAATGATGGGACTGAGTTCTGAGTGAACCTATAAGGTTTAGCAGTGCCAGGGCTGTGGAGTCGGAGTCGGTGCCTATTTTGGTGGAGTCGGAGTCAGGGGAAATTGAGGAGTCGGAGTCGGGGCTTTGGCGTACTGACTCCACAGCCCTGGTTTACACTGGGCTTGGTAAGGTATTTTGCGGATTATTTATACTTGCCTCCTGGTACAGCTGATGTGAAAATTTTTACAGTTTTTATTTATGCATGCATGTATAAAATAACCTAACTGGCATAAATGCAAATCTATTTGTGCACCAACTTTTAGTATATGCCCCAAAGATGTGTTAGATAAATGTGCAAATGCCAAAAGAATGTGTCACGGTTGTCACTTCCATTTTTTCTGTCCTTTGCTTCCTGCATTGAAAGCGGTTCAATAACATCTGCTCTTTTCTATTCAGCTCATGCGGTGATTGCTGGACCCTTTTAAGCCAAGTGAATGGGAAAGGCACGCAGTATTGTGGAGCGCAGCTTTATCCATGTTGCTTCAGTCTCCTCCTTCTTTCATGTAGTTTTCTTCAGAAGAGCATGTCTGCCGCATGGAAAGGCGACGTATCGTATATGGGTCAGCGACCCACGGGAAATCCCAATGACTGAAATCCTCTGCTGTTTATATAGTGAGTCAGGGTTATATTCTTGTTTAGATTTCAGTTCTTCGTTGGGACAAAATCTCCATGGGTCTTTATTATGGACCGATAGATACCACATGGTGCATCACTGAATTCTCCAATAAAAATAATAGTGGGTATTTATGAAAGGGGTTGTCCAGGACATGAAGATAATTGATACTGCACCACCAGGTCAGCTGATGCTGCCGCCAGAAGCCGTGTATAATGTATATGGCTGGAAGCAGCCCTGCTCCCATGCAAGTAAATGGGAGTGGAGCCGCAGTTACCCAGCGCCACCACTACAGTATATGGAGCTCTGTACACTGTATACAGCTTTGGGTCCGTACACTGTAGTGTTTGCTCTCATTCTCTTAAATAGGAGCAAGGCTGGTTCTGGAAGTATACAGCTTCCAGCGGCTGAAATATTTGCCTGCCACAAGGCCCAAGTGTCAGACTCTGACAGATCGGATACTGATGACCTATCCTGTGCATAGGTCATCTGTATCAATTAAAAGGGCAGTGAATCTGCACAATTTGGCTGATAATTGCCTAAAAGTGGGCAACTGTACCATATAACAGCCAGCCAAAAATATGTAGCATGGCTGATGTGCTTTCAGAAGACAAGCTTTAGGGATCCTGTCTAAGAGTTGGAATAAATGCACATGAATTTGTGAGTCCGTGGTAAAATGGGACATGGATGTGGGCCACAAAATGGGCAGGAATGTGACCTGTCTTGAGTTTTTCCCTCTACAAGTGATAATACACAGGCATGTGTATGGGGCCATAGGAAATAATGGGTCAGTTTGTTTTTTTAAATCCAGCACATCCCATGGACCTAAAAACTTCACTTAAAAAATGCTAATGGTTTGTGATGTGGTTTTTGCAAAACCATGTCGCATTTTTTCTGCCTCCCATTTATTTCAATGGGTTTCTCAAGGTGGAATCCACTTGATAATAGGTCATGTTGTTTTTTTTTTCTTCCTCCAGCTAAAAAAACACACTAGAGGAAAAAAAATCTGCTACTGACTCCCATTGAAATGAATGGGAGGTGTTTTTTGATACAGATTCCGCCTCAAAATCCTCCTGCAAAAAACTCTGTGTGAACTCAACCTTCGACAGCGCAAACAGGGTACTCTTATATGCTAAGACATCTGACCAATTATTGTTCAACCAGAAAAAGCTCAAAATACATATGCATATACAGCAATATTACTTCAGTACATACCGTAATATTATTACATACAGCTGCATATAGTGATATTACACACTACTGCATATACAGCATTACTACACACTGCTGTATATAGACAGTATTATTACTACTGTATATACAGTAATATTACACACTACTGCATATACAGCATTACTACAAACTGCTGTATATAGACAGTATTACTACTGTATATACAGTAATATTGCACAATGCTGTATATACAGCATTATTATTACCCACTGCTGTATCTATAAACTGTAAACACAGAATTATCACACACTGCTGTATATATATATAGTAGTATTATTACCCACTGCTGTATCTATAAACTGTAAACACAGAATTATCACACACTGCTGTATATATATAGTAGTATTATTATCCACTGCTGTGTCTATAAACTGTATATACAGTAATATTATCACACACTGCTGTATATACACAGTAATATTACACACTACTGTATATACCTAGTAATATTATCCCACACTGCGGCATATACAGTACTACTATCACTATTTGCCCTGACACTACAGCTATCAGATACCCTTTGCCCTCTTGCCCGCACTACTCTCCCCTCACTACTGCGCTCTCTACTGCCGGCTCCCGGCTCAGTCTCAGCAGACTGCAGACAAAAGTACACAAGCACCGCCCATCTCCAACTAGACCTCACCCCTCATTGGCTGATAGAGTTTTTTGCCCTATCTCTAATTGGCTGATGTAGTTCTCAAACCTGGCCCTGATTGGCTGTGACTTCTCCTTGCTGACCCTGACCGGTAGAGGAGGGCGGGCTGCGGGCGCGCCATGTTTACGTCATGGGTGGGAAAGGTTGTCAGTACATTAACCCGTGCAGGGAACCTTATCAGACAGGCTTCCTGTGTAATAAATGTGACGTGCTGAGGCGCTAAGAAAGCCACAACCTTTTCCCATCAGGTTGTTGTTGAACTACAACTCCCAATATTATCAGACGCATGCTAGGAGTTGTAGTTTCACCACAGGCTGCACATTACTACCCTATAGAACCCAATGCACTGGTGGGGTTGTGTCTGTGGTGCTTCCTGTCTGCAGGGTCCTGTCAATATCAATTGTCTGTGCAGATGGGAGCAGGTTGTGCTGCAGGGGAGAATCGATGGTATCAGGCTGGTGTGACAGGACAGATAGAGACATCTTATAGGATAAGTCACTTATCATATGGCCCCTTATATACATGAGAGTAATCAGCAGATATACTAAGTGACTGAACCCCAACCAGTGCACATCTATACAATCAGCCAGAAAGAGAACCACAAGTCACAGCATTCTACCACTTAATTCATATCTATCTATATACATGGCATTGCATATGGTACAGAGAAGATGCATATGGTGCAGAGAAAATGTCATTTTATTATACATTTTGCTTATTTTATGGGAAATATATGTATAACACAGGTTAAAATCCAAGCTGTTTCACCAAGCCATATCGGTGAGTTGTCCATACGTACCACAGCACACATGGAAGTCAGTGGCAGATATATACCACTGTAAAGGGATACTACAGGGTTGGCTCAGAGCTTTAAATGGTCCTACTGAATGTGATGAGACCCAAGTCTAAAGGCTCCATACACATTACAGAAAAGGTGGCCAAAAATGGCTGATTACAGGCAGGCTAGCCGACTATCTAATATGTATAGGGACTTACCATTCTCTCATGACAGATGAGGTCGAGGAAGAGAAGGATCTGGAAAGTAGAATTTTAATGTCCCCTACTATCTTTTTACCTGGAGATAAGACACATGAGATGTCTGGCAGCAGCTTACTTTCTCTATTGAAAACCCATACACACTTGTGTTTATATGTATGGGGGAATCTGGAGGAATAGTTATCAGCCAAAAGAGTGCTCAGCCAACAACTATTAAAGGTGTATTGGCATCATAAGACCCCATGCACATGACTGAGTGTGCTTCCAATGTGGGGATGAGTTTGCAGCAGAATGCAGTTGGATGACTCTCGGAGTGACATCCAAGTGTATTCTGTGATGCATTCACATGGGGGCTTCCGATCCGTTCTGATGAGACGGAGCAGGAAAGGTTCTCCTCTTCGGAAAGCCCCCATAGACGTGAATGCATCACGGAATGCCCGGATGATTATAGAACAGGTCCTATCCTGCTCTGTGTCATCGGAACGGATTGGAAGACCCCATAGACATGAATGCATCACTGAATGCACTCAGATGTCATCCAACTGAATTCTGCTGCAACCTCGGCCCCCAAATTGGAAGCACACTTGGTCGAAAGTGAGATAAGCTGCCATCAGAGGTTCATCCATGATCCCCACACGTCTAGCCCCTGCTTTCAACCTCTGCATTGGCAAAGCTTAAAAACCACAAACATGCAGCAATAATTTACTGTACATGCTGTATGTTTTTTTTTATGTGTGTGGATGGATGTTGTATAAATGCCATCCACTACATTGTTATAGTAGATTGCAATGGCTAACCCGCTGAAAACTTGCTACATGTGACCGCAGTCTAACAGGGTTTTCTGGCTCCCAGGCATTTTTCAAATTGATGACCTATCCACAAGATAGGCCATCAGTATTTGATGGGTGGGGGTCCAACACCTATACCCTACACCAAACAGCTGATGCAACTGCCTCCAGAGGCTATAGAGATCCCATACAATCTGATTAATCCCCAACTACAGCAGCTTCACAACTGCCCTAAAATCACATCTCTATGGTCAGGCTTATCATGTGACCTGATCGCAGTGTAGTGTGCGGAGGTGCAGAACAATATACACCTTTTATCTTTCCTCCTCTGCTCCTCAGATCCTCTCCATCTAGAAGTTACACTGCACTCCTTGCACTTAGTATATGTTTATTCACAGATACCGGCTGGTGACGGCTCATACAGCTTCAGTTACATAACCTTTTGTATTAAAAGATGGCTGGACCATTGTAACAAACAAGCCCTCTGACCTCTTGTGTCCCCCTATCTCCTCATAGAATGTAAGCTCTTGCGAGCAGGGCCCTCACGCCTATTGTTTGATATGTTTATTTCTTTGTCACATTGTAATGTCTCATATTGTCTGTTCATGTGTCCTCTGATTTGTAAAGTGCTACAGAATATGTTTGCGCTACATAAATAAAGTTATTAATATTATTATATATATGGAGGTAATAGGTGCAGAGCTGCAGCCCAGTCCACTGGACAGTGGTGGCGCCCGGGTACTGCAGCTGTTTGCCTATGACTTGAATAGGAGCAGAGCTGCTTTCCAGCTTGTAGGTCTCTATAGATTCTGGAGGCAGCCGGATTAGTTGATGCAAAATGTAGGTATTAGACCGCCACTGATAAGACACAGTACCCTGTACCAATATGAAGGATGTCTGGGAACCTCCTTTAATACTGTATTCATTGTGTTAATACATTTCTGCAATGTCTACCCAAAATTGCATTGAAAAATTGTCTTCTAGAGGGGTGGTCTGCTTAAAGAGGATGGCCAGTATGCATAGTATATAATAGAACTGAAGGACTGTACTGCAAATCCAGGCTGGATTGACTATTCCTAGACATCTGGTGTAAGCAAAAATCTGGTCAGTCATGTTTTATTACATTCTAAGATAAGTGGCATCCTGTGTCTGTGGTAGCCGCTTATCCCACCCTGTCTCGGGCTAATAACAATGCAAAACTGCAGCATGGTGCATTCTCCTTGTCACCCTAGATGCACACAGTATTACTCATAGATGGATTGCCCAAATTACCAGTGTATTAATAGCCACCTTCTGTACTGCTAGTTACAGGGCTGTGAAGCCCACCACTCATACTGCACCTTACAACAGCACAGCCAGAGGAGAGGGGTATTTACTGCATGTGTACACAAACTATCTGAGGGTTAAAGAAAGGGTGAAACAGGGTCACGGCCAGCTATGTGACCTCTCACTTCTAATTCAAGTCCCCCACCCCCAAGCATCTCCTCTATTGTGCCCACCCATTGAGAGAGACATTATGCACGCTGGCATATGGTCAAAGCTAGCTGCAAACACCAACAGTTGTGCAACCAGAGCAGGTAGGTAGGAAAAGCTGGTGGGCTGCAGAGATCAGAACATGTAAGGAGCTGGACACAATGTTATTATATGCAAGAAACATGTTGCAAAAAGGGGAAACAGAGGAAAGGGAAGAGACAGATAGAGGAGAAATGTGACGCCTGAGGAAGTGAGAGTAGCAGAGGGGGAGAGAGAGAGAGAGAGACAGCCTCCTAAGAGGAGGGGAAACTAGAGACAGAGGGGGAGGGGAGTGTGTGTGTGTGCTGCTGGCAGCAGTACAGGGGAGGAGAGACACTCAGAGAGTGCTGCCTGTGTGTGTCTGTATGCAGGGTGCGGCTCTATAGTGCGACACTGTACCCCTCAAATAGCACCCTAGTGACCCCCACTCACGTTCAAGGACCCAGGGGGCATCCAAGGATCCCAGCACTGAGAATCCTCCATCTCCAGGGCCCCCTTACCCTCTCCCAGCTCCGTGCCCCCTACCACACTCCACACTTCTCATCTCCTCCCCCCAAGCACTTTTAATCCCCCCTTTTAAGATTTTTTTTTAATTCTTTAATTGCTCCTCCTCGTCCAGGAAAAGAAAGAACCTGCATGAGCAGAGGGAAACTTCATCTGTTATTTCATCTGGAACTTCTACATTTCTTTTGTGTGGATGATTCTGAGCTGGAAATTCATATGGATTGTATTTCTGGGAAAGGAGGATTTTAAAGGCAGAGTGTAAACTTCTATTGGATGGTGTGTGATTTTAGAAACATCATTTTAAAGGAACAGAAAGGAAAAATAAATCAAGTCAGGACAGGGCAAGGTAAGTGCTGTCAGCCCGGTGACTATTGCTACTTGTTTGTGTGTATATTTGTGTATTGTGCGTGTTGTTGTATAAGCAGAACATGTATATTTGTAAATAATACTGACACCTTGTTAGTATGTACATCCTCAGCAGGTACTGTAGGGTGTCTAGGTGCTTGGGCTACTTACATATCATTTATGTTGGTTCTGTTCTAAATGCCATAGTTCTAATTTTGGTGAAGCCTCATGCCTCCCTCTCCCTTCCTGTTGCCTCCCTCCGGTTTTGGTAATGAAGTGTCACCACTTTAATGGTGCTGTGTCCTGAAGCCATTGATATTTCCCAGTTTACACAAAACAATGGTGAAGTTTATAATCTGGTTATAGAGGCAGCAGTAATATGTTTGTGTATATACAGTAACTCTATTATAACTAATGCTTCTGGACATTATCACAGTCCACATGGTTATGTTAGAATTCCTCTCTTTCACATATAGACTGTCTATGGTTAGGATTGTAGTCCAGTTTTTATGACCGGTTCGTTTCCATTATACAACAAGATGTGACCATGACATCATAGATTCCTGTGCACGGCTTTGTTGCAGGTTGCTACCTTGCATAGGCCTTCGCTGTATACATTGGACCTAATCCACTGTGGTCGCCCTGGCGTTGCTTAGCAGGCGAGATCACATATGGTATGGTAGCTGCTGCACTTTCTAGTGAGCTGCTTTTGCCGCTGCTGTCATGCTGCAAAATTTTATTGGTTGTAGTACGGCTGCTTGTGTCGCTATGGAAAATGTGGTGGTTGCAGATTGGTGCTCTTGTTGTCTGTGTCTACACACGCACCAGTAGTTTTGCAGTTCTGCAACGTCTGGCAGGATGTTAATAAATATTAAAACCTACCAAATAATCATAAACCTGCACAATAAATTGACCTATAATGTAAAATGTAGATCCTTCTATTACATTGCATGGCTGGCTGATTGAGGATACGCTATTGTTCTGCAATGTAGGAGGATGTGGTGCTGTGCTGTCAGGGGTAATGTGAAGCCATGCAAACTTTTTTTTTCTTTTTTCCGTCCTTGTCTTCAGTTATTGTCCATATAGAGGCCTGTCAGACGTGATCTCATAGAAGATACGTCTGTATGGGTCTTTATGATGATTTATGCCTCTTTTATTCTCCCTCCTTTATGTTTTTGTGTTGTAAAGAGGCAGTTTTCATCAACTTTATCTACAGGAGCAGTAGGGGGTAGTAGTCTTCGGGTTTTAATCCCTTCTGCCTTGTCCTTAGACACAGTGGAGCTCTTTGTTCATTCCAAGACATGCTCCTCTAGTCTGGTCCTGATCAGACAACATTATGTCCCACTGACAGCGCCAAAATGTTCAGTCCTCGTTTTAGGGATCGTAGGCAGAGCTTTTAGATCAGGTCTGAATTTATGGATCCGGTTATTGCTTCTATATTATGGACTGGTTACAAGCTGTTCCCAGTATGCCATCTGGGAAATTGTGTCAGTTCTAGTGATCCTTCTAACAAGGTCAAGCAAGTGCAGATATTTATTAAAGGCCATAAACTACTGACATGGAAATGGCACCAGAGAACCTGTTTGGCCCTTTGGCCATGAAGTCTGGTCACTTTTGGTACGTGTAGGGACAGTGGAAAAGATGACTATACATTCAGGGCCATCTGTGCTCAGCATTGCAGTCCTGGTAGTCTCCATGTGATAATGCAGTGGTAACCATACATATATAATGCATGTGCATTTTATCCGGTGTATCTTACCATACAGGAAACATAGCTGTCCTATAACGTATTTCTGGCTTGTTTCTTATAAGGGGAGCCTGTCGCTGCAGTTCATGCCTTTTTCATAGATGAGGTCTAGGGATCCATCACCTCCAGACCTTTTTCAGCA
Source organism: Leptodactylus fallax (assembly GCA_947044405.1). Taxonomy (NCBI): domain Eukaryota; kingdom Metazoa; phylum Chordata; class Amphibia; order Anura; family Leptodactylidae; genus Leptodactylus; species Leptodactylus fallax. The sequence goes on along the minus strand of CAMRHE010000374.1, from coordinate 970,837 downwards.
AAAGGCCAAAATTGTGTAATATGGTGGTCACATGACCTTGTACAGTAATTCAAGTGACCTTTTATAACACAAGCGATTGGTCATTTGCATTTTGAGTGAAAATCTTTGAGATATCCTATTTTCTGGAGCCCAATCTGTAGACCTATATCTGATGCTATATTGCCCATACATATTGAGGGGATTTTGCTGACCCATCTTTGGCAGTTTTCTGATGTAAATGTGGCGCATCTTTGGTGCATGGTCCTTTTGTGCGCCAAAGATATGCCACATTATTGGCTCTGTGCGCTGGCCGCCATTTTTTGCAAAAAAGGGTAAAGCAGGACGGAGGTCAAGATGGGCCAGAGTGAGCTTGTCTCTGCCCAACAGATTTAATATAATTGGTGTGAGTTATACCAGAAACCCATGCTAGTCTCTGACTGGTGTAAGTTTCAATTCTTGCACATATACCTGCGCCAGAATTATTAAGAGGCTGGAGTTTCTTAATAATTCAGGCACGTCTCGCACCTGCAGAGGAATTGATTAAGACTGGCATAGGAAACACTAGTCTTAGTAAATTCGCCCCACTGTTACATTTACAGCAGTGTAGGACCAATCTCATATTGGTGCCCTGGGATAGAGACTATCACTACTGCTTCTTAATACTGGATAGGTTATATGTGTGTGTTCTACATTTGTTTGTTTGGATTTTCACATGCAGCAGATTTTGTTGCAGAAATTTCTGTGACTGAAAATCTATTCCTGTCATCTGCAAGCCCCATTTGGGTGAATGGGATAGTCGCAACAATTATTGCAACAAAATCTAACACATTTGAGTCCACTGTTGCTGCTGGATCATGCAAGTAGGTCAGTTAGTCGACTTCTGCTCTATGTGACATGGGACAGTGTATTGTAAGTGTTAAATAGACCAATGATTCTCTTATCAATTTTGTATGTTATAGATGGTTACTGGTTGTCTTATAATCACATGTAATGACAATCACATATTAACTTTCTAAGGACTGTCTGTCACTGTTCTGTCCTAGAAAATCTTGTAGACATTTTGATTCAGGAAGAAAGAACAATCCAATATTATTTAGGTCAATTTGTAACAACTAGCTGTCCCAAAAATGGAAATGTTGACCTCACTTGAGCGTTGACTACAATTTAGTGACTGTTAGACCTCATACACACGTCAGAGCTGTGAGCAGGGGGCAGCACGGTGGCTCAGTGGTTAGCACTTGCAGTGCTGGAGTCCTGGGTTCGAATCCTGCCAAGGATGACATTTGCAAGGAGTTTGTATGTTCTCCCCGTGTTTTCGTGGGTTTCCTCCGGGTACTCTGGTTTCCTCCCACACTCCAAAGACATACTGATAGGGAATGTAGATTGTGAGTCCTATATGGGACAGTGACTGACAATGTCTGTAAAGCACAGCAGAATATGGTGGCACTATACAAGTAAGCATAATAATAATGTATGGAAGCACGTAAAGTCAGGCGCTCAAAGAGCTTGTCTCACTGTATGCACTTGTATGCTATCTACAGGATAGGGGCTAAGTGCTAGAGGTTCGAAGTTTTGGACCTCCAGGAATGGAGACACACAAGCTTCGTGTGAATGGAGTGGTGGTGTGCATACGTGGCCATGCTCCATTCACTTCTATGGTACTCCCAGGACGTCAGTCTCCGGCAGCTCCATAGATGTGAATGGAGCGGTGACCACACATGTGCCTCACCACTCCATTCACATGAAGCATTTAGTGGAGATTGCAGGCCTCTTTTCTCCTGTGGTTAGGAGCTATTCACATGGCTGAAAGTGAAGAGGATTTTCAGGCAGACTTCCACCTTAGATTTTTCTCCACTTTCCGGCCCTTCGGCTTTTACTCCCTCATTGGCCTCACATGAAGGGGCTGTTCTGCGGAGTGTCTTGCACTGCGTGTTCTGCGGCTGAATCAGTCGTAGAATCCAAGGCAAGATCAAGCGCAGCTCTTATTTTTTCAGCATTGGTTTTTGCCCCCTCTGTGCATCAAAATCAGCTCCAAATTCCTCCTTGTGAACCTACCCTTACTCCTCTATACACTGTACATTGCTTTTACACTTCTACTCCCATATACATCAGAATGGGCGCTTTGTTCATAGACATCACTTACATCTGTTTAGGGGTTCATACAGTAAAGCTGTGTGCCATACAGTGCATATGACCTCTGTGGCCATAGCAGTCTATGGTTGCTCTCATACGGATCAGTACCATGGTGATCTTATCTTAGATTTCTTGCTGTAGTGGTTCCTTTTTTGTTAATAATACCGTACTATTTTCCTTTATCCGCGGGGCAGTTAATCTTTGTTTTCCTTTATTAATAGTGAATTTACTGCGGCGCTATGATTGTAATATGGTTTTGTCTGTACGTGTAGATCTGGTTTATGTGAGCAGTAATAATCTACCATATTTCTTTATTATCATTTGTGAATCTTACAGAGTTTTCCTTTGTCTGGGAGCTAACCATTATGTTGGTAAGAATTTTCCATTAAGCAGTTTGTCTATGATAATATTAGGAGATCAGGAGAGGTAATCGGAATACCTCGCTCATGATTCAACTATTTGCTATTCAGTTTTTTTTTTTTCTTTCCAATTCCTGTTAACTTTCTGAGGAAAGGTAATGAAAAGCTTCTTCTTACCCTTATTGTTTGGCACATACGTTAGCAGTTAATCTCTTATTATCGTAAAATCGTCCTACGTCTTAAAGGTTTTATCCCATGAATCATTTTCTTACCAAAGGCCCTGAAAGCCTTGTTTGTTAGTTGTTCTAAAGTAATTTACAGTGCTTGTAGCATAAAACAAAAAAACATTTTTTCACAATATTTTTGATGCACTGAGACCTCCTTGGTGTTGCTTCTCATCTGCGGTGCAGACACTGACTCTGGACACTGGCTCCATGAAGTCCAGCTTGTTGCATCATTTAATAGTCGCTGTGCCACTGATTCCCACACAGGTGGAATTTTTTCTCTAGAGCCCACCATTACCGAAACAATAAGTGCAGTTAGTTTTGGTGCTTCATATACTATTTAGGCTCTGTACTTTCAAATGGGTGGTGTCAGGCAGGAGCAGACAAGGGGTGTGATTCTGAGCTCTGATACTGGCTGCCTCTGATTGGAGCTCTGAATCACACCCCCTGCCTGACACCGCCCACCTGATAGCATAGAGCATAAGCAGCACATCAGGCACCAAAACTAACTGCACTGATTGATCAGGAGGGGTGGAGGCTAGAGAAAATAATTCCAACTGTGCCAGAATCGGTGGAGCAGCAGCTATTAAGAGATGGAAAAGCTGGAGTTGGTGGAGGTGGTGAAAGGTCCTCTTTAAGCTTCCTTTCCCCTCTGGAGGTTGGTGGTATACTTTCTTCTTAATTCCTTGCAGAGTGTCCTCAGCTATACTGCCATGTTACTGTGGAAGCTCTGCTCCTCTCTGCAAAATGTTATTTCTATTGGTTGCTCCTCTGGAGACAGATGATCACTGTGTAGGAGAGTGACTGAGCTTGTGTGTCCACCAGTACTCTCCACATTGGGTGGATGCCATACTCTTTGAACGCAAAGTGGTACTATACTATGTAAGTAAATAACCCTTCACAGGATTGTTTAATAGCGTACAGTAAATGGGAAACCTTCTTATGCTCTCTCCATTGTATAAGTATTTAATGGTGGGACAACCTCTTTAACGCATCTCTTTGACAGAAGACTATCAACATATTCCACTATATAGACATAGATTTGCTAATAGGCTCGTATTGTAAAATAATTCTATACTGTATAGTATACTTTTTACTGTTTATGCTGTATGGAATAGCATGATCTACTACACTATCTTATATTTGGGGTAAAAAAGTATACTAGCATATATAAGCTTGGTTCTTGATTGTTTCTTGAATGGAGCCTTATGGATACCTATGACGTATATGTCAGGATCTTTGCTTATTCTAAACATGTAAGCTCCTTGGTATGCTGACTGGTTGGATGAAGACTCCCCAGTCTGTGGCCACCTTATTTCTCATTCCCCTTTTGTTTTGTAGCTGATGTAATGCTTATAGTCCTTTAAACTTCCATGATGCCCTGCTGATCTAAAGGGCTCCACTGACCACATGGTGTGCCACTATATTATCACTGTAGACATTCACTGGATATATCTATGATATGTGGAAAACATTGAGGTCACCGCTGTTGTCAGTGATTAGTGGCCAAATGTTGAGATGACACAACTAGGACTGTGGAGTTAAAGTCGAGGCCAGTTTTGGGTGAAGTCGCAGGCACAAAAAAAAGTTACTGACTCGGCTTTAAAATCGAACCCAGGAAAATATAGGGGTCAGAGTCAGTGACTTTTCCTACCAACTCTACAGCCCTGGACACATCATCATGGAGCTAGGTAAACAGAGACCTGGTGGGAAGCAGGGAACTGGCTGCGGATTGGTACGATGAGTATTAATCTTTTTGTTATCCTCATGTTTATTTCATAAGATTGGAAAACCGCCTTACGTGTACATTAGAATACCACTTGTAAGGTTTTAGAGAACAGTAGTGTCAAGTAGAAAATGTTTTTGGTTTTCATTTAACCTGTTGTTAGGACAGGATTTGCTCAATTTTGTCTCTGCGCTCGTAGTTTAACACCCTCATGCCCTTCATGTGACGTCTTTTTGTGGTCTGTAGCCTCAACACATCTGATTACCTATGTGATGTCTGGTTTTATTTTGCAGTTGCAGCTTCCTTTGTGCTAGTTTAGACCATTTTAGTGAGGTGTGAAGAGAGAACTTCTCTTTTTTTTTATTGTCGTTTTTGTAACTACATTTTTGTACTTCTTTTTTTTTTTTTTCCTTTCCTTTCTCATACAACAGCGCCTGCTTTGGTTCTAGCATTTATAGGTTTGATATTTACCCAGGGGATGTTTTTTTGTTTCTTTTTTGGTATGGTTTAATTCTTATATTAAATGAACAGTGGCTTACAAAAATTTAATTAAAGGGGCATAGCTATTGGGAGCGCAGAGGTAAGCAGGTCCCTCTGCCACATTATGTATGCCTCTATTAGGGGGCCATATTGCAGATTTAGCATTTCGGCTCAGGAGTTTCATGTTATACCCCTGGTTCCAGGGCTGTTGAGTCGGAGTTAGGACCAATTTTGGCTGGAGTCAGAGCTGGAAAAAAGTTACCGACTTCGGCTTCAAAATAAAATGATTCATTTCTTTTAATTATATTATACGGTTATTAATATTGTATAGTTAGATACATAGCTTGTTATATATTTACTTGTATAGGAATTCAGTCCCTGGCTTTTTAATGAATTAGAAAATCTTGGAAAAATGGAGGAGTCTGAGTCAGTGGTTTGGCCTACCAACTCTACAGAACTGTCTGGTTGTCAAAGAGTTAATATTGATGGTCTGTCTGTAGTAAAAGTGCTCAACAGCGGACCAGTGGGGGTGCTGACAGCTGGCACCACCACCGATCAGCTGCTGCAGCTATGTGATTTTTGCCATGAATGTATCTGGGGGCAGACAGCTCTGTACACTGCATAGTGGCCTCTTCAATTTACTTGCTGCAGCTCAGCTCCCCTTACATAGTTGTTGATCAGCAGTACCCTGGCATGGCCACTGCAGTGTACAGAGGTGTCTACTTCTGGCCCTATGACCTTTGTAGACCAGGCATCAGTGGGTGCTGAAAGGTGGGGATGCCGAGTGTCGTGTCCCAACTAATTTGATACTGATGTTTTGTAGGCCACCGATATCAACTGTCGGACAACTCCTTTAATCACTAGTATTAATGGCGATCACATGCCATGGGTGGTAGTATGTTGTGTGGTTGAGATTCTTGCAGAACTAATTTAGACTAAGGCAGAAAAGCTACTTTTTTTATTTTTCCTCCAGATTTCGAGTGTGTTTTTTTTTTTTTTTTTTTTTTTTTGTGTGTGTGTGTGATTCTTTTGCCTGTTTCTTTCGAAGCCACTCTTGTCTTTGGCTCAGGACAGCACAGCAATAAATACACCGTGTGGCCTCAGTGTAATAGGGTTTTTTGTAGTACATATATTTATGAAATGTTAATTGGGAATCCCTTCTGGTTCTAAGAATGGATGATACAAAAACAGCGAGCTGAGCACTTTCCCAACTAAAACCCTACCCCACAAGTTTCCCATGAATACAGACACGAAGTTTGTAAGGAGGAAGAGCCTTAACCCACTGTCTGTCCCAATATAGGCCGAAGGTGTGCAATTACCGGAGACATGGGGTGGGAGTTTGGCTGAATAGGCATCAATAATACCGCTGGCCATGTCTTTCACAAGATATAGCTTTCATTCTGGCCAATTTTCAGGGCTGATGCATATTGTTTCCGCTTTCTTTGTTAAGGGAAGAAGAACTGGTTCTTCTAGTTAGAATCTAGTCCACAGATCACATGGGCTGAATTTGGGAGATTGCAATACTTGACCAACTTTACTTTCTCCAGCCACAGAAACAGAGACTTGTAGTCTGTGGCTCCTGCATCAGAGAGAACAAGGAGGTCATGGCACTCAGCTTTGTTCTAGCATTCAGTGCGATCTTATTACCTCGATGCCTAGCCAAGGAAACATAAGTTGTGAAAAATAAGTATTCTTTAAATCCTTCAGGTTGCCTGGGGTACTGTTTTTTGAGGCGCTTAATATAATAGAAAAGAAGACTCTGACCTCATGGATATAGAGGTCTCTATGATGTGATTGTTTGTGTTGAAAGCTGTTCAGATGCTGCCAGGACTCCTATAAGAATCCTATGAGTCCTGTTCCCCCACCCATACACAGTATATATGACTTTATACTGACAGAGCTGTAACGCTGTGTGTGGTCTGAGGAAGTGGGACTCGCAGAATTCCTATATGAGTCCTGGCAGCATTTACATAGCATTTTGCATGAAAATAATGAATCATATTATAGAAAACTATGTATCCCGAGTTCAGCATCTCAAGCTCCTACATCCTCCACCTGGGTCCAGGTCTAGACATGGTGGAATTTACAAAAGCAGTGTAGTGTACAGTACAACATATGGGATAGGATTTTTCCAAAGAGCATCTGCTTGTGGTGAAATTAAATCCATGTGGAAATATGAGCGTGCTATGGATTCTGAAATGTTCAGATACTCATTTAAGTTGCAGAAAAGCTACAGATTTCCACTACAGATTTCACCCTTTGCATTTTTTAAAGTAAAATTCATTGAAAATCTATGACAAAACCTGTACAGGAATTTATATCACACACATGGACCCGGCCTTGTGCTGCCCATTCTTGAGATTGCCAAGCACATTAGATTTTCTTGAGCAAAAAATTTTGCCCATTTCAGCAGATGAACATCCGGCAGTCTACCTTTTAGATGGAGTTAGACTGGCAAACATAGATTGGTCATGCTGGATATTTTCTACCGCTTGTAAGCTGAAAATGCAGATATTTGATATGATCGGTCAATATTGGTTGATCATCAGGCTCCTGCAGACTCATTGATCAGTAGGGGGCTGAGCTGCAGAGGGGCTGAGCTCGATGAGACCTGAGCTTCAGTGAAGTGGATGGAGTTTTCTGCTTCCGGCCCTGTATTGTTTACAGGACGGGAGCCAGAAGCAATTCCATACATCTGATTGGTCCGAGGGCCAGGTGTCGGACCCCTATCAATCATATATTTATGGCCTACCTGGAGGAAACTCCATTAAAAAAAAAAAACAAACCCTGATAACACCCTTTATTCCTTGTCCATTTTCACAGATCCCTCAATAGAATGAGGTCTATTTGGGATCCTTGAAAATGGATCGAAGATGTATGCAAAATGGGTGTGAAAAAATGGACAGTTTCATCCATTTCTCACAGCCGTTTCTCTACACAGTCGTGTGTGTGTGTATATAGCCTAAATTTTTGGGTTATTTTTCCACACCTGTTAGGCCCGGCTCACATCTGTGTTCGGGCCATTTCTTTCCCTCTCTCCGCATGAAAAATGTGGAGCGAAAAGTCCTGCAAGCAGCACTTTTCTCTCTGCATTTTTCGTGCGGAAACTACACGGACCCCATTATAGTCTATGGGGTCCTCCGGTTTCCTAAGGTAACCTCTTTTTTATGCGGATTAGGTTTCTGTTCGGGGGGGTCCCCAAGCGGACTCCCGAATGGAAACCCATGCGCAGATGTGAATCGGGCCTTAGTTGCTGGCCAATTTCATCCATCCCTAAAGTAAAAATACCTGGCACCACATTTTGGAAGGAGTATGAGGAACCAGGGCTGCTCTGACTCCTGTTACCACTCCTTGACAGCCATTGTCAGTCAGAAGCATTAAAGATCCTATTGAAAAACTGCGACTGAATTCTTCTATAAGTAAATCTGTAACAAACTATGCACATAGTTATATAATATTAATTGTATAATATAACTAAAAATATTCATTTTATTTTTAAATCAGTCGGTAACATTTTTCTGACTCCACTCAAAATGTGTCCCGACGCCCTGTGAGGAACAGATGCCAGTTTACGTAATCCAAGGCTCTGCACATTACAGTATTTTATATCAAAAAGAGAATTACTATTATGGGCCAAAGTTAGTAAAGTTACATATACATTTTATTGCAATGCCAGCAAAAACAGAATTCTGCACTATTCAGCACCTTAAAGTTTCTTATCTGGGTTTAAACCTGTAAAATGTGCTATAAGCACACCCTATATACTGTACATCGTATAGATTTTTTGCAGAACCTGATCCTGCCTTTCGCCAGTCCTAGGAATAGCTGTGGTATATAGCCATAGATCTAGCCATGGTATATAGTCCTAAATCTAGCAGTGGTATATGCTGAAGGTAACAGATAGTTTCCAGAATACTTATGTGCTGAGATATTAGTGCAACTTATTTAGCGAGCAGACGACAAGAAAAGCCTTGTAACGGATCTGTCTGGGTGACTTGTTCCCTCGCTGTCAGAACAGGTCATGAGTTTATTTTAGTGGCTAAGTTATCTGATGCTGTGTCTGCACGATGTGCACAGGAAGTCCATTTTGTCTTAGTGAATGTATAGAATAAATATATTTAGTGTCCCATGCACGGTAAATTATTTTTCATGGGAATGAATTTTGTGGTCATATCATTGAGGAAGTTCATGGCCAGGGTTAGTGCAACATTGGTTAATAGCTGATTAGACCTTGCGTCATCCACTGAGGAATTTTGCACTTGTGATGCTATTACGGAAAAAAAAAAATCTATCTAAAAAAGCAAAAAATAGGTGACACTTGAGCTGAAACGTTGCATTTTTGTATGGGACAATAAACCCACAATTTTCCCTATTTGCTTTTTTTTGTATATTGGGATTCGCTTGTACCTTGAGGCTGGCACCCTTCTCTAGCTGGTACTGTCTTTGTTTGGACAGTGTGTGTGTATATGTAACTTTAACCTAAAGAAGTCAGAAATACAGAAATGAGAATGTAATAAATTGCAAACATAATGGAGTCATCCAGCATCCTACAAGTGACAGTCCTAGAGTTATTTGAGTTCTAGTGCCAGTCAGAGCTCAAATAAGTTTCTGCCACATCGCCTCAAGTATGTGCCTGGCACGGTACCATGAAAAAAAATAGCAGCGTTCTACCCAATGGAGCGGGAACAAGATTAATAACATCTGAGCAATATGACGTGTTGGTACCTGTAGATGAAAGACAATTGGTTAAAGTGGTAAAAACAAGTATTATAGTAGTACACTGCCATCCAAATATACACATTCAGAATTGTAATATCAAAGTCCTGTACCTGTATACATTGATGTAATGTTCTAACATATCTTTCTCTATTACAAAAACCATATAAAATGGTTCAAACGGTGTATTTCCTCTGGAAACCACTCCTTCTGAATAGGGGTTCCTGTCCCGCCGCTGAATGGAGAGGTGGCTACACGTATATGTAGTCATGCTTGTAGAAGTGAATGGAGAGAGCCATGCACATGTGGGCAGTGGGAGTTGCGGGACCTTAGTTTTCAAGATAGATGTGGGACTCATAGGTTTTTAGATTTTTATGGGATGTCTGGTGGATGACTAATATAGGAAAGCCCCTTTAAATTGGCCTTTTGTAAATTTTGGACAATTGACAAGTATGACCTTCCCCTCAATACACCTAAAACCCACTGCCGCCATCTCAAGATCACCAAAGTATTTGAAACGCTATGTTGGTCAGAAAGGTTATTGTCTCTCATTAGGGACAGACTGGTACAGGGACTTATCAGACCATGCACGTCCTGCTAAGAAGTCTGGGTAAAGAATACAAATAAGAGCTCATTGGTGAAAAGGGAATTTGCTCCTAGCACCACCTCTTGGAAGTTAGCTCCCTATAGAGTAATGCATGGTTTTCAAAGAAACCTAAGGAAGAGGTTACCCTTTTTGACCCACGTTGAGACCTCTCACCCAGCCAGCACCCTGCTCTGCACTGAGGAGAAACCTCGAAACAGCTGTCTGTGAATGGGAACCTCTTCCTTTTGGAGGAGTTATTCTGACTTGCCTTTTATTCCCAGATTATGCCCTTAGGTTTCTTTGAAAACCAGGTATTAATCTATAGGGTTCTACCTTGCAATAGGTGGCGCTAGGAGGAAATTCCCTGTCTTCACCAATGAGGTCTTATTTGTATTCCTTACCCTTAAATGCTATGTTAAACTCCAACTCCGCTAACTATACCTATTAGGTTATTATCAGGAACGATGCCCTGCTTGACACCCTCACCCATCTTTCATAGGCCATATATTGCCTGTCCATGTATTATATACAGTGCTATTCCTTTGGCAGATGAATACTGGAGTCCCAGGAGCCTGACCTGCTGCCTTTCTTTGGATTGTCTTTGTGAGAATATCCCTTAAATGAAAGAGTCGTGGTTTATTGCAGGACAATTGAATGTCTAGGTCCAGGCCTAAACTCGTACATGTAGTTATATGTTGTCCTAGTAATATTCTGAATGTAGAACAGATCTGATTCCTTTGTGTGTTGCTCCATGCTGTGCTGGACACACCGTTGTTTGCAGCAGGAGCAGCCATTGTGACGTTTACCTGGGAGAAGCTGAGCGAGCAGGCTATTTATAACTATATACAGCTTTGTTTGATTAGAAAGGATGGTCATACGGCTTGTTGACTTTGCATGGCTTTGGCAGTGGTGCTCAGGTTCACAGGATTTGTGAGTTGTTCTTAGTTATAATTAAAGCTTAGCAAATTGATGATATGTGCATTAGGAGAACGATCTTGACAGGATGGTAGTCCTCGAGGAATGAGCAGGCTTAGCACATCCCTGGATGCCACATAATAAATTCATTTATAGCCCATCCATCAGCCCCAGCAGAAGTGCTGCATCCCCCCTGCTCAGAAGTCCCAGCTCGCCATGACACACGGGATATAGGATTGGGTTTGCGTTTATCCTTTTAGATCTTTGCCACTGTAATAATGTAGAGTTTGCAGTTTACCTTGTTTATTTATTTTACTTCTATAGCACCCACATATTCCACAGCGCTTTATAGACCTTATCACTCACTGTACTAAGTAGGGTTCCCAATATCCAATCCCTATCCATATGTCTTTGGAGTCTGGGAGGAAACCCATGTAAACATGATGGTGTTGTAATTGGTTGGATACAGACTCTGCACCCTAGCACTGCAACGCAACAGTGCCAACCACTGCGCCACTGCTACTGTATGTGGGGTTAATGTAATAGCTGACTGTACATATTGCTTAGGTTTTGGTTTAATCAGACCCAGTAATGGTCTAATATGTCCTGACTGTCCCCCTTTCTCGATTGCAAATGTTGGGGAAGCAGGCATGTTCGATATTGGACCTCACTGCTAGGACCTATTTATTGGCTAAGCTTTGCTTAAAGGGGTTGTCTGATATTAATTGTTGTGTTCTCTTCACCACTTAAGGCTGCGTTCACATCTGTGTTGGAGTCATGTTTTGTCGCCATGCGTCTAAATCACCAGACGAAGAAGTGCTGCAAGTCTGACTTTTCAACCAGCGGTTTCAGTTTGAAAGACTGGGCACCTGAAAGATCCCATTATAGTTAATAGGGTCCATTGGGCTCTGTATGTGACCACTTTTGTAGCAGTCCGCCTATCTGTTGTTCATGTCCTCTGATGGACCAGAACAACGGATAGGCCAACACTAGTGTGAACCTAGCATAACAAGCAAATCATAATGTATTGTATAGTGGCTGTACTTGGTATTGCAGCTCCACCCCATTAGTTTGAATGGGACTGAGCAGCAGCATGGCCATATGACTGACGAATGTGATGGCAGTGGCCTGAGAAGAGAAAGTGGAGTTCAATACCATAGTCCCAGACAACCTTTTATTTTACCTTTTATTATGTGCTGTAGCTTTCATGTGTTCTTCACTGACAGGAGTCTTGAATGGGGACCCTCATTATTGGATAAACAAGACCTAAATTGTCATAGAAATAAGCATTGACTTAAAGGGGTTTTCCATGATCAGTTGGGGGATATTTCAGATTTTGGAAAATGCAATAAAATAAAAGAAAGTTCTGACCCGTTAGATACCCCTGTTCAGCACCATGCGTCGTTCCATCTTTGACTACTTGACTGCAGCGATAATGTACTGTCAGCCACACATGAGCACCGCAGCCAGCACTGGCCTAAGTGGACTCTTTAAAGGGAAGCTCTTGAGGTTTGAGGCACCCAATCTGCCACCAGTTTTCCAGTATAGTAACAGGTTGACAATGATGTTCTTTTATATTCTGGCCTATTTGTTATCACGGATGGTTGACAATGATGTCCTTTTATACACTGGCTGATGCAGCCTAACATAGAAACATAACATAACCTAGAAAATGTATTTTGGAAGCAGCATGTGCTACAATCTAACAATAACATGTAAGGAGTCTTGGGGGTGGAGCTACTCCTCATAATAGTCTTGTTGTTCACTACACTTCCTGGTAACATCCTACGGGCCGGCTTTGTCATCACAAGCCACCCCAGCCCCATCTGGCACATGTACAGTAAAACAAGGCGCACCAACCTTGGCTTCACCTACATACTGCACATGTGCCAGATGCCAACCGTGTGATGTCTGTCAAGCCAAAGGGGACCGATTCAGCAGAATATAGAACATACGGGTTTTCATAGTACATTCTGTATGTTATTGTACATTGGCCAGAATATAGAAGGACATCGTTGCCAACCTCTTACCATCCTGGATTAACAGGTTGTTGGTGGATTGGGGGCTCCCGACAAATTGATCTTTGATAAGAAAGAGTAACTTTACTCTCTTTAAGTGTTATTCTTGTGACAAGTATGATCATGAATATGCAAAATTGAAGTTGAATGTGCTAAAAATGATTTGAGATATTTTTATATTTTTTTTCGTATATTTTGTATCAGAAATTGGGTTTTAGCTGACTTTTACCGTGCATAAGGTAGGTCGAAGCTTATCCGTGGCAGTCTATTTCCCTCCCTAGAAATGACTGGTTAAATCTGCCTATTGTCCACAGTACTTCACTTGAACGTGTTCGTATTTTCTGCTTTTTCTCTCGCCATCAACACTGCCATGGAGATGTTCTCCAGGGTATGACTCTTCTTGCCAAGAATTGCTTTGTGCTGTTCTACCTCTTTCTTGGAATTGCCCTGTGGCAATGCCTCCTGGAAGAAGATTTCCCTGTGTTTGACGTAGGACTTGATACTTGCTTGTGGCTATTGATACATCAATAGTTTTCCAGCTGTAAAGTTCTGGGAAAGTTCATGGATGTGTTCCCATAGGTTACCATAAAAGAACTCTTTTCAATGCAACAAATATGGTTAAAAGCTAAACTTTTGGTTAAAGGCAGTGGGAGGAATATTTCAGTCTAGCAAGTTTGACTGTGAAAATGAATGTGAACTTAAAAACAAAATTATAGGAGTTAAAGGGGTTTTCTGGGCTAAAAATATTCATGACCCATTCTAAGGATAGATCATCAATATGATATCAGTGGAGGGAGGTGCACCACCCAGCACCCCTACTGATCAGCTAATCTCAGCATCAGATACACAGACAATAGAACAGGAAGCAGACAGCACTGTTCTCTGTGTAGTGGCTGAACTGAGTCACTGCAGGTCACTTTCAAATAAATGGGAGCCGATCTGCAGAACCTGGTCTGGCCACTATACGGAAAACAGCGCTGTCTGCTTCCTGCTCTATTCTCTGTGTATCTGCTGCAGATCTCAGGTGTTGCACATCCACCGATCTAATATTAATGAGGTTATAAATATTGTTAGCACAGAAAACTCCTTTAACCTGAGGGCCCAAGTTGCGGAAAGGCAGCTTCTTGAGCCAAAGCGAAGAATAGCTATAAGAGGAATGGTAAATATATAGGAAGTTCTTACACTTCTCCCTCTTGCTTAATCCACTCCTGGCTTTGGCTCAAAAAATGTATCAAAATCTGCAATAAAAAAAAGCATAATTTCCATTATGTGGGGCCTTAATGTCCTGGGTCTCCACCACCCTTTACAGGATGTTGTCACATCTGATTGGGATTAGTGCTAGTCTTAGTCTGTGCACTGTGTGGTGGTATTTTTTTTGGATACTGCAACAACTGCTCTTTCCATAAGGATCTGTTCACACCTGCTTTGGAGGCCCTGTTAAGAGCATCAATTGCAGATTCTGTAAAAACTGGTAGAAAAATAGCTACAGCAGAAACCCTATCAAATCTCCTCATTGATGGTCCGTTAGGCATTGTTGGTGTCTATCAAGTGACAATTTCAATCAGCTTCCGAATTGACTAACACAGATGTGAACAGAGCCTTAGCTGCCAGTCATTACTTGTACTGTGATGAAGTAAAGGCTTCATCTGTGGCATTACGAGACATTCCTGTAAGGATTTATTTTTTATCCGACATGTTGCTCATTTCTTATGGTAATCTTTGCGTGTAAGAGTAATTAACAATGGCAAATGAGGGTTTCTCAATGACGGCCATCTGTTGAATCAGTCAAAAAAATCTACCCGCATGCTGTAAAATTGCTGACTTCTGGGAAACGGGGACTGAAATGAACATGACAATATCAGCCATTGAAATCATACACACATTATGTTTTCTGCTTTCCTGCTCATATACCGTCTCCTCTGTGCACAATTTTTCTACTTTGTTGCTGCTTGTATTACTTCAGATATATTTTTCAGTATTGGCAGTGCTACAGATGGAGAACTTGCCCCTACTGCACAGGTTACCGGTTTAGTGTTGGCCATATGAGATACCCATAGACATTGAGGTTTAAAGGGGGGTGTCCTGCTCTATGAAATTTTTACTAAATTCTTACTATTATGTAAAATATCAAACTGGGTGATACTCAACTTACCCATGTCTCCTGTGTCACTGCTTCCTGGGTCCTTCCCGTCAATCTCTGCATCCTGACCTCCTTTGATGACGTTTCGTCTTAGGCGTGCAAACGGGCGTGATTTAGTGGAAAAGTCAGCCCTGAAAACTAAGCCCATCGAGGCTCTGTAATATCACCATTGCACTTGCAGCCAAACAAGCATCAGTCTGCAATTGTAAAGATATGATTAATAATAATAATAATACATTTTATTTATGTAGCGCCAACATATTCCGCAGCACTGTACAGTTTGTAGGGTTCAAGTACTGACGAAAAAAGATTCATTACAAAGAAATTGTCAATTCACACACTGGGACTGAGGGCCCTGCTCACAAGAGCTTACAATCTATGAGGTAGAGGGGGTGACACAGGAGGTAGCAGGGGCGGCAACAGATGTAGCATTGCTTATACAATGGTCAGACAATTTTGTAATAGAGGTTACTGTCATTACACATATATAAGGCTGTATGAGCCGTCACCAGTCATGTCCTTTAACATGCAGATGGTTCCTGGACATATAAAGCTAGTCTGATACGGCATCATATCCTGTGAGGTAATGTTGAAGCATAAACAGAGGAGGGTACGTTTTAGGGATTCTAAATATGGAATGGTTTACATTAGGAGTTGTGATAGGCCTGTCTGAAAAGATATGTCTTTAGTTTACACTTGAAGCTGTGGAAATTGGAGGTTAATCTGGTAGTCTGGGATAGATCATTCCAGAGAAGTGGTGCAACTCGGGAGAAGTCTTCTATACGAGCGTGGGAGGTTCTGATAATAGAGGATGTTAGTCTTAGGTCATTGAGTGAACGGAGAGTACAGGTTGGGCGATAGACAGAGATGAGGGAGGAAATGTAGGGAGGTGCAGCATTATGGAGAGCCTTGTGAATGAGGCTGATAAGTTTATATTGTATTATGTATTGAATAGGCAGCCAATGTAGTGACCGGCACAGACCGGAGCCATTGCTGTAGCATATAGACTGATAGATGAGCCTGGCCGCCACATTCAGAATAGATTGTAGAGGGGAGAGTTTAGTAAGGGGAAGACCGATTAGTAAGGAGTTACAGTAGTCAAGGCGAGAGTGAATCAGGGCAACAATAAGTGTCTTTAGTGTATCTGTGGTAAGTAAAGGGCGGATTCTGGAGATGTTTTTGAGGTGGAGATGACATGAGCGTGCGAGTGATTGGATATGGGGGGGGTGAAGGAAAGGTCTAAGTCAAACAAAACCCCGAGGCAGCGGGCATACTGCCTAGGAGTTATGGTAAGGCCAGAGACTGCAATGGAGATATCAGGGACAGATCTGTTAGATGGTGGAAACAGCAGTAGTTCAGTCTTTGAGAGATTCAGTTTCAGATAGAGCGAAGACATAATATTTGAGACAGCAGAGAGACAGTCACTGGTGTTCTGTATTAGTGCAGGGGTGATGTCACGGGATGACGTATATAATTGGGTGTCATCAGCATAAAGATGATACCGGAAGCCAAATCTAGTGATGGTTTGTCCAATGGGTGCTGTGTAGAGGGAGAAGAGCAGGGGACCTAGGACCGAGCCCTGAGGAACCCCGACGGCAAGGGGAAGAGGGGAAGAAACAGAGCCCGCAAATGATACACAGAAAGTGCGGTCAGAGAGATAAGAGGAGAACCAGGAGAGAGAGGTGTCTGTGATGCCGACAGAACGGAGCATAGTGAGAAGGAGTTGATGGTCAACAGTGACAAATACTGCTGAGACATCTAGAAGAATAAGAAGAGAGAAGTCACATTTGGATTTAGCCGTCAGGAGATCATTGGAGACTTTTGTGAGGGCCGTTTCAGTAGAGTGCAGAGTGCAGAAGCCAGATTGTAAGGGGTCAAGAAGAGAGTTAGCAGAAAGATAGCGGATTAAACAAGAATAGACCAAGCGGTCCAAGATTTTGGAGATAAAAGGAAGGTTAGAGACAGATCGATAGTTAGCAGCACAGGATGGGTCAAGGGAGGATTTCTTCAGTAGTGGGGTTATGACTGCATGTTTGAAAGAGGATGGGAAAATTCCAGAAGAGAGAGAGAGGTTAAATATTTTAGTAAGGTAAGTCGTGACAGCAGGCGACAGACTGGAGAAGGTGTGAGGGAAAGGGTCACTACTGCAGGTCATAGGGCGAGAAGAGGAAAGTAGCTGAGATACTTCCTCCTCTGTAACAGGCTCAAAAGATGAGAATGAACAGTCTGAAGTGCGGCTGGTGAGGGGGTTAATGCCACCTGGGGATTGGGCAGTTATTTCCTGACGGATCTTATCAATTTTATCATGGAAATAAGAGGCCAGGTCATCTGCGCTAAGGTCTGTGAATGGCATCTGCACCTTAGGGGTAAGTAAGGAATGAAAAGTTTCAAATAGCCTTTTAGGGTTACAGGAGAGAGAAGAGATGAGAATGGTGAAATAGGCTTGTTTGGCTAGGTGAAGGGCAGAATTATAGGTTTTAAGCATAAATTTAAAGTGGAGGAAGTCTGCAGGTGTACGTGATTTTCTCCACAGATGTTCAGCACACCTAGAGCACCGCTGAAGAAAACGTGAAGTGGCGTGTGCCAGGGTTGCTGCCTCCTGCGTCTAACCTTGCGAGTGGAGGGGGGAGCCGCCTCATCCAATGCACTCTTAAGGCTTTCATTATAGTGACTGGTGGCCAGATTGGGACAGGAGAGTGAAGAGATGGGGGACAGAGAGGACTGTAGAGTATCTGAGAGGTGCTGGGTGTTAATAGCACGTAAATTCCTATATGTATAATGAGTAGGTGTGTCCTGTGAAGGAGAGGAAGCACTGATGGTGAGAGATAGAAGGTTATGAGATTGTGCACTTAAAGGTACCATAGCTGGTTCAGTAAGGCATTTTCTAATGGCATTCCCTTTAAGGACTTGTTATTATGGTTGTATTTTATTTGCATGCTCGCATCCATATTTTTATTTTTTGCCAAAAACAAAGGATCTGTACAGATGACTAAAGGCAAAATTTTCCTACTGTATCAAAGCTATTTTTATATAGTTTTGGAAAGTGTTCTCTGCAGTTAGAGCAGGGTCCTGCATAGAATGAGCTAGCAATAGCAAAATATAAAACCATTTAAAAGTTGAAAATATCAGCCCTAAAAAAGAAAATAACGCATGGAGAAAATGTAATCCGGAAGATTTATCGGGGCACTGTGCTAAATTCTATCTCCACTAAAGGTAGTAGTGTCTGTTGGGGAAGATGTGCCTTCTAGTCTATGGGAATTAAGATGGCTTCACCAGGCAGAGCAGGAATAAGGGACCTCTTTTATTCAGTCTATGGACATGTCTTCCATGGCTTCATATGTACAATAATTATAAGAATTACTGTAATGGCAATTGGTCTATCAGCATATAACTTCCAGATATGAGAACCGTCATGTACTATGTTAGAACACTGCAGATAGTACTTAGATGGTTGTTTTTAATGTCCTATCATTGGGGTGCTTGTGGTATCGGGTGGGTTTACAATTTAGCTTCTGCGGTTTTTCTGCAGCAGCGCACACTTTCTTGTAACTTCCTGTTTGTTAAACTTGTCTGGTAACTGCGGAGCCTAGTTCTCTTACAGTAACATTGCAGCCATAGTTGTGAAATTTTGCTAATTTAAGATTTTTCTCTAAAACTGTGAGTTTGTGGTCAGGTTTATAGGGGTACTAAAATATCAGTTAATTGCTGCGTCTTCATCTATGTCTTCAAGGTCACAGAAAATATTCAGTGTGTAGTACTAATATTCTGGTTGACATCGCTTGTGCAATACTCCTACTTCTTTCCCAATGCTTGACCCTATGAAAAAAACAAACACATTTTATTTCGCTTACTAATGAAACCGGAACCTCAGAGTATCCTAACAATAACCTTATACTAGGGAAATGAGTCCTAATATAGAGAGTGCTCTGAGAGCTAAGTATTCTTGTGTACCAACGCGTTTCGCCTCATCAATAACAATATAACCAGTTCATGAGGAAGCGCTAACAAGCAGCATGTCAGGATGTTTTATTACAGGGGGATTGTTTATTAATATGGCTCTCATGCATATGGATGGGCTCCATGGACAAGATAAGTGTAGTTGCTTCATGGAGGACAATAGAGATCTTAGGATGTACACCATCCCATATTAGGTAAATACCCCCAACTCCCAGCTGCAGACTGCGTTCATAGTACTGTATTTTAAGATTAGGCAGGCTTATTAAATCTGTGTTTATATAGAACAATAGATATGTTCTTGGAGTTATCCGTAGGGATTCCAGGTGGTTTTATCGAGCTGATGCTAAAACAAATGCTATACTAAAACTCTTGTCCATATGCCCTTATAGACGTGGGTTCCCCACTCGCTGATAATATTTGTGTCTCTCTCTTTGGCAGATTCTTGGTATTCAGCTGAATGTTAAAGGGAATTTGTCAAGTCTATTGGGGACACTAAATCAACCACAGGCCCTTTAAAATGGGCCGTACAGGAATTGTGGGAAATGCGGGGTGGCCAGTGTATAACAAAATAAAAATTTCCTATCCTTGGCACTCTGTTGTACAGTTCTGGTTCCATGCCAGGACTTGCTGGACACAGAGGCTCACATGCCCGCTCAGACCACTATCGGTGGCCTCAGTGGTTGCTGGTAAGGACTTATTGACTTATCTGATGAGACCTCTAGGTAAGTATAAAGACTTTAATTCATAGTGGTCACTGACAGTGCTAGGACAGGTCTATTTTGGGACACTAAACCACTGGTCCCTATGGACCTGTAGGTGGTTTAGTGTACCAAATAGACCTGACAGGTTTCCTTTTAAAGGGGTTATCCAGGATTAGGAAACATGGCTTCCACCAAAAAGTTATGATCACCATATCACTAACTGTTCCTAAAACGGCTTGTAAGTGGTTTAGAAGCTATTTTGGTGGCGGTAGACTCCCTTTAAAGGGGTGTACAAAGTTAGATCAATGTCAATCAGCTGATTGCTGTTGCTTTCAGATTAAAGAGGTTATCTGTAATAAGACAATCCCTTTACCTGGTATTCCTTTAAGTGGAAGGCACTTTTTTTTTTCTGTTACTGGACTTACATGCACTATCATTATTTTTCTTTAGGAGGTGAAATGTAAAAAATGTTGAGTATTTTATTTCACATTAGTAAAGAATTTGTGGGTATATTGTAGTGCATTGATAAAGTCCAGCCTCGCTCGGAGGGAGGATGGAATTATGTAATCTTAGAAGAATGCGTTTCAATTTAAATGTTATATTGCACGGGTTACACATAAAATATAAGGAATAGCATTGATGGAAGAAAAGATGGAAAATGACATAAAAGACTGAAATGGAAATTTCATGTGCACATTATTTCTGACAGGTTCTGTATCCTTATTATAACACATTTAAGCCCCTAATCCTTCACAGGCCTAATTGGAAAATAATATAAAAGAGCCAAGAATCAGAAGACATTTCCTGCTACTAAAGCATAAATTCATAGATTTATTTAAAAGGCCTGTAAAACTTTAGGTCAATAGTGAATAATGTACGGCCTGAGCAGCACATGTGCAGTACGTGTCTATATACACTTATAGAGTACGGCTGCCCATTGATGGTGCCCATTGTGTCCCATACTTTTTTCCTTTATAATCCAAAAATACTAATCTATATCCCTGAATGAGCTTTCTCATTTCAACAAATTGCCAATGGGAAATTCAATCCGTTTCATCTTCAGAAGAATGCTTTGGAAGATTTTATTGTGACTGAATAACAATGGGGTTCATTTTTGGCCAAATCTTTAGCTAATTTACCCAGTTTAGGATAGCACAACTTTATAGGGGTTTTTCAGTGGGTAAAACTCAACATGTATTGTTTATAATAATAGTTTCCTTATATTGAGAAGAGACACCTTATGGTCCTCTAAAGGTCCAGGGCCCAAGTGCAACTGCACCCCCTTTAGTTATGCCCTTGGTGGTGACACACCCCAGCCAGTGATTGGCTAAGCAGCATTTCCTGTGTGGCAAGACGGACCAGGAAGTGTAGCCAGACGGGGACCCAGGAAGCATAGGAATGGGAGCCACAGTAGATTGGTTATGTGAGTATTTCTTCTTTTCTGATTGATTTTTTTTTTTACTCATTGCAAAACCCCTTTAGGTTGAGGCCCCACGTTGCAGAAACGCATCTTTCTTTGTTGCAGATTTTGCTGCGTTTTTTTGAGCCAAAGTCAGGAGTGGATTCAGCAAAAAGGTAGAAGGATAATTACTTCCTATAGATTTCCCATTCTTTTTCTGGCTATTCTTGAATTTGGTTAAAAAAAAAAAAAAAACACAGCAAAATTTGCAACAAAAGAAAGAGTTGAGTTTTCGCAACGTGGGGCCTCAGTCTTAAGGTCTAATCCATATGGCCCAACTGTGTGCCAAAAGCCAGTATAGAGGCAAACCAAGTTCTTCGGCTTCATACTAAAGAACAGTAGGCACTATGTGTGCTGCTGTATGTAAATTTTCACTATGCCTGTCCTATTCTTGCTAAATCCAACACAGATATTTTAAATTGAGTAGGAGACATATGGCGATATGTAGAAATAAGTGCAGAGGCGTAGCTATAGGGGTAGCAATCGCTACCGGGCCATGGAACCTGAGGAGGCCAAATAAAATATACCACTATTCTTAATGGCACATAGAATTTAGGGGTTACAGATTTTGTATTAGCGCTCAGCAGCTTCAAGTTAGCACCATATTATGGCTTCAAAGCTGTGTGTACCATGCAGTATATGACTATGGGCACCATAAGGCAGGTCTTTTATACTTCCAAGTGTACAAGGCCTTAACATTTTCACTAAAGCCAGCATTATACATTAGGAGTACAGACTTCCTTTAGCTACGACCTGCTACAAACCTCATCACTACCTACATCGCTAATGATAAAACCTATTCAGTATCTCCAGTACAAACAATAAAAGCTGGTTCACTATAACATACAAAATGGAGCTTCTTGTTGACATCAACTAGAGTGATGACCCCAGGGAAAAGATGGCACGAGAAACCTTCCACTGAATGTCTTATATGGTGTTGTACATTCATTAGTAAGTGTTTAAGCTGCAGAAACCAGAGTTGGCTGTGACTGCTGCTCTGTGAGCGGGGCTGACATCCTCAGTGATAAGTTACCCTCCAATTCTTCTCGGAGGACAGTCTTTCAGGGATGCTAGAAGCCTGGTACTTGGTCATGCTTGGCTTATAGCTGTATGACAGGTATATTCCATCAAATAGATGCTTGTTTCCAAGAGCAGTACATTTTCCCCCTTATGTTCCAGTAACCCTTTCTTACTTATTTGACTATGAGCAGCCTGGCTTGCATGTGTATAAAAAAAATAAAAAATAAAAAGAAAATAAAAATAATAATAATTATATATAATTTTTTTTTTTTTTTTTTTTTAATTTTCCCATGTCAGTGTTTTTTTTGTTTAAAGCAATTGCGTTTTTTTTTCATTTAATTAATTTAACCCTTTTTTAAACTGTAGGTAAATGAATGAGGCAGACTCCATAGTAAGATGATATTGCAAGAGGAAGCTCCATGCCTCACCTATACATATTTTGTCTTTTATGTTTTTTTTTTGACTGTACTGTATTGATATTATCAGAACAATTTTAGTTAAGCAACCAAAGGTTATCCCAGCGGGTTTATGGAAAATTACCATTTGGGTTTATTCACATGCTGAAGATTTGTTGGAAAAAATTCTGCGACACTTTTTAGAAGTCATTACTGCAACAAATCTGCCGTATGTGAATATACTCATAAGTCTAGGGTTGCATTGAGACTTTTTGTAGTGCTACAGTTTGATTTTAACTGTCAAGCTACCACTGCAATCCAAAGGAATATATTTAGATATTCTATTCAGAATTGTGTTTTTTAGATATGCGGGCTTTTTTTTTTTTTTTTTGCGGATTTTGCTGTAGATTTTTATTTTTGACCCAAAGCCAAAAATGGCTACAAAAGAAATGGGTGATATAAAGCTTATACTTCTACCTTCTGCTCAATCCCCTCATGGCTTTGGCTCAAAAAACCACAGCAAAATCTGCAACAAGCTTTATTACTTCTGTCTGACCCTGGCTGTCAGCCTTTTATGAAGTCTGAGTTGGTGGTTTGGCCTACCGACTTCATAGCCCTGGTAAAATCTTCCTCATTTGTTCACAGACTTCATTGCTGTTTTCATTCTTCTCAGCCTAAAAAAAATATGGCACATTATTCTGCAAACTGCAAATTGAAAAACTACACATCAGGTGATGATGTTATGTGCAAATTTTGCAGCAGAAAAACACAGTCTGTGTGGTGGAGTAACTGAGAAATCCCATTCACTTTGTTAGGACTGTAAAACGCTGCAGAATATCCACAGCACGTCCAACTCTTGTCGACAGACCTGAAACAAATGACTAGGGCTATAAAAAGTCTCCAAGTGGCTTAGCCTCTTCATAGAGTACTCCTATAGGAGAAGCTCAGACTTGACTTTTTTTTTTCTTATTTGGTTTTGTCATAATAGCCTTTGCATCTGCAAGCTAGAGCCGTTCACGTTTCATATTCCATATGCCATAGACCATGATTGCAATTTATTCTCTGGGGCGAAAATACAGATGAACAAATCTTTAGACCCTTTCAAGTGACAAAAGAAAGGAGGGGGGCTGATTATTGTAAGGTTTAAGAGGCACAAGGAAGATTAAGGCTTGTGAATATAGGAAGGCAGCTGGAGCACTTGATGAAACACGGTTATTAGGGAGTGTAGTGAAGCTAAAACGGGATCTTAGTAATTACTGTCTGGAGGCAGCATTTATTGGAAGATGAATGTTTACAGCGCAGCAACAGGGATTTGATGAGGGGTCAAAACGCAAGAATGTGTCAACAACATTGCCCCCCCCCCAATTTATTATTATACATGAATATGTATGTGTTTAGGTATTACTTATATTTTTTTAAATTTTCCACAGTCTAAAAAGAACCTGCATTCCCATTAAATTGTGTGTATTGAATGAAAGGGGAAATAAGCAGAATTTTAGGCATAATGTTACATTTTTTTAATATATTTTTTTATTTTTGAGTCACAGGTCTTCCACCCTGATGGTATTTGATAGACCAGTAAGTCACAAAAATATGTAATTTTTTTTTCACATGAACATTAGTAGGGGCCTCTAAACTTGGATGCTATTATAGGTAACCCAGAATCCAGCATATCAAACCAGTCCTATAGATAGATGGGTTAGGGTCACCTGAATCAAACAATGTTTTCACCTTGTAAATTGGTTCCTCTGTTGTCAAGATATCACCGTTTTGTAGAAATACGCAAATGAGCTCTTTGGAGCAATGAGGGTGTTGCCTCTTACCTCTTTGGAGCAATGAGGGTGTTGCCTCTTACCTCTTTGGAGCAATGAGGGTGTTGCCTCTTACCTCTTTGGAGCAATGAGGGTGTTGCCTCTTACCTCTTTGGAGCAATGAGGGTGTTGTCTCTTACCTCTTTGGAGCAATGAGGGTGTTGCCTCTTACCTCTTTGAACCAGTGACAATGTCTTCATTGCTTCAAAGAGGTCATTTGCATATTGACCAAGACAGCGATATCTAGGCTACAAAGGCACCATTCACAAGGGGAAAAACACTGTTAGGTTAGAGTCAAGCTGCAAGACTGGGTTGATATGGTGGATTATGGTAACAGACTCTCTTTCAGGCTCCATATAATCTTATATCACCAGAATGGATGTCCTGCACGCACCTCGTTGTTCTTCAACCACAAGACCATGACCAGAATTTCAATGGAGTGTCAGTCAAACATGTGTCGTTCTATCTCTATGTTACAGAAGGAAAGATTCTGCTTTAAAATAAGCTCCAAATTCAGAATCAGAACACTGGCAAAATAAGTAACAATTGAAAGGGGCCTTAAAGTCCAAAGTACTTGATTCTGGTTTCCTCCAATGGCAGACGCTCCAAGACGCATTTTAAGGAATGTTCCTTATTTATCTTTCAAATCAAACGGAGTCTTAAAATAACAAAAAAAAACTAAACACTTGCCCTTCTGTTCGGCCAGGTGGAGTCTCCGTTCTTGTCCCTGGTCTTCGTTGATGATCTGCATGTGCATGAGCGCTTCAGCCAATCATTCAGTGATTGGCTGGTGTGCAGGCCAAAGGTCAGGAGCATCGGGACTGAGATGGAGGGCCCTGGCTGAATGGACTGCTAGGTATGTAGTATTACTACATACATACTGATAGGGAATATAGATTGTGAGCCCTATATGGGACAGTGACTGTCAATGTCTGTAAAGCTCTGCGGAATATAATGGCACTATATAAGTAAGCATAATAAATTATAATAAAACTGTTCTTTTAAGCCTCCGTTTGCTGTAAAAAAAAAAAAAAAAAAAGAAATGTAACACCTCTTTAACCATATTTTATCTGAATTGTTATTTTTAGCTGTAGTTGCTCCCATAAATCCTCAGAGACCTCCATATTGTTGTATGGTGTACCATAGTCATAGATTATTCATACTTTACTGTAGACCATGGTATGTGCAGAACACAAGACGTCATGTCATGTTTTTGTGCAGCCCGGAAGATGAAGTGTTTTATTAAAGACTGTGTTTCGGGCTGCAGACAGTTTCCCAGGTTGTGTATACTGTCAGGAGAATTTTATGCCTCCTAGCTGATAAATAATGAATTGAAAACATCAGTCTGAAAATTGAGTAATGCTGGAGCTGATCTGCATCATTTAACGTTATACCCCAGAGAAGACTCTAGAAAAAAAAAATCTCCATTTTTGCTCCATATCCATTACTTCTTGCATCACAAAAAGGTTGTGGGAGGCAAAGCCATTATAACTACCTCAACACATTTACAACCAAACATTGTACGTGATCTATAACTCTAGGGAAATCAGGGGAATGTAAAAAAAAAACCAAAAATCTGTGTCAAGATTGAGCAGGATGCTTATTTTTTTTCAGCGTCCTGCTGCGATCTCTGCCTCACATTGAAAACAATAGGAGGCAGAATTTGGGCGGAAACTGCTACTGATACGGGGGTGAAATCCGGCCCCAAATCTGCAGCAAATTCCTCTGTGTGAACTTTAAGGGGTTGGACAACCCTTTTAATTTTTTAAATCCGCTGGGGACAGTGAAACAAATAAAAAAAAAAAAAAAAAAAAATGCATACTCACCTTTCCACGGTGCTCCGGTGTCCTCCCAAGCGTCCCGGTTCTTCTGCTTCGGTGGTGTCTCCCGGGTCTCTTCTGGCATTCCGCTGAAGCAGCTGATTGGCCTCAGCGGTCACGTGACTGCTGAGACCATTCAGCTACTTCAGAGGAACTCCGGAAGACGCCGCTGGAGCAGAAGAACCCGAGACACGCGGGAGGACACCGGAGCACCGTGGAAAGGTGAGTATGCATTTTTTTTTATTTTTTATTTGTTTCGCTGCCTCCAGCTCATTTAAACATAAAAGTGTTGTCCATTTTTGCCTGGACAACCCCTTTAACCTTAACAGAGGAGAGACTCCGATAACATGGCGGCCCCCATAATCATGTACAGAAAATAGAATAAAAAATCTACAATCGGAAAATAAAAACAGTAGAAAAAAGTGATAGATTTCACTATTTGGTCTTAATAAGATAATGGTGATTCTTTCCCTCTAACAATGACCCCATTAATAACCTGTATAACATGTCAGAATTGTTCTACTTGATGGAAAACAAGAATGATCAGAGGAAACCTATTCTCCACTTCTGCTCCTCGAAGGAGTTGTGTGTTTTTGTGTGTGTGTGTGTGTGTTTGTTTCTTTGGCTATATGTTACCTTAGATTATCCTTTAAATCCCTTGTTACAGCTCTGAGTATAATGATAAATCTCTTTAATGTCTTCTATTAGATGGTATTGAAATCTACATAAACTGTTGTCTTGTAAATGCCATGAAATGATGTGTTCGCACTATGGAAACAGCAATGTAAATACATCATTCCACATTTTCTCTAGCATAACTGTAATTATATTGTATGGACACAGAAGAATGATTTTTCGGTCAGAGTAGATTTGCGTGTCCCCCCCACCCTCCCTTTTTAAAGGGTTTGTTCATGTGACAGGCGTACTGGTGGACAGATGATCTCATAGGTACATTGCCACGGACTACACATCTGAAATTCAGTATTAAAGTGGTTATACAGGGTGCAAATTGTTATCGGCTTCTCGGTGGACACTGGGGTGACAGCCCAGGTGGAAGCCAGGAGCAAGTTGGGTTCTCCTTAGCTTCGGCATGGTGGGAGTAATAGAACTTGTACCTTTTATAGGGCATTTTGGCTCAGAGAGTTGAGGAGTTTTGGGGACCTTTATCTTTTAAGACTTGGATTGCAAAGGACCACATCCTTGTACACTTTGTGTGGTAATTCCTTTATTTTTTTTTTTTTGTACAGGATTGGAAAAGGTGCCTAATTTCTTCCAAATACTGCAAATCAGTTCCATTCATTTCAGTAGAGCAGGCCATGCTGGGCCATGATATGATTTATGGACCGGGGGTGGTGCTGTTTTTGGAAGACAGTAGGCATGTTTTTCTAGCCCTGGACACCTTTTAAGATCTGTTGATATCCAAGTAATGTAGAGAAATAGGAGGTCCTTGAGAGTAAAAGTGGCCATTCATATTAGATGAATTAAGGCCAAGCATACTGATTTTGGAGGCACCTCACAACTGTCTACAATGTATACGATGGTGTTGGATTTCACCGTACTTGTTCATTTGTTTTTGAGTGACATACACTTTAGACTCCTCTGGAAGTAGTTTATGGCCAGGTTAAGAGTTGCTTCTTGCATAGGGAAGTCCTAATCTATATACCTTATTTGAGCAGATGAAAAGAGCTCATACTATGAACACTGTTGATCACTAAGGCTTCATGTACAGGACCAAAAGTGCGGCCCAAGCATGTTCCGATGCTCCATTCCGATGTTCCAATAGTTATAGAGCAGGTATTTTAAAATATTGGAAGAGGATAGAGTATCGGAGCACACTTGGGCTGCTCACTCTGTGATGTGCATAAAGCCCTAGGCTAAATTCACATAACCACCATTACAGTCCGTGGCTCTCATCTGTCATAGGATGACAGCAATGGACTTAAAGGGTTGTCCACTTCATAATTTTAATGTTTAATAGGGCTACTATTGGGGTTATTAACATAATAAACAAATACTCACCTGTCCCAGGGCCTCTGTCTCCAGCGGTGGTAGCTCTTTTGCTTTGTATACAGGACCCACACTGTTTGGCTGCAGCAGTCCACGCACACAATCTCAGACCTCAGCAGTCACCTCTTCACTCACAGCAGTCACGTAGCATTTGTGAAGAAGTCACCGCTGAGGCCTGTGATTGTCTACAGTTTTCCCTTAGCACAAACGGGACATCACTGGTGATTTTAGCTAGGGGACTTGTATACAGACCAAAGGAGCAGCCCCCAAAGAAACCCGAGCCACGTGGAGAGGTGAGTACTTGTTTCTTATGTTTATTTCCCCAGTAGAAGCTCTGTTAAATTGTGAAAATATGAACTGGACAACCCCTTTAAACTTCTATAGAATGACTGATGCAGACAGACGACCCCCTCTCTTGCATTAACTGAAATTAAAAAAAAAAAAAATGCACGTCAGAAATCTACTCAAGGAGCTGGTGTAGAGTTCTGTTTAGACGTACGGACCCCAGAAGATGTGACTAACTTACGATCAGACATGTGCCTCATCCTAAAATAGGCGCAGACATTATCATGGCTGTCGTGGTGTCCGCCGGTCTTGATATATCAGCTCCACTGTGTTTTTTTATAATTGCCCATTCATTGGTACAAGCGTAGCTCTGAATGGAGACCCCATTGTCACATACTTGTTGTCGTGTACGCTTCACTGCAGCTGTTTTTGTTCATTTTGGTCACTGTGTTCAAAAATTATTTTGTTGCTTCAAGTAGAATTTTCTCCCAGAGAATTCGACTCAGCAAAGCAAATCTAGAAATAGGTTTTAGTAATGTTATTATCATTGAAGTGGAGCTAATGAAGTGCAGATGCTCAGTGCTCTTTTTTTAGTTGGAGTACAAAATAGTAAATTGACATGATTAGTCTGTGAAGGGAAGACTTTCTGAAAATGTGGTGCTCTACAGTTACCTGACCCTAGCCAAAGGCTTGCGGAAGATGTGGATTTCTGCAAGATAGTCCTCCAGATGAAGCATTTGTGGTCACTAGCGGTTTGCTTTCCTTTAGTCACAAGCAATGTTTCTTCCAGGGCTGTGGAGTCGGAGTAGGGGCCAGTTTTGGGTGGAATCTGAGTCGGGGAAAAGTTTCCGACTCTGGTTTCTAAATAAAATGATTGTTTTAAATAATATACAATTACTAATATTGTATAATTATTTTGATGCATAGTTTGTTACATATTTACTTTCATATTCACTCACTATCTTTTCCTGTAAGTTAGAGGAGCTTGACTGCGTCTGTCAACCATTTATGGAGGAGTTGAAGATAGTGGTTTGGCCTACTGACTCCACAGCCCTGGTTTCTTCAGAGTTAAAAGAACAAATAGCTTACAGAAGTTGTTATATTCCCATCATACATTCCTCTTATTCTAAGTTCACACTAGTGTTTGGGTTTCCATCCTTTGTGTCCGCATGGGGACCCAAAAGGCGGAAACCCTAACCGCTTAAAAAGCACTTACATGCAGAAACCTGCGGACCCCAAAGACTATAATGGGGTTTGCCATGTTTATGACGATTTTATACTGTATGGACTGTATGGGACCCAGTGACTGTATGGAGACTCTTATTTATAGGCAATGCTCCATAGGTATAGGGTATGAAAACTGGCTCATGTCAGGTGTCTTTCAACACCTGTTGGGTCTTTTCTGTGAGAACAATACCCCTTGAGCTAAATGAAGGGCATCTCACCTACCCAACCAGTACCCTGCACTGTACTGATGAGGAGCAAGAACCCCAAATAGCTGTTTTTGGTTTGGCGGCCTTGACTATTTGCATAAAATATGTAATAAAATATAGATTTGGGGATCCTGCAGAGCTGTCTATTCATGGCAGAGCAGTTGAGTTAGAGTTATGGAGTCGGAATCCAATTTTGGGTGGAAAAAAGTTAGACTCCAGCTGCAAAATAAAATGACTTCTTTTTATTTCTATTATACAACTATTAATATTGTATAATTAGATGTCTATTGTATACTGCTTCTCACTGACCTCGGCCATTTATGAAGAGTCTGAGTTGGGGTCGGAGGTTTGACCTACTGACTCCACAGCCCTGCTTTATGTTCTCGCCCTACTCTGCAATTTCCACAATTCCTATTATTTTCAATACTGAGAAATTGGATATGGTTTGTGAGACTTAACCCAGCCAGTTCTAAGGATTATTATTGGGAATCCCAGCAGTCAGAATTCCACGATCTGTATATTTTTTTTTTATTTTTTTTTTTTATATAGCCTAAGGATAGGAAAACCCCTCCAAATGTTCCTAGCCACTGGTAATGTAATAGTAACACTGTGTTATTTCTTCTTGTGCCCATTAGGTGTCTGCTGGATTAGTATCTGACTTGAGAACGGATGCCTACATTTCAGGAGAGCCTTTCTGTCACACTGTGAACTGGAGAAAAGAAGCCAGGAAGGGCCGTGTTATCGGGTGAGTGGTGATATTTCAGGCCACGTATTGCAAATTATTGATATAAGAGCTGTCAAAGCGATTGGTTAATGGCGCCATAAAACATATATCATCGCACACAACTCATGACACATATATTACAACATATGCTGATATGTGAAACAGGTGTGGACTTCAGACTATAGTAACTTGTGACTGTATCACCTAACTACTCATGAGTCCTGGTCAGAAACCATTTTGGTTTTCTTTCTCATTTTCTTAAACATCTTGTTCAGCTGAGCTTGTGTTTCTTCTGGAATAAATCAATGAATATTGTGTTGCCATCTGCAAGCCTGTGTTGTAGAGCTGTAGTAAAACGTCTAGTATGATTGGATAAAATACATATTTATACATCTCTTTTATGCGCACATTACATTGCTTTTCGTTAGAGCAGTACAAGTACGCAGCTGATGGAAACAATGAGATCTTGATATCTTCTACACTTTCAGGATGGTTTGCACATAATGCAGTCTTTAGGATTGTCTGGAGATTCTCATAAAACCACAAAACCACAAAAGCTATTTATCCTCTATCCATATCTCTATCTTTGCCCATAGGATAGAGGATAAACCCCACCAATTTGCAGAATGGGGGGTCCTTTCCCGTCCTGCTGTACATTTAGTCTGACCGCATCCAGGCTGAAGGTAGGCGTGACTGGGGTGGACAGCGCTCCCATTCACTTCAGTCTGGCTATATTCCAGTCTATACTCAGCCTGGCTGTGGTGAGGCTGAATGTGCAGCAAGGAAAAAGAACCTCCCATTCTTGCCTTATGGCATAATCCCATTAAAGGGGTTTTCCCGCAGGTATGCCATACATGTCTGATAGATGATGATCCAACATCTGGAACCTCCACTAATCTCTAAAATGAACTACCCCGTCCAGGTTCTGTTCCCTGGTTTTTGCCTGACTATGACCTAGCTGACAGACTGTTCTCAATAGCCGGGCTATATGGAAATGGTGTATTTTTCTAGGCTAGACTATTTCCATAGCTCTCATAGAAGTAAATGTTCTACGTTGTTTCTGTAACGCCCAACTCAGAGAGCCATGCTGTTTCTGTAAAGCCCAACCATCGAGGATAGTCTGTCAGCAAGGTCCTGGTCAAGTAGGACCTGGGGAACAGAAGCAGGTGGGGCTCATTTTAGAGAGGGTGGAATCTGCCTCTATCTGACATCTATGGCATACCCTGTGGATATGCCATAAATGTCTTTCATTGGCAAACCCTTTAAGTCTGTAGCTGTAGCTAGACTTTCTTTCACCAAGGGCAAATCTTCAGTTCACTGCCATTACTTTGTAATTAAATACAAAAAAGTAGTTTGTTGGAGCCTCCAACAACCTGCACTAGGGGCACATGCCCTGGTTGACTCCCTAACCTAAGCTATACCCCTGTATTCAGTTTATATGTTGTAATACCACTAACTTGACTTCTAGCCATTTTCGCTGGATCTGTTTTCCTTGTTTCCTAAATATATTTTATCTGTCCTAAGAATGTTCCTGTAAGTCTTATTTTTAGAATTCACGAGCCACGCAGATGTTGTCTAACCTACTTCTGGACTTTAAAGACAATCTTTTACAGGAGACAGATTTTATACCATGTGTTCGAGTCTGTCTGCCTGTGAAACCTTACCTTACCTCCAACTTAGGTACTGGCAATACTTCAAAGATATAATCTCTGGATCTTTTTTTTTTGCCATATATTAAATTGGTACCTTTTATTAATTGAACTTTTTTTTTTTTTGTGTAATCTTTTGATATATTCTATAATATTTCCTTAGTTCTATGGTATAAGGAGATGTGAGGTTGCGAAAGATCCAGAGGTTGTGTGATTGAAGCAGATCCTGAGCCAGATGTGAACACAGGATTGATAGAGCAAATCTTGTGTGACAGATTCTCTTACTATGGGGCTATTTATTTTTTTTGTATAATTCTGGTTTGTGCTACATTTTGTGCAGGGTTGGTTTTTGCCTTGTGTAGTAACTTCTATTGACCCTCCTATCATTGTGTGCCATATAGTACCAAAATAATACAACCATATAGTACTGAAACAATAATACAACCATACAGTATCCAAAAAATACAACCATAATTTTAGATACACTGGCAATTTTAGATTGTGAGCCCTATATGGGACAGTGACTGACAATGTCTGCAAAATTGCTGTGGAATATGTTGGCGCTATACAAGAGAAATAAATAAATGGCATCCAACACAAGCTTCGAGAGTGGATACTTTGGTGACCAAGTGGCCTGAATTTTGTAGATTGTAGAAAGTGCTACCAGATGATCTATACATTGTCATGATGAATAATATCTATATAGTCTCTGATATTTAACTGTACTTGCTGGCAGTTGAAAATGTATAGATTTAATAGAGCTAAAGGTTAAAGGTCATCTGACTTGTCACTATTGTCATGATGGAATCCTGACTACTGTCTGGATAATTGCCCGTCTCATCATATTCAGTGTCTTGCCATTGACTTTTGTTTAGACTTTGCTTTTTGTGCCTACGACTTGTTGCTACAGTTTCGTTCATCTGTTTAACAAATATGTTCTTAGCTGTTCGGTCCCATTTATGGCACTGTTTTATATTCTGACCACATCCATTGACAAAGAAACAGTGCAATATTTTGGAAGTGCTTGGTCTTAACTGTACATTTAAAAAAATATAGCATCTAGTTTATTGCATATTGGAGAGCAGTTTGACCATTACATATTATATACAATAATATAATAAAGTGCATAGATTATAGATTGCATATTGTTTGGGTGAAATCCACTATGCGGTATTACAATTACAGGAATTGTTACCTAGTTTGCTAGTCCTGAAAGGCAAATCTACCTAGTTGTTCAGTAATATGGCTCGATGGGCATTAAAGCTCAAGGGTCCATTACCAAAAGCTTATACCAAGATACAGTTGGGTTAGGTCAGTCAATTGCATTTTTTGGGGGGGGGTTATCTGGGATTAGAAAACATTGCTGCTTTCTTCTTCTCCTCTTCAGAAAGTGACATCACATCCTTTGGTCGCATGGCTCAGATGAGCAAGGGACGGGATTTCACTTCCTGAAAAGAAGAAAGCAGCCATGTTTTCTAATCCTGGATAACCCTTTAAAAAAGTGTGGTAACGCCACCACCTAATGTATTCAGAGCCCAGATCCATAGGAATCCCAGACAAACACTACTGCTCCAAACACACTTTAAAAAGGTAATCGGTTCATAGGGCACACACAAAGTTCCAAAATAAATTTAATATTTTAATACCCAAAGGGTTCAGGACTATACAGACACAAGATAAGACAAGCAAAACAGTTTTTAAAATAAAAGAAAAAAAAACTGAATAAACCTGTTAACTTAGTCCTTTTTGTTTTCATGGAGCTTGGAGGATTTCTCAGATGGACTGGGCGCACCCAGCTTGCTTGCTGGTTTCCAATATGTGACAAAGTTTTCAAAGTATTCCCACTCCTTTATAATGCGAAGCTCCTGGCTTGTGCTTAGCCAGAGTGCCATCTTCCTCCCCTTTCCACATCTTGAAGAGCTGGGAAATGGCTAGGAAAGAGGAATACCATTCTTGTAATAGCAGGAAGAAACAGTTTCACTTCTGACCCAACCCCTCCCCCCCAAACATTACTTGTATACACACATACCAATGTAATATACTGATGACGCAAACTCTATATTCAATAATGATATATCCGTGAAGAAAATAATTCAGTAATGATACATAGACAATTGGGGCTCCTTTTATCGCAGCCCTGACATGCCATGCTGAGAGTAGTAGTTTCACAGCTGGAAGGCGATCAGTTTATACTTCTGCTATGCTTTATGTTATGTTACAGTATTTTCTCTGCGTGCCATGGTTCGTCTATGCTGTAGTACTGAATATAATATGTCATAAATAGTGCAAGTCTTTAAACTACCAAATAACAAGAGTAGGTGAAGGGCACATCGTAAACTGTTTAGTAGTTTCCAAAAGCATGTACCAGCAGGTTCGGTCAGAAAAGTTTTATGTTCAACGTAACCCTTTGTGAAAAACTCTATTAAGTCAGTGTGTTTTTTTTCCTTTGCTTCTATTACATATTCAGACTGTTTACAATCACAGCACAATCTGTTCTTTGTGAAGTGGAACGCAGTACAGAACTATTAACATAAAGGTCTGGAAGGGTGAAAATATTTGTTTTCTTGCAGAAGGCGCCTGGTAGATGTTTGTGCTGAGTATATATGTATATTTTTCTATATATGTGTCTCTACTCTTTACATCAACCTGAAGTCTTCTATATTTGGACCAGGTAAATGGTGAACCATTGATTTCTCCCCATTCATCTCCCCAGAGGAACCTGTCACATCGAACATGGTGTCTGAGCTATACTTTGTTTGCCATAGAGCAGGAAAAGTTGAACAAATTGATATATAGTTTGTTAGAAAGGATGACCGGTGACTTCTTGATTTAAATCTCTGTGTATTGTGGACTAGAGAGTCCAGTGGGCGTCAACAACCAATGGTTGCCAATAACTTAGTAGGACCACCCACTGGACTCGGTAGTCTATAGTGTACAGGGATTTTGATGAATAAATGACAGGTTATACTGAATCTTGCCTTACAAATTTTCTCAGTTTCTCTTGTTCTATAACATGCCACCTGCATATCAAAAAGCATGTTCAAAATGACAAGGGCCCTTTAAATTGTGACAAGGCTATCTGCATTGGATATTGGTGGGTTGACCAAGCATCAAGAGCTCCATAGATATGCTCCATGAGACCTCTCTGATTGACAATCCCAATAATCTCCCCAATCAGTCGTGCTATGGGGCTGTAGTACTGGTTGTTGTAGCCATTTTGTATGTATGACCTTAGGCCTTACATATACAGCGGTTTTAGGCAGATGTGGAAAAGATGCTGCAAAGTAAGAATGATTTAAAAAATAGTGTTTAATAGTTTATTTCTGTCAATTAAAAAAATGAAGTGAATGAACAAAAGAGAAATCTAATCCCATCAGTATTTTGTATGACTTTTTCCCATTGGGGGAGTCCTGGAAGTGATCATACGGCCCCCATAGAGCCCTGATCTCAACATAATCCAGTCTGTCTGGGGTTACATAAAGAGACAGAAGGATTGGAGCAAGCCTACATCCACAGAAGATCTGTGCTTAGTTCTCCAAGATGGCGGGAACAACCTCCCTGCCGAGTTCCTTCAAAAACTGTCTCCAAGTGTATGAGAAGAACTGATGGAAGGCAAAGGGCAACGGTCACACTAAATATTCGTGTGATTTAGATTTCTGTTTTCTTCATTCACTTCATTTTCTCAGTTGACAGAAATAAACTAATAACTCTTCCATTCCATTCTTACTTTGCAGCATTTTTTTCTACACGAGCCTAAGACTTTCGCACAGCACTGTATATTTGCTTTTTTGGTAGTTTGTGCTTAGATTTGTACTTTCCAGCTATGTATTGTAGAAATAATTAGTTCTCTGTTTCTTTTATACTCTACTTGTTCTACATTTTTCTGGTTCACTTCTCTGGGTTTTCAGGTTCTTGAAGTCTGTCAGGTGCCAAGTAAAGCGTATCTGATAAAGATGTAACAGTGAGCTAGCCCTGCTGAATTTCTTATGCTTACTGAGAGACCTCTTGTTAACCCCTTTAATTCAAGCTTCTTGGTAAGATTGCCTCCATTTAGAAGCGACACTTACGCATTAGTGAATTGCCGTATGAGGAGTGCTTGTGTTACAGACAAGGGGGTGAGTGTCCTTTTTGCATATCACTTGCAGTAGTTTATATTTGCAGTTTTTTGTCTCTTAGGGCATATTCTGCTCTAATGAAATCTCCATTTGAGCAGGTTTATGTATAATTTACGAGGACGCTGGCACTACACATAAGTCTTGTTAGGAGAAAACAAGAATCTGTAATAACTTAGACCTTAAAATATTTCCAGACTGTGTTACAATGACTACATGCTTTATCTTTCTCGGGCAGGAGAACCAGAAACCTCTAAATGATGGTAGATGGTTGAGGATAAGGTTTATTACCTGGAGGGAAGTCTTCATTTATTGACTTAGCTCGGTGGCGGTGCACACATTCGGCAGTACCTATTAGCTAGGCTCATTGCTTGACTTGCTGTCATTGTTTTTAGGCATCCTATTATTGGCTGGGAAGCTTTATGGGAATAGACAGGTGGCAGCTTGTATGTGCCATTATGATCAGGATGCGTATCAGGTTTTATGTCGTCTTTCAGGTGTTTTCTCTTTTGTATAGGATCTCTTGTTGCTGCTGCATAGCAAAGAGACAAAAGAAATAAGCATTGATTTCTGCGTGCGGGGTTTTCTGAGCTCTGCTGTGTCTGCAGTCTTCATGTCGTGCATACATCATTCCTCTAGTCACTAACTCAATAACACTCACTATTCCCTCTCTTGATCTACGGCTGTTGTGGAGCAGGTTTGTGGCCTACATATGTAAGTGGCCATTGTGAATTCGCTGGCTTTGGAGTGAATGGCTACAGACACAAATTGCAAGTTATACTACACATTGAACATAACAGGGATTCTGTCTTTGTAGCTCTGGGGACGTAGACTTTGCCGTAGAATTAGAACACAACACAGTTGCTATTAGTTTAACAATATTTATTAGATCTTTTACTAACTATACAATTTTTTTTTTCTTTTAATCGTTTTTGTTTTTGATCTGTTTTTACCATCTCCAAGGGGGGAACTTGTCTGCTCTTCTGATGCTAGGGTCACACTAGTGTTTGGGTTTCCGTTGTTTAGGTCCACTTGAGGACCTGAAAAACACAAACCCAATCCGCTTAAAAGCGATTACCTGTGGAAACCTGCGACCCTCATAGACTATAATGGGGTCTGCCAGGTTTCTGCCCAGTTTCCACCTGAAATCAGGTGCATATTTTAAGCGGAATGGGAGGTGAAGTCCCGAATGGTCACCCAACGCTGGAGTGACTGCAGCCTGACATATCTGATTTAGTAAATACTTGTATTCCCCATGACATAACAATTCTGAAAAAATATTTTGTTAGATCTTTGCATTGTGATTTTCCTCTGTTATTCCTTCTTGAATTTGTTTCAATAGACAACAGGTTATTGCCATTCCCTTTGTCACAGAGGAGTGTATCTACACACTTAGACAACTAGCTATCGATGATTCATAAATTTCCAGTAGGGACAACAGAGGCATGACACAGTGCAGAGTTGTAAGAAAAGTTTTTCAGAACTGTTTTTTCCAGAACTGGGTTTACACAATGCATTTTACTTAAAGGGAGTCTGTCACCAGAAGCCAGTATATCAGCTCAGGCTCACCAATAGATAGGTTAGGGTCACCTGAATCAAGCAGTGTTTTCCCCTTGTGAACTGTTGCCGCGGTTGCCGAGATATTGCAGTTTTTGCTCTTGGAGCAACGACAACGCCCTCATTGCTCCAAAGAGCTTATTTGACAAAAAAACATCAATATCTCAGCAACCAAGACACTGATTCACAAGTGAAAAACATTGTTTGCTGATCAATGGGTTAGAGTCATCTGATATCAATGTGGGTTAATATTCTGGATACTGGTGACAGACTCCCTTTAAGATTGGTAATCCGTGCAGGAGTTTACGATAACTGTTCTTCAGCTAGATGTCTTGCTGTTTATTATCGTGACTATTATATTCAATCATTTCTATTGTATTTTTCTGTTAATGTTCTTACCACATGCATTACAAACTCCATGTACTTCACAGTTTGCTGTCAGTCAACAAACTCCACTGCCCTGAAATATCTGAAGCATGGCAGCTCTTTATATACTATATACCTAACCTGCATGAGAACTATGGGCGTACTCTGATGAATTGTGTTACTACTTTTGTTTAGTTAAACTCTTCACAAGCAAGAAGCAAATTGGTCTATGCGGTGGGTAATTTTCTGTGTACATTACAAGCCCATTTCCTACCAGCATCACCACTAATAACCGGTTGTGCCGACCCTTTTTGAAAAATCACAAGTTGGCTTCGAATCCGTGGCCCAGCGCCTAGAAGGTTACATTACTTTGCGTACATGTATTTTTTTTATATATGTACAAATTCATTTTTTTTTATTGGTCTGGAGCATTAGTTTTGTACAGACAAAGGGGGCAATTCATCAATCCCTATACGCCAGAAAACTGATGTAGAGGGATGGTATTGTGGCGCACATTTCTTGCACCAAATGTGGACCACATCCCCCTGTTCTGCACCTCCCTTGCCAAACTGTGGGAATGTGGGCTGAGCGGGCTGAGGCGTCTTGCTGTGTGGCTTGAATTATAACGGAAATCTCCGCCAGTTCCAGTTTTTGTTTTTTTGCTATAAATCTCTTTATTGAAATTTTTTTGTGTCAAAAAATTTGCAGCAGGTTTATAATCCTTCATCAGTCCACGGAGAAGACAAGTAGGGGAGGTGGGGGAAGGGTGTGAAAAAGGGGGGAAGGAGATAATCGGAGAAAAAGGTGGCGTAAGGGATTGAAGTGTGGGGCACAAGAAGTATATATCAAAAATGTATAATCCCATCTGAAGTTGATTTCTAGTCTGTCGCAGGGATATCTGATGCAGCCTTTTCCTAAATCTCTCGCTCCTTGTGGCACTTAGGACCTTTATTGAGACTGGTGTACAATACGTCAGTCTTAATAAATTTGCTCCATCGCATTTCCATCTTATGAGGTTCTCTCTGCATATTGTTTGGTGCTTGCTGAGTAGACTTATTTCTCACCCTAGCCCCTGTTTGCCTGCTCCACCATTACCTTGGGCCTCCCTTGTCCATGTGGCACGGTCATTGTTGTTGCGTTCTTTCCCATTCTGCTGTTTTCTCGACCAGGTAGTAGGCGAACCTGAAACCGCGCCAACCTTTAATGTTTATAAATTGGCTGAAGCGATGAGATTTAAACGGCAACATTAGTCTTGTGAAGTGTAATGAGATAATGTCAGTGAAACAGATCATGTCTGCTTGGCAGATGGTACATGTCTGTATGTAATGTAATGAGACTGAAAGCCATTATATATTTATTTGTGGAGGGGGGGCTGAGTGACTGACAGGAGATCAGAAGCCCATGTCAGAGGTTCAGCAGGGCCGGGAGAAATTGCTGAGTGCTGGTATTAAGCTGTCAGAATGATGTCTGTAACTGTATACATCTTTACAATCGAGGAAAACAGCTGAGTATATAGGTTCATGTCCAATTCCCTTTATACACTGAGTTTCACATATTATTTTCCTAGCGTGAAATCAAAGGAGCACAAATCGTGACGTAAAAAAAGCTTGGGAAAACGCAACTTGTTAGAAGAGGTGCCAACTGAATACATAATATGGAGAGAAAACTATGTGGGGATGTTCAGAACTGGAGAAATGGGAGACAAAATAGTCATCATGGGGGCAGACATGTTCCTATCAATAATGCCATTGACAATACTACAGTTACAGCTGTGTGAAAAATGCCACATGACTTTCACTTGAATAGGGCTGTGTTGGCCATGCTGTTT
Organism: Leptodactylus fallax; assembly: GCA_947044405.1. Classification (NCBI taxonomy): domain Eukaryota; kingdom Metazoa; phylum Chordata; class Amphibia; order Anura; family Leptodactylidae; genus Leptodactylus; species Leptodactylus fallax. Next base: position 930,437 of record CAMRHE010000374.1, on the reverse strand, counting down.
TAAAAGCGAGCCAATTGGGTCTTGTCCCTTTTGTCCTAGGGACTGGTTGGAGTGGGTGTCAGACCCCCACCAGTCACACTATTCACTATGCCACTGATGCTTATGGTGCGGAGACTCATTTTATGCAGATGTTAGGACAACATTGTGACAACCCTCAGTTTGTTTTTTCTCTTTGTAAGATTTGCTGGTACATGTGTCCAGGGTCGCATTTAAGGCGCATCCTTAAAGGAGTTTCCAGCCCAAATGCAATTTTCATATTGATGACCAGTCTTCATGACAATGACAAACATTTATAATTCACTTTTATCACACAAGGGACTCAAAGCACAGGGAGCGTTATAGAGTAGGGGAGTTGTGGACTGCCATATAGGCGCCCATCCCCAACACCTACAAGGGTCAGTTGTTTTACAGGATATTTTTGGCATGTTGGAGGAAACCCACGAAAAACGTGGGAAGAACATATAAACTCCATGCAGTTGCTCTTAGTCGGATTCGACACCAGGACACCAGAGCTGCAAGGCAACCACTGAACCAATGTGCTGGTAGAGTGGTTAGCACTGAGGTCATTAGTATGTGATCTGTGGGAGTCCTACACCCGGACCCTGCACAGATCTGCTAATCAGTCTGCCTTTGGGTACTGGAGGCCACAGCATTGGACGTGAGCAAAAGCAGTCTGCAGCTGCAGTTCCCCAGTGCTATACAATGGACAACCACTGCAGCTCTGCTCCTATTACTTCTTCCATTCCACATCCCACTGCATGGCTTCTGATGCCTGGAGGCTGCCAGAGACAGACGATCTGTGCGGAATCCAGCTGTTGGACTACCACAGATCAGATACTGATGCCCTATCCTTTTAGATAGGTCATCAGTATCAAAAATACATTTGAGGCCAGAAAACCCCTTTTAAGCTGACCTACACTTCAGATAGCTATATACCTGAAACCTCTGCAGGTTAGCTGTTTGAAGCACTTGAGTGGCCTCTTCATGGTTTGGATTGCTCTGTTCACATCGCCACACTTTTAGTAGTGGCTGCGCTGGGTATTGCAATGTGTTCCATTAAACAGCTAATTGTCATGGGGTGCAGAAAGTCAGACCCCCAATAATCTAATATATCAATGGCCTATCCTCAAACCAGGTTACCAGCTGTAAAGACCTGGATAAACCCCTTCAACCGCTTTAAGCACACTCAACATTTACCCCAAGGAAAACATATTTGTCATAGCTGTGTTATGGCATATAAAAATGTGTAGCCATGTGCAAGTATGCCTGCCACTGGCTATAGTAGTTGTAGTATGTAAATAGGTGTGTGTATATGTATATATGTTAATATATATATTACACACACGTTATTAGTTTTGCAGTCTCTTAGCCTGAGATTTATTTTACTATTTGTAATACATTATCCTTTTGTACTCCATCTTAGGTGGTTAAAGGATTCATGAGATATTTCTCTATGTCTGGCCACCCAAATGTTGATATTTTAGCTAATCTTTCCATGGATGCTGAGTTAATCCAGATCTCCCCATCAAATTTTATTCTGTTCTGTTGTAAATCGGCGCCATTGTCATCTACTGTCAGACAAATCCAACACGTCCTTTTAGATGTAAGTTAATACCGTTTCAAGCCGCTTCAGTATTTTGCTTACAAAAATGTTTATTTCTGCGGTGTATGTGAACAACTCCCAATGTGTTCAGTCACTTAGTTCTCTATTTTCCGCTTCCACTAAAAACTCATGGCTCATAAATATAATTACACTATATAGACTATATACTTTGTTTATAGAATCCAGGTTCAGGGGTAAAGTACAGGACCACTCCATCCAAACATGTGCTAGGTATACTGCATATCATGTACGGCTGTCAGCCAGTATTGTAGTCCCTCATTCAAGACTCACATCTGTTTGCCACAGTGGATAGTGGCAAGGAAGGAAACCTCGGTGTCTGGAGCACCATGGCATGCTTTAGTTCCTTAGCGGGACACCCTGTGGTCACCCTATTTTCAGGTGACCTTACAAATAGGGGGATGGGTGTTTCCAGGACCTGAATACTGGTAACTTCTATGTGGAATGTGCAGTCAGTGAATGATCATTGGAGGTCTGAACTGTTGCCAAACAGCAGAACAGATGACCTTGATGTTTACGTGACTGTCGCATCTCCTTCACTGATTTGTTCTGTCAGCATTATATAAAACATATATTATTATATTATTATTATTATTATTTATGCTTGGTTGTTGCGTGTATTTCTTGCATGTATTTCATGTCCACATTTGTGTCTCCTTTGCATCAGTATAGGTGCCCATGCCTAGTAGTGCAGATCATTCCCATTTAAAGGGAGTCTAAATTGGTTAGAAATCTAATCCCAACACCTTATGGAGGTGATTCTACATTTTCCAAATATTCCGCTTTGGACCCCATTTTCATCGAAATTGCTGTTTATATCCTATGCAAATGAGGGAAAGTTGCTTTTGGGGTGTGTTTGCTTGTCGGGGCTCTGGTCTCCATGCTAGATTCCCTTGCCTAAATCCTGCTGAGTACAGCCCTCCACTACTTGTTGACAGATCAGCCCTCTGGCCAGGAGGAGATCTGTCAATCAAATGAAAATGGGGATCAAAGTCCTATTTGGAAAAGATACAAGGTACTTTGAATAAGTGTATAACAAATGCATTGCTGACAGATTCCCTATAAGTGGAATTACAATGTACGCCTTGTACTTTATACTGCTGGCCCAAGGTCCTGGGTATATGTTTAATGAACTACTAAATAACAGTGTCTATACGCTTGCTCTATACTGCATGGTCATGTTGGGTGTACAAATATTTGAGGCAGAGGGTCAAAGTCTTCTCTGTGTGTACAAAGTTGCTGCTCCACCTCCGTATCTTCTGTGTAGTCATGCAGTCTGCCACACTTCACAAGGATGACTCCTAGCTGAAGAATTTCATTTGCCTAGTCATGGTCACCATCATCATTATTCACCCCCCTGTCATGGCTAAATTTGGGTTTGCAGAGGGAAGGTCCAGTATACATATTAAACAGTCATGGTCATTTATTAGCACCTCTTGTATTGACTGCCAGTAGGTTTTATCTCCATTCAAATATTATATCATTTCTACCTTGGGGCAGTGCAGAGTGTATTATATAATACAAATGTGATGATCATAATTCAATGATAAGACCCTCTGCAGGAAGCTTAACCCTTTGATGTTGTTTTTATAAAGGTATTTTCCAAGAAACAAATGCATGCCTTAGGATAGGCCCTTCATGGTGATCAGCAGAGTGACAGGGCCCCTTACATGTGTATGTACATTGTCACTGAGGCTCATCCATAGTGCCAAGACCACACATGGTCTATCCTAAGGATAGCATGGAAGACTTTTCTTTCATTTGTGAAACTTCTTTATATGCAGATACTCAATCACATACATCATATACAAGTGTAAACCATAGTGCCCTCACTTATCATACCTATAGGTGGTTTCATGTGTGAGGTTCATAGGTAGCATCCTAAGCAAATACAGTACTATCATAAGAAAGTAGTGGCATAGTACTATAGCAGAACCTCAGACTTAACATAATATTCAAGAACATTGTAAGTCTATACAATCTGTGTATGTGTGTGTATGTATAACATATATGTATGTATTACTGTGTGTGCAATTATCATAAATCTAGTTTTATTTCAGTAGCATTTGCTTATCTTGTGCATGACCTTGTCCTGTCTTGTATACTTTACCAGTTTACATGAGCACAGTCTTCGCCCCATAGTGCTCTAGCTGCAGGGCTGCCTTCATTTTGCCAGACATGTCACTAGCTGCGGGCGTGTTTATGTAGGTTACAGCCAAATATCCCTTGGCATGTATCTCAGCGAGCAGCACCAGTTACATCAGGCTTTCTGTTGTCTGATTTCCTTAGCAGCTGCAATCTGTCTTGTACTCTCTATGTTTCTCCCCTCAAAATTTACCCACCGTTTGAAGTCCTGACCCTGTGTCTATTGAGCCGCCTCCACCACGATGAACATATTAATGGTGCTCATTATTTTATGCTTTCTAAGGCTTTGCTCATATTACTACCTTGACAAATGCTCATAAAGGAGCTATGCCAGTTGGTGACTTTATAATAGGGTCCTTCAGGTTCTTTTGGGCTGGCAAATTTATGTGCTGTGGTCAGGAAGGGTTTCGAAAAAAAAAGTCTTAGGCTGGGTTCACACAGCTAACTTTGGCAGGGAAACTTGGTCTGTGTATTGGCTGGATTGGAAGTCTGAACACAGATCAATTGACTTGTACTGACCTACTGAGTTCAGTTCAGCTGAGCCTGTCTCACGCCAGTAATTTTGGCCAATGCACGAGTATACTGGCCGACATTTGGCTGTGTGAAACTGACCTTATTGTAAGTACCGGCCATAGGTAGGTGTGTGTGTATACAGTATGTGGGTACATGTAGTATTAACCATTCAATAGGGAACTTCTCATGGTTTAGAGCCGAGTGAATTTGTAATGAGCTGGATTGTTTAGAAATTTCCTAAAATCTTAGGTTTGCTATCCACTTTTGCGTCAAAGTGGCATGATGTTGACATCCCCCACATGACTACTGAGGACCAATCACAGCCCTTGGTAGTCTCCCTGGACCTGTGATATAACAGAAGTGGCCGAAAGAGGACTGAAGACACTGGAGAATACGCATCAGGTGCTGTGAGGCAGCCCAGGAGTGGTGAGGGATAGTGTGTATCAGTGGCTTTTATTTTACCGCTCCTCCCCTTCCACTTATTACACTCCAGGGTCTGTAGAGACCCTGGAATATAATAAAATCACTTTGTCTTTGGTCTGAAACAAAACTGGCAGGTAAACCTCACAAATATTTGCAAAATGAATCTTGTGAGGTTTGCCCATCCCTGTGGTTGGTTTGGACATATTGCCTTCAATCCTGATGCGTCTTTTTTTAGTAAATAATTCATGAAATAACAATTCCGGAGCATCTTTTCATATAACCCTGGGTTGCTTCATTCCTCTGTTATTCCTTCTAGAAATTGAGGAATAAATTGAAAATTGGATGTTAATAGTTGGGGCAGTGTAGCTATATACTCTGACAATATCCAGTCAGTGCTGACAGTACCAGACAGGGAAAATGGTCACCCCCGGTTGTCAGTATATTCATGAGGAATAACAGCACGTTGCAGAATATTTAGAAGAGATTCTCCAGAACTGTTATATCATAGGGAATACTAGCATTTACTAAAACCGAGATGTCAGGAGCAGTGACAGGTCCTCTTTAATGCTGGGGAAGAGAACTGTAGAGACGCATGTAGAATAAGGGATAACTAGCTGTATTTGATGCCTAGGTTCATTGGGAGTTCAGTGCCATTCTGTAAGAGAGAGAGAGAACAGTCTGTGTGAATATTCTGTGCTCTGTGATCAAGTCAGCGCCTGACAGAGGATTCCTCGTATTCATGAGCAGAGACGCACACATTTCTATTCATAAGAATATAGAGAACGCTCTTCTGTCTCCTGCATAGGGAATCTGAGTATATGACAAGATGGACTGAAATTAATATCTGTAGCGTACAATAAGGAGCCCCAAATAATAAAAATAAAATGACACAAACTTTTCTACTGTACATCACCCCATGGATGGCATACATGTACAGTACAACAATATTTGGCTCTATAAATTGGTGCACATCCTTTATAAATTCAACACAGTTTTGGCCATCAAGTCCTTGTAGCATAAACAATATGACAACTAAACCCCTCCTGAATAGGCACATTAGCAAAGTATTATATCAATAATAAACCTTCTGGGGCAGTATACTTTTAAAGGAATTATAAAAATATGGCTGTTCTCTTCAAAAACCGCGCCACTCTTGTCCACTGGTTGTGCCTGGTATTGAAAATCACCCTGCCCTAGTCGACAAGAACCCAAACCCTAAGAGCTATGGTTCTTTAAAAAAAAGAAAAAAAAAAAAGCCATGTTTGTATTAACTCTTACAACCCCTTAAAGAGTGGGGAATACTAATTTTGAGCAGTGTACTTACTAATGCACAATCCAGTCCCTGGTTACGCATATTTTTACATTCTCAAAGTGCTCCCATGGACTGGAAGTCTTGTCTCGGCCTCATCTGCTGTCTGACCCTGCCGTACTACTGGTGCTTGTACACTAAGTGGAGTGGGATTGGTCATGTGGAGCCATCAACAGAGGGGGCAGTGACACAAGACTTCTGACCCCCCACAGTACTGTGAAAACGTAAAAAGTGCTGCAAATGGACCCAGGTGTATATTACGAAGTTTTCTGATATGGTACAGTGAATACACTGGCTAAAATTATTCTAGTCCCCCATAATTATTATATTCCCCCATAATTTAAAGCGTAAGGTGTACCTCCAATCATAAAATAACTTTAGTACAGTAATACAGGTGAATATAAGAAACTGTCAATATAGATATAGCTGTAGATTTTTCACTCTGCTATTCTGAGTGAGTGAACCATTTGAATACTGCTATATCTTCAAGATAAGACTCTACCACTGCACAGAATGAGGCAGTGAATCAGTTTACAGCCTCCTTCTTCTCCTGACCTCTCCATAGACTTGTGTGTGAGAGCTGGATATGGACAGTACTCTTCCATAGACTTGTACTGTCAGTGAGGGCATTCCTCAGAGACCAGAGATGACACTAAGCTGTAGGGCCTACCCTTCTGACAGTGGTGGGATATCCGTACCGAAACTAAGGGCACTGATATCTCTGGCACCAGGGTGCATACTGGCAAAGCAGACTTTCTAGCGGTATATAATCCTGCCAATATCAGAGAACATGAAACGTCCTCTTTATATATCAACATTATTCAATATATATTATATATTACAGTGAGACCTCTTTCAGTTGATCATCCAAATTTGCAGAACAACAATGTCTTCTAGAGGGTTGTCTTCTCAAAGAAGAGACCACTATACATAGAAGATATGGGGATTGAAAATCTGGCCTAGATGAGGAGTTCTTCTAAAAGAGCTGGACTTTTATAGAGGCTTCACCACTAAACGGGCTTTATAGCTTTGCATGCAAGATCAACTTTATTGCTTGAAACTGTGTATATACCGTGAGGTAATCTTCTGTGCTGGAGATGATGATAATCTCCATTGAAGACCCTTTGAGCCGTTGCATTGGAAAATTGACCACCTTGTCACATTTCATCTAGCAGTGATTACAGATGGCTTTCTTCATCTAATATTATGTACAAGCGACAGCTATGAAATGTCTGACACTTGGAAAAAGTAAACCCCCTTTTGTTAATGCAATATCACAGAATCATTGATTTCACATAGGAGAATGCTTTTCTTTTCTCTCTCTACCTTCCTTCATTCCTCCCTCCTTACTTGTTTTCCTTTTTTTTTTTTTTTTTCCTTCCTTCCTTCCTTCCTTCCTTCCTTCCTTCCTTCCTTCCTTCCTTCCTTCCTTCCTTTCTTTCTTCTCCTTCCTTCTTTCCATTTTTCTCTCTTCCTTTTTTTTCTTTCTCCCTTTCCAACCAATGTATCTTACTACCTTCCTTTCTCCTTCCTCTATTTTTTTTTTCTTTTCTTCCTTTATTCCCTTACCTTTACTTTCCCTCCCCTCATCTAGCCATTTATCGTTCCTCCATTTCTTTATTTTTCCTTCCCTTCCTTCCATCTCTTTCCTTCCTTCCTTCCCTTTTCTTCCTTCCTTCCCTTTTCTTCCTTCCTTCCCTTTTCTTCCTTCCTTCCTTCCCTCCCTTTTCTTCCTTCCTTCCTTCCCTTTTCTTCCTTCCTTATCTCTCTAGTCATTTTACATAATATATTTGGGAACAAATTATAAGCAATTGCCTAATACAATACATGGTTTGATATCTGAATCACCTTAGTACAAACCGTTCCAGTAATAGAGCAGCAAGTTGAAATCAGTCCTCTGTACTTTCCTGGAGATCCATTAACATAACATAAGTGCTGTTTATGGCAGCCTGTGTCCTCTTATTGTAATCTACTCAATGGGTTCTTGTTTGGCTTTTATTCCAGTGACCTTAAAAATACTGAAAGAAGTGAAACATTGCCGTCCATGAAATGAGTGCTGATATGTCTGATTGTTTCCGAAGATTAGTTTAACTGAACAACAGGCCTGTTTTATATAAAAATATGTTAATTTCCAGATTTGTCTCATGTCCTGGGTTTTAATTTCATTTCCAGTCTCTAAAATTAAAAAAAGGGGATGCTGTGCTAAGGATATTATATACCAATGACACCAGATTGCTTTCTCTGCAGTTAAATACTAGTCTACAATTGTTTGACTTATTAACAATATTACCAGCTCATGTCTACTTAAAGGGACACTAAAAATAAAAAGGATCCTGCTCCAATATTCACCTCCTTTCCTTTTATCCTATTTTGTTTTATAGTACATTGAAAATTGTGATGCCTATAAAGAAAATATTTCTGTGTGTCCCAGGAGCTCAGCTATGTTCCTTCTCCTTATTCTCCTGTGTTTGACTTTAAGACAACTGGCTGGATCATCCGCTTCCAACTTTCTTCCCTGTCTAAAACAGGACAAAAAAAATAATTAAGCCTTTCCCCGTGTTAAGACCCATCCCTGTCAATCCCTACCTCTATATGAAGCAGATCAGCAGGAGACTATCCGCCTTGTGCACTATATTTCTTGTTTACATTTATGATGGGTCATCAATATCAGATCGGTGGGGGTCTGACACGAGACACCCCCATTGATCAGCTGTTCTCAGGATCTGATACACAGAGAATGGAGCAGTGGGCAGACCAGGTACTGCAGATCAGCTCATATTTGGGACCTAGGCTGCAGTGACTCGGTTCAGCAGCTACCGAGAGAGCAGAGCTGTCTGCTTCCTGCTCCGTTCTCTCTCAGCCAATTGATGGCAGTGCCAGGCGTCAGACCCCCCACAGGTCTGATATTAGTGACCTATATTTAGGATAGGTCATCAGTATTTTTAGCCTGGTAAGCCCCTTTAAAGGCTTGGATCACGTTTACATGTTATCCCCTGCATCCTCTAACCCATCCTCATAAAATCTGCATTACCATGTTACCATATGAATGGGAGAACTTATCCCCACCGATCAGCAGGTTATTACCTATCCTTATATATCATGTAAAATTGCCCAACCCCTTTCAGATTTTTTGTTTTGATCATCTTAATAATGAATATTTATTAGTTTCTCTTTCACAATTTCCTTACCTTATAAATGCAGATGACGAAACCTACAAACCATTGCACAATACTGGGAGAGATAAGTTACTAGTGTACGCGGAAAATGTTCCCCTCTTCACTGCTGCAATGAAGTAAATGGAACATTCTCAGAAGTGAAATACCTCTTGGCTTACACTACATTGTAGTCACCCACAATGCCACCATCTCAGCCTTTACCCGTCCGTTCTGTCACATCTGCTCAGAGTAGACGATGGCCTCTTTATCCTAGAGGGCAATGGCACAATAAGAACTAATGAAAGAAACCAGCACGTCGGAGGCTGAGTAACTGATGTCATGTTATATCCCCCCACAGAGTCAGGAGAGTTGAGCAGAAACCGCTCTGGCTGGTAATTATGCTGGAAAGTACAGAGCAAATAAGATAGAGCTAATGGAAAACGCAGGAAATACCAGAAGGACATGGAGATAACTGTAATTTCTTAACCAATTTGTATCTGAAGGTTGCTGCTGCATTGCAGGCTTGTGTCGTGATTCATGGATGCAGCAGTGTTATATAGGCTAAATTTCAAGACTAAATTCGCATGTGGCGGTGTTTTTTTTGGTAGTTCTTGATGAGCCAAACACGAAAGTGGATATAAAAGAGAGAAGTATCTGTCTTTCCTTTTATGCTTTTCCTTCTTTTCAGATTCAATCTTGTGTTTGACTCGAAAAATTGCCACAAGGAGGATCTTTCTGTTTATGATATGATTTTAGTATATGTTTGCAGTCCCGATCGTTTTTTTTTTTTTTATTTGAGAACTATATTGTACTGGTAATCCTCCTGGAATATGATAAATTTAATACATTTGGGCCAGTTTCACTGGCATGTAGAACATCAGTCTTAGGCTGGCCATACATATTAGATTTTGGATGGTTGTCATAAGGCCATCCGATTGATGATGGGTATAAACAACCTCACCATCAATAGTAACAACTAGACTGCCCGATCATGGGGCAATGCCCGGTGAGTGTGCGCAAGTTGGCTGATGCTGATCCGAAGATGGGCAATCATGCCAAACCATGCTGAAAATATGACTTATTTGCTTTTGGACGACTAAAGTGATTTGCAGCATTATTATACAGTTTGTTGGTTGAAATGGGCTGTTTTGACCAACAAAAATCTTATACCGTATGTATGACTGGCTTAATCAGCTGCACCAGAGTAAAATGTACCAAAATTATTTATTATGCTTACTTGTATAGCGCCATCATATTCCGCAGCGCTTACAGATATTGTCAGTCACTGTCCTATATAGGGCTCACAATCTACATTCCCTATCAGTATGTCTTTGGAGTGTGGGAGGAAACCGGAGTACCCGGAGGAAACCCACGCAAACACGGGGAGAACATACAAACTCCTTGCAGATGTTGTCCTTGGCAGGATTCGAACCCAGGACTCCAGTGCTGCAAGGCTGCAGTGCTAACCACTGAGCCACCGTGCTGCCCAAAATTCTCAAAAAGCCTACTCCTAATGGATTTCATGCACCTCAGGTGGTCTCTGTGCCAGAAACTGAAATCTTTGCCAGTTAAAACTTGGTGTCGATTTTACGCATTATTTCTGGCGGTTTGTTGGGCCACAAAAAGCTCACCCCCTGATGTCTAAAGCCCCTGATGTCTAAAAGTCCAATGATAGTCATTGACATTGGCTCTGCGTTTTATGTACTCATGTGTTGGAGGACATTATACCATAGGATACATTTGGTCCTGCAAGTTGGCTTCCTATTTGATCACTACCAGGCCATCTAATGGGTCATATTAAAGGCCTGTGATACCAGCATAAATACACCTGAATATTTAATCCTTGACCCCAGACATTGGCAGTGATGAACAAACAAGTCTGGATGTAGGAAAATGAGTGACCAATAACTTGTTTACGTGGGTAATATTACACCACTGGTAATTTTTTATTCTGTTTAGTCTCTATCCTGGTAACTATTTGTTTATCCATGCCTGAGGTACAGTTTATAGCTATCGTTCTGTTTGTACATGTCATAAGGCTTTCCCTCGTGCTGGAAAAAGTGAATTGCATCGGACCTTTGATCTCATTGCAACTTCGTTGGGTGCCACATGTTGCTATGAAAACAGAAAGTGCTGTTAGTCAGATCTTATTTTATGTTGCTTATTGACTGTTAGTCTAATATTACCCCCTGTTCTTTTCTCCCACCAACACAATTAAATTCAGTCCTCAAGCACACAACAGAGTATGCAGGCCCAGGCTCTACCAATGGGGGGGGGTCCAATGCTCCGTTCTGGTGGTTAAAGAGCAGACCCTATCCTGCTCTGTGGAATCAGAATGGAACGTAACGGAACCCCCTGTTGAAGTCAGTGGGGAATGGATGGCACTCCGCTATAAAATCGCGCCTCCCTCAGCCTGTGCACTCGTTGCGTGCATGTAGCCTTAGACTTGAGTATTTTCCCAGTGGGAAATAGTGTTGACCTCTTCACTGTGGAGCCACTTTTCTATCCCGTCATTACATCCTGGTTTTTACAGTAATTCCCCAACATGGCACTGACCTGGCATCTGAAGATTCCTCCCCCTCTCCCCTGCTTATGTCTGATACTCAGGATTTCTGTGACCTTGAATGTTTATACAGCAGGATATGTCCCTTTTGGTTCAGTATTATAGCTTTATGACTAATCCCTTATGCACTTACATCTGTAATTATACATTTTTATATTCTGCTTTGTCTTTAAAGCAAACCCATAATATGACATTTTTATGTACCTTATTGGTAATAATCGTCTTACATTTTGGCTGCTCACTTTTTACAACCGTCATCCACAATCCATAAATATTTAAGCATAGTAGTCAATGTTCATGTGTCCTTGTAGTGTTCTCATATAGTATTTCCACCCAATATAAAAAGATCACTTATAAATAATGTTCTTTTGTCCTATTCTCCTTTTAAGCTGTAAAAAAATATTGTTTAGCTGTCTGTTTCCAGGAAAACTTGGTTATAACCAATGAGGCCTACATAACCGTTCCTGAAAGCGTGGTTATTCAGCATCCTCAGAATCCTACATGGCAGGCCTATGTGGTATGGGAATGACCATTTAACTCCCCAACTCATTTAGGCTTCGTATACATCCATATTATGACTCCAAGCAGCAATTGTAAATTGGAGAAGATCAGATCCTATACTAAAGCACGTTTTGAGGCCCCCCCCCCCCCATACATCAGACAAAAGTTCGCTGAACCCCCTGAACTGGATGACTGTCTTTCGCTAGGTTTATACTAGCATTTGGGTCTCCGTCATTCGGGTCTGCATGGGAACCCAAAAGACGGAGAGCTTGTCTGCTTAAATGGGGTCTGCCAGTTTTATACTAAAACCAGCGAGAGAAAAGTCCTCCATGCAGGAGGCATGATGAATTTCAATATCCTATACTTGTTCTCAGTCACCACCAGAGGTTGGGACTTTCTACCCTCTTCCCAATGGCAATACATGCATGCTCAGCTGATCCAAGCATCAATGTACATGATGGAGTTGGAAGAAATAGCTGTTGATGAAATGGCAAAACTAGACTCATCTGTCATTCAGAAATTCAGTAATACTGGATGACCGACCTTATAGATGCTATAATGGTTCTGGTAGTTAAGATCTTGGGCACTGTTCTTACCATGTTTGCTCTATACCTGTGTTTGTGGTATACATATGTCTACATACAAAGAAGTACATCAATATATATTGTAAATCTTTTCAATAAATTCAAAAATACTGAACATTTCCCCCCCCCCCTTTTTTTTTCTCTTATAGTCTATGCGCCCAACAATAGTAATATATGGTATATATTTAGACATTCATGTTTTGGATTCATAAGAAGAGCTGTTGAAGAAAAGAAGGAAATCAGAATCATTATAGGGATAGCTTTTGGGTATTAATCCAAGAAACAATAGTTGACGGGATCCAGCAATTTTGCTTGAGAATAACTCTCCTTTCAATAAAAGTCTTGTAAAATTTAACTTTTATTTACTCCATGAAAAATTTTGGCTTTACAGATGCAACCTTTCACCATTTAATATGGTAGTTTTTAATTTTTCATGGAGTAAATAAAAGTTATATTTTACAAGACTTTTTTGAAAGGAGAGTTATTCTCAAGCAAAATTGCTGGATCCCAACTGTTGTTTCTTGGATTAATACCGGTCTCAAGCTGTGGGGACGGGTTTCCGTGCAAATTTTTCAACGACTTTTCCACTTGAGACAAGATTCTACTATACATGAGTGGGGCTGTGTGTGCATTTTTTAATTTTTTTTATTTTTTTGGACTATAGTTTTTGGGTAGGCTAGGGATCAGTAAAGTGTTAGTCGAAAAATACACACGTTTGCTTCCCACTTGATGTGTATGGTTATGGGGCCAAATGTAATGTGAACACAGTCATATATGTATGCCGATAGGATTTCATTATCAATGGTACTAATAGAATCCAGTTTCATTGTAGCGTGGCATCGCAGGCATGTTCTTTCTGCACACATCTTGGATAGCTAATAGAGACTCCAGTAATACCGCTCCCCTGATGATACATTAATTGAATATTTGTTTGGCATAAATGTAATGAATTTGTCGGCTGCTCTGGCTGGAATATGTTTAAAGATCATTTCCTCTGGAATAGTATTTATTCAGAAATACAATAGCCCTCACTGTAATAATAGAACATTGCAGACCGTTGGTAAAAGCCCATAATGCTATTTTCACAGTTTCAGATCATCTTCAGCTGGCCACTAGATCTTCCGGTCTTATGTCCTGCTTTCAGATCTCCCTTCACTGTATTGAGCTATTAAGGGGAAAGGGTGTACTTGGTGTACTTGCAGAGATCTAGCTAGTGTAGGGTGTCTTAAAGGCAATGTTCCCTGGGAATAATATGCAAAGTAGCTCTCCAATGGGATGACATAACTGTCTTTATAGCAAGCTACCCTGTAAGTCAACGTCCGACCCATTAAAAAGCCTTGGAATATGACTAGAGATATCACTGATGACTCTTATCTGTAGAGCAAAGTTTCAGGAGTACTGCTCCTTGGCGGTAGAGGAAAGTGACAGTCCACATGGGCACCATAGCATGGTGACTGGGAGCATGTAACATTTTAACCCCTAATTTTATGTTTTTGGGGTCACATTCCAGGAGGATTGGGCAACTAATTGCAAAATTACCAAAACCGAAATTCAGTTCAATTAATCGAACTGAGCTTACATTGATTATTTCAGTTATTTTGCACCTTTGCCGTTCTCTTACACTGCTGTTGCAATTGCCATAAGTGACTGCAGGCACCAGTACTGTAGGCACAGAGACCGGAATCATGATTCAGAGATGGCAAATGTACCTAAAGCATGAAGGGAGGGCAACCGAAAGAGTCTGGGTTATACATATGCTTTTGATGGCCCTCTGATAGATTTTGAATGGGGCCCCCAAGTTTTCATTTGCATTTCCTACAGAGACAGCTAAAGCATCTCTCTAGTGCGTTGTCTAAAGAGCTGTCTGGACCTCATGTGATATCGACTTCTTCCACAACGTTTAGTATTTTCATGGAGTTAAGCTAGTGTCCATATACTGGTTTTGGATGGCCACGAAGAGACTATCGATATTGGGACCATTTGTATGATCAGTCTCACCATCAATATTAATGACTAAACTGCCCAAAGTGCAGATTGCCTGTACAAGATGGTTGATGATCAGCCAAAAATGGCCAAACACTCAAAAATATTCAGCTCAGACGAACTACAGTATTTTTGGTAACTGTTTTTAGTATTTTCATGGTTGATCATTGGCCTTTTCAACCAATGCAAATGTAATGTGTATCAGCAGCTTTAGGCTCTGAGTTGTGCAGATTGTAAAATTGTAAGAAGAGTATAGCTTGTAGTAGAAAGATATGTGCTGTGAACAGGAAGAGGTTTTCGCCTGTGTTTGGTGGGGAGGAGGGAATTGTGGTATATGTGACTATAAAGAAAGGCCTTTACAAACCTTCTGCTACCTTCTGTTATATATGGAAGGGTAGAGCTATACCTAAACCCAACCAATGTGATTGTCATTGTGGTTCTATAGAGGTTGTCTTATGTCATTCCTAGGATCCCAATGGTCAAGGAGGCTCACTGGTTAGCACTAGTGTCTTGAAGTGCTGGAGTCCCTAGGTTCAAATCCAGCCAAGGACAACATCAGCAAACCATTTGTATGTTGTCCTCGTGGGTTTTCTCCCCACACTCCAAAGATGTACTGAAAGGGAATTTAGATTGTGAGCCCTATATGGGACAGTGAGTGTCAATGTCTGTAAAGTTCTGTGGAATATGATGGGCGCTATACAAGTTAGCAAAGTAAGTAAAAACTATGTATGTAGGAAACAGAATCTTCTTCAGGTCTTCCAGTATACTCAAAGGTTACCCTGTTTATCGTCACCCAGTGTTAGCGGGAATGTATTGGCTAGATATATATAAAGGTAGTCAGCCGTACCTGCCAATTCCAGCTGGGCCAATCATCACTTTTATGTACATACAGGTGTCTCAACGCTACCCTGAAGGCAGATATTCGGGGATAAGAAGGGTTGAAATCATGATGAGTAATCCATTTGTTCTCAGGGGGGATAAACCGTCTGGCAGCTCCTTCTCTTTCTTTTTTTTTTTTTTTTTTTCCCCTTCACATTGAAAAACCATGTATGCTCAGATGAGCCGAGCATGCACATTTATGAGGGTGGTGCAGAGAAATTGCTGTTGGTCAAATAAGTGTTTGGCTGACAGCTATCTAAAATGTACAGTCAGCTTCAGTCTGCATTCATGTCAAGGAGCATCACATCATATATCATATACATCCTATAGTTCTAGGAGCCAAATGACCAGCAGCAGAGATTAGTTAGGTGACAGTAGGCTTCTATTTTTTTTTTTTTTTTTTTTTTTTGCTGCCCTCACACAGTTGTCTGCTGGCTCATGGTATTTATCCTTGTGCCAAGCTTTTGGCGGAAATGTTCCTTGAACGGTTTCTGCTCCTTGTAAAACTCAATTGCTTTTTTACTTGCAGCTTTTCTTGCTTGTTTTCTTCCTTATTGAGGTTAACAGGGGAAATTTCACCGAAAGGCAGGGAAAGGGCATGCAAGCTTTGAAAAAGAATAGGGCATGAATAGACAGAATGGCAGGCGTATAAATGCACCATGGTAAACTGGTAAACATCTACAGTGGCCAGAAGGCAAGAAAAAAATGGTATAAATGAGCTTGGCCTTTATGAACCTAAAGTATAGAAATAACTATCTTAAGGCTCTATTAGGTTTACTGCCATATTTGCTTTAGTAACTATTTCTTTATTATGCTTGCTTTAGCTATAATAGTAATCCGTTATTAATTATTTTGCTTACTCTAGGTTCACACTTATGCTTGGGTTTCCCAATCCACTTACAAAGCGGTTATCCACGGAAACCTGTGCACCCCATAGACTATAATGGGGTCCACCGGATTTCCACCCAGTTTCAAGCGGATTCAGGGACGGGGTTTCGGGGGACAGAATCCCTGAACGTAAACCACGCACTGGTGTGAACCAAGCCTTACTTCTATAGTAACATCATATTCCACAGAGCTTTACAGACATTGGCAGTCACTGTCCCATACAGGGCTCACAATCTACATTCCCTATCAGTATGTCTTTTGGAGTGTGGGAGGAAACCAGAGTACCTGGAGGAAACCCACGCATACACAGGGAGAACATACAAACTCCTTGCAGATGTTGTCCGTGGCAGGATTCAAACCCAGGACTCCAGCGCTGCAAGGCTGCAGTGCTAACTATCTGCAATCCCTATAAAATGACAAGTCGAAAGTATCCTTTCTCAGACCTCTGCCTGTTGACAACCGGAATTGTAACACCTAGTTGTCAACTTATTCTTACTTTTACAGGAGGCATAACAGAGGAACACATTTATTTATTTTCTCTAATGTACTGAAATTTTTTTTTGTCATGTCCTCTATAAATATATAATTTAATATTTACACAAATAGTTAACAGCAGACGTCTTCTCACCAGACAGTCTTGTTACTTTGCAAGGATGTGCTCTGTGTTGTGCAGTCTAATCTTGCTTGATCTAGTGTACAACAAAGGATTGGTTTAGGAGAAGTCTAAGAGTTTATTGTATGTCTTACTTTTTCCTTTTGCCACTTCTCTTGCTCAGTAGAAAAAAGGCGATAGGGCTGAGCGTCTGACTCTGAGACGGAAGTTGAGAGGCTTCTCAGATCAGTGTTTTTCCTCTTTCTGTAGCATTGTAAAGCTGATGGCAGACACTCAAAGTAACGTCACTACTCTCTTTGCTTATCTTCACAGAATGTTGGCTTTGCAAGCTCAGGGAGGAAACAGCAGGGAGCATAAAACAGAGAGGTAAGTGCCCCATAAACTCATTCTGCTTCAGCTTGTTGGCACATATTATATTTTGCACCATTCTCTACTACATGGAAGTTTGAGCTGTTCAATATGTTACATCAGGGAGGAGAGCCAAACCTTGTAGTCAGAAGCCCTCCCTACTGTGCTGTGTGACTGCAAACTGATGTCTCTTTCACCAATTTACTGAGCTTTATTTTATTATTTTGCTTGTTTTTGCAATGCATAGATTTACTTCACATTTATATGTTGGGAAATTACTTATATAGCAGTTTCCCAAAACAATGTTGTCGGAATCAATACTGCTAGAATGGCCAAGGTTCGATGTTGGGAATGTGTCAAGTTTATGAGCTGTTTAGTGATCTGTCAGCAGAATACAGACTGCTTTTTACTGCTGACAGTATTCGTTCTCAGGCGCAGCTAACACAATGTGGGGAATTTTAGACTGGTTTTCCACGCAAGTACTAAAATTTTCAACAGCATTCTGCTCGCGCCAAGGGCATTTTTATAAAAATACATGAAAATGAGGTTCTTGATAACATTTTGGTCAAATTGTATAAGCCCATCTGCTAGTGACCAAATAGCCTTTTTTAGATGGGACCCTACACTTAAATGACTCGCCTCTCTTTGGCCATTAAATAAATAAATTATGGGCAAATGTATTTCAGCCAAATTATGCTTGGCATATAATACAAGAAAACCTCCTCTTTCTGGACCTAAGCCTCTATGTTAAAGGGGTTTGTCCGAGATAAAATGCAATTCCTACACTAATTTAAACACCCTCCCCCTGCCTACTTTCTAAATTACTTACTTTAAATGTATATTTATTCATATCCCTAGGGCGGTCATGTGACCGCCCCAGGCACGTTTTCTGATTATCCAGTGACATTAACATCACCAATACTAACCCCCCACCCCTCACCCCATTATACTTACCTTTCTTCCTGTCCAGATTTCCTTTTGTGGGGATAGCTCCTCCTCTTCTTTGACCCTCTGTCGCCGTATGCACAATTGAGTTGGAGTCCCGGCATTGTGCTGTAGCAGGCACTCCATCTCTATTGTACAGGTGTGGGAGGCCGGAGGAGCCTCTCAAGCCTGCTCAGTAGAGATGGAGCGCTGGCTACAGCACAATGCCGGGACTATTGCACACGCGTTGGTAGGCATCAAGAAGAGGAGGAGCCGTCCCCACAGAAGGAAGTCCGGACAGGAAGACAGGTAAGTATGATGGGGTGACGGGGTGGGCTGAGTTAGTAAATTGGGAAGGGCTAGTAGTGGGCGGGATAGCTGGGGAGACAGGGAGGGGGGTGTGAGGGAGAGGAAGGTAGTGTGAGTCAGCCTACAACTACCATGATGCATTGCATGACATTGCATGAGCTAAGACAGCAGGAAGCTATACCATGTAAACAAATTCAGAGGATGCCAGGAGCTCCCAGAAATCACTGAAAACACTGCTAAAGATATTTAGGTGCACTTTTAACCCATTAATAGTACTAACAGACCTTTTTAAAAAAATATATTTTTTGCCCAGAAACCCCTTTTAAGTCTTAATCCATTCCCCCACAGGCACTAGATGAACTAGAATTATCAATCTGCTGATGCACTTTGGGCAACTTCTACTCAAATTTACTAATGTATATTCTTTAAGTTGGGCCCTGTATGCCGACCTTAAGGTCTGTGGTTGGAGTTATTATTTAATTACATGCAGTATGTCCATACAGGTAGTTCATAAAGGCCTTTTATACAGTGACTTCAGATTCTGTACTGGCCCTTAGAGTATACTAGCCAAGTGGGTGGTAACACTGCAGGACATACCACACACAGAGATCCCGCCCCCAGAGAAACCACAATGTTACCTCCCACTTGGCTAGTATAGTCTAATTTTCATCAACACTAAATGGTCTTATACCTTTGGAATGGCTGTGTTTATTCCATTCCGAATAGAAAAATTTTAATCCGTGTTCGTGCTAACATTTGTTTCAATGGGATTTTTGTGTTGGTAAATGTCACCAGTTGGTGCCAGCCATCGGCTTTTGTGTGTAACCAGAAAGCACAAGCTTTCTACATAGTTTCACCCAATGAAAATACCTCTGACATTTACAATTTTAGTCAATAAAGTGACTAAATCGCCCTGAATCTGGTAAAAACAGAAGCAGGACACGGTTGTGAAGGCTGAAGCTTGGCACTCACTGCAACAGCAAGTAGTAGCTACTTTATGCTCACAGGTAAAGGCATGAAACACAAAATTGAGAATCCTAATAAGCAATATTCCAGTAAAGTATAGGAAATGTTTATGATGAAGCGTCAGGATTACAGTTTTAGAAACACCAACTTCAGCACATTCTCTCTCTCTCCTGCTACATGTGCGTCACAGATGATGAATGAGCCATTGATTGACCCCTCCTAGCCCGAATATCGGGACATCATTAAATCCTTTGTAAGGGTCAGGAAAGCTGCTCCCTGTAGATAAAATCATTAAGATGGCGTGAAAACCAGAAATATAATTGAACCATTAGTATTTTTAATATTATTATTATCTTTACTGTAGGCAACTACATAGATCACTACTGTCTAAGCTGCATAACAAAGATACTACTGTGTACATACAGTCCTTATATTAGATGCAGTGGATATAAGCAACTAAATAGTCCTTAAAGGGACATTCTTTATTTTTTTTTCTCTTTTGACTCAATGAGTAGTTGTCTGCTCATAGTGTCTATTCTTATCCAGCTTTCACCTTCTTCAATAAGCCACATGATCATCTGACCTCTTTTTTTTTCTCTAGCATGGATTGCTGTGCAAACATGACTACCTAGCATAGCCTAGGTATTGTATTTGTTTTGTATAGTTTGTGTACCGTATGTAAACCCTCAAATGTACAGCACCATGGAATTAATATAATAATGTTACCATAGAATTAATGGTGCTTTATAAATAAATAAATAAATAATAATAATGTCTATACATGTTTCTGAAGAGAGGGTCAGTTGTAGTTAGCTTTATCTTATGTTCCTTGCTGCTGGGTTGTGTAAGGTGATCAGTACACCTTACACCTTTACTTCTTAAAGAGGTTTCTGGAATTAAGATATTGATGACCACATTAAGTGTTTATTGGCCAAACCCACTGATTTCAATGACTTCAGCTGGCAAGTTAATGTTTATGGGGACCTCCTGACTCCCCCTGATGGCAGATGTCAGGAGAGATAAGGATCAGGCTGTTGGATTACAGTTGTTGTTCCTTTTGTTCTTGAAGATAAGTGTCTCCCCTCTTTCTCTTTTTTCCCCTGCCAAGTTTTGCATACATCCACCACTCAGTCTAGGCAAGTGTGAATGTGTATGGAGGAGGGAGGGAAGGCAGATGTTCAGCCAACACCTATCCTAAGTGTATGTGTAGTGTCAGGTGTGGAAACCCCACCGATCTCATCATTATCATAGTCTTGGAAAATCCTTTTAAGTTGGCCATAAACTTTAGATAGCTGTCAGCCAAACGCTCATTCAGATGACAGCTATTCATCCAGATCTTCCCATAAACATGCATGCTTGGCCAATTATTTGTGTTCTCAATAGAAAGAGAAGATTAAGCCACTGCTAAGTACTTCTGATGGCATCTTAACTCTCCTATGAAAATAAAGGATTGGACGGGGTTATGGTTGGAGATAAAAAGTTATGACCGTGCATTCACTGCACTGGATAAGCAGCCATGCGTGTATAGATGAGTGTCCCTCAGCACCCCGATAATTTAATTTGGGGAGCAAAGTCTGAGCTAGAGTAGATAGAGTAGAGTAGAGCAGATTTGATCATGTGACCAAGAGTCGTGTTGTCGGCAGAGGAATGAGACTTCCGGCTACCCACTGTTCTATGCACATCTAATAATCGAGGCGCTGGAGGACTTTCATCTATATAAGTCTTCTTATCCAGTGCAGTAGATGTAGTGTGCCAATTTTTCATCTTCCTGCATGTCCCATTTAAGAACCTAGATGCCAATAATTTTGCCGTCAGGGTCAGTACACCCCCATACAGATTTAATGGTTCGCCAGTCCCATTGAAAATGGCATTGTCTGCAGACCTGTAATGTGTTTGGCTAGCTGTAGCAATAGCCAGCAAACTCTCAATGGCTGTGTACATGAGGTGTAAGGTGAAGAACGTGCTAAATGAGGAATGCTCTCCTAATGTGCAGTCTTGACCCCTTGCAGGTGTTGCACGTATCTCGTCCTACAAGTTTTTTGCATTGTGGAAAGGTATTAGGGGGTAATGCTGCAGTTGACCCATGTTCAGCAAATGACTCAATAAATATCAGCTAACTAAAGGCATTTAGCAAAAACCTTGTCCAAAATGAGACTTCTCATCAGGGATCAAGACAAACAGCCCTTAACTGAGCTTATCTCTGGGTTGAGACCATTTGTTGCATAGACATTTTTGACATATAATAGGGGTTAGCCTTGGAGGATCTAAAAACCAGCAGACATGTTGGATTATAGGAGACAGTAAATTACTTGCTCTCTGCTCAAACAACGCATTTTGTCAGATGACCCCTACATATTTGCAAGCTTTTATAATCTCTGTGTGTCAGGGAGGAATGTGATGTATTACCGAACACCTTCTGTACATTTGGTTATCTGTAGAAGAAGGATAGAGGTCTGCCTGCTCCGTGTGGCTCCCATCACCTCTGGCTCATTACACTGCAGTGAATCATCTCACTAGTACAATACAGATGCTTTTCTTGTGTTCCTCACTGATCCTTACCAGCACTCTTGACCTTGTAGTGAAGAGCCTATTCCTCCTTTATCGGAGTATGCAATTCAAGATGCTTGAATAATATATAGAAGATATTTCCCTTGGTGTTTTTGTAGAATGTTGTTCATCTATTCTTCTCTTATTTAAATGCGAATGAGCATGCCAATGTAATAGAAGAGATAATGTAACTGAAATGATCTGTATCTGTAATAGGAATATATTGTAGCCCAGTACAAACACCATCAGAAACTAAAAGGAATAGACAAAACTACTTACTCCAGTGTTCTGATCCACTGAGCCAGGGGCGTAGGAAGTAATCTTGGGGCCCCATTCCACGATGACCACCTTCAGCAACAAGTTCAAAACATGAGGTTTATGGTCATTTTGGTTCACAGAATACACAGTAATGTTACAGTACAGTTATATTCTTTAACAGCACAGAAATCATGCACACAGGGATGTCACAGTATAAGGACAATGCACCCAGGGATATCACAGTACAGGAACAATGCTTATATTGAAATTACAGCGCAAACATTATACTGTGATGTCACAGTACAGAGACAATGCACCCAGCGATGTCACAGCATGGGGACAGTGCACCCAGTGATACCCTGACCAAATCCTACAGACTCCTAATGGGTTTAGGAGTGGTACATAATCTGGTCATTTTCCTAGGGCCTTTTGATAACCTGGTATACTGTTCTGATAGACCAGTTGATCGGAACTTGGATTAAAGGGGTTATCCACCTTTACAAAACTGATGTGCTATCATTAAAATGTAAACTATGTCGGGAGATGAAGAACATGTTTGGGTATGAAAGCCAGCAAAATATTAATGTGACCAGCATCTTAGAGGTTATTTACATAAAGTTATCTTCTTATGTCAGAGCAACCCCTGACAGAAATGTTTCATCTCCTAGCAGACCACTAATGCCATCCCTGCCTCAAATATGCTTGGTATATATTGCAATTTGACTTTCTGCTACCCTGTCTGAGATTAGAATGTGACCGGGGGGGAAAAAGCCAGTCTTTGTGATCTATAGGTTCGTATGGTTTGAAGCAAGATTTAAAAAGCAGGGTAAATCCTTGCAGGACTCCTAAGAGAGGTAGTGAGAGTCCGGATTACTCTGCCCAGACACAGTGATTGACAGTCTTCTGTGTGGGCTGGGTAGTCAGGACACGGGTACAATATAACTACAGGACTAATAATTTCATGATTCGTGCCTCAAGAATGTCCCTTTGTCTGTAGGATTGTCTAGCTTTACATGAAGAAAATGTTCTCCGCTTCCCATTTTATGTGACATAAATGAGTAATGCAAATAATGAGCTACAGATGGCGATTCCGACAAAATTCCATTCCACGACTCTTAGAGATCTGGCAAGATTATGAAAACAGATATGGCTTTGTTTATGTTCTTAAAGGAAATGGCAGATAATGACTACCATTGGTAAATTGTGTACTCTACTTTGGGTCTGAACATGGCAGTGTAAAATATGTTGGCATGTTGCTGTCATGTTGCATTTCTAGTTGTGATACCACAATTTTGCAAACCCCCTGATACAACTGCAATGTGTGAGTCTTATTGAGTCTTATCCCTTCCTAACTGTATGGTCTAGCAGGAATGTTTTGATGTGGTCATCAGCAATCTTAAAGGGGTTGTCCAAGACTTTACTATGGATGACCAACCCTAAATTAAATCCTGGACAAACTGTGCTAGCCAATTGTATTGTTAGATACTGTGTGTCAGTGGCCTAGAGGCACCTGCCACAACACAGGAAACAGAGTTGTGAAAGTACAGAACAGCCACTCCCTGGGCGGCTGCACTGCCTGAACTTGACTACATTTTTCAGTTGGGGAAACAGATGACATGAATAACCGTGGAAAGAGAACATATTTCTGCAGTTACAGCAGCCAGTATAAGAGATTTGGAAAATACCTATGGCTATTTACCCACTGAGCCAGATGTTGTAGATAATCAACATTTACTTATTAGCTTTAGGTCTCCGTAGAGCAATATGCAGGAGGTTGTATGCATATACACCAATGATCCCAGTTTTGCCAGGACAATCATGTGAACTGGACCACAAAATAGGCTCAGGCTGGGTTCACATCTGCGCCAGAGTTGAGACTCCATCACAGAAACCGCTGGAAATCATCGGAGAGAAATGTCCTGTAAAAAGGACTTTTCTCTCCGCCAGCTTCATTTTTAAAATGGCAGACCTTATTATAGTCATTGGGGTCCGCCAGTGTCCGAGTGTAACCTCTGACATAGTAGTCCAGCTGACTCGAAGAACAGAGAGCACAATTCCACTGCCACTACCGGACATCCAAGGGGTCATGCCTGAGCACGACATGCCAACCCAGGGTTCCACAAGCCTGGGGAGGCTGTGAGGCAGAGTCCCTGGTTCATGAATGGTTACCCAGCAGCTCTGACCAAGCCGGCAGGCCAGACCAGAGAGCACCAGGCCTGGGCAGGCTGTGAGGCTAAGTCCCTGGCACATGAGTGGTTCCCCAGTGTGCATAAGTCCAGCTCCTTCAGGCATAAGTCCTGAGAAGCCTGTGAGTATGTCCAGCAAAAGCTGTGGGGACAGAAGACTTTTCTCTCCGCCAGCTTCATTTTTGAAACGGCGGACCCTATTATAGTCATTGGGGTCCGCCACTGTCCGAGTGTAACCGCTGACACAGCAGTCCAGCTGACCCGAACAACAGAGAGCACAATGCTAGTGTGAACCTAGCATCACAGGCCTCGAAATGTTGCCGAGTATGTTGTATAGGAGTCCACAGGGTCCCTAAAGTTTCTTATATTTGCTTGTACTGTTGATTTGTACAAAGTTTGTTGAAAAGTTTTGTCCATTTGGGCAATGCCTATGCATTTTAATAGCCTCTTGAGTTGGTTGTGGGGGGTCTTGCTGCATGACTGACCTGTGACAAACTGTTATTGCTGAAAAAATGTCTGGCTTCATCATTCATATGCACTGTTTGATAACCAACACTACAGACTTCCATTGAAATATCACAAGGCATTATGGGAAAGGAGCTGGGGAGCTCATGCGCCCTCTATTGGATGTAACAAATCCTCAATTTGCTTTTGACTCACCGAGCCTTGAGACAGCAAAAGGGATTTTAGCCAAGCCAATTTCACTTATCTGCATACAGCGCTGTTTCCGGATCGTTGTCCTTCATCAGTACAGAGCAAAGTGAATTGGCTGGCTTAGTGGGAGGCAAAATGGCTGCACTGGATGAGGCTCTTGGGTTTAACAAATCTAGGATGCTGGGAATGGGGAACTCTTCTCGTTTTTATAAGCATTTCCTATATATGGGTCTCTGAGCCCTTTTACATGAATGTGGTAGGGCCAAGAAATAGGATCCATGTGGGGCCTGCATTTCCTGGCCCGACTGCAGCACCTTGTGAGTCCTGTACAGTAGTGCCATGGTAAATCAGAAGCCCACATCATAAATCACTATGCTTCTGTGAGTTCAGATCCTATGACATATGTGTGTACATAGCACACATTTGTATGAAAGCGCCCTATGCTTGGATTTTATAATGTCATGGACTCTGTTAGTGTCTGGCATATAGTGTTAGGGGATGGAAATGGTGATGAAGTTAAAGGTGTTCTCAGGGACTGAGATCTTGATCAACTCTCTTTAGGGCACGTCATCAATGTTAGATGGTTGACAACTGGAATTCCCACCGATCAGCTGATTGGAGGGGCTGAGGTGTTAAGATAAGTGCTGTGGCCTCTTCTCACCTTACCAAGCACAGCACCGTACATTGTATAGTGGCTGTGCTTGGTATTGCAGAATGGGACTGAGCTGCAGTATGAGCAATGGGTGTGAAGTGTCACTCAGCCAAGTGCACATGTTTTTAAACAGCTGGTTGGTGGGAGGGGGGTGCCCTGGTGTTGGACTACACCAAATCTATAAGGATAGGTCACCAGTATCTTATTCCTGGATGTCCCTTTTTATTATGATGCATTGCCCTCTGAAGGGTATAGTGCAGGGGTGTAGCTATAGAGGATGAAACAGGAGCAGACATTACTGGCCCCCGGACCCTGAGGGGGCCCATAACACACAATATTCCACTATTGTAAATGGCATAAGGTAAGTAGGGCTCTCATTACAGATTTTGCATTGCGGCTGGGCCTCTGGTATAGTGTATATGTAGATGCGGAGCTCGGTATAATACGTGTCATAGTTTGAGCCCACAAGCTGTGCATGCAGTCTATGGTTTATTTTGCATTTATGCTTCATTGGGTTGTGATTGCTCGCTGAGAATGAACATCCCGTTTCCTGTGGCGCTGTGAGCCTGCACAGGCCCGGTCATGTTGTAATTGCAGGTTGGTTTCATTGGCGCACTTTAAAATATTGTTAAAATCTTCTGTTATCATTGAGATTTATCGTAATGTTTAATGTGCCTGTCTCTGGCGTGATACCAGGATGATGCATTAAGCAATTTACAACAAATTCCTCCATGGACTGAACCTCCGATACTTTATAATATTGAGGGGATTACAGGACTTGGAAACTTTGCTGCCAATAAATCTTCCTTTTAAAAATGTCCAGAGCTGTGTTCAGATACATTGTCAGGATCTGATCTATCACTGAATATGCGAGGGAGGAGAGAAGTGTATCTGTTACCCCCTACTCATGTTGACAGCACCTTAATGGTTCTCAGAAACATACTTAACCCTGCCTTATCTACTTTTTTGTGAACATAATGCAATGGGGGAATTTACCACCAATCTATACCTTTAAAACTGGTATAGATGATATCATAATGTGGTGCCCATTTCCCAAAAGGCACTTTCTTGCGCCAAATGTGCACCACATCCCCCATTCTGTGCCTTGCTCTCTACTTTCTGTGAATGTGGGAGGAGTGAGCCACATTCGCACTACTTTTTGCCTTGAGTTATATAGAAAATCTATGCCAGTTCCTGAGTGGTGTAGATCTCCTTTCTGGCGCATGGACGTGTCTGATATATTAAGAGGCCTTTTTTATATATCAGTCGCACCTTGTGCCTGTTGGGCCTTTATTAAGACTGGCATATGAGCTACCAGTCTTACTAAATCTGACTCCTTGTATTTTATTATGTAGGCAGGAGTTTTAGCCTGATTTAAGTGTACTTTATTTTTGGTTGCTTTGTCAACTTAGGCCCTGTTCACATGTTGGAAAATGAAGAGGAAGTTGAGGGACGGGAATCTCTCACCTTGAGGAAAGCACCAGTGAAGGTGTGTAGAGTTTTGAATTGTCTTTTGCCCTCTACTAAGCATCTACATAACACAAGGCATTATGAGAAAAGGAGCTGGGAAGCTCATGCGCCCTCTGTTGGATGTAACAGATCCTCAATTTGCTTTTGACTCACTGAGTCTTGAGACAGCAAATATGCAGATAAGTGAAATTGGCTTGGCTAAAATCCCATTTGCTCTCTCAAGACTCAGTGAGTCAAAAGCAAATTGAGGATCTGTTACATCCAACAGAGGGCGCATGAGCTTCCCAGCTCCTTTTCCCATAATGCCTTGTGATAAGAAGAGGAAGTTGAGGCAGACAATCCACCTTGGATTCCTCTTTGTTTTCTGGCCTCCGGCTGACAGTGGTGGAATGCCGATGCGGACTCCTTGGCTGAATAGACAGCTGAATTTTTGGCAATTTCGAACAGGGTGCTTATTTTTTTCAGCATCCTTCTGCAATTTCTATTCTGTTCTGTTCTATTTTAGGGGCATAGTGATCATACCTTTTGTGTGTCAAAGTGCAAACTTCATTCTGAGAATAACAGTTTTTAATCTATATGGAACTGAGCTGCTCATCGCTTCTTTTTTCTCCTGTGGTTGCTGCACATTAGGAACTATCAATCTTTATTTTACGGGATGGTATTGGGTGGAGGCCACAGGCAACATGAGTGATCTGGCAGGCTGGTGATGCCCCAGGTACATCGGGCAGCTCATTTGTTGTTGGTTTTCTTGGTGGTAAGAATGCACTACTTCACTTCACCACTAACCATCCCTACAACAACATACCAGTGGTTTAGAGGCTATTTTGGTGGTGGTAGACTCCCTATAATTCACCCACAAAATAACTACATTACCTAAAAGACAGAATTAATGGGAATGTAATACCTCCATAATGTAATAATGTAGTAACTCCGCTCACAACTATATATCCTACCCTTTTTACTTTAGAATTGCTTTCCCTTTTTATAGTTGTTATAATATTGTATGGCACACAGAAAATATTACACTTCACCGTAGAATATATACTCCGTAGTCTTGTATGCTGGAGCAGAGTCCATTGGATGTTACTTTTTCATTGCAGTCATTTTCGCACCTCTGGCCTGGAAGGAAGACAGGAGCCCTAAGCTGTTTGGCTCCCTGAGCCTTTTCTTTGCGTGCTTGTGCCCAGTCCCCAGCCTTGTCCTCAGTCACCTTGTGTAAGCAGCGAGCACACACTGACACACACGATACTCAGCCTGATATCCACAGGCGGCTCTAGAAGGGAGAAAAAGCCTTTCCTGCCTGCACTTAGTCAGTGATGATTTGTTCGCTGGCTCCACGCCATATTCCTGAGGATTCCTACATACTTTTGGTTTTCCAGCAGTGCTGCTGATGCTTGCCAGAAAATGTGATAGTTTTCAGGATCTGAGGGAGGGCATGTGGGGAATCTCACTGGGACCCTTTTGATTTCTTTGCTCATTTCTTGCTTCCATGCAGTAAGTGTTTTGATACTTTTACATTGACTATGAAGGCGACAACATGTTTTCTATGTTGAGTACATGCTCATAAAGACATTGTTATATCTGTATATATATTTTTTTGATTCTGTTGGATTTTTACCAGTTTTATTGAGCAATTCATTTTTCCTCTCTTCCAGTATATTCATTTTGTATAGGTGTATTCGTCAGTTTGTGTACACAGCATGCCTTCATCCCCACCCAGAATGTAGTATCATCCATGGACATAAATGGTCTCCAGATGCTTTAGGCTCCATCAGTGTGCAAGTCTGTATTTTTTTTTTTTTTTGTTTTGTTTTTTAATGAGCGCTAGCACACTGCTGACCCTTTTATATTCTGTAGCCCCATACACATGTCCATGTATTATTACAGTTCCATGTAGGGGGCCGCGAGCCTGGTGCAAAACTCAGGACAGGCCCTATTCCTTTCCATTTTGCAGCCTGGGCTCACTACATGAAAGGAATAAGTCCGTGGAGAGGACGAACGGCACACAGATATCATCCATGTGCAGTCCATGCTGTTTTCCCACTGTCGGTAGATGCACACATTCGTGTGCATGTAGCCTTACTGTTGGCATGACCCAGGACTCATGTTAGCGCTCACCTTTACTTCTTCGGACAGTCATTCTTTGATATATCCTATATAGTCAGAAGGGGGCTTCATCAGAGAAAATAACTTTACTCCAGTCCTCTGCAGTCCAATCTTTGTACTTCCTGCAAAAATGTCAGTCTGTCCTTCTGAAGAATGGTTGTCTGGAGAAGAAAAGGTGAGTGCTATCATGAGTCCTGTGCATGTGGATAGTGCACTGAGACCATTCATGTGTGGGGTTTCTTTTCATCCCAGGCAGTGCTCACTCACAATTTTGCCTAAGAACACTGCCATGAATAAAGAATGTATCTAAAGATCATCCAAGAGGAACTTCTCCCAAATATCTAGGAGCAATTTGGTGATGAACAATGCTTATTCCAGGATTATGGAGCACCATGTCACAAGGCAAAAGTAATATCTAAGTGACTCAGTGAGCCAAATATTAAAATTGTGGGTCAAGAAACTTCTGATATCTAAATCCCATTGAGAACCTGTGGTCAATCCTCAAAAAGCAGACAGACAAACAAAAAGACAGAAATTGTAATAGGAGCTGGTAAAATCTGCCATTACCTGCTAGAGTAATCTAGTAGGTAGCAGCCTAAAGTACCTTTGGGGGTGGGGGGCACTATATTGTGTGGGGGTCTATAATGGGGGCACATACTGTATGGAGGACTGTAAATTGGACACTTACTGTATGGGGGCCTATAATGGAGCTAATTATATTGTATGGGGGCCTGTAATGGGAACAGTATACTATATGGTGTTCAATAAAGAGACAATTAACCATGTTGGAGGATCCGTAAAGGGGGTGTTATACCATGTGAGGGCTGGGGAGGCTCAGACAAAAGTTTGCTGTGGGTCCTCATCTTTCTTAGTTACACCCCTGCATTGCAGCCACTATAGGAGAAATGTAGTATTTTATTTAGCCATTTAAATGAACGGTTGACCATGTGCTAGATGGAAATAGATGTATTTTGGTGGGCTGCACACTCACCATGCTCTCAGCTGCTCCATCCAACAGCAAGTCTCGGACTACACTATGCATGCTGTGCTTTAGTAGTCTAAGAAGCTAGTGGCCATTTTGCCAAAATGAATATGGCACTGGGAGGAACATCAGAAAGATTATAAATAATAGGACACCAGGTATTTTAACTGTGTTATGCATTTATTGTAAACTAAAATGTTGCATTAAAGGGGTTATCTGGGGCTCTGTGATTGGCTGAAGCTGTGCTGCCTTGGAAAGAGGAACCGGATCTTCCACCCCTTTAACTTACTCCTTCAAATAAGGCTCCATCGCAGTTACTTGCTGTTCTTGGATAGCAAATTGTTAAAATCTTCCTAAAAATAGAACCATAAGAGCTGCAGCTTTTAGCAAACATAGTTTATTTCACTTTAATTGGACTCGGCGGTATCGTTCTTAAGCTGTAATACTTATTTTTGTAGACTGCTTTATGTACGTGTCTACAAGTAACCTCTGAAGACCTTGTTTTCTTGTAAAAGTTATGAAGCTATATTGATTGTTCCTGCATTACTTCTGATTCTGTAAGGGTTAATTTGAGATGGCATTGAGTTTGTTAATCCACCTTGCCTTAGGGATGACTCTTTCCTTAAACTTCTTTTTCTGTAGATGTATTATATAGAGAGATTTTATGTTTTACTTCCTCTATGTACGAATGATTTATATTATGTAATATTATGGAACATCAGGTCCAGTAGAGAGGAGAACCTAGTCACAGTAGTGCCTCTATAGCACCTTGTAGTGTGTAGTCTCTATATACAACATGCTGTATACTGTCAGAGGTGCACATACATGTACCGGTGGGCATTGGAGGATGGGAATACCCAACAGCATTCACGGTATAGTGTATATAGACGGCTTCCCTGGTATCTTCTCATGTACAGTTTCAGGGCAGATAAATGTATTTAGCATGTACACAGCTTCAATAATTCACTCTATTCATAAAGGAAAAGGATAAACGCGTAGATGATAATCTCGTCACAGTGTGATCCACTAAGGGGACTCCTTATAAGCTGTAATGTTTGGAGGAACCATGCTGAAAGTATTTGATTCCTCTGTAGCACCTCTAGAGGGTAAATTAAGAATTACACATTGCCTATTGAAAATAGTGTGGTGTCCATGTACTCCTGGGTCCTCCAGAGTGACAAAGACTATAGATGAGGGTCCGCTTGTCCTTGTATCCTGCGTGAGATCAATGCTTACTTTTCTTAAAAATGAATAGATTAAAAAAAAATAGAAAAAAACTACAAGGGTAGATCTGAAATGAACCTAAAAAGCTGATCAGGTGATGGCCCCGGATCCTGCTGCCTGCACTACTAGCAAGCAGTTGATTTTGCTGGGGAAAGGGCAGTTCCTTTGCAGTGGCCGAAATGGGCTTCTCCTTGATGTCCATATGCTCTAATAAGGAATATGGACAGGGGTAGTCTTCATGAGACATCTCCTTTAGCATAGAGAAGGTTCAGCGATAATCTTAGCCTAATATTTTACAGTCTTGTTTTCTTGCTGTTCTTCCCTAATGATGCCTCCGTCACGATTTCTGAAGTAATCCTCTGGGCATTACAGTCAGCCCGACATTAATGTCCTCTTCTAAAGAGATTACTTCTATTATACAGTAGTCTAATATTGCTCGCATTTGTTCTGGTCTCTTCAGCTGTTGTTGGTTTTAAATGTCAGGGCGTTCATTGACTTTATTATCTGGTTTTGAGATCCTAATGTAAGACGTTTGTCTATGACTTTATTTATGAAGCTATTATCTACAGTATATTCACTTACCACTGGAAAGTTGTCATCGTGCTCTCAATCTGCTACATAAATAGATTTCTGAAAGCCTTATTTATTTCTTACTATTCTTAGGGGATCTGGATATTAAAGCCTTTGTAACTATATAAAATGCATTTTAATTTTTACTGGTCAGCCATGGATATTAAAGAAGCATGTGAACATTATGTGGGGGGAGGGAGTTGCAGTTTGGGAGCCCTCTCTATAGGTCAGAGTGGAGGACCGATAAAACGAAGGACTGCTGTCTGGTATATTATACATGTCCATGTAGGACCCTTCTATACCATGTTTTTTGTCAATAATGCTATCTGTTATTATAGATCCATAACAAGGGATACAAATTGTACAGTGCTGCGGAATATGTTGGCGCTATATACATAAAATTTATTATTATTATTATTATTATTATTAAGGGATACATACAGAACCATTAATTTCTAAGGCTCCGTGCACATAGTTGTATTCTTTACGGATCAGTGGGGCAGCTGCAACATATGGAGCAGGTTCTATTCCTGTCTGATTTTGTGACTCAGTCTTGTCAATTCAATTGATAGATGGAAGCACAGACTGATAGATGACATCCATGTACAGTCTGTGTTTTCATCTATGTGCCACCTCATCTTTTTTCCATTGACCTACATGGAGTCTAATACATATGTATTCATTTGTATGTCACCACGTGCAGTGGTGAACCTAGCCTCTTTGCTGCCTGAGGCGGACTATAGAAAGAGGCCCCCTCCCCCCCCCCCCCAAAAACAAACAAAAACAAAACAAAAAAAAACTGAGTTTCCATGCTACTAGTTTAACACACTGTTATCGTCGCACAATATACACAATACATAAAGTTATAAAACAGTTTATAAGAATTCTTCTTCCTGTATTACTTCAGTATCAGATCAACAACACGTCATTAACAATGAAAGTAACTTCACACGTCTTCTGCTTGGTGGATGGACGAGGCCACGTGGCCGCCATTCTCTATAATAGTAGCGCCGCAGATAGCTGAGTACTGGACTTCGGGTATCTTTGGCACTCCCATTGAAGTGAATGAGAGCCACGCGGGTTCGTCCATCCACCAAGTGACACACCTATATATATGGCTGCAGCCAGGCTGGATTCCCACCTAGTGGGGGGAAAAACCCAATTCTCAGGCTCAGTGGGGGTCTCAGCAGACAGACCCCCATCACTCAGGTATTTATCCTCTATCATTTAGGTGAATACAGGGCAGTAACATTCTGTGACTTACAGGTGACGTCTCTGACTATTCCTTCACATTTCCCTTCTCTTCCCTCTGGACCGCCATGACCACTTTTCCAGCTGTGACTTGTCTCTGTAAAGGTTGCAACACAGACATCTTTGGCTCCTCACTTTTCCAGGCATCCAACCCACATTGTCCTCACCTACACAAAGCTCCCATTCTGCTGCTACCCCCAATTATATAATATATGATATAACCCCCCATAATGAATAATACCCCCAAGTGCATCTTTATATTAATAACATCCGTGTGTACCCTGTATAAATGGTGCCCCTTATTAATAATGCCCCAGGTGTTAACTAATTAAAAGGTTTTCCAGGTCATTAATAAATTAATCAGTGGGGTTCAAAAACCCAGGACCCCCACTGATCAGCTGTTTGAATGGTACCTGTGTAAGCGCCGTGACCGCTTCTCTGTTTACATAGTGTAATTCATCTCATAGCGGCCATGTAATGTAAATGCAGCCTCGTCCTGTACATGTCTACAGTATGTGACAAGGCTACAATTATATCACACGGTCACTATAAACAGACAGCGTATAATATAAACAGGTGCCATAGCCCATGTTTAAAGCGCCCCATTTACACACACTATAATGTTCCACAGCAGCCCCTGCACACAGTATTACACAGTGTTATGGCCCGCAGCGGCCCCTGCACACTGTATTATGCCTCTCAGCGGCCCCTGCACACGGTATTATGCTCCATAGTGGCCCCTGCTCACGGTATTATGCCCCACATTGGCCACTGCACACGATATTATGTTCCACAGCAACTCCTGCACACAGTTTTATGCCCCATATTGGCCCCTGCACACGGTATTATGCTCCATATTGGCCCCTGCACACGGTATTATGCTCCACAGTGGCCCCAGCACACGGTATTATGCTCCATAGTGGCCCCTGCACTGGTATTATGCTCTATAGTGGCCCTTGCACTGGTATTATGCTCCATAGTGGCCCCTGCACTGGTATTATCCTCCATAGTGGCCCTTGCACTGGTATTATGCTCCATAGTGGCCCCTGCACTTGTATTATGCTCCATAGTGACCCCTGCACCCGGTATTATGCTCTATAGTGGCCCCTGCACTTGTATTATGCTCCAGAGTGGCCCCTGTACAGGGTATTATGCTCTACAGTGGTCGCTGCACAGGGTATTATGCCCCATAGTGGCCCACCCATGAACTATTATTATACTCTGGGGTCTTTTCAGACCCCAGAGTATAATGATTGGAGACCCAGGGGAGAATACAAACATAAAACCAGAGTTACTTACCTATCCTGGACACCGGTGCACTCCTTGCAGCTTTCGGCCCTGTTTAATTGCGCACACACGTCACGTGATCAGGCCGGTGACGTGACCTGATGACGTCACCAGAGGCCCCAAGCCTGCTCGGAGTTACATCGGATCGCAGGAGGTGAGTAACACTGGTTTTTATGTTCCCTCACCAACCCTAGGCCTCCGATTATTATACTCCGGGGTCTGAATAGACCCTGGAGTATAATAATAGTAGTATTTGCGGCCCGCGGCCTAACTTACCGATCCCCGCGGCCGCTCACAGCGGCATCCACTTCCCTTTCTGCGGCCCATAGCAGAAGGGGAAGCGGGGGGCGGCCACGAGCAGACGCGGGGTAGGTAAATAAATAGGCCCTGACCTGCCGGGGATACTCCAACAGGTTACGGCATATATATATATATATATATATATATATATATATATAAAAAAGCTATACTCACCTGCGATGCCTTGATGCAGCCGCTGCCGCCTCCTCTTCTTGTCCGCGACGTCTGTGTCTCAGCGTAGGCGGCGTGATGACGTCATTGTATCGCCGCCTGCGCTGAGATGTGACGTCTTGTAAACCAGCCCAGGACAGGCCGCGCTCAGCTCTGGTTTTTTTTTTTTTTTTTTTTTTTAAAGCGGCCTGTCCTGGGCTGGTTTACATTAAATAGTAAAAATGCTGCCCCCGGACAGTGCCGCCCGAGGCGGCCGCCTCACTTCGCCTCATTAGCGGTGCGCCCCTGACCACATGATACTACATACAAACTTTTATAGCTAGGTACAACGATCACTGGTGGTTTCTGAAGCCCCCTTTCCTTAAAGCAAAGTAGGATTCATGCTAAGCAAAAGTAGTTAAGAAGATACCAACCCTTTAACATAATTTTCCAGGAAGTAAATTTTTTTTTTTTTTTTTTTTTTTACCAACAGCTCAAAATAGATAAATAAAAATGACGTAATACCTCTGCAGTTCCTATTTCAACTCTGCCAATGTCCCCTGCCAGTCTCTACTGCCATGTCCCTCTGGGCACATAGAAAATAACTGCTCAGCCAATCACTTGCCACAATGGTCCTTTTCAGCTCCCTTAAATCCCCTTAAGAGAGACTAAAAGTTTTCCAACATTTTTTGTATTTATAGTAAAAATAAAGTTCCTTTATCTGTGATATATATATATATATATATATATATATATATATATATATAAAAAAGTTACTTTGCAATATCAATGTTATTTCTTTCGTTTATTTCTCTGAAATACGGAAGGTTGCATTTTGGATTCTGTGATTTTTTTTATTTTTTTTTTATTTTTATTTTTTTCATGATATTGTGCCCACATGTGAATTTCCAGCTTTATATGTGTTGTTTATTACGCTCTAGGTCTCGCTTGTGACTTTATAGGATGTTTTTACGTAAACAGGCAGAGTTGTTTTTGTTGCACCTGGAAATGACATGGCTCCCCTGTGTGCTCTGCATTGTACAAAGCTGGAAGCAAGAGCACGAAAGGCAATGAAATCTACCGGCCTTCTTTTCAATATACACGTTAGAAAATCAGAGATGGAAAAATCTAAAGGGAAAATGAATACCAATTTGCAAAGCTATAAATTTACTTGTCTCATGCCAGAATTAAAGTAGTGTTTGTTTTTTTTGTTTTTTTTTTACGGTGGGTTCCGCCTTCAAGGTTAGTAAAGTTGCTTGAGTAACTCTGGCTTTAGACATTACACTTTTGTCAATAGAATACAATAATTTTGTGGGTTCCACTTACAATCTAATCTCTTTTGGGACAGGCCAATATCATCATAATGTGTCCTGTCTTTGGAAACAGATTAGAGTTTGGATTCTTTCCCCCAACGCAAATGCCAACACAAAAAATACATGGTAACCGCTTATGTTTTGGTGGAGTCTTAGCTGCTGACTGACCACCACTTTAGTAACCCATATTGACCTAGTGAAAGATGTGGAAACCACATAAAGAGTCCCTGAACGTCTGAAAAATAACAATCATTCAGACGTTCTTGTCCGTTATTGCTCACTGTTTTTGGGATCATGGACACAGTGACTGTCCTTGATAATAAGCTTCACATTAATGACCAGCTTCAAGGGATTGTCCAGAGGGGAAGAAAGTTTAAATCTTGCTCAGAATAGCGTAAAAAATACTCTCCTCACGATACTCACCTCTTCTGTTCTGATACTACTGTCCTCTATTCCTCGACCCTTCTGTCACACAGGGATTATCTTGCCCCTAGCTGTGACCTGCTTCGGCCAGTGATTGGCTGAGCAGAGTTTCCTGTGTGTCGAGAGGGGGCAGGAAGTAAAGACTAGCAGGGGACCTGGGAAGCATCTGACAGAAGCGCTGAGGAATCTTTAACTTTTTGTTAACCTCATTCTGATTGTGTACCCATTGGAATTGGAAAGTGAATTTACGTAGCTGTTACCCTATTACATTAAGGACATGTTCATGTCTCAAGAAGCAGAGTAATAGAGCATGTCAATGGTTCTGACTTCTTAGGCTTTGTAATTCCCTTATTGTTGCCCTGTGGTTCCTCGGTAGCTGCTCTCCTACTCATCTTAAGTACTATCATTAGTACTTATTGAATTGAAGGATTTCATCAAAAGCTGTAAGTAAAATGTTGGGCTTTGATTTCAAATTGCCTGTGTGGTTGCTTATAGTTCTAGACAATGGAGGTTTGTATGTCGGCTGTGCATGGAGGAGCCCATTGGTTGTAGTTTTCTACTTCAGTTCACTTATTTGGGCGGCTCGTGTTTTCTTCATCGCAGTATTTCTGGTTCTTGTTTACTATACATGGTTTCCTCATTTGGAAATATTCACATCCTATCTCCAGCATCGTTGATAAATACTATTGTTTCTACCTTAGGGCTTGGAGTTTAGCTTTTGTTGTGAAGACCTTTAGTCAGCATAATAGAACATTTTATAGGCTTACCCCATGATGAGATGCGTGTTGTTAGAGCTCCAGGGTACTCCATAAATGAAGGGCACAGTGGGGGTGGTCATAGCTGCTGTACCTGTTTCCACCTAGTGTGTTTTTGAGACAACTGACACTTTAAAGGGATTTTGTCACCAGAACTCAGGACAGGGTCACCTAAATCAATGTGCAGGGTTGGGTTGATATCCTATCTATGTGGTTTTATCAATATGCAAATGAGCTCTTTGGAGCAAAGAGGCTGTTGCCGCTTACTTCTTTGGAGCAATGACAACACCCTCATTGCTCCAAAGAGTTCATTTGCATATTGACAAATATAGTGATATCCTGGCAACAAAAGCACTGATTCACAAGTGGTAAACACCATTTGATTCAGGTGACCCTATCTGTGGGGCTAGATTGATATGCTGGGTTCTGGTGACAGACTTCCTTTAACAAAAGAGTAAAAAGTTTAGTAGAGCGCTCATTCTGCCAACTGCTATCTTTCCCATACACATAACATGCTCTTTTGGCTGAGCGTGCTTGTATTGTGAATGGTGAAGAAAGCCTCTGCCAGACTTCTCTGTTGGTGACTTATCTCCCTAAGAATAAAATGATTGAGGGAAACTTGTAAGACTCCTCCATACACATTACTTGGTCAACTGGTTTGAACATTTGCCTGTGGACAGGAGTAGTGCATTTCCTAGATTGGAAAACCTCATTGGAGGTATATATAAATAACACTGTTTTCCATTACTTTGGTTAACATGGTCAACTGGTATTGCAGTAATCGCAGTTTTGGTGGATATACCTCTTATATAGCCAGCATAACAAAAACTCCTTCCTTTATGCACATTGCCACCTTTTATTTCTACCTTTTTGCATTAATTCCCTAGTTCAAGCATTGCTCCTCCCAACTTATTCCAAGACTAGGAGCCATCTTTCATAACTGCTTTTAACTTCATAGTTGGAGACTAAAGTGGCCCCAGACTAGTTTAGTACCAATAATAGATTGTTCTGAAATATAATACATAGCTTGTAACAGTGAGTGACCTGATCCAACAACCCTGGGGACTCTGAGCTAGCTTCATGTGAATATGCCAATGAGACTGAGGACTCTACAGTCCCTACAGTGTGACACCATGAGTCATGAAGGTGCAAACCTTTTAGGTACGGTTTACTCACTAGGTTGGACACCACTCACACCTTGGTTATGTAACCCTGGCACCCCTGTGCCGGTCCTAGCTGCTATTCCGCAGACCAGGTCTTACACAACACGAAAACAGATAGACGCCTTGGTTGGAAAGGCACTAACACTCATATTGAGAAAGGTGGAAATGGTCCTTATTCTAGCACACTCCATGATTGTTTACAACCCCCTTCTTGTTCACCAGTTCTTTATATTTAGACCACATATGATAATCTGCAGATGTAATGCTTTAGTTTTTCTTATGAAGTACATTATTAGATATAAATTTTTTGTTCTGTTAAATATCTGATTTTTTACTATGGAGAGCAAAAAGCAGATACATTTAGCCTCCATGCACACGAACCATAGTTTTTATCCACAACTGCGGGTCAGCAATTGCGGATAAAGTACGGACCCATTCATTTCTATGAGCCAATACACACAGCCGCAGTTTTTGTGGCTGTGTGTCCGGGCCGTAGTGAAGAGCCGCAAAATATGGAGCCGGTTCTATACCTGTACGTATTTGCGGATCAGACCATTCATTTCAGTGTATAGGTCAGTTAAAACCACGGGTGACACACAGATACCAGTCCGTGTTTCATCCGTGCCATTTTTACTGACCTGTACACTGCGCACAGGCGTGTGTGTAAAACCTTACTGTGTATTAGTTTCTTGCAGACTGAATAAATGTTCCTGACTTAACCAGCTGTATATATTCATACTTCCTGATCTGGTATGGAGCTACACCAGTGCTTACGTCTTAAAAGTTTAGCATCTCTGAATTTAGATGCTCTGGAGGAAGTTACTCCCTTTCTTGCCTTTTGTTTAGTATTCCTTTACTTCCGACTCCTCTCATAATTCCACCCTTCTCACAACAGAAGAGGTGTCTGAGGAATTTCTTATGCTGAAATGCTTCTCTCCTTCACGTTCCGTAATGTGCATTACACTTCCCTTCATAACTAACAGCAGTCTTATCTATTTCCTTACACAGTTCTATGTTCCCGTATTTCAGTTTTCTCCTTTTATCTTTTTATTATACTAAAAATCCTAAAATAAGCCATTCTATTCTCAGAAGGGCTGTAAATAATGATGAGTAGGTTCTTTATACCGACACCACTTTCATCAGTTCATTTTGACCATGGAAATGTAGGCAAAGTTTTTAGGGATTATTAAATCTGAAACCAATTTGCTGCAAAAACAATGGTTGAACTCCGAAGTTTAGACTCTAATTCTCAAATTTCAGATGTTTGTATGCAATCCCTGTCCACAGAACCTATTTGTCCATATGGAGGGCCTAGCTTAAGATCTCCATCTATGGACCAGAACAGAGATTGGCATGCTGAGAGGCTCCTGAAACTGTAGGAAAAATGCTCAGCTGGCCACAGCAAAATTAACCGTTTGCTGGGGTGTTGAACCCATGATGATTAGCTAACTATGAATCCATCCCACCATTTGTCACTGTCGTGGGTGAGTAGGGTTTTGGCTGAGTGAAACAGCCATTTTTTCTTACCTAATATTCTCCACAATTGAGGCCTGGTTCACATCTGTGTTTGGAGAGTCCACTTGGGGACTCTCTGCTTGCATCGTGCGGAAACCACATGGACCCCATTATCGTCTATGGGGTCCGTGGGTTTCGTAGGTAAACTGCTTTTTTATGCATATAGGTTTCTGTTCGGGGGGGTCCCCAAGCGGACTCCCCGAACGGAAACCCGAACGGAGAATGTCAATCGGGCCTTAGCTATATTACAGCTACTAATATTTAGGCAATTGGCTAAATATCAACACATTTGGGGGAGTTTTATCAGTCCATCTACGCAGTCTTGTGGCGTAAAAGGATGTTAATGTGCTGCTGCTTTGGTACGCAACTCTTTCTTGTGCCAAAGATCTCCCACATCGGAGATTGGGCATGTCTCAGTCCAACATATTTATTATAACTCATGCCAATTCCTGGCTGGTGTATTTTTTCCATTGTGGCTCATCGTAGTGGGCTGAATTTATTACTAGGCCAAAGCCTCTTAATTCAGGTATGCCTCCCATCGGTTGGAGACTTTATTAAGACTGGTGTCAGTTGTGTCCTCCAATGATATGATGCACTTGTATGGCAACTAGACTGATAGTAAAAGTTACAGATCCAGTTGCTAGAGATATATGAATGAGGATGTAGACTTCCAGCACCAAAAAAAAAATAAATGTCCTGAAGAGCACATCTCTTTGGCATTAATATAAGTAGAAGTAGAGCTTACAGTCTGTCCTTACAGCTATTTATCAGGTTTATTGAGTGGTTAGTATCTAAGGTGATCATGCTGGCTTTATAATATTCAGACCTCCATGACATCGTAGTGTTTCCACTTCATCACATCACTCGATGACTTCATAGCATGCAGGTTAAGAAAATTGCGTTTGTCTTGATTTCGCTTAAAACTTACTCTTGCTGAATGTTATAGCTTTACAACTTTCCAAGTACAGTGCAAAGTGAACTTAAAAATATTGGCCATAGACTTTTTGTGATTTGCCTGACTACGACAACCAATCATTCCTGATCAGTCAAATTTGCATCTGATGGATTCAAAGTTTCCTTCAAGTTTAGTAACTTTAGTTACTGCTCTTGTAACAATTGAAGCAAAAAAACCTGCACATATAGTATAAAGGGTGAATATATTGGAGGAAGTTTATAACAACTGGTGCAATGGAGAAGAGGAGTGTCTGCCTAAAGCAACCAGTCAGATTCCTCCCCTATCTTTACAGAGGCCCTTTGATAAATGAAAGTCTTAACCTGATTGGTTGCCATGAGTTACTGCATCACTTTTCCCATGACCCAGTTTTCATACATATCACCAGACTTGCTGCACCTTGATATCTTCTAACAGATTATGTCAAAAGCCATTGAAAGAGTCGAGTTTTAAGTTTGTGTTTTTGTGTCTACAGTCACCTATGGAAAAGCATTCATCAATGGTGTTTTCTATGCCGATCTTGATGTCCCCTGCATCAGCAGAGGAGGTGCTCAATACATGATGAGACGCACACCCTACCACGAATTAGGGGCATCCTCTGGCTAAAATCTCTGACAACATTCTGCCGTCATTTATGCCTCATAAGTGGCATGGCCTATGACCCTGCCCACGTTGAGAAAAGTGGCGAGGGTAGCACCACGACACCATTTGAGACTATTTATGACTATTAAGTGGTGGTAAAAAGTCTCAAACTTTTTTTTTTGCCAAAAAAAGTGGTATAATGTAATAATGAATTCCCCCAATGTCCTTCGCCTATCATGGTGGTCTCACTTTGACTCCTATTCTTATATGGGGCATGTCTTATTTTTTCACAGTTTATCCAAACAGCTTGAGTGGGTACTCCAAATGCTTATTTTTTATGCTTCTTATATTGTCGACAATGGAAAAGAAGTAAAAAAAAAACTGATGTTGGCCGAGTTTCAACTATTTACGAGTTGTACATATTGAACCTTCTAAATGTCACCCAGGCTATGTAAATAAATCTGTAAAAGAAACAAAGGTTATATCTGTCATTATCTCAGGGTCAAGTGGAAAGCTGACCTGCCAGGCCTGTATGTAAACCTCCCTTACAGCTGTAATATGTTATCCCATATCCTGGAAATGTATATAAAAAATTAACTGGGTGTTACCATTACCCTTGTCAGTTGGGGGTGGTACTGTCAGCACCAATTGGAGAGTGTTGGTGTACATGGATTACATAGGGCGTTTGGTAACATTTAATTACTAATTTATTGATACTTCTCCAGGAGGAATAAGGGTATGTTCACATGGCGGAATTTGGCGCTGATTTTGTGGGCTGATTTCGACTTTAAATCATCATCAAATTCCATCTTGTATCTGGCTTTTGTTATATTCTATGGGAAGCAAAGATTGAAGCG
Organism: Leptodactylus fallax; assembly: GCA_947044405.1. Classification (NCBI taxonomy): domain Eukaryota; kingdom Metazoa; phylum Chordata; class Amphibia; order Anura; family Leptodactylidae; genus Leptodactylus; species Leptodactylus fallax. The sequence continues at coordinate 887,516 of CAMRHE010000374.1, read as the reverse complement.
GGATGCTGAAAAAAGAAGTGTCCTGGTTGATCCTGATGTGGATACCAGAGCTGATTCAGCCACAGAACGCACAGTGCAAGACACTCCGCTGATTTAAGGCCATTATAGCAAGCGAAAGCCACAACGGAAATTGAAGAAGGATTTCAGATAATTGTCCACCTCAAATTCCTCTTCCATTTCATGTCATTTGAACATACAGTCACAAAGGAACTGCATGGAAAAGTATGGAGAACACAAGTATTTTCAAAGAATTCTATATAAAGAGAGTTAACAGGTACTCTGTACGAGGAATTGATTTTTTTATTTTTTTTATTTCAGATTTAAAGGTTTTCTAGAGTAGATACCACTAGTGTATAAGAGGGAATCCCATGAACAACATAGACATTTCAGTTGAACAGGTAGTCTTATTAAAACATGGTGCAACCTTCCTGACAAAGCACAAGAGTCAAAGATCTCAATTTTCACTTGTGATCTCACAGAGTTGGGCACCACTAAAGTGGCTTCTGACACATCCTACCATGACGCTATGGGTCTCAGAGAGGCTACTTTATGCTATAGTCTCCCCGCCTCTACACAACTTGCTGGTCTGCATCAGTCACCTAGTATGGTAACCATTCTGCACATCCACAGGTCTTCTTCGCTAGTTGCTAAGCCATTTCCTTTCATGGTATCCCAGCAACCCTTGACTGCAAGAGTCTCATATTTTTGGAGGCAGCAAAGCAAAGGTTGAAGCGCTCACTATGAGGCTTACATGCTCAAACCTGACTGTCGTCAGATCCCAAACAGAACCTGGATTTATCACTAAAGGCGATATGCCACTGCAAACTGGAAGTAGTCCAGTTAGAAACAGGGGTGTGTAATGAAGTTCCCTGTACTGCTTGTGCTTGTCTGGAGCCTGTGGACTATGGATGCATGTCCTTATGTAACACCACTGCTCCCAACAGCTTGGTCAGAACGGACTAGATGGTGGTCAGTTCTTCAAAACAACATTCCTCCTTCTCTCAGTCCAATGATGTTCCCCCTCTCAAAGTCTGCCAACTAGGTAAAATGTCTTTGAGTGTGTCGTTGAAGTATGTTTAGCAATCAACGATCTCTCACCAAGAGGTACACTACCCAAAAGTAGCCACTAAGATCCTTTTTATAGGACAGCAGAGGAAGCACTTTTACGCCCTCTTGTGGTAAGACCCAGTGTCTAATCAGTCCACACCGGTAATCATTTACAGATGAAACTGCATGCTGATTTATACAGCAATCCAACCTTTCTCTCTGGGTGTGGTATTTTTTCTTTTTTTCAGTGAGTGTATCTCATTGATCTCCATGATGTATGAGTATACTGTAGATTCTCCTCAGATGCCCTAAAACTGCCTTATAAGCAGCTTTAGCCCATTTACCTTAAGTTGTTTTTGGAAACCATTACTTTAGCTCCTACTAAGCGTTCCCACAGAACAAAGCGATGGTATTGGATGTAAGAGGAAAGTTGTTTCTTGGGAATAGTTGAGTTGCTGTACATTATGTGTGTTTGCTTCACTAAGTGCATGGCAGCTTTCTCAGACAGAGCTCCACAATGCCTATTAATGAGTCTGTGCAAATATTTGCTTTTGGCATTCATAAATTGTTTGCACCAGATTCAGGCTTAGGTCGTGTCGTGACACAAGACGTTCTGGTTACCTCATCAGAGGCGGCGTATGAGATGAGAAAAACATGACCGCTTTCTTCCAGAAACAGTGTAACTCTTATATATAGACTGTGTGTAGTATTGCAGCTCAGACAAAAGAATGGGGCTTAGCTGCAATACCAGATGCAACCATGGACCAATTTGGTCTGCAGGAAAGCCATGTTTTGTTTTTTTAAGTTTTAAACAACCCCTTTACAGTGGCCATTGTCGTCACAATCAAATTTCCTGAAAGCAAGAAGTTCTGAACTTTGGAAATCTGCAGAGCCTCATATACTGAGCTAGCAGTGGTACAAACAGCCAGGAGCATAGCTATAGGGAATGTAGATGTAGTGGTCTAACCCAGCCCAAACAACCATCTACTGTGCATGAGGTTATCTTGCACTTCCCCAAGGGCAGATGTTCAAGAAAAAGAATTGGGCGTGTTGGATTTCAGCATTATCCATCCTTTAGGGACAAGGAGTAAGCCAGTGCCAGACCCCTCTGACTATTGAGAACACATACGGTACATGCAGAAAGATGAGCTGCAACTCCTTTGTGCTAGAATCCATTCCCTGTAAAGAAGAGGATATGTTAGCTGTAGAACTTCATTAGTATTGGCTATAGTACTACATTATTAAAACATCTGATAACCCTTACATGATGATAAATATTAATAAGGTCATCCCAATGCCTGAGATGTGCAGAAGACCACTCTTATGGGTACTGCACACTTTCTTAGAAAAGTATTGGGTTTAAGGGGTTGTCTGAAACCCAAGCAAAATCAAATTGGTCGGAGTCTGACACCCAGACACCACACCGATCCATTGTTTTGGTTGTTGGATGCCGTATACAAGGTATATGCCTTGAAGTATCTTTGCTTCTATTTAAGTGAATGGAAGCAGAGTTTCAGCTCCCAAGCACCACCACTACAATGTACGGATGCTGTATACAGTGTACAGAGCAATGTATACTAATGATGGCGCCAGGGTACTGCCTCGCTGCTCCCAATTACATGAATAGAAGCAGAGATTCTTCTGACTGTATACATTTGTATACAGCTTCCTGCAGTCAAAACAGTTCATTGGTGTGGGGTCAGGGTGTTGGACACCGACCAATCTGGTACTGAGGACCTCTCCTGGGGATAGGACATTAGTATCAATTTTGCCTGGATCTTGAACAACCCCTTTAAGGCCTAGTCAGGACACTGGCTGCCCCTAAGGCATTGTCAGAAAGCTGAGAAATAATAATAAGTTAATAGATAAGGTAAAAGCACAATCCTGCTATCTACTAGCATACAATCACAGTAGAAGACACTACCGAGATCTGCGGCCACATAAAGGCACGTAGCATGTAATGTACATTTTTCACCGCTGACAACAGAACTCGCCATTCCAACCGGTGACTCTGGGGGAGGGGGATATAACTATATATCTAATGTGCTCCGGTTTCTGGCATAGCTCTGCTCTGTTTTTTACATTTCCATCTCCATGACTACTAATTTATTGTGATAATGTTTCTGATCCAGCGCAGGATACTTTGGGAGTAATTTTACATGGTCTGTTGCTGTACAATAAATCCTTATACATTTTAACTGGCTGGCTCATAGTGTATCATGATCTTTATTAGCTTTGCAGATTTAGTCCTCTGAGCACAGCATAGATAGGATTGACAGCCGGTTATGATGGCTGTGAGCCGCTTGTTTTGTCAATGCAGCATTAGTTAGATACTGACGTTTCCTATAGCAGGGGCAAGGTTGTATGAATACTTCCCAATGATTCACAGGTCTACATAGCAAACAGATTACTAGGGAGCCAATCCTCTGTCCGCTAACAGTCAGCTGTGTTAGCAGGACTAGGACAGAAAGGGGGATTCCAGTGTTTCGTACGCAGCAATTAAGAAAGCCTGTAATATTTATACATTATCATAGTGTTATTTGCCTATACAAACTAATATACAAATATGTATAGCATTTTTAGCCAAAGTTAAGGGCAACTTGCAACCATTCTGCGTGTTCCATAATGGTAGCCCATGTGGATGCATTTGGCCTAGAGTAGACTGGGTGGCCAAGCTTAGGTTGCCCTCTACCCCATGGACAGTGTCAACCTATACTGGGACCACCTCTCTACAGGCTCCACATCATTGGCAAACAGGGAACTGACCAGAGGGTCACATGAACCCAATCTCTTTCTTCAAGGGATGTCAAATAAGGAGCAAAAAAGTTATTGGTCGTCTTGTCCAATGTGAACATGCACCCACAGAATAAAGGATTCAGGTTGACTTTCTCTGTATGGCCCTTTATACTTCAACATGCGTTTCGGACTCCATGTGCTTGCCATATGGTTTATAGTAGAGGTGTGTCCTGGTGTATAAAGTCGTGTGTCCTAATGTGACCTATAACTTGGTCCCTCTCAGGCCTTAGGTTCTATAGACGTTTGTAATGGTCACATGAATGGTGGCTCAGTGGTTAGCACTGTTGCCCTGCATTGGAGTCCTGGGTTCTAATCCTGCCAAAGACAACATCTGCATGTAGTTTGTATGTTCTCTCCGTGTTTGCGTGGGTTTCCTCCGGGTACTCCGGTTTTCTCCCACTCTCCAAAGACATACTGATAGGGAATATAGATTGTGAGCTCTATATGGGACAGTGACTAACAATCTGTGAAGCTCTGTGGAATATGATGTCACTATAGAAGTAAGGCTGGGTTCACACCAGCACGTGGTTTACGTTCGGTGATTCTGTCCCTGAAACCCCGTCCCCGAATCCGCTTGAAACTGGGCGGAAACCCGGTGGACCCCATTATAGTCTATGGGGTGCACGGGTTTCCGCGGGTAACCGCTTTGTAAGCAGATTGGGAAACCCGAGCATTAGTGTGAACCTAGAGTAAGCAAAAGAATTAATAAAGGATTACAAGTATAGCTAAACACTGTGTGCAGCCATATTTTCATGTTTATTAATTTTTGGGAACACTGAGTCACAGTAAATGTGAATAGACCTTTAAATTTAACCTTTAAAGCTCCCAGAGGTGTTTAATACCCAGCCAATGGCAAAGCTGCCTAGACAGAGATCTAAGAACAATGTTTGCATCGCTGTATATCAGGAGACTGGGAAAGCTGTGTTACAACCCCATTGAAGTTCTTATAGTGGCGGTATAGTTTGTCAGCCTTCCCATAAACCAACACCGCATAATAAGTATAACTAAAGGGAATATCTAAAGTATTTTTTTTTAGGTTAACATTTTCTTCTTCACATGATATGAAAAAATTCTGAGGGACAGCACAGAGATCTGAGATGTTCCAGAATTGCTATTACATGGGGATTTTCTGAAATAGACTTGTCAGGAAAAGTGACAGGTCCTCTTTAATGCTTTAGAAAGATGACACAAGAAATACTTGTGTAACTTTTTTCCCTTTACCAGTGTTGCTCCAGAATGTTTCACTATGTATCAATGTATGTTGTATATACAGATATTTACTTTGCTGCCGGCATTGTATACTGTTCACTTTCTTCCTGTGTTCACCATAAACTTTCCCCTTGAGACATAATTACTGATCATTGTACGTGACTAACCGGAGTTCTCATCATTATAATGTCTTTGTCATTCCTGTCCTCTTCCGGCTGTCATTCTCCTGTCTGATCAATTATATAATAGAAATGATATCTGAACTGTCCAGTGCACCCAGGCCTGTTATGGCCTGTAGTTACTGCACATTGGGACCTGTTTATAGGGGTGGCACAGGGTGGCTATCACAGGTGAAAATAGCCAGCTAACCTGCATATGCATTAATGGGGTTTTCTGGGATTTAAAGGGATTATCCGGTTTCTATTATTGACCCTCGCAGATCACCTGTACCGAAGCAGTGCAGCTCTCTGTGATGTTTACATTGCTTCAACCGCTGCTACAGTTTGTACGGCAAGTAAGTATCCCAGGTCGCAGTATGTAAACATTGGTACGTTGGTCTTGGTACAGGCGATCTGTGGGAGTACGATACCTGGGATCCCCACAAATGTAATATCTAAGGATAGACCATCAATACTTAAAAAAAATAACCCCTTTAAATCCCAGAGATGTGCTGGGATGCAAATAAGCTGTTCCATGTTCTTGATTCCTGGGACACCCACAGATCAGCTGATGGGCAGCGGCGGCCTAGTGAGTTCCGCTTCTTCTTTACCAACCAGTGATGTCAAGTTAATTCGTCACGTGGCCTATGTGCACCTCAAACCCATTCAAGTGAATGGTGTTGAGCTGCAATACCAAGCACAACCACTAAATAATGTATGGCACTGTGCTTAATGAGCAGTGGAGAGGCTGCGGCACTCGTCCAAACGTTGCAATCTCTTCAAACTGCTTATTACTGGGGGTCCTGGGTATCGGACCCTCCAATCTGGTATTGATGACCTATAATAATAATAGATATTGATGACCTGAGTCTAAAAAGTAGATTTTCTCAGAAGCAACGTTGCACTTTGACACAATAAAGGTATGTTCACTATGCTACGAAGCGCCCCTGCAAAAGCATATAGGTGGTTTAGAAGTGTTTTTGGTGGTGGTCGCATCCATTTAATAACATTAACTTTCCTCCAGCCTCAGAATGGTTAAAGTGATCCGACAGTACAGCATTGTTCTTATTATAACACGCCAAAACTCCTGAAGATTCCTCCACATCCAAACTTGTCTAGCTGGATTTTCATGATGGAGCGTCTTGTGGTTTATACTATGTGCTTTAGATATCTGTAGACAGGAGGGAGATGTGCCGGGACGTCTATATGTTCAGGGCGGCAGGATACAGGGTGACCTGCTGAGAATGTAGATTTATACTGGACATTTATCTTATCTCTGACTTTCTTTACAGTGCCTGAAAATGACTGCAAAGAGGAACTTGTTTGTGCGGTTGGTGCCGTGCCGGTGTTTGCGGGGAGAGGAAGAAACTGTGACCTCACTTGACTATTCTCACTGCAGCCTGGAACAGGTGCCGAAAGAGATTTTCACATTTGAGAAAACCTTGGAGGAACTTTATTTGGATGCCAACCAGATTGAAGAGCTTCCCAAGGTACCACTTTTCTGTATAGGATTCATATTTTCCATGACACTGATGACAAGCAGCCCTCTCTCCTGGGTTTCTTCCAGCTGTGTTTTATGGGCATTAGCTCATGTCGCTGCTCTTGCTTTCTTGGCAGAATCCCGCGCCAACCATTCACTTAACTCCGACTCCATCTCATGAACACAAGCTCCAGCCAGGGAGTTCCTTGCACTTCCAAAGTTTTCATTTAGTTGGCACCTTGTTACATCTGTTCTCTAGCAGATGTTCATACGTTTTCTTACCATCCTGGCTGTCAAAAGCTGATGTGATTTCTCACTAGATCCTCGTTTCTAGGTTATAAATGGCAGCACACCCATATGCACTCCTTACCTTTGCCATTAATCTAATGCAGTGCTCAAATTTGATGTCATAAAGGATCACGCATGATATTATAAAAAAAAATTCCATATGTTGGAAGGTTTTTTTTTTTTTTTTTTTTTTTTAGAGTTAATCAAATTATTTTGGGCTTTACTGAATAAGGATAATCCCTGAATTGAAAGCAATCCACTTTTCCCACCAGGAAAGCTGCTAGCGGCCAAAGATGTTTTATTACATAGTGTCCCTTTTAGAGAAATGTAAGACAATATAATACATTATTAAGACCATTCCTCTATACCATTTGTTCCAGTTTCTTTCTGCACTTGCTAATAGATGGGGGCTTCCATCCATAGTGTAAGTGGATTTCTGAAATATTGATGATCTATATTTAGGATAGGTCATCAACATCTGATCGGTGGGGCTCTGACACATAGGACACCCACAGATTAGCTGCTCGAAGTGTCAGCACAGCATGGGTGAACATAACTTCTGCTTCACAGGCCAGTGATGTCATGTTTATTTGTAATGTGGCCTGTTTACAGCTTCATCCCATTCAAGTAAATGTGCTGGGTTGCAATACCAAGCACAGCCACTGCGCAATGTATGGCACTGTGCTTGGTATTTAGTAAAGAGGCACAGCACTCACTGGAACACTGTGGTTTCATCAAGCAGCTGATCTGTTGGACTCCCACAGATCAGACATTGATGACTTATCCTAAGAATCACACATCAGTATCTGATCTGTGGAAGTCCAACAGATCAGTTCGTTGAAAAGAGCAGTTGTTTGATGTATGTTAACCAGTTAGGCATGTATAAAATACCTTATGGCATTATACAGTATACAAACTTGTGACACTTGACTTTTTACAATTAAGGACATTAATGAGCATATATAAATCTAGTATGTTTTAATAGCATCAGAGTCCGATGAACCAGAGCAGAGGGCTGCTAACGTGGTCCATCCATATACTACATTTGTCATGTAGCAGCTGCTTCTACTCCCAGCAAACACATGATTTTACTTGGGTAAGCTTTAGGAGTCGGACCTGATTGCCACATCAGCTCTTAAAGGAACACTAAACCTAGTAAAACAGTCTTGTAAAATTCCGGCAAGAGTTTAATAATCTGCTCCATATTCAGCTGGAGACTGACTGACAGGGGGGTGGTGCTTAGCCAAGGGGGTGGGCTTAACAATCTTTTTGTGCTTTTGTTGACAGGGTGGAGTGGAAGGCTGCTGCTGTAGCCAGTTGTCTTTCAGCCAGACACAGAACAGTGAGGGAAAGAAGGGAACACATGGCTGAGCTTGTTAGATTCAGGGGTTGTCTGTTATGAGATTCTATTTTATACATATATGCATTCTCAATATTGGGTATATTCAGGAATAACAGATATTCATCATGGGGGTATTTAGCTATTTGAATAATGTGTATGTGTGTGTGTGTGTGTGTGTGTGTGTGTGTGTGTGTGTGTGTGTGTATATATATATATATATGTATGTACCATTCTTGTGCATTTAAAATTAATAATCATCAGATCTGATAACTTGTATATCCCCTGCTTATTGAAAGTTCTTGCATTCGCTCAGAAGACATATGCACGTAAGCCAAAAAAAATTGCTGCTGGCAGATTTTTGATTTTCTGGTTATATAGCCAAGGTTGATCAAAGATGGAGCTTCAGTCAAATTAACCTCTTCTGTAGGGGCCATGAGAACAGATGGCTTATCAGGAGTCAGAGAAGAGGAGCAATCCTGGTCTTACTTGATATGCATGCAGTCTTAGCTGAATTCCAGAGAGGGGAGGGTTGGTGACTGGTCCTCTATTAGGTGACGGCTGGTGTCACAGTTTTTTGTTGTTTTTTTTTTTTTTTGTGGCAGTTTTTGCTGCATTTTTTTTTTTTTAACCAAAGTCTGAAGTGGACTCATAAAGAAATGAAAATATTTGTCCTTATTGCTGGAGTCCGAATCTGTTTCCCGTCTGAACATATGTGGTATACAGGGTGCTCACTACCTTGGGCTTCTAAATTCAGTCATTCATTATATACTGTAGTGTTCGCAGTCAGCTGCCAATATTGCCCTTATTACCAGGAACTAAGTTGGAGAAGCAAATCTAGTAAATACAAAAATCATTTCAGGGGAAAATCCCTTTAAAATTACATTCAGTAAATTGCATTTGTTAGAATAGCTAAAATCCCTATTTTGTAACATCTTGAAATGAAGATATTGCTGATGGCTCCTGTACTTTCCAGGCTGCGGCAGATGCAGAGCTATCAGCAAAAACACTTCTGTTTCTATAATTGCCCAGTAAATCTAGAATGCTGATTCCGGCATGGAAATTTTTCATGATACTTTGTCCTTCTTCCTTGCTTAGTTTGTGACCCAGATTTCTGGGTTTATTAAATTTTATTAGCGCTGGCTATTACTTTTATGTATAGTCTGCTATAGTTCTCAGTGTGTCATCGTCACTAACAAATTATGTGGTGGTGACAAGTGAAAAGAACTACAGTATTTAACTCGAACCCCACCCCCCCACCCCCCGAACCGCCACCCCCAACCCCCCTGCATAAACCTCATTCCTGCACACACTATTATGTCCCATAGTGGCTCCTGCACACAATATTATGCCCCATAGTGGCCCCTGCACACAATTTATGCCCCATAGCGGCCCCTGAACACAGTATTATGCCCCATAGCGGCCCCTGCACACGGTATTATGTCCCATAGCGGCCCCTGCGAACTGTATTATGCCCCATAGTGGCCCCTGCACATAGTATTATGCTCCATAGTGGCCCCTGCCCACAGTAGTATGCCCCATAGTGACCCCTACACACAGTAGTATGCCCCACAGTTGCCTCTGCACACAGTATTATGCCCCACAGTGGCCCCTTCACATAGTATTATGCTCCATAGTGGCCCCTGCACACATTAGTATGCCCCCCCATTGTGAACGACCCATGAACAATTATTATACTCTGGAGTCTTTTCAGACCCCAGAGTATAATGATCGGAGAACCAGGGGAGGATACAAACATAAAAAACAATGCTACTTACCTCTTCCTGGCTTCGGTGCACTCCTATGCGCTACTTCGACCATCTTCAATGTTGGAGCAGATCTCGCGTGAGTGAGGCCGACGTCTCGACGCATAATGATGTCGGCTTACGTCTGGGACGTCACCAAACAGGCCCAAAGCCTGCGGAGTGTAGGAGAGGTGAGTTACAGTGTTTTTTATGTTCCCTCACCTCCCCCTGGGCCCCCGATTATTATACTCCGGGGTCTCAAAAGACCCCGGAGCATAACGATAGCAGTGTTTGTGGGGTTCGCGGTAGCGACTGCCACAGGGCTCCGTGTCCCAGGCCCCATAATGTTCCGGGCCCTGTGGCAGCCGCTACCCCGATATTTACGCCCCTGGTCTTATAGAATGTATAAAAATTATTTCTTTTTGGTTTTTTTATATAGTTTAATTTTTTGAGCAAGGAAAAAAATTCTCTTTTAAAGTTTGCAGATATATTTATGTACAGATGTAGCAGAGATAACCCAAACTTTGGCAATTGGTTAAACTGCTGCAGTGTGATATCTTATCACAGAAGACAACAAAAAACAATGGAAAATCATTGGAAAATGTTCTTCAATTAATTTTCATTGTTTTTTGTTGCCTTCTGTGATAACATATCACACTGCATTTTAACCAGTTGCAGACGTTTGGGTTAACTCTGCTACACCTGTATATTGATGGCATATATGAAGATGATCACCTCTAATGAAGTGAATTGCCGTCAATATGAGGCTGGGTTCATATGGTAAAATGATGGATATCATAATGGATACCCCACAGACTCCATTATAGTCAGCCATCAGGATCCATTTGTGTCCATCATATGATGGATCTCTCCTTGTCAGGATTTTTGCTTCTCAGTTGCTGTAACGGAACAGGTAGATTTAAGTCTCAATTCAGATGTGAATACTGCCATATTGAAAACATAATTTCAAAACTATTCACTTTATACACAAATGGTTGGTTTTGTTCTTGAATATTTAATTTAAAGGAGTTTTTTAGGGACTATGATATTGATCACCTGTCCTTAGGAAAAGTCATCAGTATTAGATTGCCTGAAGCGGCTGCGGTCTTTTGGATAGGTTCTGCGCTCTCATCACTTCTTACCAAGCACAGCGCTATACATTGTATAGTGGCTGTGCTTGGTATTGCAGATCAGCCCCCTTCAGTTGAATGGGACTAAGCAGCAGCATGACCATATAACAGATGAACGTAACATCACTGCTCTGAGATGAGGAAGTGGAACTCACCAAATTGCTTCAAGTGGCGGGAGTCAGACTTTATCAATCTAATAGTGATGGTGTACCCTATGGAGAATTTATCAATATCATATCCCCCAAAGCCCCCTTTAAAGATGTTGACCACTTTCAATTAATGAGTGCTAAAATAGCCTCAAATATAACCCCTGTCCATTTGCCCTTATCAGGGTATATGAACCTCATAGCAGTAGTCCCACACTTGAGACCCTTCAACATGAGCCAGTTTGTAAGAGTGGCTTCTACCATAGTAGATCCAGTCTACCAATGCATTACATGGATGGCCATTAATGTCCATGGCTGGTACGAAATGCAACATTTCCCCTGTTATGGCTTACCTTGACTTCCAGTTAATGTACTAGTATATGCACTTGGCACCTTTTCCATGACTGAAGAAGTCTTAAACCATGGAGACTTGCTCTCTCCTTGGTCTGGTGATATTCACTGTCAACAAATGTCATTTCTATCTATGCAGGTGCTGAACTATGGTACGCTGCATTATCTCCTATATGAGCTCCATGGGCAGTAAGTTATGCTTCAGCACCTGCATAGCTGGAAACCTTGGACGTCACTTGTCTGAGGATATTGCATATCTCTACTTTATGTAGGACAGCTCTTCTTCACAGTGCCAGCAAACCACCATGTCCTACCCACTGTAGTTTTATACACCCTCTTTGTCTTCTCTAAAAATAGTCATCATGTGGTTGCAGGGCTGCAAAAAGTTTAAAGGAAGCTGACCAGTCTATTAGTATCTATGTGTAGAGTGGGTGGAAATCTACACCAGTGCTAATGATGAGGTATTTGTAGCATGATTGGGGAATGGGGGGCCCAGGACCCCAACTTTGGCAGATTAGTGGGTACTGGGTATACTGATTGTCATTGCCAGGCTATATCTATGTCCTTCCACCATTACAACCATCTATTAGTTTTCAGACAGTTTACATTATTAATAAGTACCAAAGAATGGCTCCTACAAATGGTGTAAGTCATACTGATATATTAGACTCGCTCTATGTGATTGAGTTAAAGAAATGGCCGCCAGGTTTCTCTTTATTTTTTATCTACATGGTGAAGAGTTTGCACCCATTTCGCATTAAGGGTTAAGTGCCAGCTTGTAACCGCATAACTATGATGGTCTCTTTTCTCTTCTCGGTGTAGTCCTCCTCCTTCTCTGCCGTGTGAGGATGTGTATAGATGTCCAGCTTGTTATTAGGTTATGGCTCCATTTTCTGCTTCCACATGATGCTTGTCAGTCATTAGGTAAATGAATGCCTTCCGCTACAAGCCCCTCTGACTCACTTATTCTGTCCTGTGACCATCACATTAATGGGTGATGTGTCACAGGACAAATGTGTAAAATGTGTCAAGATTACATAGATCTGACATTTATACAAAGATGCGTTCTTCACATTCTTCCACCCATGGGCCTCCTCATGAATAGAGTTTTATTTTCAGTCCTAGGTAATGGTCTTACTATTAGACAGATCTGACAATCTCAGCTTTTTGCTATTGTTATGTTTGGCCAGGTTCATACATTGCAGTTTGCACTCCTTGTTTGTGCTAAAAATAAATCAAAAACTATTTGTGACCCTGATCTTTCTGAAATTTCCAAAGAATTATACCTTATACATGTTTATCCAGAGGCATAACATGAAGTTTATGGGCCCCAGTACTAAATCTGTACCAGGCCCCCCAACTATAATGTAGCATTTAAAGTACTGGTTTCCTCCTATTAGAAAGAGACTCTTTATGGTCCTCTGAGCCTGCCAGGCCCAGGTTTGACCACACCCTCGTCACCCCCTCAAGTTACAACAACACTGCTTGTATCAATAGGAATATGGTTGTTGCAGGTGCCTGTTGCACTTATGTTATTACTTATGCATACTGCAGTTTGCATGGAGGCCATATGGACGTGCAGTTTGACTGTGCTGATCAGAGTCGCAACTTGATGCAAAATCTGTAACGGGGCCCCATGTTGTAGAGAAACCTTTGGGCCCCCCACAGGCTCCAGGGCCCGGTAGTGATTTCTACCTCTAAACCCCCTATAGCTACACCCTTGGTGCTGATCCTTCGTAAAGAGCCATGTGCTTTTGTGTGCCCTATGTAAAGAGCATAGCTTCTAGGAGAGAATACCACTGGACATATGGCATCTGATAAAGTAAATTCAGAGGCATAGGAAAATACATGTGAGAACCCATGAGGTGTATGATGTAAAAAAATGGAGTCACAATCCGGTGTATGAGACCTGAGAAGAAGTTGGATAGTATAGACCACGACAAATATTTGTAATGCGCTTTTCTCACGAGGACTCAAAGTGCAAGGAGGATTGTAGAGTAGGGGAATTAGTGGCTGCCTTACAGGTGCTCATCCCCAACACCTACTGTACAAGGGTCACTTGTTTTTACATTAAGCCAATTTACCGATCAGTATATTTTTGGCATGTGGGAGGAATCTGGAGTACCTGTACGAAAACCATGCACAGGGAGAACATACAAACTCAGATTCGATCCCAGGACCCCAATACTGTAAGGTCACCATGCTGCCCCAGAAGATAACAATGGTGTAATATATTGGGTCAGAATTTAGTCATTGTCAGGGGATTGTCACACCTTAGACATTTATGACATATCTACAGGATATCTGATCTCTGTGGGTCCCATCTCTGAGTTCCAATTTTGTTTGCAAAATGGAGGTCTCCCAACCTCTTTCTTACTAGGTGGGGTGGAAATCTGAGGAACCTTTAGAGATTGGTGCAAGTCCCAGAAGTGGGAACCACATCTATAGTACATGTTTGGCAACTCTTGTGACTATGCCATATATAACTAAGGCAGAAATACCTCTATATTTTTTTGTATTGCGTAATTCTGACCCTTCTCAAGTTGTGCGAGGCAGTCAAAGAGTTAATTGAGTCATCCTGAAACCTGACTTGTAGTTTTTACTTTTGACATAAATTGTAGGCAGGACGACTCATAAATGTCACAAAGGATATGAAGATATGGAGTCATCCAGTATTTATGATCTTATTTGACTTTGGGAATAAGCGTGTCACATATGTCACATCAGGTTACAGTTCATACACACACATGCTGAGATCTGCTCTCTGGGTGGAGAGTTGTGTGACACAGTCCTGGCTATAGACAGATGCTGCTGTGCCTCTGAATGTATAAAAATAGCATCATAAACCACCCCAGCGTTATGGCAATGCAAGGATGAATTCACATGTAGGAGATATTTTTGCATATATTTCTGCAACTGTACCATTTGTCTGAATAGGTCTTACAGAAACTCATGTGCTTACCACCAAAACAAGCCATTTAAGATGAAAGGAAATTTCTTTAAGTCACAACCTTACTTGTAGAATAATATGTAACAATATGGGATATGGGAAACCGATGTGTCATTGTTATCTCAGGATTGTCCTAATTCATGGTTCCGCTTCTTCTCTTTGATGTAGTGTGCTGTGAAGGTTAAGCCACCAAAAATGCAGATACATCCCATGTTACTTTTTTCCAACCCCATGATTAGCCTGTACAGAATAATCTCACACAGTTGAGCAATATCAAAATTTTCCTAAAATGAGACAATGCAAATAAAGTGCCAGTGCTGTCATGTATGACTCACTGGATACAGGATTGTCACCATGAGATCATATGAACATGTCGTGGTCACCTCAGGCTGGTGTCACCAAAGCTGGTTTTATGAAGTGGCAAACTGGTTACCACAGAGTAGGTGATACATGCATTATTGCAGCTGTCCCATGACTTGGACCTCCACTAATCCTTAGTATGAAGGACCAAAGCCAGTGTTGTTCAAGTGCTTGAAGGAAGCAACACAGTACCACACCATTCAATGTTTGAATATCTTGGCTCAGTCCCATAGACTGAGGGCATACATAGTACTTTGTTAAAGGGGTTGTCCTAAACCCAATACTAATGGATACTGATGACCCATCCACAGGATAGATCATAAGCATCAGATTGGTGGGGGTTGGACAGCTGGACCCTGCACCAATCAGCTGATTTCGCTGCTGGAAGCCATATATGAATACAATAAGCACTGTCTACAACAGGGATCAGCAACCTTCCGGCACTCCAGCTGCTGTGAAACTACAACTCCCAACATGCTGCATTCACTTCTATGGGAGTTCCAAGAACAGCAGAGCAAGTATGCATGCTGGGAGTTGTAGTTTTACAACAGCTGGAGTGCCGAAGGTTGCCTACCCCTGGTCTACAGCTTTAGACTCCATACACTGTCGTGGTGGTTCCAGGGAACCATAGCTCTGCTCTCAATTTCTTGAATAGGATCAGAGCTGCTTTCAACCACATGCCATGTATATATGGTCAAAAGGAATCATATCAGCTGATCGATGCAGGGTGCCAGTATTGGAACCCTACCGATCAGATACTGAGGACCTACCTTGTGTGAGTGGTGGCGCTTGAAAGAAACCTACAAATGTATCTAACTGCATCTCCTATAAGCGCCATCACTCTCCTGTTTTTCTGGACATTTTAGGAGATCTGTAGCCTGCCAGAGACTTCGTGACATTTTAATCATATAACCCTCTCCTTGTGTACACCCTTCCCATATATAGTGGTAGGGGGCATGCTGCATTCAAACTTATCCAGAACCCCCATTGTAGTGATTGGTGATGCCCCCAGCGATCATACATTTCCTGTTGATTGGAGTTACATTTTTTTTTTTTTTATGGTATAACCCCTTTAACTAGGGAGGTAAATAGTGATATTTTGGAAATTAAAGTGAGCATTAGTGCACTCCAAACTATGGTGGTTTTATGTGAGGTGTATATGGAAGTATAATCTTGGTACCATATGGTAGTATAATTTGGACTTAAATAATAAGACTAGCGCTCTAAAAATGGGACCCTACTTGGCTTGCTGTACAGGGAACCCGTCTTCTATCAAACTATCCGTCTCCTCCTGCTTTCTGTAAACCTACGGATAGGTTAAATGGCTCTATGGAGATAGGGGTATTAGATTGTGAGCTCCTTTGGAGACTGAAGTGAATAATGATCTCCGTACAGAAGTGTAGAATATCTTGGTGTTATATAAGCAACAGAGGATAATATACATTTTTCATCTGCTTTGTGTGCCTGTGATTTTTTTGCAGTCACTACAGTGTAGCTTTTGCCTAGTGTTATCCATTACCACAGCCAGCGATGATGAAAACCGTATGAGTGCAGCTTAGACACTCCGTGGTTGTAATTTCTGGTGAATGTTATGGAGTGTTCTTCCACAAATATGTTGGCCGTGCTGATAAAGATAACGTAATATGAGATCATCACTGTCAGGGTTAGGCGATGACAGCTAGGCATATACTTTGGAGAATAATGTGATTTATGGACACAATGTGAACATGCGACACAGCACATTCCATGTATTGATGGCAGTAGATATGCAGGAAGTGCGCTGTGTTCTGTACTTAGGTAATGGCTTAGTACTGATTTTATTAGCAAAATATCGCAGGGTTTCACGTGCAGATATCACATGTGTGCTGTTTACATATATACACGTACAACTATGTATGTCATATATACAGTGCATAAAGCTATCACTGGCCCAGTCCTTTATGGAAATGTTAGATAATGACAGAGACTACATGTTGTGTAATGACAGATGTAACAGAGCTGTATTTGCATTAACGTTTTATGTGCATCATTATAATCCTGAAGAATATTAGTTTGTAAATGTGTATAAGGCCACACACACAGCGGTGTACCATTAAGACTGGTCTTTTGTGCACAACACTAGTAAAGGTGTAGAGCTGTGAATTTTCTGACTTGTAAAGTCCGTCTTGCGAGCCAGAGCATGTGGGCTATGGCAGGGATATGATACGTCCCACCATGACAGGTGCACTTAAAGGGGGGGGGTTGTAATTTTACATGAAAGGAAGTCTGTCACCAGAACCCAGCATGTGTACTCAGCTTTACAGATAGATAGGTTAGGGTCGCCTGAATGAAACAGTGCTTTGCCCTCGAGAATCGGTGTCCCCGTTGCTGAGAGATCGCCTTTTTGTCAACATGCAAATGAGCACTTTGGAGCAATGAGGGCATTGTCATTGCTCCAAAGAGCTAATTTGCATATTCATAAAAAAAACACTATCTTGGTAATGAAGGCACTAAATCGCACTGATTCAGGTGCCCCCAACCTATTTCCAAAGATAATACTGATAGGGAGCTTAGATTGTGAGCCCTATATGGGACAGTGACTGACACAGTCTGTAAAGTAATGTGGCATATGTTGGCGCTATATAAGTAAGCGTAATAAATAAATCTGCGGGGCTTAGTTGATATGCTGGGTTCTGGTTGGCCAAGATTAGAACCACATGGCTGCTTTCCAAAAACGCTGCTATTTGTGGCTTGGGCCTGTTACTGCAAGTTGGCTTTATTGAACTAAATGGGATTGAGCTGTGATACCACACCCAACCTGTGGAGAGGTGTGGCACTGTTTCTGGAAGAAAGTAGCCTTGTTCTTCTAATTCTGAGTATTAAGGATAGGTCACTAGTGTTATCGGTGGGGGTCCCAGCACCAAAATCCCCACCGATAAACAGAAAGAGGGAGCTGCCACAGTTTCACTGAACACAACACCCATGTACATGACACTTTGCTTGGTACCGCTGCCGCTGCAGAACCAGACAGGTGTGCGTATGGAAATACTGGAAAGAGGTTGTGAATGTAAAATCCCAGAAAAACCCCTGTAAATGAAAAAGAAAATAAACGAAGAAATATTTGGCATTTGTAACAGGGGCTTTCCATATCAATTTAATAAAAAATGACCTTTACTTTCTAGTATACTTTTTGTTTCCATTCAGTGAAAGGAAGCAGCTATTCTTGAAAACTGAGAATTTAAGAATGAGAGATATGTTAGAAAGTTGTAATGTTTTATACAATGTACTTGCATACAGTCAGAAGCTTCTCTGCTTTACTTGTCCTCTATATTGCTGCATACACTTTATACATTAGCAGGTGCACACACAGCTATGCCATCTTGTATACTGTGTATGGAGCATTTTCTATACAGTAGTTTCAGGCTTTTCTTTACACATCTGACTCTCCGCTGACCACAGATGTTGGGGGTACAGAAGGATCAGGCTGTTTTCATTTCATCGTTTTGTTTTCAGGGTTAAAAAAACCTCTGCAGGTGTCTGGCAGAGACTTTCTTCCTATTCAGAAAAGCTGAGTGGTCGACAGCCATCTCGCCACAATCTAAAACCTACGGCCAGCCTTTCCCTATTAAAATAATTATGTACATTTTACTGAGCCGAGCATGCATGTTTATAGTAAAGTTGTTGTATGTAGCTATATAAGCATTTGGCTAACAGCTATGGCCGACTATGAGACTGAGGGGGTGGAAACCTCGACTACTGCCACCCCCTATTGCTAAGTCCATATTGGATAAGAAAATTGTAAATGAATGTTAAATGGGTTGCGTGGGGATGCCACATTTCTACAATGACTGTATAAACATGCTTACTGTATAGATGAAGGTTCCTTGTTGCCCAATTATTGGCTTTACAGAGCACAATGGGGGGCCTAAAGTCTCTGTGCTCGGCCTCCCCAGAAGCTATTCCTTCTGACCGCCCCATTCATGTGCATGCTTAGTTTATGTTCGTGTACTCAGCAGGGAAAGGGGAATAAACCGCTGCCAGATTCCTCTGAAAGTGGTGCGAAGAAAGGATCTGGAATGTTTTTTCGCCTCTCTGTTGGCTGGACATGTAAGACACATTAGGTCGTGCATTCCCACTGAAGTTGGAAGGTTCAGCCAACCTTAGATTAATGTGTACAAAAGAGTAATTGGTGAAAAAAATATTCTTGTACTGCATTTGAACCTTGAGTTACGTATTGTATGTTTGAGAACCTATGGTGTGTGGGGTATGCCGTCATTTATAATGGAATGAAAGCCCTGCAACTCTAAACCCCATTGTTTCATTGCATATTGTTGTGTCCTCTGTTTTCCCACCATCAGCTGTGAAGTAGAAAATGGAAGCTGACTGCCATTTTTTCTCTCTGTTTTTTTTTCAATAGCAACTATTCAACTGCCAGTCTCTGCACAAGCTGAGTTTGCCAGACAATGACCTAACAATATTGCCAGCATCTATAGCAAATCTCATTAATCTCAGGGAACTAGATGTCAGCAAGAATGGTAAGTACTTTCACAAGTTAATTGAATTGTGTATGACCAAGCTTCTAGGTACTGCCCTTGGTATAATATTTGGGTGTGTTCAGATACTTTGTTTAGAGACCATTTCCCCTATATAATACAGCCATTTCTTGGTTGTCTCCATGGTTGGTGACAATGAAGTATTATCTTCATCTCGGTGGGCATAGAGGTTGTCACCCAGCTTTTAACAGACCATGAATGACGTATAATGCTATTATTATGCAGTTATAGTCTATTACAATGCTGAATTATACGCTATGTAGGCTATCTTGGTCACATCTTTGTATTAAGTCCCAATAGTGCTTGTGCTTTTTTGGAAATTTTGGATCAAAATATTAGTCTGAGTAAATCGTGAAATGAAAAAAAGAAACTCACAAATGCTGAGTAAAATATTTTCGGGTAGTATGCATGATCACTAGTCAGACTACCATGGCACATGTACCGTATATAAGGTTCTATTCACATTGGCATTGTCTTCATTTCAATCGAGATAATCTTTTGAAAAAGATCAGATATACTAGTCATGTTTCTGTTAAAGGGATCCACCATTCTAAGTTGTTAGAAGAATTATCTCACATTAATCTGATTGAAAAACCTTCCCATGTCATGGCCAGCTGTGCGTAGGGAAACCTGATAGTAAGTGTTTCTTTCCCTGAAGCACCACCACAGGCAAAATTGAGTATTACATAGTGCTCATTCAAATCAATGGGCTGTCTGTGTAATTCAGGACAGGATAAGTCCTCCAGAGTGAGAGACGCTCTTTGTAACTACTTTCATTCTGGATTCTGAACTAGGCACCTCATTCTTAACTCCATTCTCTAGTGGGGTTTGTTAAAATGTCTTTTTTTTGTAAACCAGACACACTTTTTAAGAATGCAGGTAGTGTGAACCAAAACTTGAACAGAATTATTATTATGCTTACTTGTATAGCACCAGCATATTCTGCAGCGCTTTACAGACATTGTCAGTCGCTGTCCCATATAGGACTCACAATCTACATTCCCTATCAGTATGTCTTTGTGTGGGTTTCCTCCGGGTACTCCGGTTTCCTCCCTAACTCCAAACAGAAGTATATTTGTAGTCAGTGAATTGAGGGAATAGGCAGATTTTGGCAGCAAGAAATATGAATTATTTAGTTTGGAAAAAAGATGTCTCAAGATGTTTTTATATTGTTACTGACCGTGTCAGTCTTTATACCTTTATACATACCCGGCCTAGATTGTGTCTTCTTCTGGAGCAGCACTGCAGAATGGCAGTATGAACTGCTGTACATGGTCTTGTCTTATGGTCCTATTTAATATCTTACCCCAAAAACATTTACTGTCAAAGCCCCTACTAAGACTACTAGTAGGTTTCTTGGAAAAGAGAGAGAAATATCTGTAACTGGAAGTAGATGTGTGGACCTGCTGTGCCACCTACCCGAAGGGTCCTGATATAAGTGACTGCTAGACCAGGGACCAGATGGACTCTACTATGGGGCATCAGAGACAGCTAAAGGGAGAGTCAGGAACAGGCAAAAATTCAGTGGCAGGCAGCAGACAAACTAGGTTGTGAATAAGCCAATGGGTCAGGGTGGGTAGCTTAGGTTCATGTCGAGGTCATACATGGGTATACAGCAGAGTCGAATCAGGGTCCGAAGTATGGTGAAAAAAAAAAAAAAAAAAAAAAAAAAAAAAGCTGAGGTCAATAAACAATAATCTGCACGCAGTGTAGTGCAGAACCAGAAGCTGCAGATTCAGTGTTGCTTGGACCTGGTTCAGATGGCTGAGCAGACTAATATAGGCAGAAGCCGTCAGGGATTGGCTCAGGAGCGCTCACAGGTGAACTCACTATGACTAATGGCCTTGACCAGGTGCTACACAGAAGGGAATGCACAAGAGCAGGGAATGTCAGAAACCGCATGGTGTGAACTGGAGGCAAGCCGGTAACTGTGTGTGTTAGCAGAGAGACCACAATAACGAGTGCAGACCGATATAATAGCATAGTAGGATATATATTGCTGGGTATATTCCACATGATGACACGCTAAAAATGACTAAAAATGCCTTTACTTAGACATGAGATTTGGCTGAGGGTCCAGGTGACACCTGAAGTTATCCAGCTGCTCGCCATGTGCACCTTTTTTTTTTGGATTTCACCCACTTTTTATCTACATTTGCAGATCAGTTTTCCACTTTGCAGGCCATGAAAAATAAAGACATGGTGTGGAATGGCCATAAAGTAGACTTTCCCATTTAATCGGGATTACATTCTGAAGATGCGCTTTTTCTTTTCATATACTAGGCCTCAGAATAAGGCCATTTACTTGTCAGCAGAGTTGACATCTTGAATATATCATGGGCAGAGTCACAGGTGGTTAAATGACTTAATGAAAAAATGATACCTTGCACTTTACCCATTGATGTAATAGATATAAGGCCTTGGAAATTGCTGAGCTCTCAACCCAGCAGCTGTTGATGTAGAAATAGAGAATGAAAATGAAATAGACACGAGATGATTGTGAGGCGGAGGGTTGGTGACTTTGGCATGTCAGTCAGTTACAGGTTTGACACCTTGGGATAGCTGTGTTTTCGGTTTTTGTTTCATTGATGAAAGTTGACGGCAATATTCACAAACCATTACATTTTCATGTTTTCTCTCTCTCTCTTCCAAAGTAATATCCTGTGGCGTACATGCAAAGTCTGCATAATATACTTGGAACAAATTGCTTAATGTTTCTTGTAGATGAGAACATTGAAAGGGAATGATTTTCATTTTTTCAGAAAGAGCGCCACTCTTGTATTTGTGCTGTGTCTGCAATTACAACTACATTTTGCTGTCTACATAAAGTGGTGCCGCCCATTATTTTAGCTGAGTAAATATTCATGAAGATCCAGTAGAATTACTATTAAAGGAGCACTATTACATTATTAGTCTCGGGCCAGATTTCTTCCATTTTGTTGGAAGATAAAGTCCTGGTGGGTAAATTCTCATCTCATCACTTGGTAGGGCACTTGGAAACCTGTTGGCACATCCCTTTTTGGCTGATTTTACTAGTGTTTCAATTGCTAAGGGAATGGACTTTAATTCACTACACAAATTAGCTGGCAAGTACCCTAAGAGTAATCCCAATTTCATCAAATGTGTTTGACTGCCCGATGCCTCCCCCTTTACCCTGTTTGACAGTGCCGACTTTTTGCCTTCTCTTGTGCACCCTTTGTTCACGGCGTAGTGCATTTGCTGTACACTGCCTGCTGACATACTGTGCATGCACCACAACCAGAAATGTCATTGCCCACAGCAGGAATCGTACCGCACATCCACCAGGCCAAGATTAAATGTGCAAGAAGTAACTGGGTAACAGTGATACTGAAAAAGGCTGTTACTGTTAACCATGGATAAGGACACAGCATTGGTCAGGGCTAACAAATGCGTCCCAGTGCACTTGCCAGCATTGGAACTATTCTTGGGGCACTTAGCACCTAATTTGCATACTGAATGAAATGACTTTTCTCAGCAACAAAAGACTAGAAAGGTATGTGTCTAGAATTTTCTAGTTACTTTACTACGGTCTAGGGGTTGGTTGGGTAGTTATGATTCAACTGGCATTTTTCCTTTAATAACATCATTCCTATGATGCCTCCCTTTTTTCTCATCCTGTTCTGTCTCATATAGCAGTCTAACCTCCCCTGCTAGTACAAATGATGCTATATATTTGCTAGGTTGCTTTGGCTCCTGGTTAGAGGCAGTTTGCTGCAACAGAAAGCTCCCCCACTGTCTGTCTAAGGAGACCAGCCATGCTGCCTTTGGTAATTCCCATACCCTTGACTAGTCTCTAGCTTACAAAAAGAGTCACGACAGTAGACAGCAGGTAACATGGTGACTCATGTTTTTATTCCATCTTCAGGTTTTTGATTTTATTTTTTTAATATTGTTTGTTGATACTCCTTAGATACTACTTAGATACTTCTTGTCAAGCTCAGATTTACGTTAAAAACAAAACCATATGTGTCTTATAATGAATTAGTAGCCACTGAAAAAAGGATTCTGTAGTCATGACAAGTGTTTTGGCTTCTTGAGCTGGGCTTTTGTTGATGTCCTTATTTGGATGCCTGGAACCTTTCATTTTACAGGACAGGATGATGAACGTAAACTACGAGGAACACATAGTAGAGTCCTGTACAAGTTTACATCTGTTATGGATCCTTGAAAGCGTTTCCACTCTGCTACTTCTCAAAATAAGCATCATTGTTATGTACTAGGTGTCAAACGTGATGCTAGCTATAGAGAATCCAGGGGTCCTACCTAACCAGTGTTCTATGTGTCTGTAGTAAAAAATAATCTATTCCAACTAATCTGTGGTAATGCATGAGTTCTGCAATGAGCATTGTAAACTTAGAATGATCTCAGGCCCAATTACATCAAGGCCACTTACCAATCTTATATGGGCACAATACACTAGGTTCAGATTACTAGACTGGATTTTATGATTACTTAGTACTTGTGTTTTTACCTGCAGGCCAGGTCCTCAAATTTTAAGGAGTGTGGTGTACTCCTTCCGGCTGTGAGCCCACTAGTGCTGCCTTAATGCCAAATGATCCATCCACCATTGATAGAGTGAAGATGCCTACACCCCAGCCCCAAAGTTTTACCTTCATAGTCCTTCCTGGTCAGGTTTGTGAAGGCTGCTCCTGCACCCCGTTCGTGTCCACCAGTGGTTGTCATGACCCACCTGTTTAGGGAATGACTCGCCTTCTATCCAGGCTCCTGGCTGAGTTAAGACATCCATAGCTTGGAGCTGATTATCAAGGTTGGTGAGAGGCACCTGGGGATCCTGCAGTTGGCAGCTACCATGTAAGCAAGACTTTGGGTGAGCACCTGCACTCCTGGACAGGTTGGCTGCGCATACAGGCTAGTTGGAGGCACTTGAGGAACCACAGTTGGCAGGGACCACATAAGTGAGACTCTTGAGTAGGCACCTCCACTACCTGGACCGAAGCATATAGACTGTATAGATTGTAGAACCTCCAGTTCACAGGAATCACATAAGTGAGTGTTTGGATATACTCCTCCACTCCTGGCAATTGATGTATTTTCAGCTTTTTTCCAGAAGGCTCTACACAGAATGTATTTAAAGAATAACCAAATATTTTTGAGTGTTTATACAGTTCTGTGAAAATGTTCCAAATCCTGAATTTAATGGCGTTTACACAACTTTACCGTAGTTAGTATAGGGATGACATTCAGATAACCCATTGTGATATGATAATGGGAGAGGAAATCCTCCTTTCCTCTGATGGCTGTCTGGGGTCTCCAGCATCCTGTCTTTACACCAGGGGATTGGTTACACTCTGTTTTCTTCTGAGGAGTGAGTTTGCACATATGGCTGTTCATATAGCTGACCACAACCTTCTACCCAGTGCTAGTAAGGCCCCAGGGGCAAAAACAAATCTCTGAACAGGTGGGGTCCCTTTGTCTGAAAATACCTGAGTTATTCTCTGGAAACTACCAGTGGAGTGCAGCAAGAGCAAATATACCATAGAGGCAGTGTATGGAGCTGATGTGTGGTCCTTTGGAGTTTGGGGCCCAGCTATTGATAACGCAATCCTCTTTAATATGGGTTTTGGAGAACCTGAAAGATTTTGTTCTCTAGAGGAGCTGCATTGCTTTCTAACAAAAGAGGTGGCAAAGTGATCCAAAATGAAAAAGGGTATGGAGGGAAAAACTGTCAGCATCTAATGGGGGTGCGCTTGATCCTGGCTATGGGGCCTGCTCTCTTCTATGTAATACCACTGGAGTGTGGCCTGGGGTTAATTATACATGAGAATAAAGGATTTTTTTGGTGGGATGAATTTTTTATTTTTTTTTGAAGAATGGATTAAAAAAAAAAGAAAATTAAGTATTACTAACCTCACTATTCTCCTGCTGCTGCCCTTTTGATGCTTACCGTATTTATTGGTCTCTACCTACTGGTTTTCATCTTGACACACAAGAAATGTCAAAAAAAAATCCTGCTCAGCCAATGGAATGGCAATGGTGGGGGATCAGTAAGTTGAGTTATACTAATTTAATTTTTACCTGTTCTGCCCCTTTACTAAAAAATGTTATGCAAACAGATGGCCCCCTTGAATATTCTGCTGTATAAGCAACCTTGTGATCTTCACTAAAAATATAAGCATATAAGAATTTTTTTTTTTGTAGTAGTAGTTGCAAGGTCTTCTAGAGAGACATGTAGCAGTTGATGTAATGTGATGATTCTGATGCAACGCCCTATTGGTGCGGAGCCGCAGCCAAACTGTTTAGTCTTATAATGGTATTTTAATAACCACGGCATTTTCTCCTACTCTTTTATTCAATTTCTGTGTTTTTGCGGGTTGAGGTATTTTAATTATTTACAGTGTGGGCGAACAATGAGGAATTGTTGTGTTTCATATCAGAGGTTATTTACAGTCTACACTTGAAATATGCAAATCTGTATGCAAAGGGTAAAATTCTAGCAGTAGCAGCAACATTGCTAGTTACATTGCAATTAGTTGGTAATCGTTTTAGTGAAGATTCTTTAGTTTTTCGTCTACTTGAAATCCATACTATTTTTGGAATTGTTCATAGATAATCCATTCTTACTTGGTACCACCTTATTGTTATGGAGGTTAACGAGAATATTTGTGCGGATACCTAATACACCCTCTTACTATTAACAGGTATACAGGAGTTTCCAGAAAATATTAAGAATTGTAAAGTTTTGACAATCGTCGAAGCAAGCGTCAATCCAATTTCCAAGTAAGTATAATGAAGTCCTCCTGAATTTACTGAGCACTACATCTAGTTGCCATTATTAAGTCCACCCTTCAGCTAGAGAACTATTAACACTTGGTTAAACCGGTAAGTAATAATTAGTTTAATTAGTCAAGGTCTTAATCCAGTTGAATATATTTTCTTTGCAAATTCTTCCGGCTGATTTCTTCATCCTTGAAGATGGTGGCAGAAAATGTATTTTCTAAGGCTGTAAAGACTCCAATTTGTTGACTGTAGGAGGGAATAATTAAGAGGTTTGTGACATGTTACGTGCAACTCAGGGGAATAAATGATTATTATTACTGAAAACTGCTTAGCGACGAGAGCTTGGAAATCAAGACTCAAACCCCTTGTGCCCTTTTCTCAGTCTTCGCTTCTGTGCATTTTTTAAAGGGCTTTCTCTCTTCAGTGGCAAATGGATTATTGACTGGTTTGCAGGACAGCGTTTTTTTTGCCGTCCAATGAAGAAGTTGAAGCAGATTGTGCGGCCTCATTGATTTATTGTAGAGAAACTGCAGGAATCCGACAGTATATCAAAGCTTTCTATTACACAAATAGGCCGTGCTAATTGTCTTTAGTTTGTAACGTGCCCTAAATCACCATTAGCGTCACATCAGCAAATATTCACTACTATGGTCCACTGGTTAGAAGAAGGTTGTAGTGGATCGGTGGGTATATTTCTAGTGTTATAATATGACACTTTATTCCCTTAATTTCTATTATGACAAAGTTTGTATCTGGCCCTTACTAGGATTTTGCATTTTAGTTAAAGAAGTTGTCTGGTGAGAGAAACTTTGTGTGTTTTAATAATTGAAATTTATTAAACTTAACAAAATACATTAAATTCTTACAAAAAATTCTTAATTAGGAAACCTACACCAATGTCTTGCTTTCAGTTCTGACCCCGGAAGTTCCAATTCACCATTCATTTAATCACAAAGAAGGGGCTTCCTCTAGCTGTGGCGGTCTTAAAAAGAGCTATCTGCCTGGCTCAGGGCTTCATGCACGCGACCAGGGTGCAATCCGAGTGCCTCCGGGATTCCATAGTGTTCTTATATACAGTACCGTTTGAAAGCACTCAGCTTAGACTCAGATCGCACACTCTGTCGTATGCATGAAGCATATTGGGTAATGACAATGACCAACATTTGTAATGCGCGTTTCTCACCAATGAACTCAAAGCGCCTTGTGGAGTAGGGAGGCTGCTATACAGGTGCTCATTCACAACACCCATAAGGGTCAGTTGTTTCTTTTACAGGAAGTCAATTTACCGATCAGCATATTTTTGCCATGTGGAAGGAAACCCTGGTACCTGGAAGAAACCCACACAAACACGGGGAGAACATATAAACTCAAGCCAGCCGCCTTCTCCGTTGTCACTGATGCAGCCACAGAGTAGGTGCTGGACTTGCTAATTGAATTGAGCCAGACAACCAGGCCCTTCATGACGTCACTGAAACAGAGTGATTGTGGTTTCTCTGTGCCTGCCTCAGAACGAATGCAGAAGTTACACTTCCTGAACTGCTGGGTTGGCACTAGAATTGGGAGTTTGGTCTGGCTTCTATAATTAAAGTATATCAGAATATTTTATTAATTTCAATTTTTAAAACATATACACAATTTATCTTACTGGACAGCCCCTTTAATTGTATGCAGATTAGCTCTTTCTAGTGCTGCCTGTAGGTGTCTACTGTGTAATTCACTGTCCAATAAAGAGCTTCCAAACAAGACTCAAACCAGAGACCTCTACACTGCTGATAATTTAATGTTTAGAGGACATTCAAAGAGTTGACTGTTGAGGGAATTTATTAAGATTGGCATTTCATACAGCGTTCTTAATCCACCACTATCACTAAATGTTCCAGAATTATTAAAAGGCTCGGGTCTCTTAATAATTATGGCTTATCTTGGGAAAATCCCATGTTCCAGAATGGAGATCTACACCAGTCAGGGACATTTCTGGTGTGAATTATAATAAAGTTGACGTATCCTCATTCTGGCCTGTCTTGAACTCCACCCCACATACCTTCATAAAGAGTAGTAAGCAGGGTGTAGAAAGAGGCAAATGGTGCAAAATGGGCTGTGTGCTAAAGATCTACTACATCTACAGCTGTCTACGCTGGTTTTCTAGTGTAAAAAGAATCGTAAAATCCCCCCTATTCTTTCAACTAGGCAAATATTTAGGTTTTTTTCCTTGGATCAATTCTTTCAAGACTTTTCTATTAGACTTGAAAGAATTTTTGCTACAGGGTTTATCTTCAAAACATGGAATCCACAACTTTCATTACTTGGTTAATCGTATGAAATTAGTTGTTGAATAACTTCACCTATGACAGATTTCGTGGTTGTGACTGTACCGCTGATTTACTGGAACTGATCTATCCAGTTAGGCAAGAGAATATCTGACTTCTGCTTTTATCAGCTTCAATATTTTAGAAAAACTTTTTGGTAACTTTGTGCAGAAATGTATCCATTTCAGACAAGTTGTCTTTGTGACACTCGGGGGCGTAGGAAAGACTGGGTCCCATAGCAAGCTTTTGGGGACCCCCATACAGTATCACCCCCTTTACTGATCCTCCCACCCCCTAGTATATTGTCCCTTTATTGGCCCCATACAATATATTGTCCCCACACAATACAGGTCCCCAAATAGGTTCTTCAGGCCACTACCTACTGGATTACTCCAACAGGTAATGGCCAATTTTTACTAACTTTGGGATATATGTGACTCCCCCCTGGGGGCCTACACAGAGACGGCCATGGACAGAAGCAAGTGAAAATCTGCATAATGAAAACGAAAAAAAAAAAAAATGTGGGAGCCTATATGCCTATGGGCAGTAGTTATGGCTCTGGTGGCACCTATGGTCGCCTTTATCAGATTACACTGATAATTTCTGACTGTGCCCAACCAGTTCAAGGAAAAAATGAAAATCCTCTCGTCTAAAGTAATAATTTGCTAAAAACTGGGTTACTGTTACTTATCCAATGTCTGGCTCCCTTGTGTAGCCTGCCTTCAAACCCCTTGTGTTTCATTGCATTTATTAAGTCAAGTCTTTAGAAAGCGCATTGAATAAATTGCTCTTGATGGACTCTGAAGTAATTTACTGTGTTAATTCTCCTGCGCTGCCTGATGTGACACTTTTATATCCTCTATTAATAATTTTGTCCTGATTGTCTGAGATCTCTTCTTTCATATGATATATTTCCTGTTTACAAAGGTTTTTATGTTGTTGAATGTTTTTTACTTGTATATATTAGTAATTTTTTGGTAATATTTTCATCTCTCTTCATAGGCTCCCAGATGGGTTTTCACAGCTGTTAAACTTGACTCAGTTATACCTAAATGATGCTTTTCTTGATTTCTTGCCAGCTAATTTTGGCAGGTGAGTTCAGACTATCATATGCTTTATTTGCAGCTGTCTTGATTTAAAGGCTTGCAATTTTTCATTTAGATTTTTTAGTGGTCAAAAGCAGCATTCATATACCACAGATGTCTCTGGAATGACATTGCTATTACTCCTGTATCTAGAGAGTCATAACTATAATGTACTTCTGCTGCACATATATCTGTACTACGAGGATCACCGCAATGGAACCAAATGTAGGAGGCTGAAATGGCCATAACAATGTTGGTGACGTGCACATTTTTGGAGTTTTTGTTGGATGTGAAACCATATATGTAATGAGGCTGCATCATTTGTACATCTGGGTGCTTGAGTCTTTTTATGTACTTTTTTTTATGTGCATTGCAAGCATTTGGGTAATGAAGTAGAAGAAGCGTAACAAAGTATTTGTAGTCAACTACACATGTAACAAAGCAATACAGGATGCAGAACAGCCATAATGGAGGGAAAAAAAAATAAGTGGCTGCGGGGTCCAGATACTTTTATAAGGCCATGGTTATAGCAGAATTTCCAAAAACACGCTTTCAAAAAGCTACATTATGCTGATTATCAGGGGTATCCCATATTAGTGGAGTGTTTTTGGAGGAAAGGGGTTGTCTGTTTGATGCAATTAATGAGTGTAAAGGGAGAGCTTGTGTGTGAATGAGTCTAAAGCCTTAAAGAGGTTGTCCAGGCTTAATAATATTTTCTAATTAGGCTGGGGGAGGTGAAAAAAAACAAAAAAAATATCCATACTTACCTGTCCCTGAAGCACTGGTGTCCTGATTGTAAGCGAATACACCAGAGACATTGAGTGGTGTGCGGGCAGATCTGGACTGTCTATCTTCTAATCATTGTTGACTACACATTTCCTGTGAAAATAGAGTATATGCTACCAACAGTATATGCTGTATAGGGACAAAGGCAGGCATTACAATCATTTCTCACCATTCAGGTTTGCATCGGGCAGGTAAAAAGTCCTTGATTTATTGTCAAATCAGCCAGTGTGAAGGACTATCCATTGCTGTTTGTTGCATGCTGGAATGCTGAGATTTTACTAGTCTTTATTATTTTTCCACAAGGTTCTATATTTGCTAATTTCTCTAAGTGCCCTTTTAGGCGTATTTGTATAGAGTATCATAAAAGAGTATAATATCATGAACAGATGGATCCTTACTACTTCTAAAGTAGTTAATGTACATTAATATGAGTATGAACACTGCATGCACTTAGAATATATTTACTGCAGTTTCTCCAGGGTCTCCATGGGATGACCCATGACATTTATAGAAAGCTGTGTTGATTCCAGTTGATTCAACTAGAGATGTGTGTGTGTGTGTGTGTGTGTGTGTGTGTGTGGTATGTATATATATGTGTATATATACAGTACAGACCAAAAGTTTGGACACACCTTCTCATTCCAAGAGTTTTCTGTATTTTCATGACTATAAAAATTGTAGATTCACACTGAAGGCATCAAAACTATGAATTAACACATGTGGAATTATATACTTAACAAAAAAGTGTGAAACAACTGAAAATATGTCTTATATTCTAGGTTCTTCAAAGTAGCCACCTTTTGCTTTGATTAATGCTTTGCACACTCTTGGCATTCTCTTGATGAGCTCCAAGAGGTAGTCACCTGAAATGGTCTTCCAACAGTCTTGAAGGAGTTCCCAGAGATGCTTAGCACTTGTTGGACCTTTTGCCTTCACTCTGCGGTCCAACTCACCCCAAACCATCTCGATTGGGTTCAGGTCTGGTGACTGTGGAGGCCAGGTCATCTGGCGTAGCACCCCATCACTCTCCCTCTTGGTCAAATAGCCCTTACACAGTCTGGAGGTGTGTTTGGGGTCATTGTCCTGTTGAAAAATAAATGATGGTCCAACTAAACGCAAACTGGATGGAATAGCATGCCGCTGCAAGACGCTGTGGTAACCATGCTGGTTCAGTATTCCTTCAATTTTGAATAAATCCCCAACAGTGTCACCAGCAAAGCACCCCCACACCATCACACCTCCTCCTCCATGCTTCACGATGGGAACCAGGCATGTAGAGTCCATTCGTTCACCTTTTCTGCGTCGCACAAAGACATGGTGGTTGGAACCAAAGATCTCAAATTTGGACTCATCAGACCAAAGCCCAGATTTCCACAAGTCTAATGTCCATTCCTTGTGTTCTTTAGCCCAAACAAGTCTCTTCTGCTTGTTGTCTGTCCTTAGCAGTGGTTTCCTAGCAGCTATTTTACCATGAAGGCCTGCTGCACACAGTCTCCTCTTAACAGTTGTTGTAGAGATGTGTCTGCTGCTAGAACTCTGTGTGGCATTGACCTGGTCTCTAATCTGAGCTGCTGTTAACCTGCGATTTCTGAGGCTGGTGACTCGGATGAACTTATCCTCCGCAGCAGAGGTGACTCTTGGTCTTCCTTTCCTGGGTCGGTCCTCATGTGAGCCAGTTTCTTTGTAGCGCTTGATGGTTTTGGCCACTGCACTTGGGGACACTTTCAAAGTTTTCCCAATTTTTCGGACTGACTGACCTTCATTTCTTAAAGTAATGTTGGCCACTCGTTTTTCTTTACTTAGCTGCTTTTTTCTTGCCATAATACAAATTCTAACACTCCATTCAGTAGGACTGTCAGCTGTGTATCCACCTGACTTCTGAACAACACAACTGATGGTCCCAACCACATTTATAAGGCAAGAAATCCCACTTATTAAACCTGACAGGGCACACCTGTGAAGTGAAAACCATTTCAGGTGACTACCTCTTGAAGCTCATCAAGAGAATGCCAAGATTGTGCAAAGCAGTAATCAAAGCAAAAGGTGGCTACTTTGAAGAACCTAGAATATAAGACATATTTTCAGTAGTTTCACACTTTTTTGTTAAGTATATAATTCCACATGTGTTAATTCATAGTTTTGATGCCTTCAGTGTGAATCTACAATTTTTATAGTCATGAAAATACAGAAAACTCTTGGAATGAGAAGGTGTGTCCAAACTTTTGGTCTGTACTGTGTGTATATATATATATATATATATATATATATATATATATATATATAGTAAGTATTATAGTATAACACATTATAATAGAATACGTAGAAGTAATATATGTTTTTCAAATATGCAGATGTAGCAGAGTTAACCTGATCTTATGCAACAAAAACCAAGTCGTTTCATTTTTTTTTTCCAATGACTTTTCATTGTTTTTTGTCTTCTGTGATAAGATATCACGCTGCAGGAGTTTAACCAATTGCAGAAGTTCGGGTTTTCTATGTTAACGTTTCTTACTTGTCTGATTTTAGTAAATACTTGTATTCTGTATCATGTTGTTATAAATCTGTGCCGTTCCTCTGTTATTCCTCCTAGAAAATGTATAACTAAATCGACAACTGGGCATTACCATTCAATATGAAATGGGCTTATCCCTACATCGTCTGACACTGAACATGGGTTGGACAATGCCATAGTATTTAGGGATACACCCATTTCATATTGAATGATAATGCCCAGTTGTGTATTTATTGATACATTTTCTAGGAGGAATAATAGAGAAACCGCACAACAAAGAGGTATAAGAAAATATGCTCCAGGATTTGCCTTACACATCTGTTACCGCTGTATGTTTCTTTCCTTCTGCTTATTTTGTGCTTGTCAGCTTCTGTTTTTTGTACTTCTAGTGACTCCTTTCCCTTTTTCTACCCATTATTTTCGTTTCTTTGAGACACGAGCCCGGCATTTCTGCTTGTTGCCCTTTGTAGTTTGCAGCCAGCATTCACTGAGGTCTCCAGCCAAGTTCACACTAAAAATACCATGTCTTTGCACTGTTGAACTCCTAAGTCAGCAAATAAAACGGGTTATTCTTCTTGTTAACCCACACGGGAGATCCTTTTAGAAGTTGCCTGGGCTTTATCTTTTAAAGAGTGATATCTATGGGCTCTGAATTTTATTTTCTTGGCCTCACATTGATTTTAGATGCTTTTAAAGATTTCCATTTGACTGACTTTCGCATGCAGCGATTCTTGTGGGGTTTGTAAAGTAGTTGCTATATAAGTCTAAAGAAATGACCTAAAACCTATTGTTCTTGTTCAGCTCTGTGGATAGGGAGGGGATTGGTTGTCTTTTAGACCTACATGCTTGCTGGACATGTTTTATTGAATAATGATGTAATGCAATAAGAGGAGAGCTGTTCCCATGAAGAGTCCACTCCAGGATACGGTTTTTGATATTGGAGGCTTTATAGTTACTTAGTATTAGTATAATCTAGTCCATTATTTCTGAGAATTTTGTAATACTAAAGTGTTGGAGTACAAAAGATTTCTGATTCAGGGTCTGCTGAGCAGAATACTTATACTAATGGTCAAGTTATTAGTGGCAATACAGGGTTAAATGTGTATAAAATATACCCAAAACATCCGAGAGATATGGGAATCTTACCTAGTGGTACCATAGAGGTCCCCTGACTGCTCTTTCGCAAAGTCAGGTGGCATGTGTATGCGATGACTGAATGGACAGATGGGCACACACACATGTGCTCCGACATTCTCTATTTAATGAGGTTTTTCCATGAAGATAACTATATTTCAATATGTAGACTATTAAAAGTTAAACACTTTTGCAAATATAAGTAATTAAATATTTTGTAGAATTTTAAAGATTTCCTCTAACCGTCTTAGCGGTGACATCTTTTCTCTTGATTGGTTGCCAATGAATACAACCTTCTACGATAAGTGGTTTAGAAGAGATTTTGGTGGTTGTAGATGCCCTTTAAGTCTTATCCTGCATGGCCAAAGTAGAATACCACATCTGAGAAGAATTCTTTATTGTAACTCTATGTTAATATTGATCAAATTTGTCTACATGAACATTGTGAACTCAGGGACAGCCAACATGGTGAGACATAAATTGTAGGGTTTTCTAGTCTAAGACATAAATGGTCAGAATGGGCCAGATACTAGTGATATGGACCTGGTTGTATGTATTGATGATTGCATAGACAAGTCATATGAGGCTTTATATGATCTTTTTAGAATAATTATCATAATTTCTGTTAATTATCTTCAGTCTCCATCAAGTCATTACAGTCTTGACTTTTTTGTACAGTATTGACTTTTTTTTGTACAGTATCGACTTTATCAGCATTCTTCATCTGCTCTTATTTTCCTATCCATAGGTTAACGAAACTTCAAATTTTGGAACTTCGGGAGAACCAGTTGAAAATGTTACCAAAGTAAGTGTCTTTTCAGATCCTATTGACCTTGTTACTGTTATTCTTATATAGAGTTCACAGGACCATTCTTTTAATACTCCATTTCAATTAACATAAGTAAAATTAAAATGCACCAATATGTCCTGCATCGTATGCTATAGAATTCCAGAATATATCTTTGTACGGAGTTATTTTGTCCCAGGAGCTCAACTGTATCCCCTCCTTCCCATCGTTGTCTTGTGTCTGGCTGTAAGACAGCTGGCTGGGGTAGGAGTCTCCCTTCTGTGTCCTGTCTACAGTAGGACTAAAAGATTTTAAGGGGTTGTGCAGGATTTAGTGCAAACTCACAGGCATGTGGGTGGGTGTAAAACAAATAAGTCATACTCACCTATGCCCATCACTCCATTATCCAATGTTGGACCCCTTTCCCTCACATGCCAGAACTTGCTGCATCGGAAGCGGAGAAGCTCACATGGCCGCTCACTGGTAACTCATATACATTACCTGTTCCATGCCACTGACCGCTGAGGCGGGTGATTGGTCTCAGTAGTCATGTGAGCTTCTCTACTTCCACGGCGTGTTCCAGCACAGGAGGGAAAGGGGGATCAGAACTGTAAAACAGATCCTTGGAGATTGGTGACTACGACTTTTTTGTTTTACACCTTGGCCATCCCTTAGTTTACCCCAAATCCTGGAAACCCCTTGTCCCTTAAAGGGCAGAGTGTAGACAAGGAGATCAGCAGTAGATTAACCCCTTTGTTCTCTGTGGGATTTCTGTAAGACTGTTTCAGTCATTGTCTTGCAAAAAATGTTAGAAACTGACAAATGGGGCAGCTATTGTATCTTATCTTGTTTACTTCCATCATTCATGTCTTTAGAGACTGATGCCTGTTCTTTTAGTCTTGTTTATAATACATTATTGTGGCGGATTAAGACCAAAGCTTTATCAACATTAGCCTAGGGCTACATGCCAGTGTTTGGTGAAAGTAGCCATGGAAGCAATATTGTTTCTCCAATGCCGATATCTTGAGATGTGGCTGAAGCGTACTGTTTATTTCAACTGTGTCGCCATATAACAAGTATGGTTACCTGGCAGCAATGTTTGGTTTATAGCTTGCCTGAAAAAACAATAAGAGGCAAAATAATTAATATGCATAGACAATTAGAACTATATGTATGTATGCACCAAATCTTGCAGGGTTAGTCATAGCAGATGGTACATTCTCTGCCTAAATGTGATTAGTGGAGCGTTCTATGGTCCTGTGACATGCACACACTAATTAGAATTAATGGTGCGGTGCCAGGTAGCTGCAGCGAGCCGCCTTGGCTGCAGTAGTTGTCTGACTGTGCGCCTGTCTCATTAGGGCACACCCTTCATTATACTGGCAGTGTTGGGATAAGGATGTTTGTTGAACTTGCATTCCTCCATATCACGCACTTGGATCTTTGTATGTTTTCCTGCTCGGTTCATTCTGCTCTTGTCAATAGTTATTATTGGACTGGCCTGACCACAATCCTGGGTCTGTTCATGATGTTTTATAGAAGAAAAGATTCAGCTGTTGACCAAAAAGAAAAGCAATAAGAGAACGAAGAACTTGTCAGCCGTAATTCCTTCTGGCTTTATCTTGGTTGCTGTGAATCTGATGTGTAATTTCTGTGTTGTAATATCTTGACTGCTGGGGCATGGTCAGGATTTACAAACCGAACATTCCTGTATTTATGTGGGTCTATACATAAAAAAGGACTTGCTTGCTTCAGGAGCAGGAAAGCATTGGGGATACCAAACCCCTTTACTAAAGTCTATAACCTTCTTCGATGCCACCTTACATGAGCCAGTTATCCTAGGAAGGGTAAAGGTGTCAGAGATCACCCAATGAGCTATGGTGTGATCGCAGATACCTTTACATGGATCACTCATTCATCGCAGGGCCTTGAAGTTGGTAGGCCAAACCAACTACTCCAACTCCTCTATTATTCCACCGCCCAACTCCTGCTCCACGTCCGACTCTTTCATAAATGGCTAACAATCATTGTCAGACAGAAACAGTAAAGCTCCACTAACTCATTGAAAATCATTGCTATGAAAGTAAATATGCAACAATCTAATTAATTTTATAATATTGAAAATGATATATAATCATTTTATTTTGAAACTGGCATCAGTCGGCAGCTTTTTTCCAACTCTGACTGCACCCAGAACTGAACCCAACACCTACTTCACAGCCATGGTTTATCGGCAGAACAATGTCCAGTGTAAACAGGGTGATATACTGCCGACAAATGCAAACTGTAAAGGGATGAACTAGTCATTTATCCCAATACAGCAACTCATCGGGAACAAATATTTCTAGGAATGTCCATTGCTGATTGTTCCCCGCCATATATACGAGGACACTAACAAACTGTAAATGCAGGCTACAGGAAACTACTATAGGTTTCCCTGATACACTATTATTCACATAATAAATATGAGGAATATAAAAATGAGATAGATATATATAGATAGATAGATAGAGATATATATATATATATATATATATATATATATATCAGGGATTTAATATAGATAAGCCTATGTGGATACAAAGAACATTTCTTGCTGTGGAGAACCCAGCATGTCCTTGCATTACATGGACAGCCCATTGATTTCATTACCCTGCGATAGCTCTTCAGAGGATGAAATATTTACTACAAAGTTCTTGTGCAGATTACAGCAGTACATTGTGTGATCAGTTAAGGCTCTGTTCATGTCTATACACTGCGCTCGTCTTATGTGCTCAAAAGGCTTCTGGTTTTTACACTGAATGTATCCATATGGCCCCATTTAGCTTATGGTTAACAAATGAAGGTTCATTACGCATCTCCCAGTTAGATATGTACAGTGGTATTTGAAAATTTGTGAATCCTTCAGAATTTTCTATATTTCTGCATAATTATGATTTAAAACTACATTACATTTTCACACAAGTCCTAAAACTAGATGGAGAACCACATCAAACAAATGACTAAAAAATGTTAGACTTGGTTTTGTATTTATAGAAGGAAATGATCCAATATCTCATATCTGTGAGTGGCAGAAGTAGGTTTAGGATTAGCAGATTATTTGAAGGTGAAATTAGAGTCAGGTTGTCAATCAGTGGGATTGATCAAAGTCTGACCTTCACAAGTGGAAGTGTATCATGACACAAACAAAGGAGATTTCTGAGGACCTCAAAAGAAGAGTTGTTAATGCTTATCAGGCTGGCAAAATTTACAAAACCATCTCTAATGAGATTGGACTCCACCAATTCTGCACAAACTGTGTACAGGCAGAGAAAATTCAAGACCACTATTGCCCTCCCCGGGAGTGGTTGACCAACAAATATCAAACCAAGAGCAAATTGTATAATAGTTACAAGGTTACAAAGGAACCTGGGGTAATCTCTAAGCAACTAAAGGCCTTGCTGATGTTTGCTAATGTTAATGTTCAATAGGACACTAAACAATGATATTCATGGCAGGATTGCAAGAAGAAAGTGGCTGCTCTACGAAAAAGAACATTGCTGCCCCTTCTGCAGTTTGCTAAAAATCACATGGACAAGTCAGAAGGCTTTTGGAACAATGTTTTATGGACGAATGAGACCAAAATAGAGCTTTTCAGTTAAAATGAGAAGTGTTGTATTTGGGCATGCATTCCAGTATAAAAACCTCATGCCATCTGTAAAACACGGTGGTGGTAGTATCATGGTTTGGGCTTTGCTGCATCTTGGCCAAGACGGCTCGCCCTTGGTATGAAACAATGAATCTGAATTTTATACTGACAAATTCTAAAGGAAAATGTCAGGACATCTGTCCATGAACTGTAAAGTCTTTTCTAATTCGCTGATAGCAAAAGAGATATTAAAGTGGCGAGAAGTTGACAGTTCACAAAATATTACATACAGTTACACAATATTTTATTATGCAACCATGAGATGTTATTTCCATAAAACTGGGAAAACCATGGTACAGTATGTTTATACAGCTTTCCAAGGCTCCTGCCTAGCATGGTTAGCAGTTTCGCAGTGTCAGAACCGCTGACAGATTCCCTCATATTTCATCCTATTGGCTGTAAGCCAGTTCTGGATTATCACTGTGTTTGGTGCCTTTCTAAGCAATATTTCTAGACTTTTGCTAACATGGTTTAGCTATCGGTACATAACAAAAGGAAAACTTATGGAAAAATTTTCTATTGATTCCAAGCACCATTCCCTACCCACATATATGACCACGGCTGGTTCCCATGCTCTGTGATGTCTACACATTACATATCTCCCTACCACAAATTTTTGCTGCTTTTGAGTTAGTTGGTGGTGTCAAGAGGATATGAGATATAATTGTAATATGTGTACTGGTTACCTACAAAAATATAACTTGGTTCCCTGATACCTTCCTCTTTCAGAACTATGAATAGACTTACACAGCTTGAGAGACTGGATCTCGGAAGTAATGAATTCACAGAAGTGGTAAGTGCTGAAAAAGACCCTCAAGTCACAGCCGTGTCATGTGACTTTATATTGCTGCTTACTCCTCGTGTGGTCAGTATCTATCTATCTATGTAATCCAATCTAATCTATCTATCTACCTTTGAAATAAACTCTAATACTGAACTGAAACATTGCATTTTGGGTGAAATCCATTTCACATTTATCTATCTAATCTGTCTCTAAGGGGGTTGTACCAGCATAATAAAAGCCTGACTGCTTCTCCCAGAAACAGCACCACACCTGTCCATGGGTTATGTCTGGTATTGCAGCTCAGGTTGATTGAAGTGAATGGACAGGTGGCACTGTCAATAAAAGCAGACATGTTTTCTTATTCTAGGACAACCCTTTCACAGTCTAGAACAGTCTCCATTACACTATCTGTTCAGCTGGATGTTCACTTTTGGTTGGACTCGCGATAAAGTAACATACTGCAGTGCATAAAACCTAAGAGTGACCTTGGTATATGTTTCAAGTGGCAGATGGCCCAGTCATGTTCTTTTTGGCCTTCGCTGTGGCTAAACAGATCAGTGTTTTTCCTGGGGTCATTCTGTTAATGGTCAGCTTTTTAACAATGAAAGCTTAAGTCTTTTGTAAAGTCAAGGAAAAAGCAATTTTTTTTTTTGTTTTACCCTTTCATTTACACAGTTTTGTCTGTTTTATATTAACTTTTTTTAATTGTACAAATCTGGGTGACCAGTGATGATGGTCTGTGGGAGTCCTCTGAAGGTGATGGCTTCATTGGATGTGGCTATTGGCCACAACTAACAGAGTTAGTCCTCAGTGAGGGATGACTATTTTAGTTCTTCATGGTTTAAGCAGGGGTCCCCAAACTTTACACAGGGGGCCGGTTCACTGTCCCTCAGACCGTTGGAGGGCCGGACTATAAGAAAAACTATGAAAATCCCTATGCACACTACACGTATCTCATTTTAAAGTAAAACAAAAAGGGAACAAATACAACATTCAAAATAAAGAAATAGTAAATTTAAGTCAACAAACTCACCATTATTTCAATGTGAAGTATGGGCCTGCTTTGGCTAATGAGATAGTCAATGTCCGGTTCCATATTTGCAAATAGGTCCAGCACTCTGCCCCCATATAAGTCCAGCCTCTCCCCCATATAGGTCCAGCTCTTTCCCTCATATAGGTCCCATGCAGTCTCCCCCATATAGGTCCCATGCAGTCTCCCTCATATAGGGCCAGCTCTTTCCCCCATATAGGTCCCATGCCTCCCCCATATAGGTCCCATGCAGTCTCCCTCATATGGGCCAGCTCTTTCCCCCATATAGGTCCCATGCCTCCCCCATATAGGTCCCATGCCTCCCCCATATAGGTCCCATGCAGTCTCCCTCATATGGGCCAGCTCTTTCTCCCATATAGGTCCCATGCCCCCCCATATAGGTCCCATGCAGTCTCCCCCATATAGGGCCAGCTCTCTCCCCCATATAGGTCCCATCAATCCCCCATATAGATCCAGCTCTCTGATCCCCCTCCATGCCCAGTAAAAAAAAAGTGAAAATATACTTTACCTAGCACTGCAGCCGCTCCCGCGCTGTGGTCCCGGCTCCTCTGTCTTCGTTATGCGTGCTCATTCTAGGTCCGGACGACGGCGCCGGCGTCTACACGGGAACAAGACTTCCCGTGTAGCGCTGGCGGGTTATTTCAGTTGTAAGCGCCTGTGCCCTCACAACTGAAATAACACAAGGAAATTGCGCGCAGGCCGGGTAAATGGCCTCCG
The DNA here is from genome assembly GCA_947044405.1 of Leptodactylus fallax. Taxonomy (NCBI): domain Eukaryota; kingdom Metazoa; phylum Chordata; class Amphibia; order Anura; family Leptodactylidae; genus Leptodactylus; species Leptodactylus fallax. The sequence continues at coordinate 846,376 of CAMRHE010000374.1, read as the reverse complement.
GGGGCCGGATGCGGCCCGCGGGCCGTAGTTTGGGGACCCCTGGTTTAAGAGTTTAGATGTACAGTAGTCCGTGAATTCTCTAATAGGCATTGGAAAAGTGAAGGTCTCATACTGACATAACAATCTAACGTCCTCGTCTGATTTTCATTGAGGAAAGTAAATGCCATACCATTCAGGTTTCATGCTATAGAGACGTCACACGGCATTCTTACATGCATCAAGTATCTGTCGCCTGCAGTGTCCTTTGTTACAAGGATCACCTTGAGTGCACTTCCGTTTTATGTGTATATGTTTGTGAGTTTTATCAATAACCTAGTAGATTTATGTATATAATGTATGTATGATGTGTATTGTGCCTGCTTTTCTTTTAGCCTGAAGTACTTGAACAATTAAGTGGGTTGAAGGAATTCTGGATGGATGGCAATAGACTATCCTATATTCCAGGGGTATGTATAACACACTCTCATAGAGTCAATCAAGAATGTATATGATACATGTGACCTCAGCAGGATATCGCTTCTACATTTTTAGCGTTCCCTTACATATAGTAAACACTCAGGAAAAATGTTTTCTGCATACCTGTGAAGGAATATGCAGGAGGTAAACATTTCAGAAATGCAAAACCCGTAGAAGATCCACTGCACAGCATGTCTTTGTAAAGAATGTTTTTCCTTTTACAATTACGCAAACAATACTTTTATTGGCAAAGAATCTTTAACCTCAAACAACCTCACCCCACCCCCACATTAAAAAAAAAAAAAAAAAAGGTTATGGAGTTTAACTTGTCTTTTAAAGTGGTTTTCATGGACTTTGTAATTGATGACCCATCCTTAGGATAGGATGTCAATAGAAGATCTGTGGGGGATTGACAACCTTGACCTGCGCTTATTAGCTGTATGAAGTGGCAGTTTCCACTTCACAGACCATGTGACGTCACGTTCATCGGTCACATGGCCCAATTGCAGCCTGGTCCCATTCCAGTGAATGAACTGAGCTGCGATACCATGTACAACCACTACACAATTGTACAGTACAGTGCTTGGTAAGTGCTGAATTGGCTGCAGGGTTCATCCGAAGGCTGCAATCACTACAAACAGCAGATCAGCTGGGGTCCTAGGTGTTGGACCCCTGCCATGTTTTAATTGATGACCTATGCTAAGGTTAAGTCACAAATTATTTAGCCCAGAAATCCCCTTTCAAATACCAGATTTGTTCCAATAATAATTCCATTGTTTGCCTAAAGAGGATCTGTCACCTCTTCTGACATGTCTGCTGTAGTAAATACTTCTCTGCCTTTTTTATTTAATAAAATAACAATTTAAGAACTACAGGTTCTCACTATAAACAAATTCAGCACAATATCACGACATGCTAGCAAGACCCTTAACAAACTGCAGTTGACATCACAAACATTGGGAGTTCATATATGAAAAACGTATAGCTTAGACATCGCATGGCAGAGTATCCCAAAATGCAGTTCTATTTCAAATCTCTTCATTTCCCTACACATATCTGGCGATACATGGAACCAACAACAAAACGTAAGGCACCTGTAAGATATCTAAGAATATTTTTTGTTGTTGTAAAACAGCTTTATAATATATAAAAAGAGACTTTCTCCTGGATGCAGTATATAAAAACAGCTTAAGGAATTCGGAACTGTCTACCCTGTACACACTCTTGTCAGTTTGTAGGTATCAAATCTGGTAATATTGCAAGTAATCATTTTTTGGTACTAAGAATTTCATACTCATGCGCAAACAAATATGTCACTAATCTGACATTATCACTTTTTCCATCTTTCCGTCCCATGATAGAGGAGGTAAACATTTCAGAAATGTAAAACCTCTAGAATATCTGCTTTGGTTTTCAAGTAGACTGAACAGCATGTCTTTGTTAAGAATGTGGAGATTCTTCCATCTAAATAAACATGCATGTGATATCTTTATGGACACTGGTCATACGCCGCCTTACATAGTGTGCTCTTTCTTTTGCTACAGTTTCTTGGAAGCCTGAAGCATTTAACATATTTAGATCTGTCAAAAAACAACATAGAAATGGTGGAAGATGGAATATCTGGGTGTGAAAATTTACAAGACATGCTGCTGTCGAGCAATGCCATACAACAGTTACCAGAATCTATTGGTTGGTATCTAGTAGGAGATGTAACCTAACATATCAATAACTATACTACATAAAAGAAGAGACTACTGCACTTCGTAGATCAGGATAGTGTGATTCACACTTGTCAGTAACTAACGCACTTGCCTCTGTGTTGCGCTATTTTTGCTCCCCACTTGACATGGAAATAGTTAACATTTACAACATGCTGTAAACAAAGACCTTAGAGAAACCGAACTCCAGAGTGAGTCGTGATTGAGAGAAAGTGATAAACATAATGCATTGGTAAAAGTTCATCATATTGGCCCAGATTTACCATTGTGGTTATGACTTGACACTAACGTAAACAATGCACATTTTTGGCGCAATGTGACTTATCTAGTTAAGGCTAAAATTTTTCAACATGCTAGACATGTGGGTGTGGATTCTCAGAAAAAGATGTGTGGTTCAACTGTGCCACGATGCGTGAAAAATTCTGGGTTAAAGTAAGCCAACAAAAATTTGATACAAACATAGACTAGACAGTCCAAAGTAACTCCACATTTATAATTCAGCATCAGTCACTGTGCTAAATCTGGTGTATTTTCAGCCTAAGTTCACACCAGTGCTTAAACTCCGTTCAGGGTTTCCATTCCCGAACCCGTTTAAAAAATGCGGAGAGAAAAGTGCTGCATAAATGCTGCCTTTCGGGCAGAAACCGGGCAAACCCCATTATAGTTCACGGGGACCGTGGGTTTCCGCGGGTAACCCCTTTTTTAAGAGGATTAGGTTTCCGTTCAGGGGGTCCGCTTGGGGAAAACCTGAACGCTGGTGTGAACCTAGTGTCAGATTGCACTTTCTAACTATTAGTCAATCTGAGTCACTATATCTGTCCAGCCGATTAAAATTTTTGAAAAATTACTAAGGTAAAATAAGTCGAAATCACCTCATTGACTCTCTATTTGGTTGTCTCAATACTTCCTGTTCTCCCACCCCTGTTCACTCTCGACAAATGGGAAATGATTGCTAAGCTGATGACAAGTTGAGACCGCTCACTGCTTTGGCCAGTGATTGACTGAGCGGTCCCAGATTACCCCTTTTAAAAGTAATATTAGAAAGTACTTTTTATTACTGTAGACTTTGAGCTAATACATTCTATCAGTTCAAATACAGTTTATCTCAATTACATTTTATTATAAACAAAAAAGGAGTAAAATAGGACATTTGTATGAATTCAAAAAATATGCAAAAAAAAAGTTTGATATGAATTTATCTCCTTTTTTCAGGTGCATTGAAGAAGATGACGACTCTGAAAATAGATGAAAACCAGCTTATGTATTTACCAGACACCATTGGGGGGTAATTTTAGACTATACCCTATTAAATACTTTCCCTTAAATAGGCACCAGTGCTGTACTCTTGCTTCCTCCATAAGTCCCATAGAGAATGAATGGAGTGGCAGTGTGTATGTGCGACTGCCAATCCATTGAGAAAAGGGTTCTTGTGGTTTAGAGATGGGGGATCTCAGTGGTGGGCCTCTCAGCAATCAGACTCTTAACTCTAATGTTCTAGATCGGTGATAAATTATTGTGCTGGGACAACCCCTTTCCACCTGACTCCACCATAAAACCTATACAAGCATAGAAAGGAAAGGGATGCTGCTAGACATAGCTAGCAGCGCTTTGTGTCCTATAAGGACAAAGGATTGGGCCTGATCAAATCCTACATGCCAGTCCCTTTTTTTGTCCCCTAACATCTGCCATTATGGGAGAGTCAGGAGGATCCATACACGTTCATTGTTGGCCATGTTCAGTTCCGTTTTGTCTAATATGTAGGGGCACCATTGGTTCACAGACAAAGATGCTTGAGGCCAAAAGTCAGAAGATCCCTGTTTCCATCACAATATTCCTACCGGACAGTTTCTTGGCAGTGTGCAGACTGGGTTGTTTTTCTGCCCTCTTTTTTTAGGTTATATATATAATAAAATATCAAAAATTTCATAAGTTGAATTTAATGAATTTCCTGATTTTTATCAGTGCGCTTCTTGAACAATTCTGTGAAGTTTTGCTATAAGCTTTCTGAGACTTGTACACTTTATTATTTAAATGGCAATGTCTTCTCCCTCCAGGCTGGTTTCCCTTGAAGAGCTGGATTGCAGTTTCAATGAGATTGAAGCTTTACCTTCCTCTATCGGGCAATTTTCTCAGATACGGACGTTTGCTGCTGATCATAACTTCTTAACGCAGCTTCCCCCAGAGGTGCAATGACTGCTTTATTCATCATGCAATGTGTGAATTGCTTTAGAATCAATTTCAGTGGAACTGTAAGCGAGTAAACAGTGACTGTCTAAAGGTTCTTAGCTCGCAGCTCTTCTTCACTTTTTCACAGATTAATCAGTTTTGTCTGGCAGGATTCCTAGTCTAGAGGAACAGCGTCTGTAATTTCTAATGATTGTTAATAGGGTTAACAGACACAACCAGTAAGTTCACTGGTATAGGCATATATGTAATACATGTGTATGTATATATGTGTGTGTACATGTAATTATATATATATGTGTGTGTGTATAGATAGATAGAGAGAGATATAGATACAGCTATGTATGTGTATGTATAGATATATATAATATTTCTATTTTCATTAATACTTGGTTATTATCTGCTTTTTTTTAAATTGATTTGTTATTCCTAAAGTGGTTGTCCGGCCCCTAATAGGTTTTTCATTCTGATAAGTTATCAGTATGTGTTGTCAGGATCTGGCACACAGACCCCGCACGGATCAGCAGTTCCATCTGTATATTGGTTATTTGAATAAGAGTGGTGCTGCACACACTCCCCATCCACTTGCAGCTTCTAGCACCCAGAGGCTATCAGAACAGCTGACCTGTGCAGGGTCTGAGTGTATGACCCTAACAGGTCACATACTGATCACCTATCCTGGGTCATCAGTATGCAAAATCTATTTGGGGCCAGACAACCCCTTTAAGATAGGTCATCTATGTTAGATCATACCCCTGCAGATTAGCTTTTTTTTTCCATGAGTGCACAAGCTGCAGTACTCATTCGCTGTACTTTTAATAGCGGTGATTGTGAATACAGCAACCGGTGTCCAATTTACTTGAATGGGGCACAGGCTGCAAAAAAATATTTCAGGGATCAGAGAGTGATGGTGATTAGTATTCATTAGCAATTACTTTTGTATTGTACTTATTTACTATGTGTTTTTGCTAATTTAATAGATTGGAAGCTGGAGAAACGCCACAGTGCTGTTCCTGCATTCTAATAAGTTGGAGTCTCTCCCCGAGGAAATGGGAGACATGCAGAAACTGAAGGTCATTAACTTAAGTGACAACAAGTGAGTGATTTTATTATTTTACATACAGATCTAAGTTGTTCAGACTGAGATCTTTCTATACATGAATGTTACATGCTGAGCACCAGTTACTTTATAAATCTGTGAAATTGAAGTGTGTATTCCATTACACACATAAATCATACATATGCTCTTATGTACACAACAGGGCTACATACAGACATAAAGAACCTTGTACAGATGCTGCAAAATTTAACTGGACACTTAAAGCATTCCTAAGTTTTCAGACAAGTTTTAATTTTCTGGTGGCATTTGCATCATTAGTAAATATTCCTTATTAATGACTTTTGGCTCTTATCTGTGAAATCCTGTGCAGAAATCCACTTTCTGTATGCTTCGCTATTGCCAAAAGAAATTTGTACGCCACTTCTCACTGTGGGCTGTTGTAAAATGCAGGGAAGCAGAAGCTTGGGGGGGGGACTTCAAGCAATTATATATTTTGCATTATAAAACTTAGAACAGTGATTCTAGTGTCATAAGAATGACGAGGTTCTCAGCTTTTATATGACACAAAGTTCCCTACACAGTGTGAATTGGGGCAGCTGCATATACAGTTGGTATGGAAAGTATTCAGACCCCTTTACATTTTTCACTTATTGTTTCATTGCAGCCATTTGCTAAAAGCAAAAAAAGTTCATTTTATTTCTCATTAATGTACACTCAGCACCCCATCTTGACAGAAAAAAAAACAGAAATGTAGATATTTTTGCAAATTTATTAAAAAAGAAAAACTGAAATATCACATGGTCATAAGTATTCAGACCCTTTGCTGTGACACTCATATTTAACTCACATGTTGTCCATTTCCTTCTGATCCTCCTTGAGATGGTTCTACTCCTTCATTGGAGTCCAGCTGTGTTTAATTAAACTGATTGGACTTGATTAGGAAAGGCACACACCTGTCTATATAAGACCTCACAGCTCACAGTGCATGTCAGAGAAAATGAGAATCATGAGGTCAAAAGGAACTGCCCAAGGAGCTCAGAGACAGAATTGTGGTAAGGCACAGATCTGGCCAAGGTTACAAAAGAATTTCTGCAGCACTCAAGGTTCCTAAGAGCACAGTGGCCTCCATAATCCTTAAATGGAAGACGTTTGGGATGACCAGAACTCTTCCTAGACCTGGCCGTCCAGCCAAACTGAGCAGTCGTAGGAGAAGAGCCTTGGTGAGAGAGGTAAAGAAGAACCCAAAGATCACTGTGGCTGAGCTCCAGAGATGCAGTAGGAAGATGGGAGAAAGTTCCACAAAGTCAACTATCACTGCAGCCCTCCACCAGTCGGGGCTTTATGGCAGAGTGGCCCGAAGGAAGCCTCTCCTCAGTGCAAGACATATGAAAGCCCGCATAGAGTTTGCCAAAAAACACATAAAGGACTCCCAGACTATGAGAAATAAGATTCTCTGGTCTGATGAGACGAAGATTGAACTTTTTGGCGTTAATTCTAAGCGGTATGTGTGGAGAAAACCAGGCACTGCTCATCACCTGCCCAATACAATCCCAACAGTGAAACATGGTGGTGGCAGCATCATGCTATGGGGGACAGGACGACTGGTTGCAATTGAAGGAAAGATGAATGCGGCCAAGTACAGAGAGATCCTGGAAGAAAACCTCTTCCAGAGTGCTCAGGACTTCAGACTGGGCTGAAGGTTCACCTTCCAACAAGACAATGACCTAAGCACACAGCTAAAATAACAAAGGAGTGGCTTCGGAACAACTCTGTGACCATTCTTGACTGGCCCAGCCAGAGCCCTGACCTCAACCCAATTGAGCATCTCTGGAGAGACCTGAAAATGGCTGTCCACCAACGTTCACCATCCAACCTGATGGAACTGGAGAGGATCTGCAAGGAAGAATGGCAGAGGATCCCCAAATCCAGAAAAAATTTGTTGCATCATTCCCAAGAAGACTCATGGCTGTACTAGCTCAAAAGGAAGGGGCTTCTACTCAATACTGAGCAAAGGGTCTGAATACTTATGACCATGTGAAACTTCAGTTTTTCTTTTTTAATAAATTTGCAAAAATATCTAAATTTCTTTTTTTTTCTATCAAGATGGGGTGCTGAGTGTACATTAATGAGAAATGATTTTGGTGTCATATGAAAGTAGATAATCTCATAAGAAAGAAACACTGTTTTATAATGCCTGAGATTTAACTTGGGTAATATATGTAAATAAATACATATATATTATATATAAATGCTGTCAAAAAAATCAAACGTTCGAAAGTTTATGTACGCTTTAATGTGTCAAGAACACTGTGGTACTTGAATGTTAACTCTTTCAACAACTTTTCTTGTCTTCTGTGGTAATATACTGTATCACTCTGCAGAAAGTCAAGTTAATCTTTACTACATCTGTACATTTATCATACCACTGTATATGACAAATGTGTGGCAAAATAAGTTGACAATGCTTGTCTTGGAGGGTAAAGAATACATTTATTAAAAAAAAAAAAATTGTCCTATTCTGTGTCCAAAGTCAAGTTCTTTAAGAGGACCACATCTCTAGAAAACAATTTAGTGCAGTTTTGGGTCACTGTAGCAGGTCAGCATATATTGTTGGTGTTCCTGCTGTCTATGGTCCACCATCTCTGCTAGTTTAGGAGCATCAGTGGTGAGTTCATACATCTAGGATAGTCTTCTAAAAACATATCCACCAATGCATTAGAAGTACAGTAATTTGCTTGACTCTTGATCTGTTCACTGCAAAACTTACCGATTTAGCACTTATTACAAGTACTCAGCACCGAAATTACTCTCTTTGTCAACCTTATTCATTTTTTTTATCCACAGACTGAAGAATTTGCCCTTTAGCTTCACAAGACTGCAACAACTCACAGCAATGTGGCTGTCAGATAATCAGGTGGGGGTTACACTTTTCCTGGAAGTGACCTTTTCCTGCTATGCTTTCTCTGTGTCCCCAGCGTCTAATGAAATATAGAGCGTCACATCTAAATGACAGGACTCTCGGAGAGAAGGAGAACTGTGTGTACTGTATGTGTAGAAGTAGTTTATTTGGAAGGTATTGTGTGCAGTGACAGTAGGAGGTTCTGCACCAGTGCACATGAGAGCACAATCCTCTGTGTGTTCTCCATACATTGTCTTCTGTCATCGGCTGAAACCTTTTTCCAAGTGCATTAATGTAAAACTATCAGTAACACTTCTCCTCTGTAATGAAAGATTTATTAACCTTCACACCCTCCAAATAATTACATAATGGCGCAGGTCGGGGCTCTAATCTGGAGGGGGGGATATTAAATAGAGCCAGGTTGCAGTTGTGGATTACATTAATTGTTAATTATTATCAAAGGGAGTTGCTTGTCAGTACATATGTTATGCTAAATGCAATGCAGACCTACTGTGCATCAAACCTTGCAAGCAAAACATTGATTATTATGTTTGGAACACACAAAATGGTATTTGCAAGTAGTATTACACAATACTGAAGCTCTCCAATTTCTCTTAGGCTCTGTTCACATCTGCATAATTTCTCTTATAAAAGACAGTTTAGAGATTCTAGCAGGGCCATTTTAATAGATTAGTTCCCATGGACCCGTCGGCTATAATGCTTTCTGTGGCCCGGCGCTCATTGCACTTCCCTCTCGGAGACATCAACAGCCGAAGGCTGAATTATGGAGCTCAGAGCTGATGGCTGCATTCTCCACTATTGTATTCAACTCTATCTGTGTCCTAAGACACAGATACAGTTGAAATCACTACCTGCCACCCAGAACAGCGGGACAGTACACAAAATGCGGGACTGTCTCATTCGATGTGGCTGAGGAGGCCCCTACTACCCTACCCAATGTGGAAGCAAAGTTTTCCCTGAGGTTAAAGCGATCCTGGATCTTAGTGCTGCATAATATATGGACAGAGTGTAGCTTGTTTTCAGTTTATTGCTGTGACTTATATCAGTGGTAAATGGAATACCCTGTAGAGATTTCGTGGGTGGGCCATTTTAATATGCTGCCCTTTTCTAATTTTAGCATATTACAGCTACAGGTCCATTTTATTTGTAGCCCAGATGTCATTTAGATACTAGGAGCACTGTATAAATATACTGGACACACAATTTATGAGGCCGGTGTATTCGTAAGGAGAGCATTTACCCCTAACAGGAGAGTGTTTGACCAGTTGCTGGATATACATGCATGCGCAGTAGCTTCTAAATCATAGCCCTGAGGATTGAGGGAAATCTCTCCTGAATACACCAGACTCATAAACTATGTGTCCAGTGTATTCTTCTATCTCTTTTAGTAGCCAAATGGCATAACATATTTTTATATACAGTACCAACCTGTAAATGTAATATGTACAACTAAAAATATGATATGTGCCTGTGTGCCACCCAGATTTAAGCTGGTTCTACATTTTAGATTCCAAACATTGCCAACATTTTGTTATGATCTAATGTGCATGAGGCTGTCTTTGGGAGGAAAGAGGAATCAGGCATATTAGGTGGTGTTAACATACCCAAAGCCTAATCCTTTATTTTGATGGATGATGCCGTAAACTGCTTGGGAGCTGGGAGATACACTTGTTGCTAAACGCTCATGTACATATGTTTTTTAATTTTACATGATGTAAAGCAGACCTTCACAGCCAGGTCATATAGTCAGTATTACTCCAAATGGACATTAGGGGCAGTAACATGTACATACATAAAGGTACCATAAATCTATGAATACTGAGCAAGAGACATATAAGCTTAATTATCGACATCTCAAAAACATTTTAATGAATATTGTAAAGACCATAAGTTTATGATTTTCACACTATAATGAGAGAATCTAATAAATGCACTAAATATGAGACCATTGAGAGAATATAGGACATAGTACATAGTTCATAGTACACTCTGTCTGTTTTGGCAGCTTCTGTTACTACTGTAATGATTAAGGACCTGTTTTGACCAAGTGTGTTCCTTTTCAGTCCAAGCCTCTCATCCCGCTGCAGAAGGAGACTGACCCGGACACCCAGAAAACGGTCTTAACTAACTATATGTTCCCGCAACAACCCAGGACTGATGACAGTAAGGAATATTATTTTTGTTCTGTTTCACTCTTCTCCATTTACCGAAATGTGCAATCTCATAATTGTGCTTTTGGGGTTGTTCTGATATTAATTTTATTCTAAACTAGAAAATTAATCTTTTCAGAATTCTCTATTATTATTGTTAAAAGAATTCTCCTCTTCAGAAAGTCCAGTTTTGTCATCTGACAAAAAGCTTAATCCCACATTGTTCACCTGCTCAGTCCTCCAGTGATCAGCTGTAAGCTGTTGGGGAACCTAGCAGCAAGTGTTCATTTTCCCTATAGCGCCATCACAAGGAAAAATAAACACAGTACTCGTTCCAGTTAATGAACTGTCTCTGTAATGCACAGACATCTTGGGGGAGATTATTTATTATTTTACACTAGTTTTTAATTCCAGTTACAATATTTAATATGAGTGTTGCTTAGCTTAAAGCCCCTTTCTGGAGACTTTTTAAAATTCTTTATCCCTGTAATACAGGATATACTGATGTGTAATGAATGGTGCATTTACTCACCTGGTACATCTTTCACTCAGTCCTTTCCCCATAGGTTTTTACCAGCTGGTCATGTGATCGACAGCAGCCGAAGTCACTTTTTCTATGATCCAAGAGCCTGGATATAACTGTATGATAGACTTTCAGAGAAAGCAGGGACTTTTGGCTGCTGTGAGTATCGGCAGGTCAGTCTGCCAGTCACATGACCAGCCTGTTAGCCCATTCATCGGCAGGATATAGTGATGGATGCATCAGGTGTGTGTCTGCTTTGTTCATTGCACATCAGTATATACAGGGATAAAGAATAAAAGAAATCCCTGGTGTAATTCTTTAAACTGGGGAAATGTATCTGTACTGACGGAACATACCCAACAGGATACACTCCATGCTAAGTTGGGTATGGTGCATTTTTTTACATTTACCTCAGTGGAAAAGTGTTGAAAATCTTTGATAAATGAGCCACCCAAAGCACAACTCACCGTGCTCATTTTCCCAACACATTTCCGTTGAAACCTCTTTGTGATGACCACCCAAAATACTGGGGTGGTCTTTTCAAAGAAGATGGCCATTATACATAATATATAAAGTCTGACAATCTATCACACAGAGGGTAAAGGGGTGGTATTCTGGAAGAGGTGGTCTTCTTCTGGAAGAGGTTTGAATGTATATGTGTTGTAAAAGTTGTGCAGAAACTTCACAAATATGATGTTTGAGCCGAACCCTCTGTCTCTCAATGTGTTTATGCCAGAAAACAATAATAAACCCGCTTCATGTCCCTGATTGTTAATGTGCGGGTTCAGAACAAGGTTTGGTCTTTTGTGGATATTGTTCCATGTGCTGGACTCGTCGTTCTCACAGGCTGCTGGATATAGTTCATGCACAGGCGGTCACAGAATTGCGCTTTGTTCTGGGATAACAATCTGCTGTATTTGATCTCCCTGCCCCACAGAAAGGAATGTGAGATGTTTACCTAGCAGATTAATCATTCTCCACCAGATGGATGGAAGGCAATGGAGAGCAGCCCTGGCTTTATAATCTGTGTTTTGACTTCACAGAACAGGTGCACAGTTTCCACTGACACTGCACTGCTGTATATTTATACTGCTCCTAATTATTTTTATCTAACAGGAATTTTGGGAATTTACTACTATTACATTTATATAGTGCACCCTTTGTGACTGTACTTATAGTTTGTGACATCTATTTCTGGAGGGGTGAGGTTCACAGTACTGCACATATATAGACAATGAATAAATGACAGCAAAATCTGTTCATTGGCCAGAAATCAAATGTGAAAGAGGACAGGTTTCTGCTCACAAGTTCAAGGATTGATGACCGTTCACACCAGGCCTTACCAGGGTGTTGCACCACTACTGAAAAAAAAAAGCAGACATATAGAGCATTATCGTTCAGCTGGTTTAAAACAATCAGAGTGAAACTTGAGTCATGTAGGTAAAAGCCGTGTTCAGACCAGACATTTAATATTTGCTACTTGCTTTATTTAATTTGCGTTTGTACTGTAAGTATAAGTAAGCTTTGAAATTGAGCCTATTAGCCAGTCAAAGGAATTGCAATATGTCTGCTAGAGTCTCTTAACAGGGGAGATTGTTGCCTGCAGTAGTGATGACTTGAATGCAACAGCCTGATAACAACTGGACTCTTCTAGCACTATTACTGTTATGCCTGCTCTGTATATAAATGTATGAAAATGAGGCTCTTAGCCTACAATTTGATCAAATTGTGTGCGGTCATCTGCCACGTGACAAGGCGACCTCATTAGATGGGACCCTACACTGCAAAAACTCGCCACTCTCTGGGCCAAGGCCTCCAAATATATTCAGGGAACGTGTAGCTCAGTCATGTTTCTCCCTAATCTAAGCTAGTTTCTTTCAAGTTTGCCTGTTTGGAACTGTAGTTGAGCACAATAATAATGTTACATGTGTTGAGCATCTAAAGACATCAGAAAATTGTACACTCAGAGGTTGGTTCCCGACATTTTATTATAAGGAGATTTTAGCTGCCATTACATATATCTGCCTGGTAGTGAAACTCCTTTCTCCTTTCTTGCTTAAAGGAAATGAAAATGACCTATTTTAAAAAAAAAATAAAATTATAAAGAATTTTTGTTTTTTGTTTTTTTTTCTATTTTTTTTAAATTTCAATGGCATAATCTACATTTAAAAGAAAAAAAAAAATCCTAAAGTCCTGCAGTTTTCACTCTGGCTATTAAGACTTCCAAAAGGCTGAAACTTTGAAACTATTTTGTAGGAGATTTCTTTGTAGTAGTCACCTCATTATTAGTATAGGAAGGGTTAATGGCCGGTATCTTCTATATTATAATACATTTTTATTATATATATATGATCTGTGCACAGGTCGCAGAGCATGCCTTGAAATACCTCTTACAGATGTCAATAGCATATCCAGTCTATTGCTGCATTTGGTCCTTGTGGCTACTGTAAAGTATATCTGTAAAGTATATTAACAGCACCTAAGGCAAGATGGCTGCAACCATAATCTTGGACATAAAATAGAATATATAAGAAGTAAAATCTGATTAGAAAATTATATGTATATATATATATATATATATATATTTATATATATGGATATCATTAGTAAAAAAATAGCTGATACATTCCCTTTAAATAAGAGAACAATGGCCTAAAAGCACAAAATGCACAATATGTACAGATAGAAGATCCTTCTAATTTAGATCTAATCCTTGAGGTGGGTTGGCTTTCTGATCATTCTACCAGCTTGAGTAACATAAGATGTGTCTCTGCTCACATCTTATCATTCTTCTGATTCTGGCAGTGTATTTTCTGGGGTTGCCCATCTCTGGCCAGAATTCTCACCCTGATCCTCAGCTGTCCTTGTTACTTTCTTGCTTGTTCTTGCAGTCTCATTGCCTTGAGTGTCTGAATACTGTTCCAAGGGCTATGCATCATCACCTTCTTGTGTATTTCTCAGATGTCTCCAATTTCTCTTTATTCTTCTGCACCTGTTACAGTTTCATAGGAACAAGGTCCAAGTTTGTGGACAAGCTTTGCCAGTGTTTGTCATGTTTACCTCTTGGCTGCATCCGTACTTATTCATTTCTCCGGAGGTCAGACAGATCCCTTGCAGATTCATTGTAATAGGAAGCTTGCCTATCTTGATTCCTCTTTAGTTTAGCTGTAACCTTTTACACAAGCTTTGGTCTTAGCGGATGACTAGCCGTTGGTAAGAGTGCCCTTGTATGCCTAAGTGGGTGGGTGGGTTTATTATACTTTATCCTTTTCAGTGCGGGGCAGACAGATCGTCCTCCAACATTTGCATGTGGGAGTTGAAATGGTCACACGTGAAAGGGTATCCTTCTTTTCTGCTTGGAAACAAGCATTGCCAGAGAAGTCTGGCATTGGCTTATTTACCGGTACCTGTCGAGAATATGCCAGTCAGCACACTTATGAAGGATTCTGCATTAGGACTGAATTACAGTGGACTGTAAGGTAGAATATATGAACTTGTTGGCTTAAAGGGAACCTATCAGGTGGTTTGGGAACACTACCTGCCTTGGGTTCAGGGTCCAAACCTGTGTAACTTAGTAACACCCATTTCCCGGTTATAACTCGCCAGCAAATTAGTCCAGAAGTTCACGTCAACCCTTTGGCGCAAGTTGAGGTCAGTATATCTTGTCTTGCAGGGCATGCGCCCAATGTGTGGACTTCCAGACATATCTCCTGGCTTATTTTAGTAAAGCTTATTTTATTCATATTCCAAGGGTGGCCAGTAGTAATGTTCACAGGTTTGAGACCATAAACTCCAGCTGCATAATAGCATGCTGCTGGTTTAGCGCCTCAAAACAGAGTCCGGAGTGTTCATTCCTTTAAAAAAAAAAAAAAATTCCATGCCCCCAGTACTATTATGTATGGCATCATATTCCTAAGTGGATTGCTTTTATTTTTAATGAGAGAATCATCTTTATTTTCTTTGTAGGCATTTCATCAACTTTCACAAGAACAAAAAATATTCCCATAAAGCAGGCGCCTGTGTTTCATTTGTGTTACAGTCTTTTGTTACAAGACTTATCTTTGTGTTTGTTTCACAGTTATCTTCTCTTCAGACAATGAGAGCTTTAACCCGTCTTTGTGGGAAGAGCAGAGGAAGCAGCGGGCACAGGTTGCCTTCGAATGTGATGATGACAAGGACGAGCGCGAAGTTCCTGCCCGGGTCAGTATTCTCCGACTTTAACTTGTGGAAGCAGCTATAATGTGTCCATGTAATTTCATTTAATAAAAGAAAGGTACATTTTCTGACAGCAAGTGGTAACATCTATTATTTACAGTAAATATCCTGCTTACAGAAGCAAAAGTTACACAATGATGGTGCGGTAAAACCTTGACCTATGCCCTGTCATCTGGATACACTCAGGAATGTGGTCACATATTGACCACACTGCAAAAGATCTGAAGGACACCATTGTAAAGGAGGGATGAAGTATGTATTAAAGAAGACCTGTCCCCACCTCCAGCAACTTAAATTCTTTGCACCCTTTAAAAGGCACTCCACTGATGTCGGTGCATTTGGAATTTTTTCCTTAGTTCCCTACCATTCGCTGTTAGTTTCAGCACCCAAAATAGTAATTAGGCTCTCTACTGTCAGGTGGGCGGTCCTCGGCAGAAGCAGATAGACAGGAACCACCCACCTAACTGTAGAGAATACCATGTTGGGGGCTGATGGTAACTGTACATTGCTCAGGAATGGTGAGGGCTAGATAAAAAGTTCCAAGTATCAGAATTGGTGGAGCAGCATGTATTGAAGGATGCAATGAACTGGACTTGGTGGAGGTGATGAAAGTCTTCATTAAAGGTCTAATGCAGTTCCTACGAGAAGCATATGTCATACCACACTATAACATATTAATGAATTTATAGAAGCTAAAGTCAGCCTTCTGTTTTTATGTCTAATTCTAAGGCTCTGTTGATACAGCCTTTATTGACAGTCTTTTGGGTTTTCCTGTATTTCTGATAATGAGAATGGCACAACCTTCAGTACTCTTCTTGCTGTCGAAAATCTGAAACTCATCTAAAACCTGACTGACCTCAGGTTAATGGGATACATCAGGATTCATTGGTATCAGTTCATAACTGTCACTGGTAAAGCTGTCGTCGCTGCTTTATAAATGGAAGCCATGAGTCTTTAGCAATGCATAGAGGTTTAGTCATGGGTAGTTGCTTTTCTTGGAAAGAAACTTTGTCAAAAGGATAAAGTTGCCAAAGCACACAATGCTTACCTTTTTTGAATGGGCTAAGGTAGGTGTAATACAGGGTAGAAGATACAATCTCAAGCTATTGAGTCCATTGTTAGAAAAACGCTTTACAATTGTTTGTTGCTCTTGTTTCTAGATATTTTACTAGTCCTCAGTTTTGATCATAAAATCGTTTTCAGCACATGAAAAAGTTTGTGTGACCATGTATGCATATGTAATATCCATTAAAGCAGGTCTGTCAGTTTAATATGCTGCCCTGTGTAAGGGTAACATATTGTAGATACAGGTCTATAGTGACTACTTTATGCTAGAAGCCAAAACATCAGGACAGAGTGTTTTGTCTTTTGACTGCTAGCAGTGCTCAAAGAATACATCAGTATCATAGCTTGAGTCCACTGTATTCATGAGCAGAGCGTATTTTGCATGACCATGGTGCAACTTAATTTTTTTTTTCATTTATAGGTATACAGTGAAGTCAGATTACTGCCCTTGTATCACCATACAACCCAAAGCATTACTATGCATGAGAACTGAAGGCAGGACTTGTTTCTCTAAATGTGAAAGCAGACATATGTCATCAACTGCATTTTTTTTTTCTTATTCACTTTAGGAAGGTAATTTGAAGAGATATCCAACACCGTACCCCGATGAGTTGAAAAACATGGTAAAAACCGTACAGACCATAGTGCATCGATTAAAAGATGAAGAGAAGGCTGAGGAAGCCAATAAAGAAATGAAGCAAAATGAAGCCCAACAACAGTACATGAAGGAGACCGGAATAAAGGTGCAGCATATTTTACAGATCCTAACAAAGATCATACACACTCTTTAGAAATAATCTGTTGCCAGTGAACCAGAGGATGTACCTAACCTTTAAATAAAGTTTGCATAAATCAATAGTACAGTGTATATATGAGGAATAACACTATTTCTGGCCAAATTCTGCATTATTTGGCACTTTTCTCTGTAGGGTTATATGTAGTTGGCATTTCTCTCTGAGCTGGTGGGTGTAGACCATCTGCCATGCCGTGCACACAGTAAATAGAGGAGAATCTGCTCCCATAGCTGTCACTCTCTCACTCTCAGAAACAGTCCCTCTCCATTTGACCTATAGACATGTATGACCTGAGTCATATAGCCTGCAGTTTGTCTTAAAATGGACATAGCAGAATTGTCAGAGTAAAAGTCAGTTCAACAGAGGGAGAGTTGGCAGGGAAACAGCCTGATAAGTGCAGAAAGAAATGTTTTCATATGTACTATCAATTTATGCAAAGTTTTTTGAAAAATTAGTGAGTGTTTAAAGGGAGTCTATCACCACTAAAACTGCTTCTAAACCACTTATACTCTGCTGTAGGGATGTTGGTGACTTAGAGAACATGCCTTTCATGTGTCAAAGTGCAATCTTACATGCAAATGAGCTGTGTGGTGCACTCAAGGTGGGGCCACACCTGCTGATGCACCTTCTTTTGTAGTCCATGCAAATTCTGTCGGTGGGACATGTGAGCCTTTCTGTACTGGGTGGCGGCCACAAAAGAAAATGGGCGCTCCAATAGGTGTGGCTCTGCCCCAGATGAACTGAACAGCTCATTTGCATGTGAAATAAGCGTTGCTTTTCTCCGGAGGAAGATTACACTTTGACACAAGAAAGGTATGTTCACTGTGCCACATATCAGCCCTACAGTAGCATATAAGTGATTTAGAAATTATTTTGGTGGTGTAGCAATGTGATTTGATTTCTGCGCTTTTCATTTGTACCAATTTTGATCTCTTTGACAAAGCAAGTTATGCCGAACCATACAATATGGAGAACATGTGCCTCTGTGGTTTCATGCTCCAATGTCTGCCTAGACTGTGTCTTCTGATCTGGTTGATTAAAATCAACACTGGATCTGAGAATCCAGTTGCCCAATAGGTGCAAAGAAACTACATTATTTATCTAAAAGGGGAAGAGATGACCACACATGTATGTGACACTCTCAGCTGAAGTCTAAGGGACTTTTAGCTGTCTCGGTATATCACATAGACTTTAGCAGAGATGTCTTTAATGAAGCATGGCCACCATTTATATATTTGATCATGTGTTTGGGCTTCAAAATTAATTTGGGGGTGCTGGTAATTTTTTTTGCCTAGGGGTCTCCACAACACTTAATTTGGTCATAGATTTACACCTTCACTTCAGGTTACAGAACACGTAATCTCCTTTATTACATCTGTAACACAAAAATAACACACTGACTCCCATATGTGTCATAGTTTATCCTTATTTCAGTTACCTGTCGATGTTGCCTGGGGATGTTGGGATAGCTTGTTGTGTATGATCATTCCGAGTCAATTAGTAATCTACCATGAAAGATATATTGATGTCAAAAGATGGGCTTTCTGTCAAGTTTGTCTCAGCAGTACAATTGGCACAGGCCTGCCAGTACCTGGCACACTCACACTTCATGTCTATGCTTAAAAAATAACTGGTTTTATGCAAAATGAATTGATATTTTACAGCAAATATTGTTAGCAGATGTGCCACAGTTTAGGAAAATATATATTTGTGTTCAAGGGTCTATACATGTAAAAGACCTGAAGAAAAGAGACCCCACACTCTGTGCTGCCCTGTGGTCTATCTGCGGGCACCATATTTTTCCATAGAGTTAATTAGGGCTGTGGAGTCTGTAGGCCAAAACACCGACTCTGACGCCTCTATTTTTCCAAAGCCCGACTCCAACTCCTTCATAAATGGAAAAATGGCTGCATAAATGACAGTTATGAACAATCAGAAGCAGTAAATATTTCTTAATTCATTAAAAATCCAATGATTGAATTCTTATGAAAATAAGTACGTAACAAACTATGTTTCTAATGTATTATATAATGCCAATAATTAAATTTAATTAAAAGTAATTATTTTGAAGTAGGAGTCAACAATTTTTATCCAACCCCACCCAAAATTGGTCCCAACTCCGACTCCACAGCCCTGAAAGTAATTATTTTAGTTGGAAATACCTCTATGATACCCTATATATTGATGCATGACATACATTTTTGTCAAGGATTAAATGGGTACTGGAATGTCCCAAAGAGATGGCATGTAACTTCTGGAGTCCCCACTGATCCTGACAATAAAGGGTAGCTTCATAGTTTTATTTTTCTTACACAGTGGTGCTCACCGCTCCCAGCTGTGTAGGGTATAGCCCTATTCAAATAAATGTGGCCGACTGCAGTCCCCTACACAGGCGAGTGGCCTGGAGCACCATTGTTCACGGAACCTAAACTGCAACACAGACCTAAATTAGTGCTGCAACTCCTTCATCCTTGGATTCTGTGGAGGTCCCAGAGGTCTCACCCCCACCATTTATAAGTGGCGAAGTAAAGTTTATGCAATAGGAATACATTTGAGTGTACAGTGAAACCTTTACTGAAGTTGCTCTAGAAGGGTGGTCTTCTCAAAGAAAATGGGCAGAAGGTATATAATGGAATGGAAATTTGTCACAGGAAATATGGTCTAGATAAAGATGCGATATTTTGGGGAGGTTTCACTGTAAAAGTTAAACCTACATGTGTTTCGGTATAAAATAGAAGGCACACAGAAGTATGCTATGGCCCAACGCAGTCTGTGGGCACCATTAATGGATCATTGAAAATTGGTACAGAATGTAATCTAGCCGTGTACATGGGCCTTAACTGCCCGCTAAATGACAAATTATTTCTCTCCGAACAACTGTAGTGGTCATAATGCATAATTTTTCTTTTTCTTTTTTGGGTGTACCTAGGTAACAGAATCTCTCCCAACCAAAACGGACGTAGACGAAAAAGAGAATAATATTGTGGGGAACTGTATTCAGAAACCTTGTGAGCAAGAATCTCAGAACACCACAGGAAACTCCCAAGCAACTAATCTCAGTAAAAACCTGTGGAATGCAAAAACTGCTGTCAACCATGATGAAACACTTGAGGTATAGTGATGGCCCTACTGTCATACTGCAGCTCCGGCAAATACAATACAAGCTTAGGTATTACAGCACCATATACAGTATACTGCCATATAGACCCCAGTATATTGTAAAACGTTCTACATTGTTGTCTCTGATAACTAGCCCAAGGCTATAACTGTGACTAGACAGCAATAAATTATTCTTGATGTAGATTTAACCCGTTGTGAGTCATTAAGCAAAAATCACCTTGTCATCAGCAAATAATTTGGTGACCATCTTCATAAAAACATCTATTTCCTAACTAGTTGTTCACAGGATGATCGCTCAGTCGTGACTCACCTACCTATATAACCAGGGTATAATGAGACATTTCATTACTTATAGCACAAGCTCATTGTAAGGTGCTTTGAACTTGCCTTTCATCCTGTTTGACTGAGCACACAGCATGCCTGAGAGCCCCGGGGTCATATTATAACGAATTCTCATCAAAGGAGGAAATAATTGTTTTAAGTTATTCTGAAAAGTGTTTTTCTAGGTTGTTTAATTGTAAATTCCAGTTGTTAACGGACTATGGACATCTTAATATATGTAAAAGAACACTCATTACAATGCCGGAGATGTAGTGATACCTGCAAAACCAAAATGAGGGCAGGGGCACTGAGTCTTCTTACAAAACTGTGATTTTGTAAGAAATTCTTGGCTATACACATTAAAGGGTTTGTTCCACATTAGACATATATTACTTATCCATAAAATTTTCTGAATGCTGGGATGTAAGCGTAAGTGGTGCTGCGGTCAAACGTGTGGTGCCTGGGGAATAAATAAAGGCTCACGGCCCTGGTACAAAACCTCAGCTTGGCCCCCCTGCACAACTTCGGTACTGTCAGTTGTTTCCCATCTGTAGACATTGGCAACATTTGCATTTCCCTTTCCTTTTCTACTTGGGCTTAGACAGCCATGAAGGCTTGTTTATAACTTGTGCACACAAGCACATTATTCCCACCCCCTGTGTTACACACAGTAATTGCCCCCCTCCACAGAATTCCTCCTCAACTATATACTTACCAACTGGCATTAAAAGGTTAATTTTCTCCTTTCAGACAGTGAAAGGCTGGGTATCAGAATTCTTCACCTGTCTCACTTCAGTGCACCAGATGGCAGTGGTTATAAATTTACAGTGCCAGTTATCAAAGGAAATTAGCAAAGAAATCAAAGAATCTGCCTGTGTTTGGTGAGGGTGGCCTGTGGGCCCCCTGGCCTTAGGGGCCCAGTTGCAGCAGCGACCTCTGCTACCCTATAGTTGCGACTAGGTGGGGTTATGCTCCATTTAAAGTCTGTGGGAATGACAAAGACTGCTGAGTATAGGGAAAATATCCTGTGTAACTTGTATTTTATTCATTTTAAATCCTTGCTCTTTCTATGTGTAGGCATCTAGTGGGTGGTCCACATTTTGGTTTTGCAGTGACCCTTCACCCCTTCCTAATTTTCTCCATATTTTACACATCCCTGTACTCCCATACACAGTGAGAGGCAGAAACAGCTCTCAATACAGAAGCAAGGGAAAGAGTGAAAAAATACAGAAAGGAGACAAAATGTGTTAATAAAGTATATTACAAAATGTATTAATGACACAAAAACTGCCAGAAAATCAAAAGTTGTCCGAAAGTTTAGGTACACTTTAAGTATAGATAATAAAAACAACAAAACCAAAAATTCTTTAAAAAAGGTAATTTTCTGACGACTCTTTTCCTTTCATTTCTCCTATGGTAGTGCTGTAGGGAAGTAGAACACTTAGTGACAGGTTTCCCCACAGATAACAGCTTCAGGTCTAAGCAAGAAAACGCATCATTAACTTCCTATTGTTAAAGGATCATTCTAACAAGTAGGGGTTATCCAATGTGGACAACTCATTTGATGTGCACACTTTTGATGATTTTCTAACACATGGCATCATTTCTGTGCTGTAGGAGCCAGAAGACCTGTCTTACGATGAAGAAATGAAGATGGCAGAAATGCGGCCACCGCTTATAGAAACGTCAATAAATCAACCTAAAGTCGTAGCGCTGAGCAACAACAAGAAAGGTGAAAATTAGTTTCCTAGTTGTTATAAAAGTAACCATGGAGATACTACCGAGACTGTATACAGATTCTATATTCTGTATATAAATCTAGCTTCCCTATGGATACATAACCTCAGGGACCTCATCATACTGTTGATAATTTCCACCAAAAATTGCAGACTTATCATTATGATTAATAAATAATTACAATGTATTACTTGGCTGTGTTACATCTCAGTCTTTTTTGCTTTACTCATTGAATTTGGATGAAGTACGCTGTCGCCTTGGAAGTGTGCCAGTGACTAATTGTTGTGATGTATTGTGTTTCAGATGATATTAAAGATGCAGATTCTCTGTCAGATGAAGTGACCCACAATAGTAATCAGAACAACAGCAACTGTTCCTCACCGTCCCGAATGTCCGACTCAGTCTCCCTAAACACTGAGAGCAGCCATGATACCTCCCTGTGCTCGCCCGAAAAAGAGTCCAGCAATGCCATGAGCCTGAAATTAAGGTAAGTGTATTCTTATGATATCCCAGCAGTGATGCAACAAATAAATAAAACTTAACTTTTAATAAATGACTAAAATAAGTCTAGCACAGACCCAATTTTGGCTGCTCCTTATATGCCATTGCCCTTGGTCCTCCCAGTGGGTTGGATGCGAGCAGTCTACTACATTACGCAGTCATCTTTGTACTTATATATGATGAAGGCTTTATCCCAAAATGTTGCTTCAAAACCTATGTATACTACTGGATATATTACTACTGTGATACTCCTGTGGTGTGAACCAATGTGCAATTTAAAAACTTTTCCACATACAGATGAATATATGGCATGACATGAATATATGGCATGAGGTGGGTCAACTCTCATATGGAACATGCAACAATCAGTGAAGTCACCATCAGATTGTCGCCTGGACATAGCAGATCGCTAGTATCCGAAGGATAGGTCAGCAATATATAAGACCCAGAAAATCCCTTTAAAGGAGATTTGTCAGCTTTAAAGAGCTAGTTAAAGAGAGTGTCTCTCGCTCTGGAGGACCTGTGCTGTCCTGCATTACACGGACAACCCATTCATTACAATGGGCAATGTGTAATTTCCAAATTCCCTTGCAGTGGTGCTACAGTGAAATTGAACACCCACTACGAGAATTCTCCAACAATTAAATTGTAGCAACAGGGTGCACTTTCTGGTCAGCTTAAGGTCCTATTATACTGTCAGATGTTTGAGCAGGATGAACACCGATCAATGATAAATACAGTGGGGGAAAAAAAGTATTTAGTCAGCCACCAATTGTGCAAGTTCTCCCACTTAAAAAGATGAGGCCGGCCTGTAATTGTCATCATAGGTAGACCTCAACTATGAGAGACAAAATGAGAAAACATATCTAGAAAATCACATTGTCTGATTTTTTTTTAAGAATTAATTTGCAAATTATGGTGGAAAATAAGTATTTGGTCAATTACAAAAGTTCATCTCAGTACTTTGTTATATATCCTTTGTTGGCAATGACAGAGGTCAAACAGTTATTTCTGTGACCATTGTGGGTTTTTCTTTCATTAAACGAGGAGTACCAACAATTTTGTCCACATGTGTATTTTCAGTTAGTATGGTGGCCTGCTAATGTTTCAGACATACAAGTAAAGGGGGCAAAGTAAGGTTCCAAAAACAGGCAAGGTTTGAGATACAGATTTATAGACGGTGTACATGGTGACGTAAAGTGTGTTCATTCATATTTCAATTCCATTTGAAATATTAACAATTGTCAGGCTTCTAACTTATTTTTCTTCTATTTACAGGCAAGAAGATGAAAACTTAAACAATATTTTACATAACGGGAGCAAATTAAATCCTGTCGATGAGAGAGCGATAACAGAGATTCCATCACCGAACAGTGAAGAGGATTTAGTCCAAGAGAAAAGAATAAACAGCACCAGTGAGATGGCACAAAACCTGAACCAGATGAACATAAACAATAACCTGACCGCAGAAGATGGCATGTACTCCGATACCCTGGAGCGGTCACTGATCTCCCAAGAAGTCATATCGGAAAAGGGATTTACAAATAACAATGAGAAACGGGAGAACGAAGTGTTGGAGAACAGAAAAGCATACCCGGATTTGTGTGCAATCAACAAAGTCAATGGACATTCCCAAGATGACCAGATGTCCCCAGACATGAGTGATGCATTGAGGAGTGCATCAGAGGATTCAGTGCCTTCATTCGATATGTGTGTTTCAAAAAGTACTGATGATTTATCTCCCCAGCTCGGAGATTCAATGAGTTCTGTTGTCAAATCCCACAGTATAACCAACATTGAGACCGGTGCATTGAGGATTTATGACATCCTTAGTGACAGTGGTTCTTCACAGCCGTCATACATTGGTAAATCTGCAGTTGCGGGTGCTGAAGGACAAAATATTGTTAGGAGCAAGTCGGCCACTCTTCTGTATGATCAGCCATTGCAGGTTTTCACTACTTCGTCTTCCTCTTCAGACCTGGTATCCTCTGGGAAAAAGACAGTTTTCAAATTTGATTCCAACCACAACCCAGAGGGGGCGTACCCTATGAGAACCCCAACAGCATCTCAGATGTCCGCTGTGCCTCAATATAATGTTCAATATAGTTCAAGCAGTGCTTCAGCGAAGGACAGTCTGTGGCCTCAAAAACAGAGCATGCCTATGGACCAAGGAACTGTACCACCTCCACGTTATCATATGTCAGATAGCATGGATAGCCCCAGCTATGCCAAACACCCTGCCAACATGAATTTCTCTAATCATAATAATGTGCGGTCAAGTAACATATACAGTGTGCCTCAAAGAGTGGGACCAAGGCACGTAGAAGCATGGACCATGTCCCCAAGTGACCGAGTCCTTCAAGCGGCTAGTCGTAATACACTTCAAAGACAAGGCAGCGTCTCCTCCAATGCCTCTATGACGGTGGCTGATTCAGGACCTATCAGGAGGGTGGTTGTACCAGATGGGGACTATATGACATACAGAGAATTACATTCGATGGGAAGACCTTCACACATCATGGCAGGTCCACAGAGACCCATGTCAGCTAGGACATACAGTATCGACGGCCCTAATGTACCAAGACCACAAAGTGCACGTCCCTCTGTTAATGATATTCCCGAGAGAACAATGTCGGTCAGTGATTTTAACTACTCTCGGACTAGTCCCTCCAAAAAGCCAAATGCTAGGGTTAATTCTGAGCATTCATTGCTGGACTCACAAGGCAGGAGTAAAGTCCCTCATGATTGGCGAGAACAGGTCTTACGGCACATAGAAGCAAAAAAACTTGAAAAGGTAAGATGATGATGACAAACATTTGTAATGCGCTTTCCCATAATGGAGCATTGTGGAGTTGGGGGAGTTAGTGGCTGCCGTATAAACGCTCATCCCCAATACCCACAAGGGTCAGTTGTTTTACGGGAAGTCAATTTACCTATATTTTTGGCATGTGAGAGGAAACCGGATGAAACCCATGCAAACACTGCAAGGTGACAGTGCTACCACGTATTTTCTTCTGACAGCTGTGCAGTTACATTATATATTTTTGATAGACTTTTTGGTCACTATGGAATAGCAGGTTATCAAAGATATGTTTTCAGATTTCGGTTTAAAACGTGGGACATAATCTTTACATTGTATTTCTGTGATCACTTTTTCTCATTTTATTAAACTATACAGTATCTGCTCAAATCATAGGTGGGGCCCCCC
Source organism: Leptodactylus fallax (assembly GCA_947044405.1). Lineage (NCBI taxonomy): Eukaryota > Metazoa > Chordata > Amphibia > Anura > Leptodactylidae > Leptodactylus > Leptodactylus fallax. The sequence continues at coordinate 820,404 of CAMRHE010000374.1, read as the reverse complement.
CCTGCGAGTGTGCTGTGGGGGAGCAGAAAACTATAGCGTCTCAGAAGGTGCCCTGGAAACACTATAGTATAAGCATCTATTACCCTCCTATAGGGCTGGGCCGGTATGATCCCAATTAATCTGGCATTTTATCTCGATTACGGTTAATGGCAATTATTTTGGTCATGTCCCTTTTAAACCATGTCCCTTGTACAGATGAACATGTATTGGGTGAACCTTGCGAGATTCATCTTGCCGTTTCATATTACCCGAACATGGCCTAACCGGAAATGCTATACCTATATGGCCTATACCTCAGAGTATAATATGCGGAGGCCCAGGGGGGTGATTAAATATAAAAAAACCCAGTGTTATTCACCTCTCCTGGGCTCCGGCACAACTCCCTGAATGATGTCAGGGATGGCTGAGGCCTGCGATTAGGCCTCAGTGGTCACATGAGTAACGCAGTGTCGTGATGCTTGTGTCTGTGTGTCACGACACCACGTGACCAGCTGAGGCCCTGCCACAGGCCTCAGAGGTCCCTGACGTCAGTCAGAAGTGCCAAAGACAGCAGGCAATTGCACCATAGCCCAGGAGAGATAAGTACACTGTTTGATCACTTCTCCTGGGCTTCTGCTCATTATACTGTGGGGCCAACAAACCTCACAAATACTGTTATAACCGACGTGAACAAAATCACATTGCTTATCCTGGTTCGTCTTCGCCAAGTCCTACCATCCCATCTCTCTGAACACTCACGACTATTATAGAAGGTCTGGAGGGACTGAAATGTCAAGTATTGGTCGCTCTACTTGCTAGTACGTATCTAACTATGCTGTTTTGGAGATATTTAATAAACTTTCACTTAATTTGCATCATACGGAGAAATTCTGGGAACAAAAACCGAGGTTAACCTCAGACCGTGCCTAATATGTCTGAAGTCGATTTGTCTTAATACTTTATATACGTGAAGACATTAAAAGCTTGTAGAGAATTAAAGGATGCGAGTAGCAGGCGCTTTCCCAGCGCAGAACTTTCTTGGCTCTGTACAGTCCTGTACTAGTAATTGTCGACTTTGTTTCATTCCCAGGTCTATTATTTTTCATGTGTGTTCTCGTGCCAAAAACTGTTTGTTGCCAGAGGCGAGCCAGCCATCCTCTAGTGAATAATCTGAGGTTAATGCTGTGTGAAAGTACAGAGCGGGATGAGTGGCAGCAGAAATGTCATTTTCTTTCTGCCTTTGGATTCTCCTCTGAGGGTTTGGGAATGTTATTAATTGCGGCGGATTATGTTTATTACTCCAGCGATCCTCTCTTGTTTGGTCATGTCTAGTCATTGAACATTATACGGTTATCTTTACAGTGCAGATTTCAGCTACCTGAACTTATAAGGCATGCTGGTTCCTGTTGTTCGATTGCTACAGGTTATGCATTTTCATAGCCTATCCTGACCTCTAGTGATCCTATTTATAATGAATGTTCTTTGGTACATTTTGTTGGTCTGTTATAGGGTTTTAAAGGTGGATTCAGGGCAGAATGGACCATTCAGAACTTTTTATATAGTCAGATGCTTTTTATTTCAGCATAAAATTCTGATCTCTTTATCTCTAGCTGCGGGTAGGTTGGTTGCATTTACAGTATACCATGCAATGCTTCCCCCTAGTGGCAGCTTTTAGATATCAAATGGACATTCGCAACATTGCAGCACTAGGAATGACTAGATATACACCAAAGATCAGGAGTGTAAGTTTAGGGGTTGCTAAGGGCACAGGTTGCACCCTGGCCCAGGAGTTTTGGTAGCCTCTTAAGGTGTCTCCATCCAGTACTATAAACCATACATTATAGTTAGGGGCCTGGTACAAGTTTGCATTGGTGCCTAGGAGCTCTGCTAAAAATTCTCATTAATGACACATACATTTGATTGTGTCGTGGGTCCAATGTAAGGGAAAGGAGTTGCATTGCAACCCCGAGGGTGCTGCGACTTCTAGTTGCAAAAGCAAAAAAAAATAAAAAAATCACTGCTGATTTTTCTTTTGTGACTAGAAGTCGCATCACCCTCTGGGTTGCAGTGTGACTTGATTCACTTAAATTGGTGACCAAAGTCACCGTGTAGCTCTAGCCAAAAGAAATACATACAAGCTATTTTACTTCCAATGAGATGTCAATGGTGTGTCTGTGGCACTGGCAACTAATTCCAGTCGAAGACAACAGAATTCTGATTTCAGCTCTGGATTAGAATAGGGTGCTCAATTTTTATGATGACATTGGATTAAAAATGTAAGTCTTAAAGATGGAGCAGCTGCCGAGCATGCACACCACCGCGCCATCCACATGGAGCACTTGTGGTTCCTTGTTCGCCTAATATCTCAGGGTTCCTGCAGACGGACCCCCTACAGTCAGACCTTTATCCCCTGTCCTGTGCATAGGGGATAAGTTTTACAGGGAGAAAACCCCTTTAATACAGTTTCTCATCCAAAGTGTGTAGTGTGTACCTCTATGTGTTGTTTGTTGTGTGAACATGTCCTGGATGCTTCAGATCGCACACATTTTCATACACACACATCTCATACGCACACATCTAATAATGGTTACGGGTATACAACTGTCTGCATGTTCACCTCTTGGGTTCAAGGTAATACCGCACACAGCTGCACGGCTCTATGTGTGTACAGTATGTGCATGAATTGTGTGTACATGTGATGAGTGTGTGTCTGAATAACCCATTGAGTTGTATATGCATGCTTTACTAATCTGTGATGTTACATCTGTCCTTCTCTATTCAGAGCATGCTGTCACGGTCCTTTAATTCCACTTACACTGCAGCTAGCGGTTCTCTGTATGGCAGCTCTAGAGATCTGCATGGCAGCCAGGGCAGTGTTGCCATAAGTGTAGCTGACAGAAGAGGTTCTGGGGTTCACATACTTCGTGTGAGTACTTATAGTAGCTCTTTTAGGATGATAGTAATCGTACAATACCAGCATGCTGGATGTAGTTTTGCATATTATTATTGAAAATTGCGGTATGTGCATAAATCAATAGGGTCATCCAATGAAAACTAATATGGCTTTGTATATATATGAGGTTTATGTGAAATGCAATAAAACCTTCTACTAAAGTGTAATAATGAACTGACATTAATAATGATCCTGGATTCCAAGCACAGAAATTACATTTGCATCAAGCTGTTTTTAGTGGATCTCCTCTGGTGCATGACTATGAAGAAATATAGTCCAGATTTTTGCAAACCTAGAAGCTAATGCAAATTTGCATTTAACTCTCGTCAGGCTGCATAATTTTACAACATTACAGGCTGCATAGGAATAGGTACAATTGTACCTACTCAGCCGGACGATGGTTAAAGTACAATACTTTATTTCTGCCCGGGTTCTTAGCATTGGTTGGTAGGGTAAAATGTCAGAAATCTTTGGCATGGCTCTTGGGGAGTATTGTTTCTCCTTGCACTACATCAAAAACCTCCCTCCTAGGCAACCATCACCTTCCCTTGTACGGATGAGGGGCAAGAAGCTTGAAACAGTTGTCTATAGATGGCTGCCTCTTCCCTTTGGTCTGACTAAAATTAAAATCCAAGCCTCGGTCACATATTGACTTGCAGGTCACCTTCCTTTAGGTGGCATCAGAGAGAAAGTGAGGGATTCATTAAGATCGGTGTACTGTGTGCTGGTCTTGGATGTTCCCGGTGTCGGCAGAGGATGTACTTAATTCTTGTCAAGGTGCACGCATTTGTCATAGTTTACTCCACAGAAGTCTATGGCTCCACACACTTTGAGGAAAGTGTCAAGTGAGGCGCATAAATACCTCTTGCTACTAATTAAAGGGGTTGTCCAGATTTGTCTGATGTTATGGCCTATCTTTAGGATAGGCCATAAATATCTGATTGTTGGGGGTGGGGGCGGTTGTTAGCCCTCCTGTACACTGATCAATTTTACGGGGACAATTCCGGCGCTTGTACTCTACAGGAAACTGTGCCAGAAGCAGGGTGCTGTCACTGCAGTTCAGCTCCCATTGACTTCAGTGGGAGAACAGCTAAAGTACTTGTGGCCGACCACTAAAAAGGCTACAGAGCCAATTGCTGCCAGCAAGAGTGCCAGGAAGAGCCCTGTACAGCAGATCAGTGCAGGGACAGGTTATCAGTCCGCCACGATCAGATATATATGGCCTATTCTAGTCTATAAAATCGATATCCTGGACAACCCCTATATTTAAGTTACAAGTGGCGTTCAAAAGTAGCAAACCAAAAAAGTGTCATAAATGAATAATGACTTCCCCCAGTTTTCCTCCTCAGCAGAAGGGCTCACCTGTATATGTTTCCCATGTAGCATTTATTTGGCCTGTAAGACCCCAGTGCCAGCTGGTATTTCTTGCAAGGAGAACCAATACCCTTTGAGAATTTCTGATGCAATAAACAGGATTCGCAGTATTTTAAGTGCACCAAATATACTCTACAAATCTACAGCACATTATCCCAGAAGAGGACCACCGACCACTGCATTGTGCAAATGTATGAAGTAGACATTACTGATGCATTAAAGACTCCTTACCTTATAATTTCTTACATGCTACTTACTAGCAATACAAAATCCCATAATAGACCATTATTTGGGATTTCACTCTTTCTGCTCCCAGCACTCTACAACATGAGCCCCTTATTTTGCTTTTCATGTGACCCCTTTGTGATGTTGTTCGGCTGTCTCCCCTGAGGCACAAAGTGAGGATATACACATGAGGATGCTGGACAGGTGACCCCCTCTATTCTCTTATAACCTATGTCAAAAGGTTTGCTAAACTGGACAACCCATTTAAGAGGGCTTGTTATTTTAGACATACTCTCAGATATGCCATGATTGTCTTTGAGTTGGGATGCCAACCTCTTGGACCCTCACCTGTCAGAAGATTTGGGGTCCTTTGCCCACTTGCACTCTAAGGCAGCTAGTAACCACATCCAGCAGGAAATTGAGTGGAGGGGAGACTACACGGGCTGTGCGGCTGTAGCCTTTGAAGTGTACGGAAATAGCAGAGCCAGCTTGTAAGTCCGGGAAGTGAAGATTGTATCTTAAAGCCATATACACTATATAGACAGTGGGGGAGATTTATCAAAACTGGTGAAAAGGAAAAGTGAAGGAGTGTTATCTCCATTTATATACATAAATTATATAGTCAGCCACGCTATTCTATACTGCTAAACACATGTATAGCCGCCTGACAGAAGCCAAAATGACTCTACTGACCTCCATCGGCTGAATGGATCCCTATGGATACATTTCATCTATACGATGGGAGGTTTCCCGGTACATATACTGAATGCACCCAAATACTCAGGAAGTGAAGGTTTTGGTAAATTCCTTTCTATTCATAGTCCTCACTTTGTCACATATTAACCCTTTATAACCCCCGTCATTACAGTTATTCCTCACTAACACCTGACTAGTTCCAGCTTTCTCTTATATGACTGTTTGTCTCAGTTTGTGTTCAGCGTTTTCCTGTCTATTTTTTTTTTAAGAAAAAAAAAAAACTGTATTGGATGTATACGTGTGTGCATGAGTGCAAATAATCTGTCATTTATGCTCAATTTACAGCTGCTAACATGCCTGCATGAGGACAGCATTATGATCATAGTCAAAGCGGGGTCATTGATGGGGGAGAGAGGGGGAAAACACTTCAGAATTTCTGCTAGGCTTGTAGTCAGCTCTGGTATAGGATCACAGTAAAAGCTTTTCAACCCCCCCCCCCCCCCCCGCCTCTTTCTGGAAAAACATTATCCGGACCATGGTGTCCACCAAGTGCCAAATGCCCCTTTCATTCTGCTGATCAGTCAGGATTGGATCCTCACCAGTCACATATACATTGCCCATCCAAAAGATAGGTCATCAAGACGTGTTTCTAGAAAACCCCTTTAAAGTAAATGCTCATAATGTTCTTCTGACACGCCATAAGATAGTATTTCTGGGGTCCAGCTGCTGAAACTGAAGGGGCTGTGGATACTGTAAAAGCCATTATAGTCTATGACCCAATAGCAGAATGTGATTGGATCCCATCTGAGAAAACTAAAGAAGTCTTTCTGTCACATATGAAGTCTGAAGTTGGTCATACCCTTTATGTTAACATTGGTTGAGCCTACCAATTTTGGTGGGCCAGCTAACCATGTGTAGGTGTTGTCCCAACTTTTCCCCAACAGCTGATGTAAAAAGCTGTGCGTACTACTGTGGGTGCCATCAGTCATGATGACGACTCTGTTACCTGTTTAAGAAGTCAAAAAGGAAATTCATGACCTTGATGATGGTTTTCTGGCATTATAAAGTCACTCATTTTTTACTTTTTTTTTTTTTTTTTTTTTTTTTTACACCACCCTTGCCACTTTTTCCCAGTAGTGGACCGGGTGTAGTGGAGGGACGTGGCATATTGTACCCTAAAATTTTCATTCTAATTTATGGCAGAAACTGGCGTAAATTATATTTCTAGTCTGTGCTAATGTAATGCACGAAGAACCGGAGATGCATCTAATCGTATTCCCCTTCAAGATGTCTGAACAAAGTGACAGATTACAATATTAAAACCTCCACCAAGGCGGAGCGTAGGACCATGGAGGAAGTGAGCGTTGCTTAATAAGTATTTCAATGCCATTCACACACAGTAGACCTGCCTGAGAAGTCCACATCCTGAACCTGTCCATTAAACCTATTATGCTATATCTAAGCAGATCATTATAATGCTGACTTTGGCTTTTTCTAATGAGAATCCCTTGATTTTCCGCACTGAGCTGTAATGAATCTTGTTAATGGATTGAATATAATAACATTAATTTCTAGATGTATAATTCATGTCTTCCCGCTAATCGAGTGTAAATATTTCATGACTGTGTCTGTATATTGTTATGCTTACTGAGCCCTGTGCCACAAGCAGGGGCATTAATACATTATAGCACATGGTGTTGGTGTAGGCTTATAACTTTTATATTTGCTCGACTACTTACTAATAGCACCCGACAACAGGGAGCACCGGAGAACCTGCTCAAGATGATGTGTTTGGACCTGGACAGCAAAACTATGCAACGCTGGTTCACAAGGATAGTGCTTCTGAGAGTGGAAAGAAGGTAGGCCCCATTTTATGACTTAAAGGAACACTAAACCTAGAAATGGATAATAAAATAAGAAATATAGTTGCACTCACTTTTTGTTAGTCTGCAGCAATTTTTGCAAGATACAATTCCAGACGTCGAACACAAGGGTTCTTCAGCTAAAGGAGGGAGGGAGTGCGACTTAGTCTATGGGGCAGGGCTTAAAAATCTTTTGTACTACTGCAGACATACAGCATGGAGGCTCCTGCTCCAGCCAGTTGTCTTACAGCTAGACACAAGATTATGAGGAGGAGGAGAAGGGGAAGTTCCTGGGACATATGGGGAAGATTTACTTACAGTGGGGAAAAAAAGTATTTAGTCAGCCACCAATTATGCAAGTTCTACCACTTAAAAAGATGAGGCCGGCCTGTAATTGTCATCATAGGTAGACCTCAACAATGAGAGACAAAATGAGAAAACAAATCCAGAAAATCACATTGTCTGATTTTTAAAGAATTTATTTGTAAATTATGGTGGAAAATAAGTATTTGGTCAATAACAAAAGTTCATCTCAATACTTTGTTATATATCCTTTGTTGGCAATGACAGAGGTCAAACGTTTTCTGTAAGTCTTCACAAGGTTGGCACACACTGTTGCTGGTATGTTGGCCCATTCCTCCATGCAGATCTCCTCTAGAGCAGTGATCTTTTGGGGCTGTCGCTGGGCAACACGGACTTTCAACTCCCTCCAAAGGTTTTCTATGGGGTTGAGATCTGGAGACTGGCTAGGCCACTCCAGGACCTTGAAATGCTTCTTACGAAGCCGCTCCTTCGTTGCCCTGGCGGTGTGCTTGGGATCATTGTCATGCTGAAAGACCCAGCCACGTTTCATCTTCAATGCCCTTGCTGATGGAAGGAGGTTTGCACTCAAAATCTCACGATACATGGCCCCATTCATTCTTTCATGTACACGGATCAGTCGTCCTGGTCCCTTTGCAGAGAAACAGCCCCAAAGCATGATGTTGCCACCCCCATGCTTCACAGTAGGTATGGTGTTCTTTGAATGCAACTCAGCATTCACTCTCCTCCAAACACGACGAGTTGTGTTTCTACCAAACAGTTCTACTTTGGTTTCATCTGACCATATGACATTATCCCAATACTCTTCTGGAACATCCAAATGCTCTCTAGCAAACTTCAGATGGGCCCGGATATGTACTGGCTTAAGCAGGGGGACACGTCTGGCACTGCAGGATCTGAGTCCCTGGCGGCGTAGTGTGTTACTGACGGTAGCCTTTGTTACGTCAGTCCCAGCTTTCTGCAGGTCAGTCACTAGGTCCCCCCGTGTGGTTCTGGGATTTTTGCTCACCGTTCTTGTGATCATTTTGACCCCACGGGGTGAGATCTTGCGTGGAGCGCCTGATGGAGGGAGATTATCAGTGGTCTTGTATGTCTTCCAATTTCTAATTATTGCTCCCACAGTTGATTTCTTCACACCAAGCTGCTTGCCTATTGCAGATTCAGTCTTCCCAGCCTGGTGCAGGTCTACAATTTTGTTTCTGGTGTCCTTCCACAGCTCTTTGGTCTTCACCATAGTGGAGTTTGGAGTGTGACTGTTTGAGGTTGTGGACAGGTGTCTTTTATACTGATAACCATGTCAAACAGGAGCCATTACTACAGGTAATGAGTGGAGGACAGAGGAGCCCCTTAAAGAAGAAGTTACAGGTCTGTGAGAGCCAGAAATCTTGCTTGTTTGTAGGTGACCAAATACTTATTTTCCACCATAATTTGCAAATAAATTCTTAAAAAATCAGACAATGTGATTTTCTGGATTTGTTTTCTCATTTTGTCTCTCATAGTTGAGGTCTACCTATGATGACAATTACAGGCCGGCCTCATCTTTTTAAGTGGGAGAACTTGCAAAATTGGTGGCTGACTAAATAATTTTTTCCCCACTGTATATATTTCTAAGGTTTAATTGCTATGAAAAAAACTGATATGAAGGGAGGAAGTGCTGGAATATATTGTTTTAATTTTTTTGTGTGCTTTCTGTTTCTGTGGTCTGTGTTCCTTTAACAGTTTTCCAATGTGGATTTTCTTCCATGGTAAAAGTACCATGTGAGTTCTTTTACCTGTTTTACACACAGCAGGTTTCAGGGGGTGTCAAATCTGGCAAGTGCCAAGGAAATTATTTACAAGGGTCCTGAGGATTGGAACGTAGGTGCAAACTAAATTATGTGGGAGTACTACTTAGTAAAAGTAATAAAAAGTAGTATTACTTAGTATGGTGGTACTATGCGGGCTGTACATGGTAGTATTATTTTGGAATATATTGTACAGTGATATTAAGTGGCCTGAAATTGCTAAGGCTGGGAACACATGTGACAAGTTTGCAGGGGGTTAGCCTTTACAAAATTTGCTTCAAAATCGCTGGTAGCTAACCTACAGTAGCAGTGAAGCAGATGGAGGACACACTGTGGAAAAAACCTACGGCACAAAGTATGTCTATTATTGCTGTAGCTTGTGCAAACTTTGAAAACCGCACTAGCCTCAGAGGTTAAACCAGGCTGTTTTTAGTCGCAGGGCAGATCCATTGTGGGATATCTCACAGCGGACCACCGCGTGTGGCTGTAGCCTAAAATTGTTAAAGCGTACCTCCAATTATAAACAATTTGTCATAAATGAATAGCACAGGTTAATATTATAAACTTTGTAATATATCTTTAAGAGATCTGTTTCCTTCTTCACTTTTTAAGCTGTTCTCCTGCTTTTTATCTGCAATCTCACTGCTTTCTTTACATTAGATTCATCTCTGTATTAACCTCACAAGCTCTATGGAGAAGGGAGGGGTGGAGTAGGATTCTCCTGCTGGCTGGTTTATTGATTTATTGCCTCATTCGGTGTATTATCAGCCAGGAACAGCAGAGTGTAACAGCAGCAATTATTTGAGTGTCTTTTCTAATCCACCTCCCCTCTTCATAGACTAATATAGAGAAAGTAACTACCTGAAAAGTGAAGAAGAAAACACATTTGTTTAATGAGATATATTACAAAGTTACTTATTTTCACCTCTACTATTCACTTATGAAAAATTGTTTATAACTAGAGGTATGTTTTAGGCAAATAATGTTTTAGGCTACTTTACATGCTGTCCAAGGCCTCACTTTCTATAAAACCAGCCCTACTGCTATATTAATGTTCTAAGGGATAACTTTGCTTCTCAAAGAAAAGATTGAAAGCTACACGTTCACATATTTCTTGCAATTGACTTACAGATGCTTTTGAGCAATGGACAGATGAGCCAGCCATCGAGGTCACAGAGTAACTACAGCCAGCTACATCCTCACCATCCCCAGCCAGCTGTGGTAAGGCTGCTATCCAACTTCAATGTCAAGTCAGAACCTCTCACTTTCTATTCTGTAGGTGGCATTTATAAGTATTGAGGTATAAGTAACCTCTGCACCACCACCTATTCTGTACTGCTAGTTATGCGGTATTACTCCTAAGTAGCAGCTTCAAGACCATCAGTGAAGCTTCTTCACAAGAGTGAGAAGGAACATCTGTAATCTTACCATGTTATTGGACGACTTCTAAAATGTTATATTAGAGACTGTGCAAAAAAGCAGAGATCATTAACATGTGATTTCTGTACAGAAATTCCAAGGCTCCTGGTGAAATGTCTTCTAGTTTGGATATATGCTTGAGATTTAGCGATATCCCTCATGTAAGATTATAAGACCTCTTTTGTATTGGTGCACATGTATAATCTGTATATGTGGTTTCTATAGGTAGATACCTTATTGAAATAAGTGGCCTAAATACCTACAGTAAATACCTCCATGTGATTCCTGGGTATACATTCAGAAAATATGGATAGACTTCAACGCATGACTTATTGTTGACCTGATTTACCTCTAATTCAAGGTCCGGGTGCGGTTGGTGAAGGATCCTGAGCTCGGTTTTAGTATATCAGGAGGTGTTGGTGGTAGAGGAAACCCCTTCAGACCTGGTGATGATGTAAGTATTCTCTTTCTTGTCACACATCAACATTAGTACAACTCTCTACTGGGTATATAATGGTACTGATATTTTTATTTTTACCAGTGTCATAGCTTTAAAGGGCTAATCCACATCTTAAAAATGGATGGCCCATCCTTAAGAACAGCCATGTTCAGCTGTTTTCCAAAGGTCAGGATAAGGCGCCATGTTTGGCCAAGATTGGAATAACCCTTAAACAAGCTCTTATACATTCAATTTTAGCAGGGCTAGCCAATCATCTTATTTGTACAGGGGTGTCCCAACTCCCGAGCAGATGTTGAGTGAAAGAAGGGTCAGGCATGTTTAATTTCAACATCCTTTATTCTCACAGAAAGTGTCTGTCTAAAGTAGACAGAGAGGTCTGGTAGCAATTTATTCCTTTCTCCCCATTGAGAGCACATGCACACTCGGCCAAGCTTGTATGTGTATGAGGGATTTGGGAGAAATAATTGTCAGCCAAACAAATGTTTATCTGACAGCTGTCTGGCCAACATTCGGTAGAGCTGCCATATGTATGATTCCTTATTCTTATTTTAGATTTTATACCAAATGGGGGGAAGAGAAACACTTTTTACATTTTACTTTAATCCAACATTCCTTACAAGATTTGTGTTATGTTCTAATAAAGGAAATAACCGCCTTTATTTAACAGGGCATATTTGTGACAAGAGTACAGCCTGAAGGACCGGCATCCAAATTGTTGCAGCCTGGGGATAAAATTATACAGGTAAAGATCAGCTGATGCTCTAAATACGGTGTCCATCACAGGTCATACTGCCCTCACATCCATGAACTCTTTATCATATCAGTTACATCAATCCATTAACATTCATACTCTCCCCTTGTTTCATGCATCTTTTCTTCTGGCTAGCCACAAGTTCCAGGCAAGTACAAACCCTCCATTCATGTCCCAACGTTCAGTACATACATATCATTTATTGTAGTAGTGAAATCAATGCTGGTTGTAAGTAGATACAATTCCATTTGGAACAGAGGGAATGTTACTAGTTTGTGGTGTTTTCAGCCATGCTATATATGTTTAAAAGATTGTCCCAGACTAGAGAAATGAGCTTCGTTTCTGATTTCCCAGAAATAGCACCACTCTTGTCTTTGGGCTGAGTCTGGTATTCAAACTAGTCCTCATTCACTTCACTGGGGAAGGTGGTTATTGCCATGAAATACTTTGGTGCTTTTAGATAGGTCCAGTGAGCTGTAGAAAATGAGTTTTTGCTGAAGATTGCAAGTGTGGGCGACCACAATGTGTAGGAGATGCAGCGGACAGCCGACTAAGCATGTGTTCAGCTCTCTCTGTATAGACTGTGGGTGTTATGAGGACTTCTAGATATTCAGTTTGCATTTTTAATCCCTTCCTCTTAAATATACAATAAGCCCAGATTTCCAGGATTCATTTTGTTTCCATTGATTACATCCTCCCTGGGTGCGCACTCTTCCATTCCTTTCTACTCCTTCATATTGTGACTTTGTTTTTTTGTTGTTTTTTTTTTACATATGTGACTTTTTCCTTGTTTTACACACATTTAATTCAATTTTATATTATGATACTAAAAATATTAATATAATATTAGTGTAAAAAAGTAAAGAAAAATTTTAATAAATTTGTGTCAAATAAAGCTAAACAAAAGATCCATGTGGAGGCATTCTTACCTCTTTCTTACCCCTAAACCTTCCATTCCCTTGTCTCTTTGGTGTAATGCTGGCCCACATATATATTTTGGCCTCTCTCAATCTCTCCAGTAAAAATGCATGCCCAGCGGATAGGAAGAGGGGAGACCGCCAGACATCTCTGGCAGTGTCTTATTCCCCTGAGAACAAAAACATTGGGCCTCTTTGAAGTCTCCTTCTCCTGAATCTCTCCTCATCTTCTCATCAGGAGAAAGTCAAGAGGTCCCATAAAGATTGGATGGTTGGTCGAAATTGGCATGTTTGACTGACCTTCATCTAGACCAGGGGTCGGCAACTCCTGGCATGCGTGCCACTCTAGGCTTATTTCCCTGGCACGGCGGCGGAGTCCTCACCCAGCAGTTTCGATCGGACCAAACACGGCCGAAACGAAACTGCTATTATTATACTGTGGGGTCTCTTCAGACCCCCCAAGTGTAATAAGCGGAGCCCCCGGGGAGGTGATCAAACATAAAAAACAATGTACTCACCATTCCACGCTCCACAGCCGCTCTGTGCACTCTTTGAGCGCTTCTGCCTGAAGTCAGCTGACAGGGCCTCAGGGGTCGCGTCTGTGTCTGGCGTCATTACGCATAATGATGCAACGTGACCCCGAGACCCAATGAGCGGTCGCTGACTACAGGCAGAAGCGCCCGAAGAGAACACAGAGCGGCTGGGGAGCAGGGAATGGTGAGTAACATTGTTTTTTATGTTTGTCACCTCTCTTCGCCCTCCACTTATTATACTCTGTGGTCTGAAGAGACCCCACAGTATAATAATAGCTAGTGAGTGTGCACAAATTGGAATATTATAAAAGTTAGAATATTATACCGTGTGCAGGGGCCGCTATGGGACATAATACTGTGTGCAGGGGCCACTATGGGACATAATACTGTGTGCAGGGGCTGCTGTGGTACAAATATCATGTGCAGAGGCCGCTATGGGATATATACCATGTGCAGGTGCCGCTATGGGACATAATACCGTGTGCAGGCACCACTATGGGACATAATACTGTGTGCAGGTGCTGCTATGGGACATAATACCACGTGCAGGCGCCGCTATGGGACATAATACAGTGTGCAGGCGCCGCTATGGGACATAATACCGTGTGCAGGGACTGCTATGGCTGTGGGACATAATACCATGTGCAGGGACCACTATGGGACATAATACTGTGTGCAGGGGCCACTATGGGACATACTGTGGCAGGGGCCACTATGCGACATATACCATGTGCAGGGGACGCTATGGGACATAATACCGTGTGCAGAGGCCACTATGGCACATAATACGGTGTGCAGGGACTGCTATGGCTGTGGGACATAATACCATGTGCAGGGACCACTATAAGACCTTATTCTGTATAACAGTGTGTTTTCTGTATTAAGGATGCGTTTTTGCACAGAAAACTCAGGCTTTTTTTTTGTTTGTGCAAAAATGCACCAGTTTTACAGAAAAGTAAAAGTTCCGGTGGCCTAAGAATATAACTGCATCCAGAAACATAGTGTGTTTTCACCATAAGGATGCCGCCATACGGTGCTCCTGGACACTTATATTTACCACTAATTGTGGGATGCACATGGAATTTCATTGCTTCTAATCAGAAAGTACAGGAGCGTCTCAAGAAATAGGAGTAAGCGCATGTGTCCTAAAGAATCTGATGGCAGCACTTCTGTATTATGGTTTGTGGTATATGACTTTAGTTTAGGGGTCGTCAGACTTACAATTATTGACCGGCACTCCGAGTACCTCATCTTTGATTTTATAATTAAAATCGGCATGCCAAACAAAAAAGGTTGCCTACCCCTGATCTAGACTGTTGCCACCGAAAATAAAATGAGATGTCAAATTCTGCTTTTCTGTGTGAACCTTTTCTGTGTGCTCTGTGGGAATCTTCTTAATATATGTTCACTGTGAATAAGATAAATTTTGTCTCCTTGGCTCATGCTAGTTTGATAGGGTTTGCTTTCCTCATTTCAGGAAGTGACATCACCTCTGTTGGTGACATGGCAATGCTACAGCTCAGAAAGAATGGGATTGAGCTGCAGCGTGGCCATGTGACCAACAGACGTGATGTCACTTGTTGAGGAGAAGAAAGCCACCATGTCTTCTAATCCTGGATAACCCCTTTAACATCCAACCTTTTTTATGCCCAGTAGTTGCCATTCTAGGCCCAGAATACAGCTACGTATAACTAACTTATTTTTCTTCCTGCAGGCGAATGGATACAATTTTCTGAATGTTGACCACGGACAAGCGGTGTTGCTGCTGAAGAAGTTTCAGAGTACAGTCGAGCTGATTGTTTTACGGGACGGAGCCGTATAAAGGAACATAAACGTGAATGGAAAGCCAGCAATGTGTCAAGAGACAAATTAGTATCAAAACTATTTTTCTATGTATATACATAAGAAGCAACATAGAGAGATGAAAAACAAATCTGATCATGCACTTGGATTTTGATAAAATGATAAACAATTTATACAGAGATGAATTGTCGAATACGTGGGTTGTAAACCACTGCGGAGAAAACAGCCGGGTTCAAATGCCTTGCTGTCTGGGTGTTTGAATGTTTGCTACGTCTCGCTTACAAGAACAAACCTGGGCTGTTTTTGTACAGAATGTAGGTTTATTTTTGGATAACGTGTATTAACAAAATCTGTACGATAGATTAAAAAAAAAAAAAGAGCCTCAACTGTAGCGATGAGCAGGTGAATGGCAGAGCTGTCTCTTCTGTATGTGTAAGCCTTTCTCTCTTCACACCTGGTATCACTCTCTTTGTTTTTTTTAATATATTTTTCTGAATCAAAAACCACTTGTGTAGAGTCGGGCACATTGATTTTGACGTTGGCTTTGCTATGTGTAAATGGTTTCGCAAATGGTGAAGCAAAGTGGTGCATGTGGTTAGCCGGGTAATAGAGCCACCTGTCCTATCTGATTTCATTGAACATGCAGGAAATAAGTGCTCTTTCCTTTGATTATGGGGGTCTCAGTGCTGAAAGCACCTTTTTGTTTTTTTTTTAAGGCACGGACAGCATACTTTTTTAATAACTAGGATATCGCTGACCTTAGCCTTTTGATATTTTTGTGTGTTTTTGCTTATTTTTTTAATTTTTATGCGCAATTTTTAAATTTTTTTTTTTACTATAATGATAAAGTCATGGGAAAGTGTGTTTACATATTTTAATTATTTTTGACATCTGTTCGCATGCAATACAAAGGATGCTGTCCTGGCTTGCCTGGGTTGTACTAGACAAAGTGGTAGATTAGCCTGGACCAGCAGCATCTTCTCATGGTGCCTGAATGTTGCTATTTTAGACAGAGCTTTCCATAGTTTCCTTTTTCCTTTTCCAAATCGTCTACAATTTTTTTTTTTTTTATTTTGAGTACCCCAGAGTCTCCCAAATAGGCCAGATGGGCTAGGTTCATTCACAGGCTTTATTAGAGCTTATGAGCCTGTACCATTTTTTGGCGATGCAGACCTGGTTCCACTGATGAACTATAGAACACCGCTCCCAATGCTGCGGTAGACACGATGACATTAGACCTGCATCTCCTCACTTTCTACATGGGACAGAATGGCCTTTTGCCTTGCTAAATGTCGTAGTGTTTGGTGCTAGGTAACCAAAGCAAGTGCATGGAAATGCAGCAGAATCATGAAGCATTCTTGGTAGTAGCTACAGTCTTGAAGGGTCCCGTGGACCCGTCGTTGGTTAGTAAAGTCGGAGACTAAAGGGCTCTTTCTACAGGGAACACTGAAATGTGAATTACATGTGCTAGAGTCATTAAAGGGTTTCTAAGGATATACTGTTTAGTGATTTACCACAAGCTGCCTTTGTTCCTTAGTATTGTAAATATTTCCAGTTACTTATGATTTTCTTCACAAAGGAACATTCTTCATTTTTATATACTTTTTCATTTATGGGTCTGGCGTAAATGGGTTGGGGGCTGCAGCGCTTCATGACATGTAGCTATTACAGACCAGGGATAAGTGCCATAGATGACCAGTAACTGTTTATTTTAGGGCTAATAGTCTTTGTTTTGATAAGATTGATGTTACGACACTTGTTTCAATTACTTACATACATACTTGTGGGCCAGTAACAGTGCCCCGGGGGTCCCTGTCCAGTGTCTGCACATTTTAACACAAGCATATAATTTATTTCTACTCCATTGCATTAACTGATGTGCCGTAGTTGGATACAAGCAAAGTAGGAGTTATACATTATGGGCCTCACATTGAAGGAAAACTAGCAAGGACAAAAAGTGGTGGAACTGTCCATGGCGACCCGAACAAAGAAATCCACCATCAGGTTCAAAATGCCCAGGTCACAGGCGGCACGATATGCCGATAGGATCCCTGATGACAAAGCCATGTTTTACTGTAGTTATGGAGAATATTTATACACATTCTCCATAAGAATTTCAGAGAAGAATACAGCGGTCTGTCATTGGGGAACCTGTTGGGTTCTTTTTTTTTTGCTGCCTGATGTTCAGGCTGACTTGAATAAAGCCTCTTGTACATGGTATAACTTTATGCACAGAACTTATATGGTATCTCATATAGCCCTTCTGGCTCTGTACTGTGGCACCATGGGCACTTATGTTCTTCCATATAGTGCCTCTGTATAGCATGCTTCTAGAGTAAAATATATCAGTATAAAGGCCAAATAATTTGGCAATTTCATACAAATTTGGCAAAACAAATCAGCCCCATATCCTTCTGTAAGCAGGGGCAAAACAATAGGGGGGACAAAGACTGTGGTGGCACCTGGGCCTGCAAGGTCTCTTGCCACTAGAAGTACAGCACTATTATACTGCTCTGTTGTGCAGTCCCAGTCCCTTGTCTGTCTCGACTCACATTGTCAGTAGCCATGAGGTTCACGTGACTGCTGAGACTGATCAGTGGCCTTAGCTGTTTATGGAGTGGGGCCAGTGACATCACTTATGTACATCACTGGTTCCTTTCATTGACCGTTGAGGCCACTTATTGGTCTTAATCATGTGAGCCTCATGGCTTCCAAAACTGCGAGTCCTGGCCACAACAAAAAATGAGCCTGAACTGTACAATGGAGCACTGAGATAGGTGAGTACGACTTTTTATTTGTTTGACACCCATCCTGGCCACCCCAGAGGTTGCTCCAAGTCCTGGACAACCCCTTTTAATAGGACTGTTCTCATATGTTGTTGAGAGACCTTATCGCCCCATGTGCCACCGCAGTCTTTGCCCCTTTCACCCCTAAAAGAAACATCAGAGCTGGGGGCCCTGTTAAATATTTTGCAGTGGGGCCCAGGACCTTTTTGTCTATGGTGGCCATATTATGTATGTAGGTCCGACAGAGCCATAATACGTTCCATGTTACTTTTGTCTTTACTAGTCTTCCTATGTAAGGTCCTTCATTCTTCATACCCAGTGGTCAACAACACGCTGCATTCGGTTCCAGTATTTGGCATTATTTCTGCAGTGGTAACATAGAATGTAATGTTCTGTAAGAAACCCTTTAACCGCTCTTTATATTCCTTTCCTTAACATTCTCTTATCTTTACATAGGAAGTGACTATTTTGGAATATAACCGCAGAAATTTGCTGTATTTTGTTACAATGTATATGATATAGTGTATAAATATGAGCAAACTGTAACACGGATCTTCAGGATTTCATCTTTTTAAGCAGTTGTCTAAAGACGGGAACATGTATTTTTTTATTTTTCTTACACAGCAAATAACATTTCATGTCTGAGAACAGAATCTCTGAGCAATTTGTTTTTTCTTATTTTTATTACATGAATTGACATCAAAATGACTTTTAGGACATTTCCTTATAGCATTTTACTTCTCTGTGTGAGAGCACAATTCATAGCAATTTAAAGGGGATGGTTGTGAATCCAAATGACCTATGCATACAAATGGATGAAATGCCTCGGGGCAATAAATTTTCGATATGTTCCTGAACTAACAATACGGTTCACTGTTGCAGCAGCATTTGAATTACTATGTCTGGAAATGCAGTGTTTGCTATATTAGTGATATTTTATATACCATTACTGGAGAGGTGGGCAACACATTTTAGGTCGGGTGGGCTCCCTAAGGCCCGTCTTTGATATTTATTAACCTTTTTGATTTTGGTCGTCTGGAGGGATAACATTTCACAACTGCTGTATATTGCTTTTTCATAAGAATCAGCATACATTATTTTCCAGGTACTAGAAGAAGGATTCACGCACCTTACACAGAACAATGCAACAGTTTCGATGACATTTTTTTAACCCTTTCAATTCTCACATGCGTTTTTAAATCTGCTCCATCGCAAAGGAGTCAGAGGTGTCCTACAATACACAGCTGTATACTGAAAAATACTGCAGCCTTGTATAAAATGTATCATGAAGTTCAGGCCTTTGCCTGGTTTATATGAATCCCAACTATGCAGAGATGAACACACTGAAATATACTATATTTACATGAGATGCACATCACTCCGCCTCATTGTCTCGTGATTTGAGGTCGGTTCGGCCCCATCTGCAGATTGCCCACTATTTATTGTGTAAATAGCCTATTCTTTTTTGTTTTTAATTTTAATTTTGGACTTGTGTTTTAAAGAACTATGTATATACATTTAAGGCCTTCTATGGACTTGCAAAACTTAGCAATAAAGCAAAGAAATTCAGCCCAGCTTTCATGGTGAGGTATGCTGTGCTCTTTTATTTTTCATGGACTCTTCTTGTCAGCCGCTGTGTAATGTTTTATGATCAGCATTTATTCAACATTCCAATTTTTGTATATAAGTAAATTGTTTCTCAAGTAACACATGAAAATTAGAAAATAAACTAATGCTCTTACAAAGTCTGGGTTTCTTTTTATTTTTTTTATTCATTCATTCATTTAGTTATTTCATTTATTTAATTTACAGCTTTTATTTATTTTATTTTTTTTTAAGTCACCTAAAAAGTGACCATACAAATAAGGTGAATATCAACCAAACCTGCTAATTTGGGGGAGTGACCAACCAAACAATGTTGGAGGAACCAACCAACCAATGTTGGGGGAAAGAAGGGTTGGGCATATTGGATTTCAGCATGTCTGATCCTTTGTTTTCAAGGGAGATAAGCTACTGCCAGAGGTGTTCAAATTTTGGGTCATTTGGTAGGCAGTGGGTCCTGGATTTAATGTAGATTTGGGATTCAAATATTGGAACTATTATATAGATAATAATTATACATTTTTAATTATATACCCTCAGCATATTCCAATAGGAATGAGGGCTCTGTGTATACATGGGTTTGTGCTTATGTGGTTATAGCTATTGCATATGATCCCTATACATATTCTTTCTACATTTGCTCAATTTTATACCTCTTTGCAGACTTTGTCATGCTCTTGCTATACTCATCAACAGACACAAGACCAGACCTCCATTTATTATACAACTATTACGCCCCCCCCCCAATTAAAGAGGATCTTTCACCACTGCTAGCAATGCCAGCTCTTTGCACCCTTCAATAGACTTCGCTCCACTGATTCCAGCACAGTTGAAATTTTTTTTTTTTCTCTGGCCTTCATTATTCCTGAACAGTCGGTGTTGTTGGTTTCAGCATCCAATATGCTAATTAAACTTTCTGTTGTCAGGTGGGTGGTCTGGGGCTGGAGCAGATAGTCTGGGACGCCTACCTGACAATAGGAAGTTTAATTAGCATATTGGATGCTGAAGCCAGCACTGACTGTTCAGGGATGGTGGGGGCTAAAATTCTTGTGAAAATTCTAACTGCGCCAGAATTAGTGGAGCAACATCAATTAAAGGATGCAAAGAGTTGTAGTTAATGAAGATGGTGAAAGGTTCTCTTTAGTAGTACCTGTCAACTCTCCTTAAAGAGGACCTTTCATGTTCTCATGTATATGCGGTTTTACATACTGCTAGAAAGCCGACAGTGCACTGAATTCAGCACACTGCCGGCTTTCCCATTATGTGCCCCGGGGCTGGAGATATCGGGGGTCTTAGTTTCACCGTCCACCATCAGAAGGGCATTCCTGACAGTCTAGCTGGGTGGTAAGGAACGCCCCCTCTGACAGTACAGGGCTATGGAGGAATACTGTCAGGGAGGGTGTTCCTCACAGCTCAGCAAGACTGTCAGGAACGCCCTTCTGACAGTGAACTGAGATCAGTAACGGTGCCAATATCTCCAACCCTGGGGCGCATAATGGGAAAGCCGAAAGTATGTTGAATTCAGCGCGCTGTCGGCTTTCTAGCGGTATATAAAACCACAAGTGCCTGAGGACATGAAAGGCCCTCTTTAAGTGTCTATTTTAGTAAATATTTTTGTATTTACTATTAAATTCATTGTGGAGGATCTTTTCTTGGAACTCTGCATCCTCCATTATTCCTCCTGGAAAGTTGCTGTTACCATTGTCATTATCAATAGTATGTGCCCCTAGTATGTCTGACTTTATCTCCACTGATTAGACAACATGATAATCTGTGTTGGTCCATCCACATGAGTTGGATCCAATGCAGATTCTCCACTGACAATTTTGTTGCGGTTTTTTATCGTCCCAGCAAAATTAATGAGATTTGTTAATGTCATGCACAGGAAATGTTTTCTTGCTGTAGATTCCACGCATAACATCACTTGATGTTCATAATTTTAATTCATGGCTTGTGAAAGTTTGCCCCATGTTTTTTCCCTTTGACTTTGCATGGGAATCATAAAATCTGCAATGAATTCTATGGTAAAATACAGGTAAAACATGCAATGAAATCTATAAAAAAAAAAAAAAAAAAAAAAAACATGCATGAAATGAGAATAATGGAACATGTACAGTGGTCACGTGTGTCTGCAGCAGATTTGATCTGCATGGACCTACTCTGTGGAAACACTTCTTATTGACAAGGGGAATGTTAAAAGCGTTTTCCAACCCATAATGCATGTTCCACAGGATAGGTCATCAGTATCTGATCCATGGGGGACCGACAGCTGGAAACTGCCAGAAGCTATAGCAGTGAATGGGGAGCAGAGTCAGCTCTGCTCTTATTCAATTGGTGAGCGAATCTGCAGTACCCCAGCATCACCACAATACATTGGAGAGGGCTGCAGATCCACTTCTGTTACTTGAATAGGAGCAGATTGCATCTGTTCCCCATCCACTGCTTTCCAGCACGCAAAGGCAGCCGAACTGCTCATATGTGCAAGGTCCCAGCATTGGACCCCCACAGATCAGATACTGATGACCTATCCTATCCTATGAATAGGTCATTAGTATGAAACATACATTAGAACTAGAAAGCCCCTTTAACATCCAGTTGTCAATTTATTCCTAAATTTCCAAGAGTAATAAGGGTGGACCACAACGCTAAATTCTAAGGAGATCTCAATATCCTTCATGGTCTTGTGTTACTTTTTATTTTCATCCTATGTAAATATATCTAACCCATCCCAACCAAATATGAGGGGATGAAGGGATTGTTGGGACATAGAATGGTGCGATTGTGCTTCGGATCTGCGGATCCTAGATAAAATTGTAGTTTAGCTGTGACTCATGCCATAGATACATTTCTTTTCTAGACTGTGGCTATAAAAATAATGGCAGATGAGGGGGCGGTGGGTTCCTTCCAACAGATAAATGTCACATTGAGGACTATCAAATAAATTACATTGTGTTGTTCTTCCCATCGAAGTCAATTATTCACCGGGGCTGCTAAAAGCATTCAGTGAGAGAAGTGGGTAGTGCTGTCAATTAAATATGCTTTGGCTTGGATTCATTCGTCGAGGACAAGGCATCTGTTTGTTTGAGTCTGTGCGCAGCAATCTGTTCTCTGTCCTGGAATGTGTGTAACTACGAATGCAGACAGACAGCGCTCTATTCTACAGTAAATACCGTGGGCCGCTTCAACCCGCAACAAACAAAAGCTGCGATAAATATAGGCTAGGAGAAAATGAGCTCATGTATGTCAATGACACGGGTCTTGTTTAAAACACAAACACCCTAAATGTAATGCAATACATTTATACCATATGTAAGAAGTGTCACGCTTCTGTACGGGCTTGATCATATGTCCGACTTACCGATCTCTAATGCAGTGCCCATAGACTTCCATGAGCCAGAAACCGCTCCATACACATGCTCCTCAGTGGCCCCCACACAGTATTACGTGCTCCTCAGTGGCCCCCACACAGTTTTACGTGCTCCGCAGTGGCCCCCACACAGTATTACGTGCTCCGCAGTGGCCCCCACACAGTATTACGTGCTCCTCAGTGCCCCCCACACAGTTTTACGTGCTCCACAGTGGCCCCCACACAGTATTACATGCTCCGCTGTGGCCCCCACACAGTATTACGTGCTCTGCTGTGGCCCCCACACAGTATTACGTGCTCTGCTGTGGCCCCCACACAGTATTACGTGCTCCGCTGTTGCCCCCACACAGTATTATCTGCACCTCAGTGGCCACCACACAGTATTACATGCTCCACTGTGGCCCCCACACAGTATTACATGCTCACAGTGGCCCACACACAGTATTATGTGCTCCTAAGAGCCCCCCCTCATAGAGCCGGTGCTGCTATTATACTCTGGGGTATCCTCAGACCCCAGAGTATAATAAGTAGAGGCCCAGGAGAAGTTATTAAAAATAACAAACACTTATACTCACTTTCCTTCACCTCTCCAGGGCATCCTTGCTCCATCTTGCTGTCTGCGGCATCCTCTTCTGTCTGGCGACTGAGGTCTAGCGCTTCAGCGGTCACGGGCTCGGAGGGGTACAGGGCCCCTTTCCAGGGGAGGTGTATAAAAATAAAAAAAAATACTTATACTCACCTGTCCTGGGCTGAGCGTCTGCTCAGGGGCCCTTCCTACCACTAACTGAGGTCACGACAGCGGTCACATGGGGAGGGCCAAAGTGATGATGTCCTATTCCGCTGACCCGGTCGGCAGGACGTATGTCCGCTCCCTGCTTCTCCATTTTTTTATTATTACTAGTATTATATTATTATTATTGTTTATTTATATAGCACCATTAATTCCATGGTGCTTTACATTTGAGGATTTACATACGGTACACAAGATATACAAAACAGATAATACAAACAGTGACCAACTGGCACAGTGGGATAGAGGGCCCTGCCCGCAAGGGCTTACAATCTATGAGGGAAGAGAGATAGAGACAGAAGGTGGGGGTAGAGGCTGTACAGGTGGTGGTGTGGTGACAGTAGTGTTATTGGAGGTTGTAGGCCTTCCTGAATAGGTGAGTCTTCAGGGCCTTATTGAATCTTGTGATTGTGGGGGACCGACTGATGTGTCTTGGTAGTGAGTTCCAGAGTATGGGGGATGCACAGGAGAAGTCTTGGAGACTTTTATGTGAAGAGCAGATAAGAGCAGAGTGGCCCATAGTGGCCCCTGCACACAGTAGTTTGCCCCATAGTGGCCCTTGCACACAGTAGTTTGCCCCATAGTGGCCCCTGCACACAGTAGTTTGCCCCATAGTGGCCCCTGCACACAGTAGTTTGCCCCATAGTGGCCCCTGCACACAGTAGTTTGCCCCATAGTGGCCCCTGCACACAGTAGTTTGCCCCATAGTGGCCCCTGCACACAGTAGTTTGCCCCATAGTGGCCCCTGCACACAGTATTATGCCCCATAGTGGACCACCCATGAACGATTATTATACTCTGGGGTCTTTTCAGACCCCAGAGTATAATGATCAGAGACCCAGGGGAGGATAGAAACATAGAAAACACTCCAACTTACCTCTTCCTCGCTCCGGTGCACTCCCATGCGCTACTTCGGCCATCTTCAATGTCGGACCGGATCTCGTGCGATCCAGGCCAGCGTCGCGACGCATAATGACGCCTGCGGAGCGGCGGAGAGGTGAGTTACGGTGTTTTTTATGTTCGCTCACCTCCCCTGGGCCCCCGATCGTTATACTCCGGGGTCTCAAAAGACCCCGGAGTATAACGATAGCAGTGATTGTGGGGTTCGCGGTAGCGACTGCCACAGGGCTCCGGGCCCTGTAATGTTCCGGGCCCTGTGGCAGTCGCTACCACTGCTACCCCGGTAGTTACGCCCCTGCTCAGATGTTAACCAGACGTTAACCAGTAGTCTCTCAGACACTAATTAACTTGTCCCCCCAGTGGCTCCTCAGACCTTATATTATAATGTCCCATTCCAGTTACCCACACAGGATAAAGTCCCACTCCTGTATCCCCCACAGTATGACAACTACATCCTAAAGATAGAGCATCAATATACAGTATAACTCCTGCAAAACCCCTTTAAAGTATGCTAGGAAGAAGTAATGTACAGATATACATGTAATGTACAGATATAAGGAAAACTGCAATATCAAGGTTACAGTATTAATGGTGTCTTCACTGTTGAGTAACAGGCAGATATTTATCTATTATGCAGTATCATCAGGGAGGTGTCTGATTGGCTCCAATTTATTCTGCAGCAACACAACAACCACAAACATACAACCCCAATTCCAATGAAGTTGGGACGTTGTGTAAAACATAAATAAAAACATAATACGATGATTTGCAAATACTTTTTTTTAATCCTATATTCAACTGAATACACTAAAAAGACAAGATATTTCATGTTCAAACGGATAAACTTTATTTGTTTTTTGCAACTGTTCACTCATTTTGAATTTGATGCCTGCAACATGTTCCAAAAAAGCTGGGACAGGGGCAACAGAAGACTGGGACAGGGGCATGTTTACCACTGTGGTACATCACCTTTCCCCTTATGTCCAACAGCAGCACAATATGGGGTATCTCTGCCCCTGTGTGCTGGTAGGACAGGCGGAATTTTTAATTTACATAATTAATTAAGTGATACTCCCCTATAAGAAGCCATGGAGACCTCCCTTCACTGTGTTTTTTTTTCTGTCCTGTGTGTTGGACAGGTGGAGGGAGGCTCTTTGTCCTCCCATTTTTTCCTAAGGATTTGGGGGTTAACTACATTTTTGTAAGTTTTTTCTCCTCTTTCAGCTGTTCGTCTTTTTCCTTGGGAGCTTTTTACTCCTGAGGCTTCCTTGTTTCTCCCTGCTGCGCTCTCTGTCTGTGGCCATTCTGGGCTGGGTGGGCCTGTCCTTGTCTAATCTCAGGCTGAGATGTTGTTGGCTGGGCAGGCTGTGCATTCAGTATGTGTCTGTTTCTGAACTTGGAGGCTGTATTGCAGGGTTAAAATAATTGTTGATTATGATGTTAATCTGTTTCCCCTTAGTCCTAACAGCAGCATAATATGGGGTATTCCTGCCCCTGTGTGCTGGTAGGACAGGCGGAACTTTTAATTAATATAAAATATGCATGACTACGATACCCTATAAGAGGGCAAAGGGACCTCCCCCCCTTGTGTAAGTTAAAAAGTAAAAATTTCTAAGTCTAGGGAGGGAAGCTTGTGCTGCTATTAGGACTAAGTGAAAATAGATTAACATCATAATCAATGATTCCCTTATGTCCTACAGCAGCACAATTTGGGGATATAGCAAGTAATTCCCTTAGGGAGGGTTTCCCTGCTCTACAACACCTAGGACTGACTGTCCAAAGGCAGTCGCCACAGAACTCCGAACATCTAGTCGATAATGTTTTACAAAGGTTAGGTAAGACAACCAAGAAGCAGCTGCACAGATCTGATCCAGCGGTAAGGTCCGGTTCTCAGCCCAAGAGTTTGATACAGCTCTGATTGAATGAGCTGTACAAAATTCGGGTGGAGCTAACCACTGAGCAAAAAAAAAGAGACTTTGATTGCCTCCTTGATCCACCTAGACAAGATAGGCTTGGAAGCCCTGAGACCTTTGTCTCTACCATACATGTTGACAAGGAGATTCTCAGCTCTCCTAAAGGACCGTGTGCGTAAGAGGTAAATCTGGAGACACCTCACAACAACAGTGTGTGAAGTTTTTTCTCCTCTTCAGAAGAAGGGGCTGGAAAAAAAATGGGTAAAGAGACTAATTGGTTAAAATTGGCACGGGAAGGCACCTTAGGGTTAAACCCAAGAAGAAACCTAAGTTGGACCCTATCCACAAAAAACGATATATAAGGTTCCTTGGAAGAAAAAGCCTGGAGCATACTCACCCTTTTGGCTGAAGTCATGGCTAATAGAAAGGTGGGTTTAAAGGCAAGAAATTTAAGATCTACATCCTCCAAAGGTTCAAAAGGAGGACCACAAAGACCTGAAAGAACAGTCGAGCGATCCCACTGGGGAACCGGAGCTGAGACCACCGGTCTAAGTCTAATAGCACCCTTAAGGAACCCAACAATAAGGGAATCTTGGGACAAACGTCTGCCTAAACAGGCGGATATGGCTGAAACCTGTACCCTCAGAGTAGCAGGAGAAAGGCCTGTATCCAAGCCGATTTGAAGAAAATCCAGAATTTCTGCCGTAGTAGGGTTTGAACTATCAGCTTCTCTTCTGGAGCACCACTGCTTGAAGATGTTACCTATCCTATTGTAGCTTTTCTTGGTAGACTCTGCTCTGGCACAGGAAAGGGTCTTCAAGACGGCTTCTGACAGTCCACTAAATCTCCGTAGAGACTGGTCAACCTCCAGGCTGTCAGGTTTAATCTCCTTAGATCCTGGTGCTTCTGAGTTCCTGGGGAAACCAGGTTCTGGGTGGGGGAAGCCTCCAATATGTCACTCGACTCATGTACATGAGCTGGGCAAACCAAGTCCTTTTTGGCCAGAATGGTATGATGGCTATCACAGAGACTTGGTCCTGTCTGACTTTCATGAATACTTTTGGTATCATGGAAAGTGGAGGGAAGATGTATGCCAGCCTGAACCTCCAAGGGATGGACAGGGCATCCACTGCCAAGGGATAGTCCTCCTGATACAGTGAGCAGAACATCTCTACCTTGGCGTTGAGTCTGGTCGCCATGAGGTCTACTTCTGGGAGACCCCACTTTAGGGTAATCTGATGGAATACATCTGGATTGAGAGACCATTCTCCTGATACGACAAGACCCCGATTGAACTGATCCGCTACTATGTTCAGGGAACCTTTGATGTGAACTGCGGATAAGTGGGTCAGATTTTTTTCTGCCCAGGTAAAAATCAGATCGGTCTCTCAGAGGAGAGACAATGATCTGGTGCCTCCCTGACTGATATAAACTTGCAAAAAAGGAGGAAAAACTAAGCCGCAAAAAGTCCGACCGAGAATTCAGTCCCGGAAAACCGGAACACAAACAAAGGTTCCGGAGGAACAAAGTGACCAACGTCACTTCTGGCTGCCACGGAGCTTGTAAGGTAAGTGAAATGGTAATGCCCCACATCAAGGCCGCACAAGTGGCCTGCACTACAGGACTTTAAACATGCAGCATGCAACCACCGCTGCATGTACTACTGAAATAGACCTTTTCAAAGCGAAGGTTACAAGCTTG
The DNA here is from genome assembly GCA_947044405.1 of Leptodactylus fallax. NCBI lineage: Eukaryota > Metazoa > Chordata > Amphibia > Anura > Leptodactylidae > Leptodactylus > Leptodactylus fallax. Next base: position 792,268 of record CAMRHE010000374.1, on the reverse strand, counting down.
GCTAGGCACAAAAAAGGTAAGTGAAACGGCAATGCTCCACCTCAAGGCTGCACAAGTGGCCTGCATTACAGGTCTCAGAACATGCAGCATGCAACTACAGCTGCATGAACTACTGAAATCAACCTTTTCAGAGCGAAGGTTGAAAGCTTGGCTAGACACAAAAAACTGCCTAAATAAAAAACCCCTTCTTTTCCACAGAAGTGTCCAGTGGAAGAAAGAAGAGAAGAGAGATGTAAAGATGACTCCCCAAAGGAAGTTAATATACTTTAGGGGAAAAAAACAAACTATGGGAGGACAAAAGACCTCCCTCCACCTGTCGCACCAGACAGGACAGAAAAAAACACAAGGGGGGAGGTCCCTTTGTCCTCTTATAGGGTAGCGTAGTCATGCATATTATGTTAATTAAAAGTTCTGCCTGTCCTACCAGCACACAGGGGCAGGAATACCCCATATTGTGCTGCTGTAGGACGTAAGGGAAACCTTTATGCATCTCCTGCCTGGCTGAGCTCTTCAGCAGAGCTTATGCTTCAGGTGTTTGTGCTCACTTTCAACTGATGACAGCGTCTCAGACACAAATTCCCTACACTGCCTTTCTGTTGCAGTTATGGTTCTGTTCCAGTCTGCCACAAAAACACACCGCACTTCCTATAGCAGTGGAAATAAAGCGAAGAGGGAGAGAAAGGTTTTTAATCTGGGGGAAGTGATTTTGTCACTTCAGGTTCCGGAACCTTTTTTGCAGGTCCTGTTTTCCTGGACACTTTTTTTTCTGTTACACTTCTGTCTGTTAAGTTCGTCTCTTTGATGGGCTGTACGCTTTTGTTTGATACTGTTCTGATTGCTGTCGGTGGCAGTGGCGACTTAATGAGGGAAAGGTCCTCCAAGCTAAAATATTAGCTTATACAGAGTGCGACATCCCTCTGCCTGTTGGTACGATAACACTCGCTTTCGCAAATGCCGTGGGACCCCATCTGAGGATTCGTCCATTTGTGACATAATTGTGTGGGTCAAGGAGCAGGATAGAAATCCGGAACTCAATTTCTCAAGAAGCTTCGTACTGAGAGACATTCTCGGTCAGTTCCATCAGAAGAGGAATTTCACATACTCAATGTGATGCACTCGTGTGAAGAAGACACTTCGCTAAAACTTTATTTGGACTAAATGACAAAAGTTTAAAAACAATGTCTCCACTCCAATAATTTAGGGTCAAAAGAAAAGTAGCATGATGATAACAGTCCAGTTTGAGAAGGTCTCAAGACTTTGCTTAATCTTGGTGTCGTATGGATGTGAAGCAGCAGCAGATTGATGACAAATGAACGAAGTTCTGTTACTGTAAAGAAAGTGATATAAGCAACAGGGGGGGGGGGGGGGGGGGGGGGGGGGGGGGGGGGGGGGGGGGGGGGGGGGGGGGGGGGGGGGGGGGGGGGGGGGGGGGGGGGGGGGGGGTGATATGTAGATGCTAAGTAGAGGGCAAAAGGCAATTAAACTCTCTACACACCTTTACTGGTGCTCTCCTCAATGTGAGAGATTCTTGTCCCTAACCCACTCATTGCCTCCCACTAAGCCAGCCAATTCACTTTGCTCTGTACTGATGAAGGACAACGATCCGGAAACAGCGCTGTATGCAGATAAGTGAAATTGGCTTGGCTAAAATCCCTTTTGCTGTCTCAAGGCTCGGTGAGTCAAAAGCAAATTGAGGATTTGTTACATCCAATAGAGGGCGCATGAGCTCCCCAGCTCCTTTCCCATAATGCCTTGTGATATGTAGATGCTAAGTAGAGGGCAAAAGGCAATTAAAATCTCTACACACCTTTACTGGTGCTCTCCTCAATGTGAGAGATTCTTGTCCCTAACCCACTCATTGCCTCCCACTAAGCCAGCCAATTCACTTTGCTCTGTACTGATGAAGGACAACGATCCGGAAACAGCGCTGTATGCAGATAAGTGAAATTGGCTTGGCTAAAATCCCTTTTGCTGTCTCAAAGCTCGGTGAGTCAAAAGCAAATTGAGGATTTGTTACATCCAATAGAGGGCGCATGAGCTCCCCAGCTCCTTTCCCATAATGCCTTGTGATAGTTTAGGGGTCGTCAGACTTACAATTATTGACCGGCATTCAGAGTACCTCATCTTTGATTTTTTAATTAAAATCGGCACGCCGAACAAAAAAGGTTGCCTACCCCTGCTCTATTCAATCTGCTAGCCACCAGTGATGGCAAACCTATGACACGCATGTCACAGGTCACATGCCAAAACATTTTGGGTGACACACATTAGCAGCTATGTATTGTGTTATTGCAATAAGCAGCTGTCGATACTTTTACTCACTTGACCACGCTCCTGTCCTGGTCACCCTCCACTGCCTCCTCTAGGCGGCACTACACTGACGTCATGACGCTGAAGAACACCAGAACTCTAAGTACAACGTCCCGGCCTTCTTCAGCTTTGGCAACAGCGTACCCTGGAGGTGGCAGCGGAGGGCGTCCAGGTCTGGAGCGTGGACAGGTGAGTAAAAATTATCGGCCACTACTCTGTGTGGGGGTGGGAAGATAACAGGGGGTCATATACTGGGGATAGGCTTTAAAAAAAGGAGTCATGTACTGTGTAGGGGGTATAAAATGTGCCATAAACTGTGTGGGGGCCATAAATAGGGGGATCATATGCTGTGTGGGGGGGTAACAAAAAGGGGATCATATATTATGGGGGGGAAAAAATAGGGTCACCGTGTGAGTGCTAAAAAAAAAGGGGGTCATATACTGTGTGACTAGCCAGAAAAAGGGGGTCATATACTGAGTGATGGGCCAGAAATACCGTATATGCCGGCGTATAAGACGACTGGGCGTATAAGACGACCCCCAACTTCTGCCCTAAAAATATAGAATTTGGTATATACTCACTGTATAAGACTACCCCTCTCCCAAATGAAAAAAAGTCTGCTTTGATTTCAACATGTTAATTTTAATTCAAATGCATATGACATGCAGGTACTGTATATAGCAGCAAAACTGTCACTTATAAACATAAGGTTGTTTCAAACATGTACGGTAAAGCTAAAACTTTGCAAAACAAACAAGAGAGCAAGTGCCTGGTGATCATAACTGTAAGCTGCGATATTGTAACAGGTCTTGCTGGCATGACAGTTTCCCTTTAAAAGCCTTCAAAATCCTCCTGTTCGTCATCTGATATCATAAGTACATCAATGACATCTTGTGATACATTTGTAAGGCAATCATCGTATGGATCAAATTCCGTATCAGATGGTACGCTCTCAGCTCCAGCTTCTTCTACTTCCTCTTCATCTTGCCACAAGTAGTCGTCCTCCATGCCATCTAATGAATTTGATATGCCACACTTCTTGAAAGACTTGATGACGGTTTCTTCATCAATATCATTCCAGGCTTTTATGACAAACTGGCACAAAACATCCAGCTGTGGAGCACGCATGTTTCCTCCTTTTGTGAATGACTTTTTGCCGCTAACCATCCACTCATTCCATTGTTCTCGAATGCGATCTTTAAATGGCTTGTTTAGGCACACATCCAGCGGCTGTACCAGCGATGTTAATCCTCCAGGAATAACTGCGGCATGGGTGTTTAATCTTGCAAGCCTCTGCTTGGTGCTTGGAGTTAAATGAGCCCTGAACATATCCCACACCAGTAGACTAGATTTTTTAAGAAGTCCACCTGGTCGCCTGCTCCACACAATCTTAAGCCATAGCTTTACCCCTTCTTCATCCATCCAGCCTTTTTCATTCACATGCACAAAACAACCAGGAGGGAACTTGAGCTTTGGCATTGTTTTTCTTTTGAAAATGATCATTGGTCTCAGTTTGGCGCCATCAGCTGTGCATGCTAATACGACTGTGAAACTGGACTTCTCATGCCCTGTTGTTTTAATTAAAACAGTTTTTTCACCTTTCTGATGAACGGTTTTATTTCCAACCATGTCAAAATTCATTGGAGTTTCATCCATGTTTCCAATGCTACTTAACGGATAGCCGTGTTTAGTGCGCTGTTTTATTATGTAGCGATGAAAATTATTCACTTTGGCATCAAGATCAGCAGGCAACTTTTGGGCAATTTTTGTCTTTTGCCTCAGTACCATATTATGTCTTGCCATGAATCTAGTACACCAGGATGCAGTGGCCTTAAATCTGTTGCTGTGATCTGGGTTAGATTTGGCCCACTGAAGTGCAAACAGGCGTATTTGATTGCGTGTCACTACATAACCGCTTTGGCGATGCTTATCCACCATATCGGCTACAATTTTTTCAAGTTCTGGCCAGTGTGCGGTGCCTCTTCTTAATGCACACTTACCTCTTGGCATACTCTTTAAATCTTTTTCATTTGCTTTCCAGTCCCGAACCATCTTTTCTGTAACTCCATACTGTCTTGCAGCAGCACAGTTATTATGCTCCCTGGCAAAATTTATAACTTTAAGTTTGAAACTGGCTTCATATTTCTTTCTTCTTGCTTGTGGAGCCATGATGGGGTTTTGACTGTTGGACATTTTTATACTGTACTGTGTGTACCGTACTGTTGCTACTGTGTGAACAGGTACAGATAATACTGCCACTGTAATATTACTGTATGCGGTACCCAGTGTTATTACAGTAATTACAGTTTAAGAAAGATGGCTGGGCAAGCAGGGAGAGCTGACCAATCCAAGCAGGATTTGTACAACAAGCAGCCAATCGCTGCAAGCTATGGTATGTACAGTGCTATACCAGTGATTGGCTGCTTGTTGTACAAATCCTGCTTGGATTGGTCAGCTCTCCCTGCTTGCCCAGCCATCTTTCTTAAACTGTAATTACTTAAAGGGATACTGACATGGCCAAATTGCTATATGGAGGGTTAATAACAGCTTACTAAACGATAGTAATCTGTTGTTAACCCTCCATATAGCTTAGTAAAGTGATTTTTCAACTTTTATGTATGTGTATATGTATTTTTACATATTCTTTACATATTTTACATATTTTACATATTTTTACATATTCAGTATGCTAAGAGCAGGGAGCCGCACTGTGTGAGGTATAACCAATAGGATTAGTGCAGGGGCGGGGAGTCACCGGGAGGAGAAGGGGGGGCGGGGTCGGCACTTATTGTAGCAATATGCACACTTACACCAGCATGTAAGCTCTTCATTAATATCACAGCATGGATGCGAGGGGAATCTGGCGTTACTGCACCGCCAGCTTTCCCCTCGCATCCATGCTGTGATATTAATGAAGATCCGACATGCTTCTGTAAGTGCCGCCTGTGACCCCCAGCTCTGTGACGCCGACCGCTGTGACGGGGCGGCTGCATTAGCATACAGCGCGCCGCCCCGTCAGCGCGTACTAAGCCTCTTCTAATGACTGTGAGAGGCGGATTGCCGCGCATGCGCGGCGGTCCCAGGAAGCGGCTCTCTACGCGCTGACGGGGAAAAAAACACCTCACACAGTGCGGCCCCCGTATATCCGGCGTATAAGACGACCCCCCACTGTAGCCATTATTTTAAGGGGTTAAAAAGTCGTCTTATACGCCAGTATATACGGTACATATAATATAAATACATATATCAAAAATATAATTCATTTTTTTACTAGAGTTACAAATATCACAAAATTATGGATATTTCTGGATGTGACACGCAACCCGAGTTAAGCTAAATTTTTTTTTTTTTAACGAATTTTGACACACAGAGCTTAAAAGGTTAGCCATCACTGCTCTACCCTCACATACTGTCTCTACTCATTTTCCCACATAGATTGTAAACCCTCTATCCCTCTGTACCAGTTGGTCACTGTAAGTAGTGTACTTGTTTTGTGTATATTGTGTATTGTATGTAAACTCTCAAACGTACAGATCCATGGAATTAAAATAATAGTGTACAGACCCATGGAATTAACACAATAATATACAGACTGTGATGATTCTGCTTAAATATGGCTATAACTCAGAGATGTATTTTGATCTCTGGGTATAGTATCTCCCTTCTTACCTGCATTTATTCATAATGTACGCAGCTATAAGCCTAGGTGTATATTGGCAGTAGTAGCAACATTGTAACAATGGGGCTTTCTATGGATCCCAGCAGGGCTCCATTGAATTCCTACACAGCCCTGAGTGATCAAACAAACATGCATTGATCAGTCTGCACTGGTAGATCAGATATGGCTGATAACATTGTATCATTTCACTTGGTCTCAGCTCCTTACAAAAAGTCTTGACTTGAGTGCGTTACTCAATCAGACTTGCTGTCGCCGGTGACTTCATTCTGGGAGGTGGCATAAAGGGTATATAGATAAGATGAGATAAGAGGTCAGTGGGAAGAGATTGTGCTGGGACTACAAGAGAACACTATGAGGAGTTATTACAGACCATCACAGACTACAAGAGATCACAGAGTGACCACTGTGAAGAGCATGCAGGCTGGATTGTTGCCACATGGTTATGACAGAGCATGTGTGAGTGTTGGATTATAGAGCCACATCAAGGAGATGCGTGGTAAAGTAATTATTTCAATTTTATTCCCTTTTATTTTATTGCACTGTATCTTGTAACTAGTAACTGTTAATGCTTGTATATATCTACATATCTGTTCTGAACTGCATGTGTTAGATGTTAATACTGACCCATTTAGGGGTTAATAAATATATAAAATTTAGAAAGCTTGTCTTGTATTTATCTTGTTGACCCAACACTCACTAGCGGTGAGTGTGGTTTTTATGAAAGAAGACTCAGGTATGGGCCAAAGCGGTGTTGGCGCACTGAGGACCTTTCACACAGACCCATGGAATTAATATAATGAACAGCACCTTGGAATTAATGGGGCCCTATAAATAATAATAATAATAATAATAATAATAATAAAAGTTACCATACATCTATTTAGATTTTGTGTAAACTCTAAAAAAGAAATTTATAACAGGGAATATATTTAAATTTCTAATCTATCATGTGTTTCAGAGCCTCATTTGCATACATTGTTTGATGATGTTATAACAACATGTGTCCCCATGTGTCATCTAATAGCTCATGTGTCACATGACCTCATTTGCATATTCCTTATAAGGTCATGGGCTTATGTCATATTGTGATGTCATAAAGACATTTCCGTTAAGTCAGTGTCTGGGCTGTGAACTCTCAGTTCTGTTTTCTTCTCCGTGGGATACAGTTCATTTCTCTGCGACCTTAGCGATTATTGGCTATTGGAAGCGATTTTTCTAAAAAACGTCTAATTCAATCTAGACCATGATGTGGCGTCTAATGCTACTAACATCTTTCTTCATCGGCCAATCCCTCTGCTGCATAGAATGCGATTCCAGAGGGAAAGAGGCCATGAATAAATTTCTGACCCTCATTCGAAACCAAGTGGATCAAAATCTAGAGGGTTATATGACTATTCAGCGGTTTGCTAAAGCCGCTCAACAACAAGTCTTAGATTACCTTGAGGATGAAGTCGGGATGCTGGGTAATTCTTATAGTTACTATTATTATTATTATATAGATTATGTGGATGATGAAAGATAGATTATGGTTATAACTGCGCTGTTCTCATTCTAGATACCTATGCAATAACCGAAATAGTGTCCGAATATAAAAAATCTATTGATGTCATCGAGGGCACCGATTTTAAAGGTAAATAAAGCATTTTCCAAATCTGTAAATTCCTTTAGTAAAAGAAACTAAAAATAGCCTTTGTATTGGGGGCTCAGACTAATAGATGAAGGGATTGTATTATGTCTTATCTGTATTATTATTTCTCTTCCTGTATTCTAGAGGTCCAACTTCTACATATCATTGGACTTCATTTCCAGCGACTTAAAGACAAACTCAAGAGTATTGTCCAGGACTCAAATAACAGTAAGTATCTTCATATCAGTACTGGTGACTACTATTCTCCTGTGCTACATGTACATTTACACCTCACAACATTACACCCACTGTTATCTAGACACCAAATACAGGCTACAGGGTTAAAGCCTGTGACATAAGTAAATCATATTATGTATCTATTTTAGTAGTCTAGCTCCCTCACATATGACCCCAAATTCCAAGACAATAGAGTTGAATTTGACTATTGTAGATAACCACAATGATGTAGCAGGTTTACCTGCAGTCCTATGCAAAAATAATGAGGAATTGCACCAAATAAACTCAGCTCTACTTTATCTGTTCCCTTTGTTCTGAGTATCACATATATTCTTCCTATGAGCCGGCCTTTTCTTCTCCTTCTCCTCACACATACACTTATAATATACAGTGTGTCACTAGGCTCTGTTCAGTTCTAATAAGTAATTTTGCTTTCTTTCTTCACGTTTTAGGGAGGTGTCCAAATAAACAAGGTAAGTTCTTCTCTGTACATTATTACTTCCTAGCACACTACAATAATATTCTACATAAATGTAATAAACAACCAGGGCCTTATGGAGCAATCCTAGTAGGGACATGAACTATCTGATTGGCTGCCAGGAATCTTTGTATTAGTCACTACTATCCTCTATAGCAGCAGCTCCGAGATTTCTGTTATAGGAAATCTCCCATAATACAAGACAAGATGTCACTGCCATAATATACACATGTGGACAAAATTGTTGGTACCCCTCGTTTAATGAAAGAAAAACCCACAATGGTCACAGAAATAACTTGAATCTGACAAAAGTAATAATATATAAAAATTCTTTGAAAATGAACAAATCAAAGTCAGACATTGCTTTTCAACCATGCTTCAACAGAATTTTTAAAAAAAGAAAACTCATGAAACAGGCCTGGACAGAAATGATGGTTCTCTTAACTTAATATTTTGTTGCACAACCTTTTGAGGCAATCACTGCAATCAAACGATTCCTGTAACTGTCAATGAGACTTCTGCACCTCTCAACAGGTATTTTGGCCCACTCCTCAAGAGCAAACTGCTCCAGTTGTCTCGGCTTTGAAGGGTGCCTTTTCCAAACGGCATGTTTCAGCTCCTTCCAAAGATGCTCGATAGGATTTAGGTCAGGGCTCATAGAAGGCCACTTCAGAATAGTCCAATGTTTTCCTCTTAGCCATTCTTGGGTGTTTTTAGCTGTGTGTTTTGGGTCATTATCCTGTTGCAAGACCCATGACCTGCGACTGAGACCAAGCTTTCTGACACTGGGCAGCACATTTCTCTCTAGAATCCCTTGATAGTCTTGAGATTTCATTGTACCCTGCACAGATTCAAGACACCCTGTGCCAGATGCAGCAAAGTAGCCCCAGAACATAACAGAGCCTCCTCCATGTCTCACAGTAGAGACAGTGTTCTTTACAAGATATGCTTCATTTTTCCTTCTGTGAACATAGAGCTGATGTGCCTTGCCAAAAATTTCAATTTTTGTCTCATCTGTCCATAGGATATTCTCCCAGAAGCTTTATTGCTTGTCAACATGTAGTTTGGCGAATTACTTTTGTCAGATTCAAGTTATTTCTGTGACCATTGTGGGTTTTTCTTTCATTAAACGAGGGGTACCAACGATTTTGTCCACGTGTGTAATTATATAGAGACACAGACAATATAAAGTTTACTGTTGAGTCTAAATAATAAAAACTTTCAGTAATCTGTAATTCTTTCTTTTCCCTCTTTAAGGTGCAGACAGCTGTGGTAAGTACATTTTAATGACTATTCATCTTACATAAATATATATATATATATATATATATATATATATATATATATATTCTATTTTCTATAACATTGTAAGTCTCTAACAAAAGTACTTTTCATAGGATTAATGGTACAAACCTACACCAATTGCAAGAGCTGTGTAGAGGAAAAGGTTGTCTGTGCTGGGGGCCCTCCAAAAAATCAAGGTATAGTATAAGATGTATGTAATAATCCAGAGGAACTAGGATGACAGTCTTTTATCATTATAATACATGACATTGGACTTATTATTGATGTGTTTGTACATTATATGTGTGTTATATGTTCACTGTGTTGTCAGATAGTTAGTAGTATAATGTTGTACCGTGTTAGCCATAGAAAGTAGTGGAAGAGTGAAGAAATCAGGAGATACCTTTTAGAGGCTAACTGAGTATATTTGATAGTAAGCTTAGTCAGTGATCTGCTGATCTTTGGCTCAGGATAAGGAAGTTCCATGTGAGCGGCCACTGACTGGATACTTCCATGTAACTATGAGAGATGACAGCACAGTAGGGGACGGGGAGGAAGCAAATACACAGTGGTCGCTGTATTTGGGGAGCTTATTGCACGTGGCACTATTTAGAAGTGTGGCTATTGTGGTTGCCATTATCTTGGTGTACTCTCTGACATGTTGTGATGGTCATTGTGTTCAGCACCCTATGGAGACACTTGTGCATGATATTATAAAGATGTGTGTTCTCCTTACATGTCTAGTGACAATATTCTCTTATATGGATGAAGATATTTGCTATAAAATGCTTTTCCTCTTTTGACAGAATACTTTGGTAGATGTAGCTGTATGTGCACCCAGAACAGATGCTTTGGTAAAGTAGCCCTTTATATTCCTTTCTATAAATTCGTGTATTTATTGGGTAAAAGCTTAGGACCCTAAATACCCCATATACACCATATTTATATCCAGAACACTTCCAACAGTCCACAGATAATTCTAGAAAATCTGACTTACTGAGCCAGAAGGACACTTAGATTAATATGACTCTGTCCAAAAAGAATCCTACTTGTGTCACAAGTAGAAAAAGCGCTGTGTGTGGCAGCCTGTATTCTGTCATATAATCGGGGGTGATACAGATCAACACATGAGATATATTCTTATATAGTCTCCGCTTACATTCGATTTTTCTTTTTTTCAGACTTGAAAACTGGCCTATACTGCTCTCCCTGCAAAGACCATAAAACTCAAATTGCTGAAGCTATAAGCTGTGGAGGTAAGTAGATAGTCTTATATACCAGTTACTAGGACTTACATAGTAAAGGCTGCCTATGCAGAGGTAGAGAACAACTCTTTACTGTAGGCAACAGAGGTCGGGGGTCCAAAAGACTGAAATTATAACTTTTTTCTTTATATCTAGAGAGAAATATAGAAGTTACAGAGGACGATGACCTAATCCTGGACTGTAACTTTCAATGGCATGCCAGGCTGGAGGACTCCTATAAGAACACATTCTTCAAGGTAAATACAATGTAAAGAGAGTAATGATACAATATAATGTCAGTGATAGAAATAACCTGATTATAAAGAAATGAGACATTTGCGGATCTAACAATTGTTCATATTTTCTTTTCAGCGCGTGATATTGAACCAAAAGTCACCGAGGATCCCTATCTAGTGATCAAAGGGATACAGATGGAGGGATCCGGCCTGTACTCGTGTACAACCAACCTGAGCTCCGGGTGCCAGTCAGCAGCATTGTCTACCATGTGACAGGTAAGTGCACACTATCACCCCCACTAAACTTTCAGCTTTTAGGATTAGTTTAGCTTCAGCATCAGAAGCTCCAGCCCAGAAGCTATCAAATTTGACATGAAAAATATAGTTATATGTAATTATTATCTCTGACAAGAAGATATGAGTCTGATATTCCAATATATTATATCTGGATGATGATGATGATTATTATTATTATTCTACCATCTAATATGACACTATTTGCCTTATTAAATACATTTCTTTTTATTTTAGTTCTCAGAGGATCGGTAAGGGCGACAGAAAAATACCAGGCTCGCCCTACACTCCCTGATGTGCTTGACATCACAGAGCCTGAGCGGCCACTTCTTGAGGACCTAGGAAAGAGCAATAAGGACCTCCTAGTAATAACTGTGGCCGGAGCCGTCACCATCCTGTTAATCGCTGGCATATGGTAGGTAATAGTTATAAGATACTTGTAGGATTAGCAGCAAACAAGCAAGAATCATATAAGTGTAGTCAAGCTGAACAAATCTTGTCAGGTTTCTATTTGATAGAGATGTTTGATCAGAAGATTCAGTTCTGATACTTCAGTATTGTACATTTCGGTTCTGTCACTTTCTGTCTATGCCTTTTTGGTTCATCATATTTAGAAATACTTATGTTTAGTGGGATACTCGAGCCAGCAGTTTGCTTCGGTTATCCTCTGCACCGACAGGCAGAATAACGCTGTCTGCTACTCTCCTTATCCCAGCAAAATGTTAAAGTAATACGAAATACACAAACCTGACGGATCCCAATGAAGTCAATAAAGTGCTAAGGCTGTCATAGGGATCAGAGGTCCTAAGTGAGCGATAACATACCCGAGGGACATCTACCCACATTACACCCATGTGCAGTATAGAAGAATTCACAGCTCACTTGTACGTAGCAGATATCAAATAACTAATATTTTTATTTCTTTCAGCATCTGCATATTCTGGAGGAAAAAGAAAAGACAAGAACCTCTGGAAAAAGAGCCAGTATAAAGGCAAAATGTCAAGAACAAGCCAACAACTGTCACAAAAAAGAAAAAAACTGAAAACTTAAAAAAAATTAAAAATCCTAAAAATAATCCCCTAAAAATTACCTAAACCATTCCTTCCCCAATTCTAAAAAAAAAATTTCCAATTCCCCCCCAAAAAATAAATACAAATAAACTTTTCCTAACCCTTCCCTAAGCAACAAAAAAAATCTCCTTTCCATTTCCCTATCTCTTACCTATAAAAAAAAATAAAAATCTATAAAAAATAACAGTTTGTCTGTGACCTTTCTCTGATTTCCACTTATAACAGAACTACAGAGATGATGTCATTATATAGTATTTGTAGGTATTATTATTGTCATTGAGGATGGGGATCTCTTATTTATCACCTTTTCACAGTGTAGATAATAAATGTATTATTACTGAAGGTCCATATCATCACTAGAATGGAGGTTCCTGCAGAACACCTCAGCTGCTGCAGAACATCGCAATATACACTTCTGATGCCACTGACCTCATATTACACAACTCAGCTGCTACAGGACCTAATAAGCCTCTGTTCACATCTGGCTCCAATAGCCAGGCTGCACTATTTGTCTGGTAAAATGCCAGTTGTCTGATGGAAACCCATCAGATCCCATTAATAGAATCTGTCAGAGGCCGACTTTCATTGCTCTGCTCCTATGATCGTGCAGAACAACAGAAATCACAGATGTGAACAGAGTTTGATACATACCTCAGATGGTGCAGAATATCATAAATGTGATAAAAGGATAAGAGTAGACAATAGCATATTTGGAGAGAACTATAACTCCCAGCATGTCCAGGCTGTTATAATGGGATATCAGGGAACATTATAAGTACGGTATTATAAGAGAACCTACAGCCCCCAATATGTAGGTCACATGATGTTCGGTAGGGGTCCCTGCAGCTGCACGGTTTGCTTCAGCTAAAAGTGCTTAAAACATTTTGAACATGGCTCCTTATTCTTAGGCTGCTGTGGAAAAGTTGCATTTTTTGTTGCAGATTTTGGAATGTTTTTTTTAAACTACAGCCAGGAGTGGCTTCAAAAGGTAATAGGAAATATAAAGAAGTATTTATCAACTCCTGGTTTTGGCTCAAAGAGAGCAGCAAAATCTGCAATAAAAAAATAACAATTTTTTTACGTGTGTTTTCAGCCTTACGATACGCTAGGTTCACACCTGCGTTTGGGTTTCCGTTTGGGGGGTCCGCTTGGGGAAACCCCAAACGGAACCCTAATCCGCTTAAAAGCGGTTACCCTTGGAAACCCGCGACCCCATGACTATAATGGGGTTTTCCTGCTTGCAGAACTTTTCTCTCCGCATTTTTAAAGCAGAATAGGGAACAGAATCCCAAGGCGGAGACCAGGCGCAGGTGTGAACCTAGCCTTAGACAGGATATTTATTATGACAACATTCACCATTTGAGGCAAATGGCAAGATGGATCTTAGCTGGATCCAAGGTTCATCACCTGAGCATTACTATACCCACGGTAAAGCATGGATCAAAGTAGTATAAAGGAAAGCACAGACCGCTCCTTGACAAATCTTTGCTTAGAGCAATCTGAACCTTAAAGTGTACCTCTTAGTATAAAAGAACTTGTCACAAATATATAGTACAGGTGAATATAAGAAACTTTGTAATACATGCTATTAAAGACATAGGTTTAGTGGTGAATGCGTACCGTTTGGCCAGATAACACCAGCTGAACCTTGCACTTATTACTCGCTACCCACTTTACCATTACTTACACTTATCAGCAGACATGACTTTTGGATATTGGATGGACCCTCACTCCTTCCTAAAACCACCCAAACGCACAAATAAACGCACAAAACACTTATTTTGGGTGTCAAAAGGCCACAGCTTTATTTAAATCACAGAACTAAAATAATCACAGAAGGAGTCAGGTGAAGTGCTAGACCATTGGGATTCAGGAATACTGTGAGATTCCTAGCTGTCTGACATACAGCACCCGGCCAGACAGCAATAAAGGGCGGCACGCTCCGGCTTGCAATTCTAGCAGAGCCAGTACACTTTAAAAAGACACCAGAAGTGACCCCAGAGTGACCCCCCCAATATAGGAAATACTGGGGAAATAGTAGGGAATTTGGTCTTCCCAATGTACTCTGCACAGCTTACATATTCACTCTTCACCATCCGCTGTGCATTCACGTCTGGAATACTAATGCTCACTACACCACTTGATAAATTCTTTGAGGGGTGCAGTTTTCACAATGGGGTCACTCCTTAGGAGATTCCACTTTTCTGGCACCTTAGCGGCTCTGCAAACATGACTTGGGTCAAGATACAAATATCTAAATCTGCACTCCAAAAGCCACATAGCGCTCCTTCCCTTCTGCCCCCTGCTGTGTGCCAAACTGCAGTTTATGCCCACATGTATGACACTGGTGTACCCAGTATAATGTACTTAATGTCATATCTTGGTATAAACTGATATTTGGGCACACAACCAGGCACAGAAGGGAGGGAGGAGGGCTATTTGGTTTTGGGCCACAGATTTAACGTTTTTTTTGGACCCATGGCACTGTTGCAGAACTCTTGAAATGCCAGTAAATTGGAATCCCCTGACATGTGACCCCATTTTGGAAACTACACCCCTAAGGGATTTATCCCGTGTACAGTGAGCATTTATAAGCCCCAAGTGTTGCTATAATTTCATTTACAGAAATGAATACGCAGCTGATTGTGAAAGGTGAAAGTGGCAATTTTTCAGAATCTGTCATTTCGGTGCGTAATATGTTGTGCCTGGCTGTTGTGCCGGATACCCGCTTAACATTTTTGGAGTGTGTGTCTCTGCTGGCACAACATATCGGGCACTGAATTGGCGTATCTCTGGAAAAATTGCAATTTTCACTATTCATTATCAGCTGCACATTCATTTCTGGAAATTAAATTAATGCAACGCTCAAGGGTTAAAAATGCTCGCTACACCACTTGATAAATCCCTTGAGGGGTGTAGTTTCCAAAGTAGCGTCACAAGTCTGCGGATTCCACTTTACTGGCAATTCAGGGGCTCTGCAAAGTGGCATGACGTCCAAACACCAAAATAGCTCTCCTTCCCGGCTGTGCCCAAACAGCAGTTTATAGCCACATATGACATTGTTAAGTACGTTATCCTGGGTACACCAGTGTCATACATGTGGGCATAAACTGCTGTTTGGGCACACAACAGGGCACACATGTGAATGAGCCCTATGTGCATTTAGACCAGTAATTTAGACTGTTGCTTTTTGGACGCCATGCCCCTACAAAATGGGGTCACTTCTTGGGGAATTCCAGTTTACTGGCACCTCTGAGGCTCTGCAAAAACAACATGGTGTCCAGAAAGTCCCTCTAAATCTATATTGCAAAAGCTAAAAAGCGCAATGCTCATTCCCTTCTGAGTCCTGCAGTGTGCCCAAGCAGCAGTTTACACCTATATATACAACTTTTTTGTCCCCTGGATAGCCCGCTTAATAGTTCTAGGAGTGCGTTTCTCTGATGACACAAAGTGGGCCCAACATATTGGGCACTGAATTGGCATATTTCGATAAAAAATTTCAAATTTCACTTTGTACATTAATATTTGGGAAGCACTCTTGGGCTCAAATTGATAATACCCCTTGAGAAATTCCTTGAGGGGTGTAGTTTCTAAAATGGGGTCACTTTTGGGGGGGTTTCCATTGTATTGGTACTTTAGGGGCTCTGCAAATGCTACACGGCACCTGAAAACTATTCCAGCAAAATCTGCCCTCCAAAAGCCAAATAGCGTTCTTTCCATTCTGAGCCCTGCCATGTATCCCATACAGCAGTTTATAACCACATGTGGGGTATTGGCGTGTTCAGGAGAAATTGTGTAACGAACTGTGGGTTGTTTTTCTTCATTAACCCCTTGTAAGAAGTAAAAATTTAAGACTAAATGGACGGTTTATAGGAAAAATATAATTTTTCATTTTTAGATCCCAATGCTAATAAAATCTGTGAAACGGCTGTGGGGTCAAAATGCTCACTATACCCCTTGATAAATTCTGTCAGGGGTGTAATTTCCAAAATGGGGTCACTTTTGGGGGGTTTCCATCGTTTTGGTACTCTTGGGGCTCTGCAAATGAGACATTGCGCCTGAAAACTATTCCTGCAAAATCTTATTTTCAAATGCCAAGTGTCGCTCCTTCCCTTCCGTGCGCTACCATGTGCCCAAACATCAGTTTACACCCACATGTTGGATATTTCTGTGCTCGGGAGAAATTACACGACAAACTGTGAGATGCATTTTCTCATTTAACCCTTTGTGAATGTGTTAATTTTAGGGCTAAATGAATGTATTATTAAAAAAAAAAATGAAATGTCTAAATTTCACCTCCATATTGTTTTAATTCCCCTGAAATGCTAAAAGGCTTAACAAACTTTCGAAATGCTATTTTTAATTTTTTGAGGGGTCCATTTTTGAAAATGGGGTAATTTATGGGGGTTTCTAATATACAGTCCTTTATAATCCTCTTCAGAACTGAAGTGGTCCCTAAGAAATTAGTTTGGGAAATTTTCTTGTACATCTGGAAAACCACTGTTACACTTGTAAGCCTTCTAACATCCAAAATAAATTAAAAGACGATTAAAAGATGATGCCAATATAAAGCAAAGATATGGTGGATAATATTTATTAATGTATTTGGGTGGTATGACTATCTGTGTGATAAGCAGAGCATTTCACATTTCGAAAATTGTGATTTTTTTTCCAAATTTCCATCAAATTCGCTATCTTTATCTCTTATATATATAAAAATGAGTTTCTGTCTGTCTGTCTGTCTGTTCTTTATGCGAGACCAAACGACTGGACCGATCCTCACCAAATTTGGCACACAGGTACATCAGGTGTCTGGGAATATTTTAGACAGGGTCTCAGCTCTCTTGGATATACCGTTCTTGAGATACAGTATTCCCAAAAAATGACCAACATTAGCTAATACAAGCCTGCAAGTCTTTCACTCATATTCCAACTGCCATACACACGGTCACATGTCCCTTATCAGCCAATAAGAGCTTGCAGGCGCTTACTCTCCTCAGGCACACAGGTTTCCATAGCAACCAAGCTATTTATGACCTGTATTAGTCAATAGCAGTTCACAGGTCCTTAAATATTCAGTCGTATCACGTGTATCAGCCAATATAGGTTCACATTTAATTTACCAGGTTTCCATAACAACACAGCCATAAATAGACTGTACCTATACTGGACTCAGTGGCATAACTAGGAATGGCTGGGCCCCAAGGCGAACATTTGACATGGGACCCCCCCCCCGCAACGGACCCCCCAGGCACAAACTGCATTCCTGCACACACTATTATGCCCCATAGTGGCCCCTGCACACACTACAGTCATATGAAAAAGTTTGGGTACCCCTATTAATCTTAATCATTTTTAGCTCTAAATAGTTGGGTGTTTGCAACAGCCATTTCAATTTGATATATCTAATAACTGATGGACACAGTGATATTTCAGGATTGAAATGAGGTTTATTGTACTAACAGAAAATGTGCAATATGCATTAAACCAAAATTTGACCGGTGCAAAAGTATGGGCACCTCAACAGAAAAGTGACATTAATATTTAGTAGATCCTCCTTTTGCAAAAATAACAGCCTCTAGTCGCTTCCTGTAGCTTTTAATCAGTTCCTGGATCCTGGATGAAGGTATTTTTGACCATTCCTCTTTACAAAACAATTCCAGTTCAGTTAAGTTTGATGGTCGCCGAGCATGGACAGCCCGCTTCAAATTATCCCACAGATGTTCAATGAAATTCAGGTCTGGGGACTGGGATGGCCATTCCAGAACATTGTAATTGTTCCTCTGCATGAATGCCTGAGTAGATTTGGAGCTGTGTTTTGGATCATTGTCTTGCTGAAATATCCATCCCCGGCGTAATTTCAAATTCGTCACTGAGTCTTGTACATTATTCTCAAGAATCTGCTGATACTGAGTTGAATCCATGCGACCCTCAACTTTAACAAGATTCCCGGTGCCGGCATTGGCCACACAGCCCCAAAGCATGATGGAACCTCCACCAAATTTTACAGTGGGTAGCAAGTGTTTTTCTTGGAATGCTGTGTTTTTTTGACTCCATGCATAACGCCTTTTTGTATGACCAAACAACTCAATCTTTGTTTCATCAGTCCACAGGACCTTCTTCCAAAATGAAGCTGGCTTGTCCAAATGTGCTTTTGCATACCTCAGGCGACTCTGTTTGTGGCGTGCTTTCAGAAACGGCTTCTTTCGCATCACTCTCCCATACAGCTTCCCCTTGTGTAAAGTGTGCTGTATTGTTGACCGATGCACAGTGACAACATCTGCAGCAAGATGATGCTGCAGCTCTTTGGAGGTGGTCTGTGGATTGTCCTTGACTGTTTTCACCATTCTTCTTCTCTGCCTTTCTGATATTTTTCTTGGCCTGTCACTTCTGGGCTTAACAAGAACTGTCCCTGTGGTCTTCCATTTCCTTACTATGTTCCTCACAGTGGAAACTGACAGGTTAAATCTCTGAGACAACTTTTTGTATCCTTCCCCTGAACAACTATGTTGAACAATCTTTGTTTTCAGATCATTTGAGAGTTGTTTTGAGGAGCCCATGATGCCACTCTTCAGAGGAGATTCAAATAGTAGAACAACTTGCAACTGGCCACCTTAAATACCTTTTCTCATGATTGGATACACCTGGCTATGAAGTTCAAAGCTCAGTGAGGTTACAAAACCAATTTTGTGCTTCAGTAAGTCAGTAAAAAGTAGTTAGGAGTATTCAAATCAATAAAATGATAAGGGTACCCAAATTTTTGCACTAGTCAAATTTTGGTTTAATGCATATTGCACATTTTCTGTTAGTTCAATAAACCTCATTTCAATCCTGAAATATTACTGTGTCCATCAGTTATTAGATATATCAAATTGAAATGGCTGTTTCAAACACCCAAATATTTAGAACTAAAAATGATTAAGATTATTAGGGGTGCCCAAACTTTTTTCCTCCCCCCCCCCCCCCCCCCCCCCCTCCCCCCCTTCCCCCCCCCCCCCCCCCCCCCCCCCCCGCCCCCCCCCCCCCCCCCCCCCCCCCCGCCCCCCCCCCCCCCCCCCCCCCCCGCCCCGCCCCCCCCCCCCACCCCCCCCCCCTTGTTGTGTTTGGGGGGGGGCCCCCCCCCCCCCCCCCCCCCCCCCCCCCCCCCCCCCCCCCCCCCCCCCCCCCCCCGGGGGGGCGCCGCCGGCCCCCCGCGGGGGCGGGGGGCGGTCTGTAATAGGGCCAGTTACCTTCTGGTGTTACACCAGCAGGTAATGGCCTATTAAAAAAAAAAAAACCATCAGGGGCCCACCGGGACCCCTAATGTTCGGGCCCTGTGGCAGCCGCTACCACTGCTACCCCGTTATTTACACCACTGACTGGACTGTCATACTGGATTTCAGCATTCTGATAAATTGAAACGTTTTTAAACTACTCATGCCCCCTGCAGCAAAACGCATGGCTGCTGCTCGAGCTAATGAAAACTCTCAGCAGACCCAAGCCTGTCTCTAATCTGACAAGATATGTCACAGACAACAGTGAGCTGCTGAAACAACCCAGCAGACCCAAGCCCGTCTCCAATATGACAAGGCATTGTCAGCCACATGCACACAGCTGCACTCCATGTTTCCATAACAACCCGGCCATTTTTCATCACTGCTGTAGATCAGCTTTAAAGGGGCAGGGCGCTGTGGATGACACTGTAACACAAGGTCACATACACACAGCTTTACTCCAGGTTTTCCATAACAACCGATCGCAAGTCTTTCACTGATATCCAAACTGAGATACACATGATCATATGACGCTTATGGACCAATGGAAAATCGCAGGTTCTTCAGTCTTGACATACACAAGCTTTACACCAGATTTCCATAGCAACCAAGCTATTTATCACCTGTATGAGTCAATATCAGTTCGCAGTTCCTTAAATATTCAGTCATATGACGTGCATCAGCCAATATAAGTTCACATTTCATTTACCAGGTTTCCATAGCAACACAGCCATAAATAGACTGTACCTATACTGGAATGCCATACTGGATGTCAAGTGCAAAACTGGACAATTCTTATGGGGTCACTACACAAACAAAAAATGACATATACCCGTGCGAAGCCGGGTCCTTCTGCTAGTTATAAATAAATACAAAAATATGGATCAATGTTTAGCACAAACATGAAGTAAAATGTGTCACGAAAAAACAATCTCAAAATCACTTGTTTAAGTTATTGCCATATAAAGTGACACATGTCAGTTTTGAAAAATGAGGCCTGATCATTAACGTACTTTTAGGCCCGGTCCTTAAGGGGTTAAATGATGCTTATAATGATGAGAATAAGCCCATGATCTGCTTGATTTAAAGGAGTCATGGACGGCATTGAGAGACCTTCGCCTGTCATCTCTCAATCATTTTCAGAGCACTTGATGACCTTTACCCTTAGCCGGATGCACCGACCCAAGGGCACCCAGATTGAAATTTGAAGCTGAAAATTCTCTCCTTTGCTGGACATGGGCCAGCACCATCCTGATGCTGCCCGTTCCGCTAGGGAGCTACAGGACTATATACACACGTGGACAAAATTGTTGGTACCCCTCGTTTAATGAAAGGAACACCCACAATGGTCACAGAAATAACTTGAATCTGACAAAAGTAATAATATATAAAAATTCTATGAAAATGAACAAATAAAAGTCAGACATTGCTTTTCAACCATGCTTCAACAGAATTTAAAAAAAAGAAAACTCATGAAACAGGCCTGGACAGAAATGATGGTTCCCTTAACTTAATATTTTGTTTCACAACCTTTTGAGGCAATCACTGCAATCAAACGATTCCTGTAACTGTCAATGAGACTTCTGCACCTCTCAACAGGTATTTTGGCCCACTCCTCAAGAGCAAACTGCTCCAGTTGTCTCGGCTTTGAAGGGTGCCTTTTCCAAACGGCATGTTTCAGCTCTTTCCAAAGATGCTCGATAGGATTTAGGTCAGGGCTCATAGAAGGCCACTTCAGAATAGTCCAATGTTTTCCTCTTAGCCATTCTTGGGTGTTTTTAGCTGTGTGTTTTGGGTCATTATCCTGTTGCAAGACCCATGACCTGCGACTGAGACCAAGCTTTCTGACACTGGGCAGCACATTTCTCTCTAGAATCCCTTGATAGTCTTGAGATTTCATTGTACCCTGCACAGATTCAAGACACCCTGTGCCAGATGCAGCAAAGCAGCCCCAGAACATAACAGAGCCTCCTCCATGTTTCACAGTAGGGACAGTGTTCTTTACAAGATATGCTTTATTTTTCAGTCTGTGAACATAGAGCTGATGTGCCTTGCCAAAAATTTAGATTTTTGTCTCATCTGTCCATAAAACATTCTCCTAGAAGCTTTGCGGCTTGTCAACATGTAGTTTGGCAAATTACTTTTGTCAGATTCAAGTTATTTCTGTGAACATTGTGGGTTTTTCTTTCATTAAACGAGGGGTACCAACAATTTTGTCCACGTGTGTAGCTCCTGCATGCAGAGCATGGGGTTATGATAAGCAGTGCTGAGTCCTTTCGCTAGCTGGCTGCGATAGACACTCTACTGCATCTATGGCTGCATCACACTGTTGGCAACCTTAAGAGAAATATGAGTTGGTCAATATAAATGGTCATATACAGTGCCTTGCGAAAGTATTCGGCCCCCTTGAACTTTTCAACCTTTTGCCACATTTCAGGCTTCAAACATAAAGATATAAAATTTTAATTTTTTGGTGAAGAATCAACAACAAGTGGGACACAATTGTGAAGTGGAACAAAATTTATTGGTTATTTTAAACTTTTGTAAAAAAAACAAAAACTGAAAAGTGGGGCATACAATATTATTTGGCCCCTTTACTTTCAGTGCAGCAAACTCACTCCAGAAGTTCAGTGAGGATCTCTGAATGATCCAATGTTGTCCTAAATGACTGATGATGATAAATATAATTCACCTGTGTGTAATCAAGTCTCCGTATAAATGCACCTGCTCTGTGATACTCTCAGGGTACTGTTTTAAGCGCAGAGAGCATCATGAAGACCAAGGAACACACCGGGCAGGTCCGTGATACTGTTGTGGAGAAGTTTAAAACCGGATTTGGATACTAAAAGATTTCTCAAACTTTAAACATCCCAAGGAGCACTGTACAAGCGATCATATTGAAATGGAAGGAGTATCAGACCACTGCAAATCTACCAAGACCCGGCCGTCCCTCTAAACTTTCATCTCAAACAAGGAGAAGACTGATCAGAGATGCAGCTAAGAGGCCCATGATCACTCTGGATGAACGGCAGAGACCTACAGCAGAGGTGGGAGAGTTTGTGCAAAGGACAACAATCAGTCGTACACTGCACAAATCTGGCCTTTATGGAAGAGTGGCAAGAAGAAAGCCATTTCTCAAAGATATCCATAAAAAGTCTCGTTTAAAGTTTGCAACAAGCCACCTTGGAGACACACCAAACATGTGGAAGAAGGTGCTCTGGTCAGATGAAACCAAAATCGAACTTTTTGGCCACAATGCAAAACGATATGTTTGGCGTAAAAACAACACAGCTCATCACCCTGAACACACCATCCCCATTGTCAAACATGGTGTGGCAACATCATGGTTTGGGCCTGCTTTTCTTCAGCAGGGACAGGGAAGATGGTTAAAATTGATGGGAAGATGGATGGAGCCAAATACAGGACCATTCTGGAAGAAAACCTGTTGGAGTCTGCAAAAGACCTGAGACTGGGACGGAGATGTATCTTCCAACAAGACAATGATCCCAAACATAAAGCAAAATATACAATGGAATGGTTCACAAATAAACGTATCCAGGTGTTAGAATGGCCAAGTCAAAGTCCAGACCAGAATCCAATCGAGAATCTGTGGAAAGAGCTGAAAACTGCTGTTCACAAACACTCTCCATCCAACCTCACTGAGCTCCAAGGAAGAATGGGCAAGAATTTCAGTCTCTCGATGTGCAAAACTGATAGAGACATACCCCAAGCGACTTGCAGCTGTAATCGCAGCAAAAGGTGGCGCTACAAAGTATTAACTTAAGGGGGCCGAATTTTTGGCACGCCCCACTTTCAGTTTTTTATTTTTTACAAAAGTTTAAAATATCCAATAACTTCGTTCCACTTCACGATTGTGTCCCACTTGTTGTTGATTCTTCACCAAAAAATTAAAATTTTATATCCTTATGTTTGAAACCTGAAATGTGGCAAAAGGTTGAAAAGTTCAAGGGGGCTGAATACTTTCGCAAGGCACTGTATCTTCACAAAGAAAAATTACAAGTCAACAGAAATGGTCCTTGAAGCTATAGATTTTTATCAAAAACATGCCCGCTTTTTTGGTTACCGCTCTGCACCAGGGGGCCATACCTCCGATGGTTACCTCTCCACACCAGGGGGCCATACCTCCGATGGTTACCCCTCTGCACCAGGGGGCCATACCTCCGATGGTCAACCCCTCCACACCAGGGGGCCATACCTCCCATGGTTACACCTCCACACCAGGGGGCCATAACTACCACAACACATAAGACTGTCCCCCATAATCACAAGCTTCAAAAGACCTAGAAGACTCACCTATTCAGAAAGGCCTTCAACTTCCAATAGCAATACTGCCACAACACCACCATCTGAACAGCCTCTACCCCAGTGATGGCGAACCTATGACACGTGTGTCATAGGTCACACGCCAAGACATTTTGGGTGACACGCATCGGCAGCTAAGTATTGTGTTATTGCAATAAGCAATTAAAGAATTAATAGAATAATGTACAGACCCATGGAATTAATATAATAATGCACAGACCCATGGAATTAATATAATGTCCAGCACCATGGAATATAATAATGTACAGACCCATAAATAAATAATAATATTAATAGAAAGAATACTGTTAACTTGATAAACAGTCATAACAATTATAAATTGAGCCCTGGATTATAATAAACACAGTAATTTAGGGTCAGTGGAAGATAAGTAATAGAGTTACCGTACATGCATTTAGTTTTTGTGTAAATTCTAAAAAGACATTTATAACAGGGAATATATTTAAATTTCTAATCTATCATGTGTTTCAGAGCCTCATTTGCATACATTGTTTGATGATGTCATAATAACATGTGTCCCCATGTGTCATCTAATAGCTCATGTGTCACATGACCTCATTTGCATATTCCTTATAAGGTCATGGGCTTATGTCATATTGTGATGTCATAAAGACATTTCCGTTAAGTCAGTGTCTGGGCTGTGAACTCTCAGTTCTGTTTTCTTCTCCGTGGGATACAGTTCATTTCTCTGCGACCTTAGCGATTATTGGCTATTGGAAGCATTTTCTAAAAACGTCTAATTCAATCTAGACCATGATGTGGCGTCTAATGCTACTAACATCTTCTTCATCAGCCAATCCCTCTGCTGCATAGAATGCGATTCCAGAGGGAAAGAGGCCATGAATAAATTTCTGACCCTCATTCGAAACCAAGTGGATCAAAATCTAGAGGGTTATATGACTATTCAGCGGTTTGCTAAAGCCGCTCAACAACAAGTCATAGATTACCTTGAGGATGAAGTCGGATGCTGGGTAATTCTTATAGTTATTATTCTTATTATTATTATATAGATTATGTGGATGATGAAAGATAGATTATGGTTATAACTGCGCTGTTCTCATTCTAGATACCTATGCAATAACCGAAATAGTGTCCGAATATAAAAATCTATTGATGTCATCGAGGGCACCGATTTTAAAGGTAAATAAAGCATTTTCCAAATCTGTAAATTCCTTTAGTAAAAGAAACTAAAAATAGCCTTTGTATTGGGGGCTCAGACTAATAGATGAAGGGATTGTATTATGTCTTATCTGTATTATTATTTCTCTTCCTGTATTCTAGAGGTCCAACTTCTACATATCATTGGACTTCATTTCCAGCGACTTAAAGACAAACTCAAGAGTATTGTCCAGGACTCAAATAACAGTAAGTATCTTCATATCAGTACTGGTGACTACTATTCTCCTGTGCTACATGTACATTTACACCTCACAACATTACACCCACTGTTATCTAGACACCAAATACAGGCTACAGGGTTAAAGCCTGGACATAAGTAAATCATATTATGTATCTATTTTAGTAGTCTAGCTCCCTCACATATGACCCCAAATTCCAAGACAATAGAGTTGAATTTGACTATTGTAGATAACCACAATGATGTAGCAGGTTTACCTGCAGTCCTATGCAAAAATAATGAGGAATTGCACCAAATAAACTCAGCTCTACTTTATCTGTTCCCTTTGTTCCTATGAGCCGGCCTTTTCTTCTCTTTCCCTCACACATACACTTATAATATACAGTGTGTCACTAGGCTCTGTTCAGTTCTAATAAGTAATTTTGCTTTCTTTCTTCACGTTTTAGGGAGGTGTCCAAATAAACAAGGTAAGTTCTTCTCTGTACATTATTACTTCCTAGCACACTACAATAATATTCTACATAAATGTAATAAACACCCAGGGCCTTATGGAGCAATCCTAGTAGGGACATAAACTATCTGATTGGCTGCCAGGAATCTTTGTATTAGTCACTACTATCCTCTATAGCAGAAGCTCCGAGATTTCTGTTATAGGAAATCTCCCATAATACAAGACAAGATGTCACTGCCATAATATACACATGTGGACAAAATTGTTGGTACCCCTCGTTTAATGAAAGAAAAACCCACAATGGTCACAGAAATAACTTGAATCTGACAAAAGTAATAATATATAAAAATTCTTTGAAAATGAACAAATCAAAGTCAGACATTGCTTTTCAACCATGCTTCAACAGAATTTTTAAAAAAAGAAAACTCATGAAACAGGCCTGGACAGAAATGATGGTTCTCTTAACTTAATATTTTGTTGCACAACCTTTTGAGGCAATCACTGCAATCAAACGATTCCTGTAACTGTCAATGAGACTTCTGCACCTCTCAACAGGTATTTTGGCCCACTCCTCAAGAGCAAACTGCCCAGTTGTCTCGGCTTTGAAGGGTGCCTTTCCAAACGGCATGTTTCAGCTCCTTCCAAAGATGCTCGATAGGATTTAGGTCGGGCTCATAGAAGGCCACTTCAGAATAGCCCAATGTTTTCCTCTTAGCCATTCTTGGGTGTTTTTAGCTGTGTGTTTTGGGTCATTATCCTGTTGCAAGACCCATGACCTGCGACTGAGACCAAGCTTTCTGACACTGGGCGCACATTTCTCTCTAGAATCCCTTGATAGTCTTGAGATTTCATTGTACCCTGCACAGATTCAAGACACCCTGTGCCAGATGCAGCAAAGTAGCCCCAGAACATAACAGAGCCTCCTCCATGTCTCACAGTAGAGACAGTGTTCTTTACAAGATATGCTTCATTTTTCCTTCTGTGAACATAGAGCTGATGTGCCTTGCCAAAAATTTCAATTTTTGTCTCATCTGTCCATAGGATATTCTCCCAGAAGCTTTATTGCTTGTCAACATGTAGTTTGGCGAATTACTTTTGTCAGATTCAAGTTATTTCTGTGACCATTGTGGGTTTTTCTTTCATTAAACGAGGGGTACCAACGATTTTGTCCACGTGTGTAATTATATAGAGACACAGACAATATAAAGTTTACTGTTGAGTCTAAATAATAAAAACTTTCAGTAATCTGTAATTCTTTCTTTTCCCTCTTTAAGGTGCAGACAGCTGTGGTAAGTACATTTTAATGACTATTCATCTTACATAAATATATATATATATATATATATATATATATATATATTCTATTTTCTATAACATTGTAAGTCTCTAACAAAAGTACTTTTCATAGGATTAATGGTACAAACCTACACCAATTGCAAGAGCTGTGTAGAGGAAAAGGTTGTCTGTGCTGGGGGCCCTCCAAAAAATCAAGGTATAGTATAAGATGTATGTAATAATCCAGAGGAACTAGGATGACAGTCTTTTATCATTATAATACATGACATTGGACTTATTATTGATGTGTTTGTACATTATATGTGTGTTATATGTTCACTGTGTTGTCAGATAGTTAGTAGTATAATGTTGTACCGTGTTAGCCATAGAAAGTAGTGGAAGAGTGAAGAAATCAGGAGATACCTTTTAGAGGCTAACTGAGTATATTTGATAGTAAGCTTAGTCAGTGATCTGCTGATCTTTGGCTCAGGATAAGGAAGTTCCATGTGAACGGCCACTGACTGGATACTTCCATGTAACTATGAGAGATGACAGCACAGTAGGGGACGGGGAGGAAGCAAATACACAGTGGTCGCTGTATTTGGGGAGCTTATTGCACGTGGCACTATTTAGAAGTGTGGCTATTGTGGTTGCCATTATCTTGGTGTACTCTCTGACATGTTGTGATGGTCATTGTGTTCAGCACCCTATGGAGACACTTGTGCATGATATTATAAAGATGTGTGTTCTCCTTACATGTCTAGTGACAATATTCTCTTATATGGATGAAGATATTTGCTATAAAATGCTTTTCCTCTTTTGACAGAATACTTTGGTAGATGTAGCTGCATGTGCACCCAGAACAGATGCTTTGGTAAAGTAGCCCTTTATATTCCTTTCTATAAATTCGTGTATTTATTGGGTAAAAGCTTAGGACCCTAAATACCCCATATACACCATATTTATATCCAGAACACTTCCAACAGTCCACAGATAATTCTAGAAAATCTGACTTACTGAGCCAGAAGGACACTTAGATTAATATGACTCTGTCCAAAAAGAATCCTACTTGTGTCACAAGTAGAAAAAGCGCTGTGTGAGGCAGCCTGTATTCTGTCATATAATCGGGGGTGATACAGATCAACACATGAGATATATTCTTATATAGTCTCCGCTTACATTAGATTTTTCTTTTTTTCAGACTTGAAAACTGGCCTATACTGCTCTCCCTGCAAAGACCATAAAACTCAAATTGCTGAAGCTATAAGCTGTGGAGGTAAGTAGATAGTCTTATATACCAGTTACTAGGACTTACATAGTAAAGGCTGCCTATGCAGAGGTAGAGAACAACTCTTTACTGTAGGCAACAGAGGTCGGGGGTCCAAAAGACTGAAATTATAACTTTTTTCTTTATATCTAGAGAGAAATATAGAAGTTACAGAGGACGATGACCTAATCCTGGACTGTAACTTTCAATGGCATGCCAGGCTGGAGGACTCCTATAAGAACACATTCTTCAAGGTAAATACAATGTAAAGAGAGTAATGATACAATATAATGTCAGTGATAGAAATAACCTGATTATAAAGAAATGAGACATTTGCGGATCTAACAATTGTTCATATTTTCTTTTCAGCGCGGTGATATTGAACCAAAAGTCACCGAGGATCCCTATCTAGTGATCAAAGGGATACAGATGGAGGGGTCCGGCCTGTACTCGTGTACAACCAACCTGAGCTCCGGGGTGCCAGTCAGCAGCATTGTCTACCATGTGACAGGTAAGTGCACACTATCACCCCCACTAAACTTTCAGCTTTTAGGATTAGTTTAGCTTCAGCATCAGAAGCTCCAGCCCAGAAGCTATCAAATTTGACATGAAAAATATAGTTATATGTAATTATTATCTCTGACAAGAAGATATGAGTCTGATATTCCAATATATTATATCTGGATGATGATGATGATTATTATTATTATTATTATTATTCTACCATCTAATATGACACTATTTGCCTTATTAAATACATTTCTTTTTATTTTAGTTCTCAGAGGATCGGTAAGGGCGACAGAAAAATACCAGGCTCGCCCTACACTCCCTGATGTGCTTGACATCACAGAGCCTGAGCGGCCACTTCTTGAGGACCTAGGAAAGAGCAATAAGGACCTCCTAGTAATAACTGTGGCCGGAGCCGTCACCATCCTGTTAATCGCTGGCATATGGTAGGTAATAGTTATAAGATACTTGTAGGATTAGCAGCAAACAAGCAAGAATCATATAAGTGTAGTCAAGCTGAACAAATCTTGTCAGGTTTCTATTTGATAGAAATGTTTGATCAGAAGATTCAGTTCTGATACTTCAGTATTGTACATTTCGGTTCTGTCACTTTCTGTCTATGCCTTTTTGGTTCATCATATTTAGAAATACTTATGTTTAGTGGGATACTTGAGCCAGCAGTTTGCTTCGGTTATCCTCTGCGCCGACAGGCAGAATAACGCTGTCTGCTACTCTCCTTATCCCAGCAAAATGTTAAAGTAATACGAAATACACAAACCTGACGGATCCCAATGAAGTCAATAAAGTGCTAAGGCTGTCATAGGGATCAGAGGTCCTAAGTGAGCGATAACATACCCGAGGGACATCTACCCACATTACACCCATGTGCAGTATAGAAGAATTCACAGCTCACTTGTACGTAGCAGATATCAAATAACTAATATTTTTATTTCTTTCAGCATCTGCATATTCTGGAGGAAAAAGAAAAGACAAGAACCTCTGGAAAAAGAGCCAGTATAAAGGCAAAATGTCAAGAACAAGCCAACAACTGTCACAAAAAAAAGAAAAAAAACTGAAAACGTAAAAAAAATTAAAAATCCTAAAAATAATCCCCTAAAAATTACCTAAACCATTCCTTCCCCAATTCTAAAAAAAAAAATTTCCAATTCCCCCCCCCAAAAAAAATAAATACAAATAAACTTTTCCTAACCCTCCCCTAGCACAAAAAAATCTCCCTTCCCATTTTCCCTATCTCTTACCTATAAAAAAAAAAATAAAAATCTATAAAAAATAACAGTTTGTCTGTGACCTTTCTCTGATTTCCACTTATAACAGAACTACAGAGATGATGTCATTATATAGTATTTGTAGGTATTATTATTGTAATTGAGGATGGGGATCTCTTATTTATCACCTTTTCACAGTGTAGATAATAAATGTATTATTACTGAAGGTCCATATCATCACTAGAATGGGGGTTCCTGCAGAACACCTCAGCTGCTGCAGAACATCGCAATATACACTTCTGATGCCACTGACCTCATATTACACAACTCAGCTGCTACAGGACCTAATAAGCCTCTGTTCACATCTGGCTCCAATAGCGCAGGCTGCACTATTTGTCTGGTAAAATGCCAGTTGTCTGATGGAAACCCATCAGATCCCATTATAGTTAATAGAATCTGTCAGAGGCCGACTTTCATTGCTCTGCTTCTATGATCGTGCAGAACAACAGAAATCACAGATGTGAACAGAGTCTGATACATACCTCAGATGGTGCAGAATATCATAAATGTGATAAAAGGATAAGAGTAGACAATAGCATATGTGGAGAGAACTATAACTCCCAGCATGTCCAGGCTGTTATAATGGGATATCAGGGAACATTATAGGCAAGGTATTATAAGAGAACCTACAGCCCCCAATATGTAGGTCACATGATGTTCGGTAAGGGGTCCCGGTGCAGCTGCACAGTTTGCTTCAGCTGAAAAGTGCTTAAAACATTTTGAACATGGCTCCTTATTCTTAGGCTGCTGTGGAAAAGTTGCATTTTTTTGTTGCAGATTTTGGAATGTTTTTTTTTTAACTACAGCCAGGAGTGGCTTCAAAAGGTAATAGGAAATATAAAGAAGTATTTATCAACTCCTGGTTTTGGCTCAAAGAGAGCAGCAAAATCTGCAATAAAAAAATAACAATTTTTTTACGTGTGTTTTCAGCCTTACGATACGCTAGGTTCACACCTGCGTTTGGGTTTCCGTTTGGGGGGTCCGCTTGGGGAAACCCCAAACGGAACCCTAATCCGCTTAAAAAAGCGGTTACCCTTGGAAACCCGCGGACCCCATAGACTATAATGGGGTTTTCCTGCTTGCAGAACTTTTCTCTCCGCATTTTTAAAGCAGAATAGGGAACAGGATCCCAAGGCGGAGACCAGGCGCAGGTGTGAACCTAGCCTTAGACAGGATATTTATTATGACAACATTCACCATTTGAGGCAAATGGCAAGATGGATCTTAGCTGGATCCAAGGTTCATCACCTGAGCATTACTATACCCACGGTAAAGCATGGATCAAAGTAGTATAAAGGAAAGCACAGACCGCTCCTTGACAAATCTTTGCTTAGAGCAATCTGAACCTTAAAGTGTACCTCTTAGTATAAAAGAACTTGTCACAAATATATAGTACAGGTGAATATAAGAAACTTTGTAATACATGCTATTAAAAACATAGGTTTAGTGGTGAATGCGTACCGTTTGGCCAGATAACACCAGCTGAACCTTGCACTTATTACTCGCTACCCACTTTACCATTACTTACACTTATCAGCAGACATGACTTTTGGATATTGCATGGACCCTCACTCCTTCCTAAAACCACCCAAACGCACAAATAAATGCACAAAACACTTATTTTGGGTGTCAAAATGGCCACAGCTTTATTTAAATCACAGAACTAAAATAATCACAGAATGAGTCAGGTGAAGTGCTAGACCATTGGGATTCAGGAATACTGTGAGATTCCTAGCTGTCTGACATACAGCACCCGGCCAGACAGCAATAAAGGGGCGGCAAGTTCCGGCTTGCAATTCTAATGTAACGTCTCTGCCTGTTCGGGTCTCTGCGCCACCCTCCGCTCGCACGCTGTGGCGCAGATGGTGTGTTCAGTTTGATTCTTTACCTAGGGTTCTTGTTGCTGAGTCTTCTTTGTAACTTAATTTCAACCACACCATCTCCTGCAGCTTTGTTGCCCTCCACTCCTTTAACAGTTAATCTTAGCTTACCTGTGTGATTGACAGCCTCTCTGCCAATTAAGTCTGGGGCTGGTTCTGGACTTCCTATAAACAGGTCTTCGGTCCACACAGGATTGCTGGCTATTGTTATTCTGTCCTGAGACTTTGTCCCTGCTAGCGCCTCATTATGTTATTTTGTATTCTGACTTCTGACCAGGGGCGTAACTACCGGGGTAGCAGCGGTAGCAGCTGCCACAGGGCTCGGGACATTACGGGGCACCGAGGGCCCCAGTTGTTTTTTTTTTTTTTTTTTTTTTTTAATAGGCCGTTACCCCAGCAGGTAACGGGCCCTATATACTTACCGTTCCCCGGGGTCCCAATCACGGCCGTCTGCGCTTCCTATTCTGCGGAGGCGGCTGTGAGCAGGAGCGGGATCGGTAAGTAAGGCCTGCGGGCTGTGAACCCCACAAACACTGCTATCATCATAGCTCTGGGGTCTTTTCAGCAGGCTTTGGGCCTCCTTGGTGACGTCCCAGACGTCGGTGGGCCAGTCCGATGTCATTATGCGTCGCGATGCATGCCTGGCTCACGTGACCTCTGGTCCAACATTGAAGAGGTAGCGGTGAGTGCGCATAATACTATATGAAGGGGCCACTATGATACTGTGTGCAAGGGCCACTATGGGGCCTTATAGTGTGTGCAGGGGCCACTATGGGGCATAAAAGTGTGTGCAGGAATGCAGTTTGTGCTGGGGGGGCCGTTGCCGGGGGGGGGGGGGGTCCCATGTTAAATGTTCGCCTTGGGGCCCAGCCATTCCTAGTTATGCCACTGAGTCCAGTATAGGTACAGTCTATTTATGGCTGTGTTGTTATGGAAATCTGGTAAATTAAATGTGAACTTATATTGGCTGATACA
The DNA here is from genome assembly GCA_947044405.1 of Leptodactylus fallax. NCBI lineage: Eukaryota > Metazoa > Chordata > Amphibia > Anura > Leptodactylidae > Leptodactylus > Leptodactylus fallax. The sequence goes on along the minus strand of CAMRHE010000374.1, from coordinate 759,214 downwards.
TGTGATACGACTGAATATTTAAGAACCTGTGAACTGCTATTGACTAATACAGGTCATAAATAGCTTGGTTGCTATGGAAACCTGTGTGCCTGAGGAGAGTAAGCGCCTGCAAGCTCTTATTGGCTGATAAGGGACATGTGACCGTGTGTATGGCAGTTGGAATATGAGTGAAAGACTTGCAAGCTTGTATTAGCTAATGTTGGTCATTTTTTGGGAATACTGTATCTCAAGAACGGTATATCCAAGAGAGCTGAGACCCTGTCTAAAATATTCCCAGACACCTGATGTACCTGTGTGCCAAATTTGGTGAGGATCGGTCCAGTCGTTTGGTCTCGCATAAAGAACAGACAGACAGACAGACAGAAACTCATTTTTATGAACCCCACAATCTCTGTTATCATTATACTCCGGGGTCTTTTAAAAGACCCCGGAGTATAATAAACGAAGGCCCAGGGGAGGTGAGGGAACATAAAAAACAATGTACTTACCTCTCCTGCGCTTCTCCAGGCTTAGGGCCTGTTTGGTTACGTCGCAGACGTCAGCGGACGTCATTTTGCGTCATGACGCTGACCTGGTCCAACATTGAGGAAAGACGAAGTAGCAGCGACTGGACCGGAGCGAGGAACAGGTATGCAACGTTGTTTTTTTATGTTTCTATCCTCCCCTGGGTCTCCGATCATTATACTCTGGGGTCTGAAAAGACCCCAGAGTATAATAATTGTTCATGGGTGGTCCACAATAGGACATATAATAGTGTGTGCAGGGGCCACTATGGGGCAAAACACTCAGTGCAGGGGCCACTATGGAATATAATACTGTGTGCAGAGGCCACTATGGGACATGATACTGTGTGCAGGGGCCACTATGGGACATGATACTGTGTGCAGGGGCCACTATGGGACATGATACTGTGTGCAGGGGCCACTATTGGACATGATACTGTGTGCAGGGGCCACTATGGGACATGATACTGTGTGCAGGGGCCACTATGGGACATGATACTGTGTGCAGGGGCCACTATGGGACATGATACTGTGTGCAGGGGCCACTATGGGACATGATACTGTGTGCAGGGGCCACTATGGCAGATAATAGTGTGCGCAGGAATGCGTTTATTTTTTTTGGGGGGGTGATTGGGGGCAGCGGTTTGGAGGGGGGGGGGGCCATGTCAAATGTTCGCCTTGGGGCCCAGCCATTCCTAGTTACGCCACTGCTTCTGACCTTTGGCTTTTCTTCCGACTACTCTTTTGGATTGTGATTTGGTACTGCTTTGTCTCTCTGGTTTTGACGCTTGGCTTGCTGATTCCTCTTCTGTGTTGTTTGTCTTGTCTTGTTCTGTGTTACACTTATTCAGAGAAGGGATTGCCGCCAAGTTGTTCCTGTCATTAAGACCGTGAGACAAGTAGGCAGGGACAGGGGGTGGGTTGAGCTTAGGGCTCACTGTCTCTGTCATTCCCTTGCTCCTAGGTTTCAGCACCAACACTGGGGAATTACTCAACTGGCAATTCCCTTACATCTAGCAGAGCCAGTACACTTTAAGGGCACCAACTACCCAGTGCATAACCCCTGTGCTCGCCCCTGGATGACGTTACTATTACGACATCCTTCAGGCTGGCCATTTCCAAAGCTCAGCCTGTTCACAACCATGAGGTTTAATCTCCTCTATAAGTTAAAACAAGTCCACAATAACTTGCCTGCAACTTCCACCTGACTCCTCAACCTCCACAGAAGAGGCCATTTGACACCTTAACCACTTCTGGACCGCCCCTAGAGTATTTACGTCCGGAAGTGGTTGCCTTGTATTTCAAGGACGTACCAGTACGTCCTTGCAGTTTTCAGAAGCTGCACGAAATCGTGTGCAGCTGCTGAAACGGGGATCCGGCTGTAACTACAACAACTTGGCGGAAATCCCTTCTCTGAATAAGTGTAACACAGAACAAGACAAGACAAACAACACAGAAAAGGAATCAGCAAGCCAAGTGTCAAAGCAGTAACAAATCGCAATCCGAAAGTAGGCAGGGACAGTTTATTACCGGTTTATTACTCAATGAGCGCTGTATACACAGCTATGGGCGCCACCATGATGGGGCTTCCCTCTGACCTGATGGTCACCTGATCCGCCGGGATCAGAGTATTTTAGAGCTGCTGGGTCCTACAGGGCCCAGATCAGCTCTGTAATAACGTGCAGGAGGCTGTATTCCTCCTGCAACTGGGGCTAAATGTACCAGCCCCAGATACAGGGGAAATCAGCCTGTGCAACAAAAAAAAAAAAAAAAAGTGATCAGATGGCCCCAAAGATCTATTATGACCTTATGGGGACACAATGTAAAAAAAAAAAAATAAAAATAGAAAAATTAAAAAAGTAAAAAAATAAAATAAAATAATACGCCAATAAAACGCCCTTATTAAAGGTTTTAGCCCCACCCCCGACTACACCATACAAAATAAAAATTACCGTAATGGAGAGTAAAAACTATTTTATAAAGTTTTTATAAATTCATTTGTTGTTATTAAATAAAAAAAAAATTAAAAGTGAAAAACAGACACGTTTTTATCCTTTTTTTTTCAAGGATATAAAAAAAACACACATACAAAAATAAAAACCGTAAAGCCTTATATGTCACCAAAAAAAGACGCAGAAATTAGTTGAATAATGCAAATGATAAAAATGTTACAGTCCTCCAAACTGCACATACAAAAAAACCCGAAAATGTGTCTGGTCCTGGACCAGAAATTGGCCCAGTACTGAAGTGGTTAATCTCTATGTAAACTGGTGGCCATCTATTTGTGTCCCTTTCTTGCATCCATTAAATGGAGCTGCTAAATGGATGTTAAAAAAGTAATCTGAATGAAGCCTTACGCTAGGTTCACACTAAAAAAGCAGTTACCCGCGGATTTCATAGTCTATAATGGAGTCAGCCGGGTTTCCACCGCTTTTATACTGAAACAGTTGGAGAGAAAAGTCTTCCAACTGTGCAGGTGTGAAGAATATCGCCTTGCCAATCCGATTAGCACAACTGCGATCAACCTCCTTACCTCCCACTCACACGTCGTGAATGGACCGGGTTCATAGGATAATATGAAACGAGCTTTATAAGTTTTATATATTTATTATCCCGAGTGGGTCGGTACTAGGCACTAATATATACAGAAATATACATCAATGAACAGTCAAGCAAATACAGTTAAAAGCAAAATACAGTACAGAAAATAAAATGGGAATAAAAGACAGAAAAGTATTACCCAGACCGAGTTTGTAGTCTGATTCTCTGGGCTTCCATGTGTTGGGCCTCAGGGCACATCCTTAACCCCTTAATGACCGGGCCATTTTTTGTTTTTGCATTTTCGTTTTTCCCTCCCCACATTCCAAGAGCCATAACTTTTTCATTTTTCAGTTCACAGAGTCACATGATGGCTTATTGTTTGCGAAACAAATTGTACTTTGTAATGTCACTATTCAATATGCTGTGCAATGTACTGGGAAGCTGGAAAAAAATTCAGAATGAGGTGCAATTGGAGAAAAACTGCATTTGCGCCAAATTCATATGGGTTTAATTTTTACACCATTCACTGTGTGGTAAAAATGACATGTTACCTGTATTCTGCGGGTCAGTACAAACACGGCGATACCAAATTTATATAGTATTTGTAAAGTTTTGATACCTTTTAAAAAATTAAAAACTTTGCTAAATAGAAAAAAATTTTGCATCGCCATATTGTGTCACCTGTAACTTTTTCATATTTACATGTATGGAGCTGGGTAAGGCTTCTTTTTATGCGGGACAACATGACGTTTTTATTGATATCACTTGGGGAAAGATCTGATGGTTTGATCACTTTTTATTCAATTTTTTATAGGAGACAAAGTGTTGAAAAAAACACTATTTGGCCATTTTGATTTTTTTTCCCCGCTACGCCGTTCACCGAATGGGATAAATATTTTAATATTTTAATAGTTCGGGCATTTTGGAGCGCGTGGATACCTAATGTGTTTATGCTTACTTTTGTTTATTTACTTTTATATCTGATTTAGGGAAAGGGGGTTGATTTGAACTTTTGTGTTTTTTTTTTATTTTTTCATACTTTTAAAAACTTTTTTTTTTATACTTTTACTTTTATGATCAGACTCCCTAGGGACCTTGAAACCTAGGGAGTCTGATCGATCATACTATTCACTGAGATACTATTATATCACAGTGAATAGCAAAATGCCTTCACTGCTATTAGACGATGCCTCTGGCATCGTGTAATAGCTATACGGTAATGACAGGCCTGGGAGCCTTCAATAGGCTCCCGGCTGTCATGGCAACCGATCGCTGCTGTTAGCGGCGGGTCCTGGCTGTATTATACAGCTGGCACCCGCAGTGTATGGAGAGCGCTCAGCTCCTGAGCGCTCTCTATACATCGTCATGCGACTCAGGACGTACTATTATGCCCTGGGTCGTTAAGGGGTTAAGCAAGTTCAGAGCAGCTAACCCCTAGCTGCCTCCTTCCTGAGTGACCAAGAGCCTTGCCATTCCTCACAGTATGAAGCTAGTGTCCAGCCACACCTCCTCCCTAGGTAGCCCTCCTCCTCTCAACCCCCTGCAGGATCTGAGGAAAGAGGGATATTTACCTATTTGCAGGAAAGATGTGTGTCTGGGGTTGAACGCAGGGTCACTAGCCCTCTCTCCCCCCTTGGACATCTACTGTCCAGGGGTAATAAACTGGCTGGCCAGAAAGGCCCTCTCCCATGGTATACACATAAAACCACTGAAGCGAATTGACCACTAATGTAAACACAGCTTAAAAACAACATTCCTAAAAGTATGAAAGACTAATATGAATAAGGAATAATACCTTTCAGAGAAAGATACATAACTGGGGGTAGCATCATCACAGCAGGACTTTTCTTTCTGCCGATTTTTGTTGGAATCTGCAGTGGAGTTTCCTACACAGAAGTGAACTAAGCCTGAGTAATACAGTTTATTAAATGACCATCACAAAACATAGTACATACCACAGACATATTTGGCATCTTCAGAACTGTTAAAACCTATACAATATAATTCACAAAATTTTTATATTGAGCTCTGAATATAGTAAACAAAAATGGTGCTAGGTGGATAATGTTGACTAATGCTATGGGACCTTTTGGTCTCAATGACCGAAATGATCTGAGTGCTTTCCTTTAAATTAAGAAAATAATTTTATGTTCTTTATTTGTTTGAAATAATTTTGTTTTGATATTTGTGTATAAAAATGATCGGATGAATACACTGTCCCCTAGGTGGATGAGTTTGGAGAGAGGAGACGGTGTTTTCATCTGACAGGATGCAATGTATGGTATGCGCATGCGCAGCCTTTTCCTGGTGACATGATTTACGTCATTACGTTGGTCTCGGAGGAGAGCAAAAGGAAGATGGCTGCGGCATGTGTTATACGACTGAAGGCCAGAGGAAGCGCGGTAGCGCGAAACGGCCTTTGCCCAAACAGTTTGTGTCTATGGCATACTGCTGTATATCGTTTATCCTGTGATGAGCTACTAATAAAGCAGGAGAAGGTTTTAGAGAATCGTGGGTGCCGCTTCGCTTTGTTCTATTTGTTGTATGCAATTTTTTTTTTATTTAACCAGTAACAATCTGGAGTCTGATATTATTATATGGTGCCTGAATACATTTAGCTGTGGCCACTCCCACTTCACCAACGACACATCACTACTTCATTAATCAGCGTGTGAAAAGCGCTACCTGTTTGACATCTCTATTTATCCTCCATCCATAGAATAAGGGATAAAGGGTTTATTTGTTGGGGTTCCACCCCAGAGGCCCCACCAATCCTGAGAACAGGGGTTGTTTTACCCCCATTGTGACTGTAGTAATGGTGGACACAGACGCACCCCTGCACCATTACTATGAATGGGAGCATAGAGAGAATCAAGTTCTTCAGATACCTCTGGCTCCCCCATCTAAATAAATGGAGCAGGGTTGCGTGTGCGTCCACCACTACTACATTCACAATAGGGGTAAAGCACCCCCTGTTCTCAGGATCGGTGGGCATCTCAGTGTTTGAACCCTGTGAGAAAGTGAAGGGTGTGGTTTGGGAGAACAGGTATTTTCCAGCCAGGCAGTTAAAGGGTGTGTGGTAGAAACCCACAGCAGGGAGGTCAGCTTACTAATTTAGGTAATATATATATAGGTTATAGGTTATATATATATATGATATAGGTTGTGTGTCAGAGCTAGGAGGTGTGGCGCTACACTGAGGAAAGTGACGTATTATCTGAACCTGCAAACAAGGTAACTCTGTGCCACCCCTGATTGAATAACCAGAGCGGGAGTCTGGCAGCCAGGCTCTTGTATAGACAGAGAACATTGTGTTGTAGTAGGTAGTTCTCAGCCGAGAAGGTTTTGTTTTTGTTTGTGCCTTTGTAAAGGGAAACTGTTATGCACCTGAAACTAAATAAACACCTGACTTAAGTGTGATCCAGCCTCTGTGCACTGCTACCAAGCATCTACCTGAGCGGTTCCCCACAACCCCCACCAACAAGCAATAGATAGATGATATTTTTTCGAGGCATAACCCCTTTAACCCCTTAGCGACCCAGGGCCAGCTGAGCTCTATCTATACAGGACGGATGTCAGCTGTATAATACAGCCGGCATCCGCCGCTAACAGCAGCAATCGATGCCTGCACCGATCACGGCTGTTAACCCTTTAGATGTAAAGGTCAAACGGGACCGAGGCGTCTAAATTGCGCAGGTGCCACCATTTTTCCCCAATCGCCGCCCTCCAGAACGTCATCGGAGGGCGGCGATCGGTTGCCATGACAACTAGGAGTCTATTAAAGGCTCCCATGCTTATCATTACATTAGAGCTATTACACGATGCCAGAGGCATCATCTAATAGGAGTAAAGGCATTTTGCTATTCACTGATGTGGAGGATGACTCAGCTTATGTATCCTCCATTTTAGATTTCAGGGCCATGTGGACCATGCCTGTAGTCATTTTACATTCCTCTTTGTCCTGAGAGCTCATCCCCCACCACATGGCTTAAGGGGATGAGCCTCTCTTTTGTCTCTTATCCAATAGCCATGTGCCAGAACTATTTTACAACTTTGCCACCAATCATGTTATGCTAATTACAGTAACCCGACCTGTTCTTTGTCTACACTGTATTTATATATACCTTTTTCCCTCCATTAAAGCAGAACCCACTATATACACAACAGCTGTGTATGTGTGGGTGTCTCTCTGTGCTAGCTCATACATCAACTCTATGAATTTGGACTTCAATACGGTGATACTTAGAGCTGATTGCGCTCACAGAAATTGAGCGTAGTTAACACTTTTTTTAGTGCCGAGAGATATCCTTTGAGGTTTTAAGGCAAGATGTTGCCTTAATTAAGTGCTGGGCGCCCGAGAAATATCCTTTTTGGAGGTTTGCGTATAAGAAGTGTGTTGTTAAACGCAGGGCGTCCGAGGGGTACCGGTACCGTTTGTACCCTTTGAGGTTCGTCACAGAAGATTAGGCAAATCCTGGGGAATTTGCCTGGGCGGTGTGAGGCTGATCCTAAGAATAGAGGAATTCCAGCTATAGAGATTGTGAGAGCAAGAGAGGGTGCTAATGCAGTGAAGGGGTGCCAGAAAACGTTTAAAAAGGCTGGTATGCCAAAGACAGGATGTTTAGATGTTGAAATGTGGCAGAAACTTTCAGAAGAACAGCGTGGATGGTTGAAAGATAATAGGCTAGTTGAACAATGCAAAATATGGAGGAAGTTGAGCTTGGTGCAATAAAGTGTGTTTGGATATTGTTTAAAGATTCCTCAGACTGGTGAGGTAGCAACTGTTGATTTTGTAGTCCATCCCCCTTAAACAATAGAAGGCTTAATCTAGAGTATTGTGTCAGTGAATTAGAAGTAACTTGCATATCTGTTTTGTAATGTCTTTTTGTTTATAATGCACATTTGAAGGAATTTATGAGTGTGACGGAATGAATGCTATGATTTACAAGAAAGTGTATGATAGAGTCATGTATATTGTCTAGAAATCATGTATCTACTTAGGATTTGACTAGCTGTCTGACTAGTTATACAGATGTTGCTTGGTAAGATGGATTGGGAGATCTAGTGGCCACAATATAAATTGACTTTGAAATCATATTATAAGCTCTCCCATTTCTTCTGCCTGCTTCACTGATTGAGGATATTTTGTGTATTTATTAAAGTCATTGAATTGTTTGTAATTGTGGAGTGTGTAGGAGCTCGAGACTAGTTTTACTTGTTCTGGATAGTCTGAATGAGATGACAATTTAAAAGATGGAAGGAGAGATAAAATCCAACTATGTGTATGCTAATGAGGTGGGGGTTGAACTTACTAGACACAGGAAGGAATGTCATTGTCTTTGAAGATGTCTGAATGTTTATTGCCTATAGCATGTGCTTAAATGTTGGAATATGTTGAATCCAGACATTTTGCCTGAAACTGCAAAGTTCCAAGATGGGAGACCCAAAGACAGACAGGAGGATTCTGACAATAACCATCAATAGGAAATAGGTACTCCAGTAAGCGTGCATTTAATATCAGTACCTGATAAACTGAGGCCAGCCCCTATGATCTCCCTACAATTGCCTGAGGGGAGAACTTGTGAATTGTTAGTGGATACTGGAGCTAACAAACCTGTTTTGCACGCTGACAATGTTTTTTTTTTTCCCCTATGAGATAACTTATGATTACCACTAGATTCCTTGTCAGTGAGTCTGTCTCAATTTACTTGGTGGGATCAGACGTTTTACAAGCCCTAATGGCTCACATTGTGTGTGAGCCAGATGGGACGGTCTCACTGTTACCAGTAATGTCAGAAGACACCTTATGTTCCCTACACTCCCTGGTTTTCCTGACAAAGCAAAACAATGCAGAGGTAGTTAGTGTAAAGGAACATCTAGGTTGTGTGCCCCATTTCCTCTGGCAAAAGGAAAAACAGATATAGGCAAATTGCCAGTACCCCCAGTAATGGTCACATTGCATTTACCTTAAAGGGTAAACAATATGCCTGGACAGTGCTACCACAAGGGGCGCAGCATTCTCTCACCCTGTATACTGCAGGGCGTGGTGCTACTCCAGTATGTGGATGACCTGCTTTTATGTTGCCCCTCCTAGGAGATATGTACAAGCATCAGTATCTCGGTTGTGCTTTTTAGCAGAAAATGGATGTAAAGCATCTAAGTCCAAATTGCAGTTCTGCCTTACTAAAGTTGTTTTTCTAGGTCATTGCATTTTACAAGGAAATCTGACCCCTGATAGACTTCAGGTCATACAGGAGCTTAAACCCCCGAATGGGGTGGCACAACTTAGGACATTCTTAGGCCTTGTGTCCTACTGCAGACAGTGCATCTGTAATGTATCCCTGTTAATGCAACCTCTCTATGACTGCATTACTAAACCAGAACAGGCAGTGGAAAACTTCCACTCCATCAAGTTGGCACTTATTTACACAAGTTTTAGGACTTCCTAATTATGACGAGACTTTTTTCTCTTTACTGTACAGAAATGTCGGGACACGCAACAGCAGTGCTTACTCAGACTCATGGACACCAACAAAGACCAATAGTTTACTATTCTGCTAGATTAGACCCAGTGTCCAGAGGAGCACCTTCATGTGTTAAGGCAGTAGCTGCAGTCCAATTGTCCCTGGAGAAAGGTGCAGAAATCGTATTAGATTTCCCTGTCACAGTACTTACTCCTCAAGATGTACATGGCATATTGTCCCAGGCCCAGCCTAAGCACATTTCAATGGCTAGACAACTCAGATTATAGTGTGCCTTACTTATGCCTCCTATTGTCACCCTTGCACGCTGCACGACACTCCATCCCTATACCCTGTTACCAATAGATTCAGGGGGGGGGGGGGAAGAGGAAGGACAACAGTGAAACAACCTGTACACACGTGTATTTTCTGATGAACTGTATATAACTGATGCAGCAAGAAACTGTAGGATTTGGTCATGTAAATGATGAATCTATTGCTAACTCTGATTTTGAGTTCTTTTGTAGATGGCTCTTGAATTGGGAAGGATGGCAAATTCTATACCAGATATGCCAGTGAACATGAGATAAACAAGCAGAACCATTACCCCCACAGGTCTCAGCTCAAGAAGCTGAACTGAAAGCACTCACTGAAACGGTGTAAAATAGCTGAGGGTAAGCCCGCTATGCCTTTGATATAGAATAAGACTATGGTCTGATGTGGAGAGTAAGAGCTTACCTTATTTCTAATGGTATGCTTATAAAGGATTTCCAGGCTATTCAGGAGCTGATGGAGATCATGCTGCCACCAAGGCTGATACAAAAGAGAGTAGAGATAATGCAAGGGCAGATGCTGCAGCCAAACTAGCTGCAGAAAAGCCTAGGGAACATGCCTCAACACTGGTGGTCACCATACCAGAGCAAGCTTCTCAGCTCTCTTTTCAGGTTCTAAAAACATTGCAGGACCAAGCCAGTCCAGAAGAAAAGAAGACTTGGGAGCAGCAAAGTGCAAAAGAAGATGAACAAGGCCTGATGGTCAGTGGTAAGAGAGTATGTTTACCAAGAGCATTGTTCCCAATGATGGCGCAAGCAGCTCATTCTCAAGTGCACCACTCAAAAACAGCCATGTGTGACCTGGTGAGCAACGATGGGTAGCTCCAGGTTTTAGCACAACTGCAGCCAGATATGTGCAAGCCTGCATGACATGTGCTAGGCATAATGTGGGCCAAAAAGTAAAGGTTCCTCAGAAACACACCCCAAAGCCCTTGTACCCGTTTCAGAGATTGCAGGTTGACTATATACAGTTACCAAAGGTGGGAAGGTATGAGTACGTGCTTGTGTGTGTTGATCTCTTTTCAGGATGGCCTGAGGCATTTCCGGTACAGAAAGCCACCGCTAAAGCAACTGCAGATAAACTACTTAAAGAAGTAGTGTGCAGATATGGGATCCCCGAGACCATCGAAAGTGATAATGGCACTCACTTCCCTGGACAGTTCTCTTCTAGATCCAAACCATGTACTGGGAACACATTCCCTAAAGCCAGGAGACTGGGTGGTGGTAAAGAGACACGTGAGAGCCTTGATCCACGGTTTGATGGTCCTTTCCAAGTGCTTCCGACAACATCCTCTTCAGTCAAGTTAGATGGAAAGTCGACGTGGATCCACACTACAGTAGTCACTGTAAAAAGGTGACCTGCCCGGAAGAGGACTGAAAGGATCTGGTACCTACTGGTGATCCTAGCCCTGGTGACACAACCAGTGAGCTTGTTCTAAAAGAAGAATGGGACAATAAATTGATTAAACACCATCAGGTGTTAACTGTTAACTAGGATGAGTAGGAAGAACCCAGGGATTGTTGGATCTGTACTCACAGCCCTGGTTCTCCAAAGACTATGTTTTATCTAGCACTCCCTCTTGACCTAGATGAGTTTTTCTCTTAATGACTCCTGTTTTCATAATGTTTCGTGGAGTCCAGTGACTTATAAGGGAATGACCATCAGTAATAATCACTTTGTTCCAATTCCCATAGCAGGTTGGTGACCCTCCCATGGTTACAGCTAAACCTGACAGGTAGACCAAGCAAGTGGTATGATTGGAAAAAGGAAAATTTGAACATAAATCCAAAGTCCCATTTCATGCTGGTATCATTCCCACAGAAGAGCTTAATATTAGCCTTAGTCTGCCAAGCACCTCTATTGTAAGGTCAGGTTAAGTGGATTTCATTTTTAAGAAAAAGATTCATGCCCCCTTTACAAGATAGTGACAGATGGTTCACAGAGGGAATAAAGGGTTGTCCAGAGCACAATTCCTCAATAGAACGGGGACTAGTTAAGGATAGTCAGGAGTGTATGATACAGAGCACCGGACCCCAAAGAGACATAGAGACGGGGGGTAAGTGGTGTGCAAAACCCCCCCATGCAGCGACTCTTTAGCTACCACTATTGCCTAGTTCAGCTTCGGAGAGCATGCATATTGCCCAAGGATGTATATCTAGTATGTGGTCATCAGGCATACAAGTGGCTACCTCCAGGGGGAGAGGGGACTTGTACTCTAGCTAGACTGACACCAGCCATCTTCATAATTACCCATGAACATGTGAAGCCTGAGATAATACCCCGTCATACTTTGTACAAGTGTGCAGCAGACAATCATCCTAGGAAAGATGGGCGACCCCATGTGGTTTCAATGGGTATAAGCAACAGAATCATCAGCACGATACTCTTGTATCCCATGGTTATGCAAACTTGGGACAAGTTAGTAGAATCCACCGATTATCTAGATGAGCAGATATACACAATTCTAGGCCTGTTGAATGCCACTAATATGATACAAGGACAACTCATAATAGTCAGTAATCAACACACCATAGTCCTTGACTATCTCACACCAGCACAGGGGGAATGTGTCAGATTATCAGACCTTCCTGTTGCCACTATATCAACTCTGAAGGGAATCTTCAAGTGTGGGCAGGGATTGATAAAGTCAGAGAATTTAGAGAGAAATAGATCAAAGAACATTACAGGACAGTTGGTGGTCAGATACCTTTTTATTCTTAAATCCTGCCAATTGGTTTAAGAGATTAGGTGGATGATTTATGGGAATATTGCAGGGAATATTTCAAATATTATTGCTGTGTTTTTGCATCTATTTGACTATAAAGTTTATAATATGGCTTGTAAAGAAACTTGCTAGAAAGAGGTGCAAACCCAGGACAGTGGGTGTGCAGGTTGTAAGGGTGGTTGGACACACTGACAGACATGACAGTGAAGGCATCCCTCTGAGTGTATTAGACCGATAGGTATGTAAATGGTATAACATATCCATGGGGAATGAGGTGAAGTCTCCATAAAAGTCCTCAGGATCTGATTAGCAGATCCTAATGTACCCTGGGTATGGGTTATATCATTTACAAAAGGAGGGAAATGTGGAGGATGACTCAGCTTATGTATCCTCCATTTTAGATTTCAGGGCCATGTGGACCATGCCTGTAGCCATTTTACATTCCTCTTTGTCCTGAGAGCTCATGCCCCACCACATGGCTTAAGGGGATGCGGCCTCTCTTTTGTCTCTTATCCAATAGCCATGTGCCAGAACTATTTTACAACTTTGCCACCAATCATGTTATGCTAATTACAGTAACCCGACCTGTTCTTTGTCTACACTGTATTTATATATACCTTTTTCCCTCCATTAAAGCAGAACTCACTATATACACAACAGCTGTGTATGTGTGTGTCTCTCTGTGCTAGCTCATACATCAACTCTATGAATTTGGACTTCAATACGGTGATACTTAGAGCTGATTGCGCTCACACTGAAATACAGTAGTATTGCAGTAAATAGTATGAGCGATCAGACCCCCTAGGTTTCAAGGTCCCTAGGGGGTCTGATCATAAAAGTAAAAGAAGAGAAAAAAAAGTTTTTAAAAGTATAAAAAAAAATTTAAAAAACACAAAAGTTCAAATCACCCCTCTTTCCCTAGATCAGATATAAAAGTAAATAAATAAAAGTAAACATAAACACATTAGGTATCCCCGCGCTCCAAAATGCCCGAACTATTAAAATATTAAAATATTTATCCCATACGGTGAATGGCGTAGCGGCAAAAAAAATCTAAATGGCCAAATATCGTTTTTTTCACCACTTTGCCTCCTATAAAAAATTGAATAAAAAGTGATCAAACCATCAGATCTTTCCCAAAATGGTATCAATAAAAACGTCATCTTGTCCCGCATAAAAAGACACCTTACCCAGCTCCATTCATGTAAATATGAAAAAGTTACAGGTGTCACAATATGGCGACAAAAACATTTTTTTCTATTTTGCAAAGTAAATTTTTTTAAAAGGTATCAAAATATTACAAATACAATATAAATTTCGCAGCACTGTGTTCGTACTGACCCGCAGAATACAGGTAATATGTCATTTTACGACACAGTGAACGCCATAAAAATTAAACCCATATGAAATTGGCGCAAATGCAGTTTCTCTCCAATTGTACCTCATTCTGAATTTTTTTCCAGCTTCCCAGTACATTGTACAGCATATTGGATAATACCATTGCAAAGTACAATTTGTTTTGCAAACAATAAGCCATCATGTGACTCTGTGAACTGAAAAATGAAAAAGTTATGGCTCTTGGAATGAGGGGAGGGAAAAACAAAAATGCAAAAACAAAAAATGGCCGGGTCCTTAAGGGGTTAAGTGGAGGGTAAATTCCATCCTTCTGACATGATATTGTGTTTATTGCACAGGTTTCCAGATAAGTATTCTCATCTCTTATATATATAAAAATGAGTTTCTGTCTGTCTGTTCTTTATGCGCACTGGACCTATCCTCACCAAATTTGGCACACAGGTACATCAGGTGTCCGGGAAGATTTTAGACTGGGTCTCAGCTCTCTAATACGTACCGTTCCTGAGATACAGTATTCACAAAAAGTCACCAGCATTAGCTAATACAAGCCTGCAAGTCTTTCACTCATATTCCAACTGCCATACACACGGTCACATGTCCCTTATCAGCCAATAGAAGCTCGCAGGCGCTTACTCTCCTCAGGCACACAGGTTAAGACCAGGTTTCCATAGCAACCAAGCTATGACCTGTATTAGTCAATAGCAGTTCGCAGGTCCTTAAATATTCAGTCATATGACGTGTATTAGCCAATATAAGTTCACATTTAATTTACCAGGTTTCCATAACAACACAGCCATAAATAGACTGTACCTATACTAGACTGCCATACTGGATGTCAAGTGCAAAACAGGGCAATTCTTATGGGGCCAATACACAAACAAAAAATGAAATATACCCGTGCAAAGACGAGTCGCCCCCCCCCCCCCCACCACCACCCGTACAAACCGCATTCCTGCACACACTATTATGCCCCATAGTGGCCCCTGCACACAATATTATGACCATAGTGGCCCCTGCACATACTATTATGCCCCATATTGGCCCCTGCACACACTATTATGCCCCACAGTGCCCCCTTCACATAGTATTATGCCCCATTGTGGACCACCCATGAACAATTATTATACTCTGGGGTCTTTTCAGTCCCCAGAGTATAATGATCGGAGAGCCAGGGGAGGATATAAACATAAAAAACAATGTTACTTACCTCTCCCTTGCTCTGGCGCACTCCCCGCTACCTCTTCAATGTTGGACCAGATGTCATGTGAGCCAGGCATGCATTGTGATGCATAATGACGTCGGACTGGCCCACCGACATCTGGGATGTTACCAAGGAGGCCCGAAGCCTGCTGGAGTGCATGAGAGGTAAGTAACATTGTTTTTTATGTTCCCTCACCTCTCCTGGGCCTCCGATCATTATACTCTGGGGTCGTGGGCTGCGGCCTTACTTACCGATCCCCACTCCTGCTCACAGCCGCCTCCGCAGAGGATGAAGCACAGGCGGCCGTGAGCAGGAGCGGAGATCAGTAAGTAAATAGGACCCATAACCTGCTGATGTTACACCATCAGGTAACGGCCTATTAAAAAAAAATTAAAAATCAGGTGCCCGCCGGGACCCCTAATGTCCCGGGCCCTATGGCAGCCGCTACCCCGGTATTTACGCCACTGACTGGACTGCCATACTGGATGTCAGCATTCTTATCAATTGAAACGTTTTTAAACTACTCATGCCTCCTACAGCAAAACGCATGGCTGCTGCTTGAGCTAATGTAAACTCTCAGCAGACCCAAGCCTGTCTCGAATATGACAAGGCATTGTCAGCCACATGCACACAGCTGTACTCCATGTTTCAATAACAACCCAGCCATTTTTATTCACTGCTGTAGGTCAGCTTTAAAGGGGCAGGGCGCTATGGATGACACTGTTACACAAGGTCACATACACACAGCTTTACTCCAGGTTTTCCATAACAACAGCTCACAGATTTTTAACTGATATCCAAATTGAGATACACATGATCACATGACGTTTATGGACCAATGGAAAATTGCAGGTTCTTCAGTCTTGACATACATACAGCCTTACATCAGGTTTCCATAGCAACCAAGCTATTTATGACCTGTATGAGTCAGTACCAGTTCGAAGGTCCTTAAATATTCAGTCATATGATGTGTATCAGTCAATATAAGTTCACATTTCATCTATCAGGTTTCCATAACAACACAGCCACAAATAGACTGTACCCATACTGGACTGCCATACTGGATGTCACATGCAAAACTGGCTAATTCTTATGGGGCCACTACACAAATAAAAAATTAAATATACCCGTGCGAAGCCGGGTCCTTCTTCTAGTATCCCATAAAACACAGACTCTGGCTTAGAATTCTGTATATTTCTCAGTCTGGCCGCTAGAGAGCGATGAGGCATCGCAGCACTAGCGCGCTTGTTCCGGCGTCCTTCTATCTGCCTGGGCATCTCCGCTTGTTGGTCGGCGCTCTCAGGCTGCAGGTTTCCGGTGTCGGTCCCCCGGTGCAGACCCCGTCGCCGTCATGAGCAACGGGCAGACCACGGTCATTCAGGTGACCAACCTGTCCGCCGCCGTCACCAGCGACCAGATGCGGTCGCTCTTTACCTTCCTGGGAGACGTGGAAGAGCTGCGACTTTACCCACCCGAGTGAGTGCGGTGCCGGAGCGGCTCTTATTCTATCTAATAATAATCCCTTATGACGGGGGCCATATTGTATATACGCATTCAGGGGCTGAGGCGCCTCACCTTCCCTGCTGTGTGCATACATCCTGCACTGTAGATGGCCAGGCCTATATAGATGTGATCTCCATCATATGCATGTCCTTCTAGTGTCACCTCCACACACACACAGCGGTACTGCAGCCTGACGCTGTAGTGTGGACAGCCACTAAGCCGGGGATTTCCATCTATTGACTTCAATAGGAAAATGATGATATAAATACAATATAAGAGCATGTAGCACATGTCCAGGCCGTATGTATTGTATCACATGGATGTCCTATAGGGGGAGCTTTATATAAAATGCTACCATTATACAGAGGCAGATATAGGCACCTAGCACACCATTGTGATGCCAGAGGGCAGGAGCTGATGACTACTGGGTTTATGGAGGAAAACACTATATTTTGGGTCTTGGTATTGCTTATTATGTTTCTATTTACAGTGTGTGTATACATTGTATATATGTGTTATTAAACATAGTCATGAGGAGGGGGCCTTGTTTAGTTAAGCTAAAAGTCACCATCAATGGACTGTAAGGCTTCATGTCCATGACCGTGTGTATTGTCAGTGTGCTATATGTGTTATTTATGGCTAGCACACATTCATTTCTATGGTCTCATACACACAACTGTGCCATGTCACCCATGTGCCCGCCATCCGTGCCGTTTATAATTGCAGCCTGGCTACATGTATACAGTCTTGTGTCTGTCGCCGAAAACTAACAATGTCAGATGCAGATGGAGCACATTGAGGGTATTTATCTACCCATGTTCACCAGTTTTCTGCTGTAGATTTGTGATAATGTGGCTCATTTTCTGTGCCAAATATGCACCACATCTAGCATTCTTTCTGTGTGGGCCCGAGTGGGGATAACTTGGCCCGACATATTTAATATAACTACCCCCAATCTATCGGAATCCGTCATTATTTATTGTAATTTAAAAAAAACAGGATGGAGGCTTTCTTCTGTCTTGTTTGCTCACTTTTCGGAGGGAAGATAAAATCGCGGCTGCAGGACTTTATCATCTGTTTGTAAACAAACAACACAAGAAAGCCTCCATCTTATTACATTACAGTGAATGGTGACTGATGCAGAGAGGTGTTCCATCTGCAGCTGTCATTATGTATTTGTTTTTCAGTCCATTATTCTGATTCTATGACGGATCAGAACAATGGACTGAAAATATGCAAATGTGAACTTCGCCTTACCTACAGAGAGG
Source organism: Leptodactylus fallax (assembly GCA_947044405.1). NCBI lineage: Eukaryota > Metazoa > Chordata > Amphibia > Anura > Leptodactylidae > Leptodactylus > Leptodactylus fallax. Next base: position 741,323 of record CAMRHE010000374.1, on the reverse strand, counting down.
ACTTGTCACATTTTCTGACGTGTATTTTAGGTTCTCTCTAGTTCTGAATATTTGTGTACATCAGGACTATTATTCCCAGATGTGGACTTTCGATGAATGTCATAGAGTGGCATCGGTCTGCCATTGCTCACAATGTTAAAGCAAACAAAGCCAAAAAGTATACCGTACAATGTAATAGTTTTTTTTTTTTTTCTTTGTTTTTTTTTTTTTTTTTTTAGTACTTTCCTTTACAGTGAAGGGAGAAAAGTTATTCTGACATATAAGAGCACCCTAATAGGCCAAAAGGTTGTTGTTTTTTTTATAGCCTTTGTCAAGTTGATTTAGGCTAGGACTACATTTGTTGTATACACTTGGTGAAGCTTGAGCAGGTAACGGTGGGCCACTGAACCGGGCTAGGCCCCCATTCCTCACCCCTGCACAAGTGGTGCATGGTACAGAATGCTCATAGCATTACATACAGATATTTAGTGTACAGCATCGCAATCAGACCATGCATCTATATGATAAATGATAAATATACTTAACAAACTATCTATTTTTTTAAATTACGTACTGTAGAAGCAGTGGGTGGTAGAGATGGCATGTAGGTGCAGAGTCAGACTGAGCAGTATTCTTCCTCACTGGATCCAGCCTTGTAAGTATTGCTGTGAAGACCCGATCACCCTGCAGCATCTTTCTTCTGCCTGAGGCCTACTGCTGTATGGGCAAGTATAACCAGTTTACACAGCTAAGGTCAAGGCAGGAGACAGTCAGCAGGATACTGATAGAGTCCCCCAGGACAAAAGCAGTCTGGTGCAAAACTGACACTTAATGCTTTCCCAGTGCATACAATATTTGTGTTTTGGTGTTCCTCTGTTGTTCTTCCTAAAAATTTATGACTAACCAAACATCCACTTGGGGACATATCCCTACAAAGTTTGAGGATGCATTGACATGTATAGTTTAGTCCGTTCTTCTGGTCCGTTTTACACGGAGAACCGCGCTGTCTGCTTCCTTCTCCATTGTCTGTGTATCAGCTGCAGATTTTCGGGGGTGCTAGCTTTTGAACCCTGACTGATCTGTCATTGATTGAACTAACCTTAGGATAGGTCATCATAGTCTTAGCCCAGAAAACCCATTTAATGTTTTTTACTCTAACAAGAGTGATATGGATCGGATTAATTGTTTGTCCTTTTGTCTTCCAGCAATGCACCCCTTGCATTTTCATCTAAAGTATGCTATATTAAGTTTCGTGATCCTTCCAGTGTCGGTGTGGCCCAGCATCTAACCAACACGGTTTTTATTGACAGAGCCCTCATAGTTGTACCATGTTCCGAAGGTGAGTATTGATGATGATGTGATCTATCACTACATGTGATGTAACCTCTGAATCCACTGTGTAACTCATGATCAGTGAACACAGTCATATGTAGATTTACATGGACAGGACATGTTTACTATGAAAGGGGCTTGAATCTGATGCAGAGCTGAAATATATCGCATGTTCCTAGTCCTTGCATGCTGATATTACTATGGTCATATATCCATCCAGTGCATCCATATACATATGTACCCTGCTGCTAGTCTTCTGTGTGAGATCTGGAACTATAGGAAATGCTGTAAAAATCCACCTGTGAGCATGTCTGACATGACAATGACCATAGTATTATACCTGCTAGGATTACACATGGATGCTCTCTGGCATCTGTACTTTGGGGAAGGCATAGTCACATATTGATGGACTTTTGTGGGAGTCACATAGTATAGATATTTTCCTTCCTCAACTAAACGTTCTTTTTCTTTGGCATACCATTGTCCCTTGCCTTTCACTTATTTCCTTTATCCGGCCTGTATGCCACTTTGCAGGAATCTCTTAAAGGTGATTAAAGGGATGGACTAATCACACACAACCACTTTAACAGTTCACTTCTGTAGACCCTGTCAGACAGACGATTTTTTTTTGCCAAGGCATATTGCTATTGGTTGCTTTTTTATCCACCTGGAGCTACGATTAGGGAATTGTAGAGTTACACGAATGGCTGTCCATGTTATAAATGGATGGATTTGGGCCCCATGCACACGGCTGAGTGTGCCGTTCGAGGTCATGCAAAATGTACTTGGATAACACTTAGAGTGACTTCCAAGTGCCTTCTGTGATGCAGAGGCTTCCAATGACACAGAGATGGATAGGACCAGCTCTTTATTTATCCGAACAGAGCATGGGAGAGCCTTGACCTGCACACTTGGTCGTGTGCATCAGGCCTTAGACTAGATCCACCAGGGAATTGTGCTTATAAGTGTCTCTGGCTCATGGATGGGGTCACTAGCACAAAACCCTCTCAACAATCTCTATGGGCCCTGAAAGGAATCAACCCCTTTTAAGTGTTTGTTCAATAGTAACAACTTACCACCTGTCTACAGGAAACATGTTAGGTGACCATAAGAACTAGGGACCTGTGTCAGAGTGCAGTGCCTCTCCATTAATTCTCTATGGGACTCGCAGAGCTAGCCAAGTACAGCACTCAGCTACAGTTGTCAGTCCCATAGACTATGAATGGAGTAGCCATTGCTGCATTTAAATGGGACATACTGGACCTCTGTTCTTGTGATCAGTGGGGGTCTCAGTGCTGGTACTTCAAATGATCCTATGGATAGGTGATAGGTTGTTATCATGGGACAACCCTTTAAGTCAGTTTCCTATTTTGTCTGGCATATACTGTATACCTCAGTAAGGTTATTTCTTGTGTATGCAGTGGCTTGTTATAAACTAAATACCCCAGTTATGGCTTTTCTGTTTTTACTTTTCTATCCTCCATCCTTTTTCACTGGCCCAGGCTTTTTGTAAAGTAAAACTCTGCATGCATACATACCATTGACACCAAACCAAGGGAAATTTTGTAGGATGTCACTTGACTGCACATATATTTAAAGGGGCCCTGTTCCTTGTAATAAATAAGGTAATAAGGCAGCAGGGGAGAGTTTACATACAGCCTAAATATGGCTGCTTTCAAATTGCATTTTGCAGCATTTGTCTGCTTTATGTGCCAGGAAAGATCTTGGTACATATACATCAAATGTACCTGTAGACATTATTCAACCTTATTGGGCTGGTATAAGTCAGTTCAAATTTTGTTCTGCTCTTATGGAATAGTGCATTCTGCTGCATTAATCCATATAGAGGCATCCGGTAAGAAAGAACAAATATATATATATATATATATATATATATATATATATATACACAGTACAGACCAAAAGTTTGGACACACCTTCTCATTCCAAGAGTTTTCTGTATTTTCATGACTATAAAAATTGTAGATTCACACTGAAGGCATCAAAACTATGAATTAACACATGTGGAATTATATACTTAACAAAAAAGTGTGAAACAACTGAAAATATGTCTTATATTCTAGGTTCTTCAAAGTAGCCACCTTTTGCTTTGATTACTGCTTTGCACACTCTTGGCATTCTCTTGATGAGTTTCAAGAGGTAGTCACCTGAAATGGTTTTCACTTCACAGGTGTGCCCTGTCAGGTTTAATAAGTGGGATTTCTTGCCTTATAAATGGGGTTGGGACCATCAGTTGTGTTGTTCAGATGTCAGGGGGATACACAGCTGATAGTCCTACTGAATGGAGTGTTAGAATTTGTATTATGGCAAGAAAAAAGCAGCTAAGTAAAGAAAAACGAGTGGCCATCATTACTTTAAGAAATGAAGGTCAGTCAGTCCGAAAAATTGGGAAAACTTTGAAAGTGTCCCCAAGTGCAGTGGCCAAAACCATCAAGCGCTACAAAGAAACTGGCTCACATGAGGACCGCCCCAGGAAAGGAAGACCAAGAGTCACCTCTGCTGCGGAGGATAAGTTCATCTGAGTCACCAGCCTCAGAAATCGCAGGTTAACAGCAGCTCAGATTAGAGACCAGGTCAATGCCACACAGAGTTCTAGCAGCAGACACATCTCTACAACAACTGTTAAGAGGAGACTGTGTGCAGCAGGCCTTCATGGTAAAATAGCTGCTAGGAAACCACTGCTAAGGACAGGCAACAAGCAAAAGAGACTTGTTTGGGCTAAAGAACACAAGGAATGGACATTAGATCTGTGGAAATCTGTGCTTTGGTCTAATGAGTCCAAATTTGAGATCTTTGGTTCCAACCACCGTGTCTTTGTGCGACGCAGAAAAGGTGAACGAATGGACTCTACATGCCTGGTTCCCACCGTGAAGCATGGAGGAGGAGGTGTGATGGTGTGGGGGTGCTTTGCTGGTGACACTGTTGGGGATTTATTCAAAATTGAAGGAATGCTGAACCAGCATGGCTACCACAGCATCTTGCAGTGGCATGCTATTCCATCTGGTTTGCGTTTAGTTGGACCATCATTTTATTTTTCAACAGGACAATGACCCCCAAACACACCTCCAGACTGTGTATGGGCTATTTGACCAAGAAGGAGAGTGATGGGGTGCTACGCCAGATGTCCTGGCCTCCGCAGTCACCAGACCTGAACCCAATCGAGATGGTTTGGTGTGAGCTGGACCGCAGAGTGAAGGCAAAAGGGCCAACAAGTGCTAAGCATCTCTGGGAACTCCTTCAAGACTGTTGGAAGACCATTTCAGGTGACTACCTCTTGAAGCTCATCAAGAGAATGCCAAGAGTGTGCAAAGCAGTAATCAAAGCAAAAGGTGGCTACTTTGAAGAACCTAGAATATAAGACATATTTTCAGTTGTTTCACACTTTTTTGTTAAGTATATAATTCCACATGTGTTAATTCATAGTTTTGATGCCTTCAGTGTGAATCTACAATTTTTATAGTCATGAAAATACAGAAAACTCTTGGAATGAGAAGGTGTGTCCAAACTTTTGGTCTGTACTGTATATATATACAGTCTCATGCCACTGCAATAAAGTGGCATCCATTGGAGGTATACATAGGAAAATCCTCCTGGTGTATATCTCTGACAAACGCTGCAAAACATAGCATGAAAGTGGCCTGTGATACTGTTTCTATGTCATGGAGATCTTATCTGTATCCAGTTCATACCAGTCCCTGCCGCTGCAAACCCTTAAAGGGATTGTCCAGGACCTAGACTGTTTGAGATGACTACAGCAATTGATTAGTCCTACTAAGTGAAGCATTTTTGCTGTATGGTGTCAGTACCGTAATGGTACCAATAGTGGCGTTCCCAGAGTGTCATGTAATCCTACTCAGCTCTTACGATGACATCACATATATCAGGGAGTTCTGTCCACGTGTCCTCATCTTTTTCTATAGCAGGAACAGCTTTTTCTCTGCACTTTGTGACGGTGCTAGTATGTACTGCCAATGCGCTCCCTCTCCCTGTACTGCCGAAATCAATCGTGCATGCACGGTACATAATAGCGCTGCCATTCAGAGAGGAAATGTGTGACTGATCAATTGCTATAGTCCTCTCAAAAAGTACGGGTCCTGGACAGCCCCTTTAAGTCTGTATTCTTGTAGAGGCAAAAGTGTGCAATGCTAAGAAAGCCTTGAATTCTCATTGTAGTGTGAAGATATATCACCTGTTCTGTACTAAAATTGTTTGTTTTTTCTTTGTTTTTTGTTTTTTTTTTTTGTATTTTATTTTATATTTTGACTTCTGATCACGGAAAATAGTGAAAATAATTTCAGGGGTAAATTAGGGATATTATAAACAATTGGTATGGTAGCATGAAGTGTTGGCTCTATAGTATTCTGGTAATTGAAAAGAACAGACTTCTTGGAGCTCTTATACTGTTCTCCATTTGTGTCTATTTGCCCTTTTGCGATCTAAAAGCCCTTCCAGTGTCCTAACTTACCAGTATTGGATGCTGGAGATATTCCAGTTATTCAATGTCGCACAACAGTAGTAAGCGCTGCTGTCTGAATGGACCTGTAGTCAGTTTTGTAGATATGGAGGAAGTTATTGCAAAACCAATGCAAGGAGATAGTGGTAGTAGTATAATGTTGTACTGTGTTAGCCATAGAAAGTAGTGGAAGAGTGAAGAAATCAGGAGATACCTTTTAGAGGCTAACTGAGTATATTTGATGGTGAGCTTTTGAGAGTACTAGCTCCCTTCTTCAGACATGGTGACTGATGAAGGGAGCTAGTACTCTCGAAAGCTCACCATCGAATATACTCAGTTAGCCTCTAAAAGGTATCGCCTGATTTCTTCACTCTTCCAGGAGGTAATTGAGCAGATGCCAATAGCATCCAATCAGATTTCAGATCTGTATTTTCACAATTTTTTAAAATAAAGAAGAAATTGAATGGGTTGTTATGGACATCTGCCTTTTATGGCAAGTATCCCCCATTGCCCTCTTAGGACAGTTGCAGTTGCTTTGCAGAACTTGTATATGCTCATTCCCATGTCTTGGCTATGAAATAAGGTAAGGAATAATGTCAACCTAATATTTAAAGGGCATGTCCAGCTACATATAAAGTTGTGTGTAATCTGTTCTAAATGGGAATAGATTAAATTTACTAATACATTTTCGTTGCCCTGATATCCAGTTTTCCCCGCCAGTGTGGCCCGCCCCACTTCTGCCTGCCTTCCCCTCTCTATTGGTGATACAGTGTAGAGACTATACCACTTCTTTTAAAAAGGAAAGTATATTAGCACATTTAATCTATTCCCACTTGAAACGCATGCGCATAATACTATTATATTATTGGTATGTTTACTTGGCGTCGCTGGTTCCCCTCTTGACCAGTGGAGGCTTCCATATCAAAGGCTGAGCACATAGGGATCGAGAGAGTGCAGGAGACGTTGCAAAATGTCAGGGTGACGTTTCCACTTCCTAGTCCTGTTAGATGAGCTCAGGATGTAATGCAGGGTACTCTTCAGACAGACACTGATCTTATAGATACTAGATACAGACCTGTCCATGACCGTGGATTTTACATCGCAATAGCTTAGGTTCTTAAGACAGGTTTTCATCGTCTGTTAAATAAAATATAAACATACGTTTTCAGTATTTAAAGGGGTTGAAAACATTTTGGCAAAGGGCTCAGAGTAGGTTTAAAAAAAAAAAGAGCAATACTAGCCCCACTGATCCCCCAAACCTCCCCCCACACACTGCTCCTGATCCGACACCGACCCCCCAGCACAAAGTAAAAGTGGCCAGTGATTGGCTAATCTGGGATTGGCTGTGTGTCTCCAAGGGAGTAGGAAGTGGTGACTAAAGGGGAACCAGTAATTGTACGAACAGTAGTGGCGGAGGAGGTGAGTATTACATCTGCTAATTTTGTTTTTTTGTTTTTTTTTTAGTTCTTTGCCAAAATTTTAGAGAGAGAATGGAAATATGCTCTATTTTAGTCCATTTTTTCAGATAACAGAGCTCCACAAATATTGCAGGATTGTGCTGTCTATGACATCATGTGTCTGCTATATACAGATGTGTGAATAAGGGCATGTTCAGACAGCAGAAAGTGAACTGGAATTTGAGGTGGAATTCTGCCTCAAATTCCTCTCCGCTTTACACCCCTCCGGCTTTTTTCCATGGCTTTTACTCTCTGTTTAGACTCACATGTATGTGGCTAATCCACAGAGTGGCTCATGTCGTACGTTCTGGCGCTGAATCAGCCACGGATCAAATAGGACACTTATGTTTTTTCAGCATCATGCTTCGATATCTGGGAGACAGATTCAGGGCAAATTTTGGGACTGATTTTGAAACTGAATCTGCCTTCTAATGGGTCTATCAAGATGCATTAGAAAAATCTCACAGAATGATCCCTAATGGTAGTGTGAACTGAGCCTTATCCTTGCCCCTTTACATGTTTTCAGACAGTCCAGTGTTTGTACCTTCTTTTCTGCTCCCTATTTTTATCCCTTCTAAAAACAGCAAGGTACATTTGTCTTCAGTGTAGAAGGAAGGTTTTGTATTTTTATTGCACATGTACAGGCAAAGGAGAAGACAACAAGAGCATCGATGGCCCCACATTTAGGATGCTAGAAGCACAATGCAGAGGGCCATGCTCCGGGATATCCATACAGTCTACCCGTGTGTATCAGCTGTTAGCTATCTTACTTATTTCTCCTAATGATTGACCTAGTTATCACACAGTATGCGCTATATAACATATACCTGTGCCTTTAGAGGGGTTTTCATGTAGGTAAAACATTTTTACTAAAGTCTTAGATTGGGTAAAATGGAAGAAGCACTACTCACCCGTCTGGTCTCCTGCTGCTCATCTTCCAGTGCCTGGGTGTTCCCTGGTCTCTACTTCCTGTTCCCTCATGCTCCTTCTTCTAAGGGGCGTCACTGCTGCACTCATTTCCACTTTATGGAGAGTGACCGGGAAGTAGAACCTGGCAGGGAATCTGGACAGCGTCTGTAGGGGAATGATGTGGTGAGTATTGCTTCTTTTTTCCTTTTTAACCCTTTCTGAGCATTTATTAAAGGGGATCTCTAGCAGGTAAAAAAAAAAAGTTTTAAACTAGTCATTCTTAGCTATCCCTGTTTGCTCTTGAATCATATTTCTGAATCTAATGTCTAAGTGAAACAATGCTTCAATGTCTCCGTATTTCACCCGTGTAAATGGACATTGTGATAGGAATCTATATAACCTGAGCAACATTCAGAACATTCATTTTCTTTTTATGTCCATGTTTCAAAGCAGACGGATTTTAACAATTTGGTTTTGTATGTTTTTTTTTTTCTTTTTTTTTTTCTTTTCTTTTTTTTTTTTTTCTCTTTTATGTGATTTATATGTGCATTATTAGATGACTAGCCTGGCCAAGGCAGATCTGTTACACATGCCTGAGTAAGGCACTGTTTGCCATGCCACTAAACCAGCCGTCAAGGGAAAACCTACATGTGCGGATGAGCTCGGAGTCTGACTACCGAAGATGGACGCCCTGTCTCTGTGTGTTTTTTTTTTTTTTTTTTTAATTCTTTCTTCCCTCTTTTATTTTGTTTGCTACTTTTTCCTCTCTCCCTATACATAATAGGTGTTTCCTTTATGTAAACTAGCCAATGTCTTGTGTGATTAATTTCTTTGTCGCCATAAATCACGCTACCCGAGTATTACCAGGGTTGGTTGAAGTCCTGCTTCTACATGACAGTAGTGTTTTTGATTATACCGTGTTATACCACAGGGTAACTTGTTCATTTAGTGTAGAAATAGTTTACAGTTTAACATTGTATCAATTTTTTTTTTTATGTTATATAATTTTTTTTAACAATATAACCTATCCCTATTCACACCTATTAGAGTATGTATGAACACTCCTGTACTTTGTAAATTCTTTGTGTAGCAGATTAGATGTGGTGCTTGTGGTTATATATTCTATGGTTGATATTTTGTTTTTCCTGCTCCTGTACTAGTGTTCAAAAATTTCACCGTGATATTATCCTGTTTTACTTTTTTTATTTTTTTTGTTTTTCCATTTTTTTTTTTTTATTCTAATATAGTCTCAGGTCAGTATAATTAGCATGGCTGTCGTGGATTTTGGGATAGACTAGTTACATCCCCAGCTTGTGTTATAACCTGGAGAACAGACATGTTGGTGACAGTTCTAGAGGTTAACTTTCACCACATTGTTATATCACTGTAGTTAGTTTTTGTGCTTGATATGATAATTAGGCTGTCTATTGTCAAGTGGGTGGTGTCAGGCAGTAGCAAGCAAGGGGCGTGATCCTGAGCTCTCTGACAGTGTACGGCTCTGATTTGACAACTTCAGAGGACTCAGATTCACGCCTCCTTGCCTTCTTCTTCCTAAGATTCCTAAGCTTTTTTGCTACAGATTTTCCTCACTGATTAGGCTCAGAAGAATCCACAGCAAGATGCTAATTTTTTCAGTATCCTGTATCGCTGTGTGGCTGATGGAAGGCAGTATCATGGCAGAAAAGCAAAGTCTGCTTCAAATCAGCTCCAGATTCTGTTGTGTGAACATACCCTAACAGTAGCAAGCCTACTTAGTATATCAGACACCAAAACTAACTGCAGTGGCTGCTCAGGAACAGTTGAGGCTAGAGAAAAAAAATTCCAGCTCCGTTGGAATTGGACGTCAATCAGAGTTTGTAGAGATGGTCCCTTTTAATTGAAGGGGCTTCGTAATTGAGAAATCCCAGCCTCTGGCCAAAGCAGGGAGAATACTAGGGGATAAAACCTATTTAGAGACTGTTAATCCTCCTCCAACAAATTATACAGATGCCACTATACATTTGGCTTTCTGCTGACATTTGCCAAAACTATCTATTTCTATCATTTTCATCAGACTGGCAGATAAGTTGTATTTAATGATGAAGTCTGGAACTTTTTTTTTTTTTTTTTTTTTTTTTAAATACCTGTTATAAATGGTTGTGGCTGAAATTTCTTGTACAACACATTAAAATTGTTCACATGATTTTTGGCTGTAGAGAACATGGGGGGATTAAAGGAAATGTTGTATATTGCTAGGTGGGAGTCAGAATGCAGCAATAATAATAGGTAGCCTGTCAGGAAACCTATGTTGTGGGCAGGCTCACAATACTAACAGACTCCCTAATTTAAAAATGAGGCGGGATGGATCAGAAGTGTCCAGTGGGCGGGGACTGCTCTACAGCTTTTCCACTCCTGGCTAAGATCAGTTGACAAGTTGAGCTGTAAGGAGAGACCTGTCCATCTAGCTGAATTGGGCATGGGGAAGCCACCCAAAGGACATTTCTTGAGCTTGACTCATATTTATACTATGTTTTCTCTATAACGCTGCACCATTTCAGAGTGAAATCATAGGAATCTTTTAGGAAATTTATGTATGCACCCTCCTTAAAAGCAGCTTTCAAGGGTGCTCAGATGTGATGACCACAGCTGGATATACAGATCCCCAATAATGGGGGATGTAGTAATTGTAGTATTCTATGCCGACCAGGTAGTACATAGACAGACATGAGTAAGAATAATTATTTAGCGGCTCACCATTTTGGTTTATAAAGGGAGTTCCTGATTGATGCACCCACCTCTATGATGGCCATATGCCTGAACAGAAGCGCCTTTAAGTACCGCTCTTCTTCAGTTTTTCTCTCCACAGTAGATGAACAAGGCAAGAAACCGGAAGGAAACTTAGGCAAGTCATTCTTCAGTTTTGGTGAGGCTTCCAGGGGTTAGGCTCCCACTGTCGTGCTGTTATGGCATACCCTAACAATTCACAGAAGTGAATACCATTACGACTAGGGCCGCACAGCAACTTTGACCACTATGCATGTTGCTCAGTCAAAGATCGCAATGTTGTACTGGCTGAATTGCAGCTAGTGAATGTGGTTCTGATACAATCCACAAGTTGCCATAAAATCCATATTCACTTTCGTTAGCTGATCTTTAGCTGCAGGAAGTGGTTTGTGACCTAAGTCGGCTTGTACCCCAGGCCCAAAAAAATATTCTGAAAAATTCCTCAACAAAATCCTTGTCTTACAAATTTTAGTTTTTTGCATTGTACTTTGCAAATCTACAGCATGGATTCTGCAACAAGTATGCTGTATGTGAATTTTATATAAGGGTGAATTATGGGAATTAGAAAACTATCTAGAGCAAGGGAAGGGTGCAGGTGTCAGCTGGAGGGACTACTTCTAAATATATATTATACGTTTCCGATTGTTGCACGGTTTGTACATCTTAAGCAATGTCTATTATCTATGCCATCTTTGTGCCTAATGTTACATCTTCCATGCTTGTTCTGGCCAGAAGACTGTGCTGTAGCTCTGAGTCTACAGTAATAGACATCTAAAGCAATTTCCACACCTTGGGGTGTTGGGAATACAATGATCACAAGTTACTTGTGACAAATTACCAACGCCAGCCCCTCTTCAGGACATTCGTGTGTGGTAGGACTGTGCCCTTCTTTAGTTGGCTTGCATGGTGTTACCTAATCGACCATAATCACACCGATCAGCACTAAATTCATCTTCTGTGATTCCTATAGAACTTTAATGACCACACGCAATCCAGTAACCCCAGTAATAATCTGACCGAGGAGGGAATCATTGATGAGGACTTGTATTATATTCTCCCTGTTTTTATTTTTTGTTCTATTTGCTTTATTTCTTTTTGTTTTTATTTTTTTTTTATTTTATTAAATTTGGTAACTTGCATTTTTTGGGGATTAAACTTTAAAAAATGTTCTTCTTTTCTGTATCTGATGTTCTGTGTGCTATTAGTGATGCAGCCAACACGAACGGTTGTCATGTGTAACACAACTTTCGATCAGCGTGAAAACAGCGCCCTGGAAAATGGCTCCATGCTTGATATCGTTTGGTTCATGAACCTTAAGTTTCCAGTACAGGTGACCCATAGCTCAAAGTGTTAAATACTTGTCTATTCAGTTTTATAAGTAAAATTCCATTTGAGATTTAGTGTTTGAAGTTTTCCTCACTTTTATTTTATTTCCTTGTAGATCAGGGTAATTACAGGAGGGGTGAAATACCTTGAGTTTTTATTCTTTCTTACTATGGATATACTAGTCCTTTTTTGTTTGGTTAATGTAGTGGTTTAACATCAGAAATAATAATGGGATGCATACTTCCTGATACTAACATTAAGATTGTTGCCTCTACAGGTAAAATACCTGAAGAAGCCAAGGCCCTTTCTCTCTTGGCACCAGCTCCATCATTATCCAGCCTGCTTCCTGGTGCAGGTCTGCTTCCTATACCTACTCCTACACCTACTCCATCTCCACTGGCATCTGTAAGTATTATAGGACACTTCGGAGAAGGTTTTAGTATGCTGTGTAAATAGCATAGTCTCCTGCTTTTCAGAGACTGGCCATAACACTAGCTAGCTGTTGGCTTCCCTCCCAAACCCACCTCTGTGCACATTCTGAATACGGAGAAAGCTCCTGTCACACACCTCTGCCAGCGGCTTATATCCTTGAGAACAAAAAGAAAGGGCGTGTTGAAATCCTACATGTCCACCGCCCCTCTACCCCAACATGAGCCAATGGAGCAGAGTTGGGAGGCCCCCAGACACAGTAGATGGGCAGCAAATTCGGACAGTTTACATCTGAGGTGTGTTTACTTGTTTAGTTAGTTGATATAGTCCATACATATTCCCAAGCTCCGTACAGAGATTGTCATCACTTAGGCCCGGTTAACATCTGCGTTCGGGTTTTCGTTCAGGGAGTCCGCTTGGGGACTCCCCCGAACGGAAACCTATACGCATTAAAAAGCGGTTTACCTGGAAAACCCGCAGACCCCATAGACTATAATGGGGTCCGTGTGGTTTCTGCTCAGTTTCTGCACGAAGCATGCAGAGAGGAAAGTGCTGCAAGCACTGCAAACACCTTACATTTGGCCCTGTACCATAGGGGCTCGTAGTCTCAATTCCAGACTAACCTATCTGTATGTATTTTTTGAGTGTGGGGAGAAACAGGAGCATCCAGGGATATGCATGTGAATACGGGGGAGAGTAAAAGCTTTGTGCAGATGTCCTTCAATTGTAGTACCGAAATGCTACAAGGCAACAGTGCTACCCAATAAGCCACCATCCTGCTTGTGTATGGTTTAAGGCTTTGTTCACACTTATCATGGTTTCAATGCCATAATTACGCTACAAGATCCATTCTTTTTCGGATACCGATGGATGTGAAGCATCTTGTCAGTAAATAAGCAGGGCTGTGGAGTCGGTAGGCCAAAACTCTGACTCTTTCGTAAATGGCTGACAGCCATGGTCAGTCAGTAGTAAAGATCCTCTAATTCACAGTACAAGCCAGTGATTGAATTCGTAAGAAAGTAAATATGTAACAAAGTATACATCTAATTATACAATATTAATAATTGTATAGTTTGATAATTAATCATTTTAATTTGTAGCCGGGCTCAGTCAGTTACGTTTTTTGCAACTCCACTCAGAAGTGATCCTGACTCCAACTCCACAGCCCTGGTAAATACTTAGTAATACTGAACTGGTAGGAATCAGAGTCAACAAGCTGTAATTTCTTTTCCTACTCTTCACTGCACAATGCCTCTAGTTTGGAAATATTCTTTAGTAGTCTTGCATGCACATTAAATTTGTAAACTACCCACAAGTTTACGAAAATTTTACATCAGGCATGTATAAGCAGCATTACTTCACAAATAAAAGTGCTCCAGCAATTCTTTTGGGACATGCCTTCCCACCAAGCTCCACCCTTCTTGTTTCTCTTTATGGTTATTGCCCATTCATAGAGAGCAGATGAAAATTTAGTTTTTTCCCCACATAAGACACTAGGTGTGCAGTAATATAGCAGATGTGACCCTACAGTAACCAGCCTGTCCATACTACCATTGTGTGCTGTGTGCAGAGTATACAGTGTATTTCTATAAGAGGCAGCTTCATAAAACTTTGTCCTGCGAGTAAGATCTGACAAGGAGAAATCCTATCCATCATATGCGTAGGCAGGGTAGAGCAGGTCACTCGCATGCTTGCTATTTATAATTTTTCACCAATGGAGACTAGATATAACTGTAAACTGAGGTGCGGTGGGCAACCCCAATGGCATATATGAAGGAGCAGTGAGGAATTTACATTACAGAAAGCTTTGTCTCTTATTAACGCCTTAGATTCATGATCAGTCAGGCTCATTTTGCATTATAACTTTTTCTTTCTTCAGTATATTCTTCGTGTCCTTTGTGCATATCATCAACTAATAATTTATCTGAATTTAGGTTCTGCGAAGAGAGAAAGTGGATGTACCACTGGTAAGTAACAGTGCCAACTCTACCTGTGCTAAATACATTGATCACCCGATTATTATATGGCCAGCTGCCAAAATGATCTGGCTGGCTATTTTGGGGGGGGGGGGGCTGTTGGTGGGCACAATTTAGCCCTATGTTCACATTTATGAAGTCTAGTTTGCTGAAAAAAGTGACGTCACTTATTAATTATATAGCACAATCTCTGCATCCTTCACAATAGTGACATATATTTTTACTGCCTCATATAGTTGTTTAGGTCTTGAAACATCCTGAAACATTGCAGAAATACTGTTATGATAGGAATGTTTCGGGGTGCCACAGGATATGCCCTAAATGTTTTATAGATGTGTCCCACGTCTGGAACCTGAAGTTCTCTCGAGAGCCCTTGTCTTACAGCCATTGCAAACAGAAAGGTCTTTACGCATGCATAGTGTTCTCCGTTCACTTCTATGGGAGTTCTGAAAATAGCCAACTATAGAAGTAAATGGAGACAGCCATGCATGCACTTCCACCTCTCTATTCACACTGTCTGCATAACTGGGCCCCTGACCCCTGTTCTCTAGGTAGGTGGGACTCACATGTATTACAGGTTTATGGCATATTCTGTCCGAGATGGAAAAACTCCATTGAAGATAAGTTCACTGGTGATTTTAGTACCTTGATGGCCTAACTTGGGTTTACCTAAATAGCCATTAAGCCTTTGTTATTCGATAAAGAATCTAGTATTGTCAGTAGAGATCTATGTCTTTCCGCCAATCCACAAAATCTAGGATACTGAATAACTAGGCTAAAGGTGCATGTGTAACTAATGGTTTAACCTGACTTTTTTTTTTACTTTTGGCCTACAGATCAGTGTCCCATTCACCACTCTGGCAGCAACACTACCAACACCACTCGAACCAGTTATTCCAGCCCTTGCACCAGTTCTTCCAGCTCTAGCACCTGCCATATCTTCACTTGCAGATCTGCAACAACCACCTTTAATAGGAAATGTTGACCCCACAAAGGTTGATGAAATCAGAAGAACAATTTACGTTGGAAACTTAAATTCCCAGGTAGTGAATTTTTGCATTTGGTTTCCAGTATCTGTACGAATTAGAAAGCATCTTATTATTTCTTAGCCACACAAGCCTTCTGGATACCTTACACTAAAGCTACAAATGGCTGAAGCAAAAATATCCTATATATGCACACGCACCCGTCTGTCCACATGATGTTGAAAATAAACCTATGATTTTTCAGACTAGACCGCCTTTTTCCATTGGTCTGTGGTTCAGTTCTGATGCTCAGGTGCCTTTTGTCAGCGCTATTGGCAGTGGACATTGGTCAGCATGGGCACTCGATTGGTCTTCAGCTACATAGCGCCATGTATAGTAAATTGCTATGCAATGTATCCCATTGCATCCAGAATCCCAGGACGCTAAAAAAATAAGCATTCTGCTTTATCTTGCTGCAGAGTCTCCACTGATTCGGGCTCATTCACATATGCCGAAGCAGCGTGTGAAAGCCGCAATAGAAGGCTGAAACTCTGCTTTGGCTTTCTGCCACGGTGCCAGAGTGGTTGAAATGGAGGATAAATTCGTCTTCTATTTCTGCCTTATAAACATACTCTAACTCTTATATGGGATCAGACCCAATGGTTTCTATTCATTATTTCATATTTTATTCAGTACAGGTTTCATCATTTTAGAATTCAGGTTTGGAAATGTGTGCAAGGTTTTATTCAGACAATGTAAGTCAGCCATGAAAAATGGGCAGTGTCTTCCGCATGGCGTCCGTTTTCATGGATCCCTCATAGACTTCAATCTATTCAGGGATCTTTTAAAATGGATGAAATTAGGACATTTTCTACTTTTTGGCACTCATAGGCCATCAAAAACAAACAGGTTGAACATACTACCATTTTTTTTTTTTTCAATTGAAATATTTTATTGAATTTTCACAAATAAACAACATAAAACAACAGATCAGAGATACAAACAATGCAGACCAGAGCCACCAAAGGGGACCCCAAGACGGCCACAGTCAGCAAGGCAAAATAAACATTAATTAGAAGAAGATGAAAGAAAGAGTAGATAGGGGAGGGAAGGGGAGCAGAGAGAGGAAGAGGAGAAAAGAAAAGGGAGAAAAAAAAAGTGGAGGTGGTATTGGTCAGGCAGAGAGGGTAATGGAGGTTTGAACAGGGTAACATACCATGTGTGGGCCATGAGGGAGGCCTGGAGGACAACAATTGTCAGGGCCCCAGTAGACGGACCTGAAGTTCACTATATAAGGTCAGATGTAGACACAAATACAATGGTAGGACAAAAGCTAACGGTGGGAGACCATGCTCAGAGACCAGCGTTCAAGCCCGGGAGGGGGGCCCAGAGCCCAGAAGCGTCTGATACTCTGCAGTACGTTGGAATACCAACCAGTAAAACCAAGTCATACTGCCATTTTTAATGTTGAATAGATCCTTAGCGTTTCCTTCACAGATTAGGTCTCCATTATCAAACGTATCTAATAGCTGTGATCTGACTTGTTGATATGGGCAGCAAAGACAGTCTTAACTGTCTTTTTTTTTTTTTTTCAGATCGGTATAAGAAATAAACACTAAGAATTGATTGGTAAATTAGGAAATGTGAACAACAGGCAGTGTCAGAACTAGCAAACTACAATATTACAATGCTAGGTTTCAGATAAAAATGAAGTATTTCCTACTTTCCCTAAAACATGCTATACAATTTATAGAACATCTGTATTTTCCACTTTGCTTCTCATATAGGTACACATAGATATAGAGAAATATTTGTAATATTATGTTCCATTTCATTTTCTCCTAACATGCTTACGTCTTTTTACATTACACCATGTTTTCCAGACTACCACAGCAGAGCAGCTTCTTGAGTTTTTTAAGCAAGTAGGAGACGTCAGATTTGTTCGTATGGCTGGGGATGAAACACAGCCAACACGCTTTGCTTTTGTGGAATTCTCCGACCAGAACTCTGTGACACGGGCCTTGACATTCAATGGAGTTATGTTTGGTGATAGACCTCTGAAGTAGGTTTAAGTATTGTGAATAGAGTTAATACGGTTTTAAAGTTTATCTCTGTTTATTAAACCGCATTTCTTAAATGAATAACTGGAGAACCCTAATGAAAATATAATAGACCTCATTAGATGTCAGTAAGATCCATCAAAATACAGCATGTCACGCTAGGTTCACACCTGTGCTGGGGACCTGAAAAACGGAAACCCAGTCCGGTTAAAAAGCGGTTACCCGCGGAAACCTGCGGAACCCATAGACTACAATGGGGTCCGCTGGGTTTCCGCCCAACAGACTTTTCTCTCCACATTTTTCGGGCGGAATGGGGGACGGAATCCCCATAAAGAAACCGAGCACTAATGTGAACACAGCCTTAAGGAGTTTTCCGACGATATACATTTATTTGCTGACTGTCTAGCCAGAGCTGACATGTTGGGAAGGGAGAGACAAGCTGTGTTGTTAGTGATTAGCATTAACAGAAAGTGATAGGCAGGGGCAGGTAAATAAAGATAAGACAGCAGGGAGATGAGAGGCAGGCTAAGGAGCTAACCTCTGCTTGTAACTGTAGCAGTATTCAGTGTTTTCTTATTGAATACAAACTTTTTACCAAGGCTCAGTTATAGAGTTGCTGAAGTGATAATTCATCATACACTTTAAGTAAAATACGCCATATCCCTTAATAAAGTATATGAGAAAAATGTATATAAGGCAAGGAGCCAACCTCTGCTTGTAACTGTAGCAGTATTCAGTGTTTTCATGCTGAATACAGCTAAAGCTACATTCACATCTGCATTGGAGTCACTGTTTGGAGACTCCGTAGCAATGAGTGTCCAAAATTGCCGGACGAAAAAGTCCTGCAAATTTGACTTTTTCATCTGGCAGTTTTAATTTAAAAGATTGGGCACCCAATGGATAGTTAATGGGATCCATCGAGCTCTGTATGTGACCTCTGTTGCAGCAGTCTGCTTATCTGTTACTCTGGTCCTCCAAGGTACCAGAACAACAGAGAGGATGATGCTAGTGTGAACATAGCATGGGGAGATGCTTTATGATAGGGCACGTTATATACCATTGCAAAGCTGACTGCATTGAATTCAGTACACTTTCAGCTTTGCTGGTATGTTACCTTGTTGCAGAGATATTGGTACAGTTAGTTTCAGCTACCGATATCACTTCACTGTCAGAGAGGCTGTCCTTACAACACAGCGTCATCACAGGGTGGTGGGGACGCTTTCCTAATGGTACACTTCTATAGTTTTGTACTGTGAAGGGGGAGTTCCTCATGGCCTAGCAATGACACTGAGCTCTGAGGATGGCACCTTTGATAGTTCGGTGATATCGGTATATAGGCATATATGAGAAGTCCTCTTTAAGTAAAATATATCAAATCCCTTAATAAAGTATGTTAGAAAAAATGTTTGTAAGGCTACGGCCCCACGTTGCGGAAATGCAGCTTTTTTTTTTATTGCGATTTTTTGTGCCAAAGCCAACAATGGCTACAAAAGGAATGGGAAATATATATAGGAAGCTCTTAAACGTCTACCTTCTGCTCTATCCACTCCTGGCTTTGGCTCAAAAAACTGCAACAAAATCTGCAACAAAAAAAGCTGTGTTTCCGCAACGTGGGGCCTTAGCCTAATACACTGCCCTATACTATGTTTAAAAAAAAAAAAAAAAAGAGAGAGAGAGAGAAAACACAGGTTTTTATGTGTGGCTAATATCGTCTTTATCACCCCCCCCACAGAATAAATCACTCCAATAATGCAATTGTTAAGCCTCCTGAGCTGACCCCACAAGCTGCTGCAAAGGAACTAGAAGAAGTGATGAAGCGTGTGCGAGAAGCCCAGTCACTTATATCAGAGGCCATAGAACCAGGTATGTGCCCTGCTGCCTGCTCCTAATGGTTCTAGATAGGCATCAGCTATTTTGCTATTTTCTGTTTGTTTCCCACAAGTAAATAAAATATAAAATAAAATATGGGCCTGATCAGTGGCGAAAAACCGATGCTCAGCTTCAAAGTTTTACTGGCGCGCAGAAATGAATAGGAATCCGGAGGATTCTGCCTCAAATTTCTCTTCATTTTCCGCCATGTTAACTTACCCTGATATTATTATTTCCATCTTAACAAATTGCTTCCAAGATAGGAATAACTGCTCCCAAGCCCTGACCTCTATTGCTCCTCTGTGTCTTTACTGTAACTCCCATAAAGGAGAATGGGACCTACGGGACCAACATAGCACATCTGACCTACACTGTTTCCATAGCTAAATGTACTACGCTGTTACAGTGACTCCCATTCACCTCTATGGGAGTTACAGGAATGGCATAGAGCACCATTGCTTGACTTTACCAGTAAGTCCCACCCTAGGGGTCAGCACTTGGGAGTTTTACCCCACACAATCACAATTTTTTGGGTCCTGGTCGATATTAGTGAAAGTAGATACTAAAAATGGCAGTTGACATTTTGGAAGGAGATGGTCATCATGAAAGAATAAAACACTGCTGCTCTGGTTGTTCTTCTTCTGTTCCCTGTCTTGGTAGTGTCTTAGCCTACCTTTTAGTCAGTCATCCCCCTTCTTCTCCTATTATTTGTTCACACATTCAGTAAGAATTTAGGATAAAAGTCAGAAGATGGTGCTTAATGGGGTTAACCAAGAACAACATTTGTCACCGACATACAGGATATGTGTAAATATGATTTCTAGGACTTCTACCAATTACGACAATGGGGCTCCCAAGTATCACCTGGCTATGTCTGTCAGTTCCATAGACAGTAAGTAGAGCCGTAATGTGAATGAATGACTGCCACTTCATGATGATACGGTATTTGGGATTCCCATTCTTGTGATCGGTGGAGAGTAGCCGTGGTTGGAGCTTTAGTCCCTGTACATAAGCCACCTATCCTGTGAGGGTGGGTGATAACTGTTCTTCGTGGGCCAGTTTATTTGGTGCCCCAGTGATTTGCATGTCCTCTGGAACAATGTACTGCAGCAATGTGGAGTACAAACATTACTTTCTTCTCTCGCTTTTTTCTCCTTGTTTCCTCTGCAGACACTTGATTGGCTTTAATAACTGTCAATCAACCAGACAATACACTTTGCTGATGACAAGGACTTGTTCCTATCGGCACTGATACTTGCAGGGGTGGATGGGATACTGTGGACCTTCTAGGGCTGGTATTGGTAGCTTACTGTTCATTGCATTATAAGTGTGTACAGGACTGGGAACAGACTACAACTCTCAGCACTCCTAGCTTGACTGCAATGTGAGTTGTTTTTTCTATAATTTTTAATCCAGATATTCAGTTGTGTTATAATGGATATCACAGGAAAGGTATATTATCTGTCCCTAGTGGGCGGTATAATAGCATGAGGATACAGCTGCATGTGAATGATACTGTATGCATAAGCTTGTTTGTTGCTGATGTATACGGCAGCAGTCAGAAGGCTCAATATTCTCCATATCCTGTGTTATAAAGGTGAGTTCTTCGAGAAAATGAATACATGTGATAGCTGCATTTTAGTATGTTTATTACTGTTTTATCTTGCGCTGTAGTTTTTATGCTTGGGCAGAATTTGCACTGATGTACTGCATCCACTGAACATGGAGCTGGTTTTGATTGCACCTGGCTTTTCCTTCGCAACTCCCTTGACATTTATTTCACTTAGGTGGCTTTTACCCTGCATTTTTTAGTGTCCCTTTGGAGTTTGCCCTGGGAAAACATTAGATGCATATGTAAAATGTATCCATAGACCCCCTATTACCAGATGGAGGACGAAAGGACGCTTGTGCATCGTTTTTTTGCTGCATCAAATAGTGCAGCCTGCAGTGGGAGCCTATGACCATACAGTGGCATCCCTCTGGAGGACACTGCAAAACATAGTATGAACATACCTTTACTGAACTGTGAGTCCACACTGACCTGAACCCAATGTTCCAATATACCTTCACTATAAGGCAAGCCCTAAACTATGAATATCATGCATAATGCCATAAAGGGGCTGTCTTTTTAGGCTATAAGTGGACACATCTATTTAAGGCTAACACTACAGCATTACTTTAACTGCACAACATTAAGTTACCTATGCTTTGTCTGAAGATTTACAGGCACAGTTTAACTGTTAACAAAGACAATTTCCCAGTCATGTCACTGTGTGACTTGCATAGGCACAAGACTTAGATTGACGTCTATGCTGAAAAGGTCACATGCGACTGCAACCAAAAATCCAGCAGGTGTGGATATTTTGATGCTGTCACGTCAACAAGTCCAACTCTTTACATCAATTAATAGGCACTGGTAAACTGATTCCAGCACAGTTGAAATTTTTTTCTCTAGCCCCCACCATTCCCGAGCAATCAGTGCTATTAGTGTTTGTGCCTGATATGCTATTTATGCACTGTATTGTCAGGAGGGCGGTGTCAGGCAGGAGCAGACAAGGGGTGTGATTCTAAACTCTGACACTGGCTGCCTCTGATTGGAGCTCTGAATCACACCCCCTGCCTGGCGGGCTTTGATTGTTTGATGGACAGGACAGAATGAAGTACCTCAGTAATAATAATTATAATAATAATAATAGTCCTTTAATAGTCCCACAATGGGGAAATTCAGTGTGTTACAGCAGCAAAGATAAGATAAGCAGATACAAATACAAAATGTACAAGAATGTTCCAAGGTAAGAGGCATTACATTGATAGTAGACAAACAGACAGGAAGTAGCAGAGGAGGGGGGGGGGGATTTAACAGGCAGAAAGATGTTTCAGTTCTCTGTGTGTAATGATCTCCGCTTAGGTCGGTGTTGGTTGTACAGCCTGACCGCGGTGGGGAGGAAAGACTTCCGATAGCGCTCCTTCTCACACCTAGGGTGAAGCAGTCGGTCACTAACAGTACTACCCAGCGCAATCACAGTCTCATGCATGGGATGGGACTTCTTCTCCCGCATGGAGCTCACCACGGACAGTATCCTTCTGTCACCCACCACCTGCACTGGGTCCAGTGGGCTCCCCAGGACAGAGCTGGCCCTTCTAATCAGCTTGTCAAGTTTATTTCTGTCCCTGGTTGATATACTGCTCCCCCAGCAGGCCACTCCAAAGAAGATGGCTGATGCCACTACCGAGTTGAAGAAAGTCCTAAGAAGTGCCCCCCGGATTCCAAAGGCTCTCAGCTTCCTAAGCAGGTAGAGCTTGCTGTGGCCCTTCCTGTACAGGACCTCCATATGATCTGCCCAGTCCAGCTTATTATTAAGGAGCAAACCCAGGTACTTATAGGTGTTCACAATCTCGATGCCCGTCCCCAGGATGTCCACTGGTTTAGGAGGGCTTCTGCCTTTATGCAAGTCCACCACCATCTCCTTGGTCTTCCCCGAGTTAATCTTCAGGTGGTTCCGGTGGCACCAGTCCACAAAAACCCGGTTCAGTTCTCTGTACTCCCTGTCATCATCGTCTGTGATGAGGCCTACTATTGCAGAGTCGTCAGAATACTTCTGTAGGTAGCAGCTAGATGAGTTGTACCTAAAATCTGCAGTGTACAGTGTGAAGAGGAAAGGGGCGAGAACCGTACCCTGAGGTGCCCCCTTATTACAGATCACGGTACCTGACACACAGTCTTGGGCTCTCACGTATTGAGGTCGATTTGTGAGGTAGTCTAGGATCCAGTTGGAGAGGTGGTGGTCCACTCCAGCAAGGCCCAGCTTGTCTCTCAGTAACCTGGGCTGTATGGTGTTAAAAACACTGGAGAAATCAAAGAACATTATTCTCACCGTGTTCCCTGGTTTCTCAAGGTGAGACAGAGCCCTGTGCAGAAGGTGGATGATGGCATCATCTACCCCAATGCCCGGCCGATAAGCAAACTGGAGAGGGTCCATAGCGGGGCTCACTAGAGGGCGAAGATGTGTGAGAACCAATCTCTCTAAGATCTTCATCAGGTGGGATGTCAGTGCTACAGGTCTGTAGTCGTTGAAGTCCATAGGGTGAGGTTTCTTTGGAACTGGTACCACACAAGAAGATTTCCATAATTCAGGGACTATTTCCTGCCTCAGGCTCATATTATACATATATGTAATTATACCACACAGCTGGTCCCCACAAGTCTTAATTAGCCTTGCACTGATGTCATCTGGCCCTGCGGCTTTCCTCGCCTTGATCTTTTTCATCTCCTTCCTCACCTGGGCCCGTGTGAAAGTCAGACTGTGGTCAGATAAAGATGGATTTCTGGATTTACTGGTCTGTTGGGAAGTAGCCACATGGGGTGAATGAGGTGAAGTCATTGTGGTGGAGGGAGCTGAAGGACATGCTGGGGTGGGAGGAGCTGGTGTGTGATCAAATCTGTTGAAGAATAGGTTTAGTTCATTAAGCCAATTAACATCTGCCTCAATCTGGCAGACAGACTGTTTATGACCCGAAATTGACTTAAGCCCCTCCCAGACCCCCCCTTATGTCTTTTCTTTCCATTTGCTTTTCCATTTTTTCCTTATAACTGGCTTTTCCTTGCCTGATTTGATGCCTCAGCTCCTTTTGTACTTCCCTCAACCCCTCCTTATCTCTTGTCCTGAATGCCATCTTTTTCTCCTTAAGTAGTGTTTTTATATCAGAGTTAATCCATGGTTTGTTATTGGAGAAGCACCTCACCACTTTTGTGGGTACTGTGTTGTCCACACAAAAATTAATGTAGTCCGTTATGCAGTGTGTGAGTCCTTCTATATCTTCTCCATAAGAATCCTGCAAAACTTCCCATGCGGTTGTGTCAAAACAGTCCCTCAGAGCCTCATCACTCTCCTCGGACCATATCCTCACTGTGCGGGTGACAGCTGGTTCTCTACGTACAAGTGGCTTAGACATAGATATAAGTAGATACAAGTAGATCTAGACATTTCCTTTACTCTGAGAGAGATTATTTATTATCATTACTAGAAATCTATAATCAGATCAAATTTGCACAGTAAATGTACAAATGTGATGTAAAGCAGAGTTCACACTACCGTTGGAGTCCGCTGTGAAGGTGTCCGTTAAAAAAAAAATAAACGGACACCTATCATAACGGACCCTAACTGATAAGCATCAGGTAGTGTCTGTTTTTTAATGTCACATACCTCTAGAAAGCCGACAGCGCGCTGAATTCAGCGCACTGCCGGCTTTCCAGGTATGTGCCCCGGGGCTGGAGATATCGGCGGTGTGGAGTTACCTGTTTACTTACTGTTTGAAGGGCGCTGTGAGGAACTCCCTCCCTGCCACTTCTCGTTGGTCCATAGCGCTGTACTGAGGAGGCGTTCCTCACAGCTCAGCGTCATCGCCGGGCAGTAAGGAACGCCCCCTCTGACAGTACAGGGCTATAGACCAGTACAGAGAGAGGGGGCGTTCCTTACAGGCCAGTGATGACGCTCAGCTGTGAGGAACGCCCCCTCATACAGCGCTATGAATGAACAGAACTATCAGGGAGGGCATTCCTCTGACAGTACCCAGCTATAGACGAGAACAGAGAGAGGGGGCGTTCCTCCCAGCCCAGCGATGACGCTCAAGCTGTGAGGAACGCCCCCTCAGTACAAGTCTCTGAACAAAGAGAAGTGTCGGGGAGGGAGTTCCTCGCAGCGCCCTTCTAACAGTAAAACATTACACCGCCGATATCTCCAGCCCCGGGGCACATACCGGGAAAGCCGGCAGTGCGCTGAATTCAGCACGCTGTCGGCTTTCTAGCGGTATGTAAAACCGCATGTGCCTGAGGACACAAAATGTCCTCTAACACTGCTAGTTTTTTTTTTGTTTGTTTCTCCTTTCTGAGCATGCACAGGGAAAGTAAACGGACATAAAATAACGGACAGTAACTGATAGCTTTCAGTTACTGTGCGTTATATGTCTGTTACCCATAGACCTCAATGTTAAAAAAGTAATGGACACTTGCTGTCCGTCAAGAATCCATTTTTTTCAAACGGACAAAAAGTCCTGCATGTAGGATTTTTTGTCCGTGAAAAAATAACGGACTTCTGACGGATTTGGTGTAAACGGACACAATATAAAAACCCATTGAAATGAATGGAAATTTTAACGGATTTCTGACGGTTCAACTAGTGTCCGTAGCTAAAATC
Source organism: Leptodactylus fallax (assembly GCA_947044405.1). NCBI lineage: Eukaryota > Metazoa > Chordata > Amphibia > Anura > Leptodactylidae > Leptodactylus > Leptodactylus fallax. The sequence continues at coordinate 715,590 of CAMRHE010000374.1, read as the reverse complement.
TTGTAACGGACAATAGCCACGGACACTACTGACGGACACCAACGGTAGTGTGAACGCTCCCTAAATTACATTACACATGTTTGTATAGAACACTAAGACAAGGGACTTGCAGTAAACTCAGTGTTATCTTTGTGCTTACATAGAGAAATGCTCGGACAGTGTCTGTTATTTTTCAGCAAACTGCAATTAGTTGACCTGATAATAGCAGGAGATAACAGCTCAGAGAACAAGCACAATCTTGAGAACTCCGTCCCCTCCCCTCCAGAGAACAATGAGTCACCTCATCTTACTTGGATCAGATAAACAGGGGACCAAGGAAACGCTGTGTAAACAATGGGAGGAATAATTTCACATAGCAGGCTAAGGAAGTAGCATTGCTAAAGCAATGTATTTAGGAAAACTCTTGAATTTACATAAGCTACCAGTATAGATAGGATCATTGAAATGGGAATACCCCTTTAAATAGCACATCAGGCACCAAAACGAACTGCTCTTGTTGCTTAGGAACCGTGGGGTCAAGAGAAAAACTTCCAACTGTGCTGGAATCAGTGGAGCATCCTCTAATAACAGATACTAAGAACTTGAATTGGTAGAGGTGGTGAAAGGTCCTCTTCAAGATTGCGTCTCATAAAGTAGCCATATTGACAATCTTTAGATTCTGCAACCAAAGTCGCCTTGTAGCCCTAGCAAAATACTGATAGCTTGTTGATGTCAATGACCACTGTGCAGTGTAACTACAGAGGAATTGCCTGATATCAGGTTCCCCCACAGAGTACAGATGATCGCTGAGACACTTGGTAGTTATGTTATCACTAGACCCATTGAATAAATGTCCAAAACAGATGACCCCTTTAGTCAGTGTCCCCTCAAGTTACAGACTGGAGACTTCAAGTTGCACTTCCTCCAAAGATCTTATTGGATCAGCAAGGTAGAGTAAAGTCCGTGAAGGATTGCTGTTGTTTTTCAGAGAAGTGAATTGTAGTCAGTAGATGTCTTTACACTTGCATGGTAATGAGTAATTCCTGCTGGCAGTTTTACCATGTTTATTTTGCCAGGGTTTGTCTTTTATTGTGTAAGTTCCTTTATTTTATTATGTAATATTTTATTTCCTTTTTTTTTATTTTTATTTCAACAGAAACTGGCAAACCAATTGAAAGAGCACAGAAACTCTCCAGAACTCAGTCCCGTTCTCGTTCCAAGTCCAGATCTAGATGGAAAAGGTCACACTCAAGGCATAGGTAAAAGGATCTTGGTGGAGCATAGGGGTTTTTTGGCTTTTGCCAGTTGGAGTGCTGAAGCGAGTCATGTGTAATGAAAAAGAATCCATTCCTAATTCTGTTAGGAGGCAGCGATGACCGTAGTGTATGCTTAAGACAACTCTGACCATCTTTCTCAAAGTCTTGTTATATATACTAGTTTTTGTGCAAGGTACGGACAAACATTGCAGCAACCACTGCTACATCTGATGCCGTGGTACCCTTCAATATTGTACACCCATTGGCCATCACAGTTGCACAGGGCCTACAGTTGCTGCAACATGTGTCCGTACCCCAACTGTGGGCTTTCCCCATAAGGGACCACTTCTAAAGTGTAATGAATGAATTATTAGAGTTTAATCATTTTGATTTTGTTTCAGAAGCAGATCACGTAACCGTTCACGGTCTAGACATAAGGAACGCAGGAGATCCAAAAGTCCTCATAAGAAACGTTCTAGGTCAAGAGACAGACGCAAGTCCAAAAGTCGATCACGTTCAAGGTATTGTCAGTTCTGAGAAGAATTAGGATCTCTGTGAGATCTCAATCCCATGTACTATATCTGCAGCGACAGCTGATCGTTGGGGGCCAGCAGGTGAACACTTTGAGATTAGCTTATTGTCAGCAGAGAACACCTTTAAGATTAAAAATTGAGGGAAAAAATAGGTCTCTTACTTACACCTGATACTAATTTATTATATGTTAGTACACAAGGTAATTGTTTATGCCCATTCATAGTACAAAATACTGTACTATGTATACTGTACATGGGAAATCACCCATTTAATGTTCCCTAAATGGGTGATGTGCTATGTATAAAAGCAAAATTATTTTGCTGCTGCATAGCCATTTTTGAACATTATGTGTGATGTACAGTAGGTGGCGCTATTAAAAAGGAAAAAAAACCCTCTTTGTTCGTGTACATACTGTATGTTCCTGTGTTTCTCAGTGTCTTTTACATTTTCAACATAATGTCCATGTCTGATTTACTATTTCTACAAGAAGTGCGATAAAATTTTCACTATAATGTTCAGTTTTACATTATTTCAATCTTGTTTCCTGCAGAGAGAAGAAGAGAGAGAAAGACAGAAGCAAAGTGCGAGAAAAAGAGAAAGTGAAAGAGAAAAATGATAGAAAAAAGAAGGAAAAACAATCTAGGAGCCCCTCCAAGGTTTATTCCTCCACCAGGAAGTCTCGAAGCATTAGCAGGTTAGACCTTATGTTCACGTCTTCTGCTTGTATGTTGGACTATATGCCCCACTGCGTTTTCTGTTGCAGACCGGCTCCTGCGCGGCAAGATCGCCTTATGAAGGCTTCCAGGCCTGCAATAGGATTATTACTATTGCGGATGGTCTATGATCAGCCGCAATAGAAACATACCGAAAGTCCTATAGTCCCATAGACTGCAATACAGTTGTATTGCAGTCTATGGGACTTGCAATCAGAGTATTACAGGTTCAAGCCCCCTAGAGGGGCTAATAAAACAGTAATAAAAAAAAAGTTTAAAAAAAATATAAAAAAACAAAAAAAAACTAAAAGGGCAAATCACCCCCCCTTTCCCTAGAATATATAAAACAAAAACATTACTGTGAAACAAATACACATTAGTTATCCCTGTGTCTGAAAACGCCCGGTCTACAAACTTATAAAATTATTTTTTCCATACGGTGAACGCCGTAGCGGGGGAAAAAAAAATGAAAAGTGCAGAACTGCAGTTTTTTTTTTTACTGTTTCACAACTGATAAAAATAAATATAATAAAAGGGGGTCACAGTGATAGACATTCCCGAAAATGGTATAACTAAAATGTACACCTGGCCCCGCAAAAAAAGAGACACCCTATGCATCTCCGTACACACAAGTATAAAAAAGTTACGGGTGTCAGAATATGGTGACTTTTAGAAAAAAAAAATTTTTTTGAAAAGTTTTAAATTTTTGTTAAGGGGTTAAAATGTAAATAAAATCATATACAGTACAGACCAAAAGTTTGGACACACCTTCTCATTCCAAGAGTTTTCTGAGAAGGCATCAAAACTATGAATTAACACATGTGGAATTATATACTTAACAAAAAAGTGTGAAACAACTGAAAATATGTCTTATATTCTAGGTCAGGGGTCGGCAACCCCCGGCACGCGTGCCAAGAGTGGCACGCGAGGCTTATTTCCCTGGCACGGCAGCGGTGTGTTCACATATGTCCGGCGCAGCTATCTGTTTCCCTCCGGCGTGATGCACAAAAGCTGGAGGGAAACTGATGCCAGGACGGATCCCATAGTTTTCTATGGGATCGGTTCTGGCACAAGAGGCATCAGTTCTGGCGCTATATTTGTGCCTCAGCCGGATGGAAAAACGTTACCTGCAGCGTTTTTCCATCAGGCTTCCTTAAAATTTCATTAGTGCCGGGTGAAGATGGATGCGGCATCACCCGGCGTCTGCACAGTCTATGTACTGTAGTGAAGCCAGTAATTGCCGGCTTCACTACTGTACCTGAGTGAATTGCTCAGGATTGGTTAAAGCTATAAAGAAAAACTTGGATTCATTTTAAAGATGAGAATCTCCTCTTTAAAATGATTCCAAGATCACCATGATCGTCCTTAAACATCCTGAGCGATTCGCTGGTGAAAACGATGTTCGGCATTGAAATCCCAATGCAGATCTCAATTCCCGACATCGTTTTAACAGTGAATCGCTCTGAATGTGTAAGGTCAATCATGGAGTTCTTGGTATCTTTTTAAAGATGAGATTCTCCAGTTGCATCTTTGTGACCCTAATAGATCCTTAGAAATGGGGCTCTAAAAGTGTCCCCCCCCCCTCCTGTGTCAGGCAGCATCTTAGAGCTAAGGAAGGAGGGGGAGGAGGGAGCTGCAGAGACAATGATAACTCATCATTGTCTGTGCATAAGCTACAGATGAGGGGGGGGGGGGGGTAGCAGAGACTTCTGTCCATGTTATCCCCTCTCCTATCAACTCGAGAGCATACTGTACTTTTGCTCTCTGATAGTCACATAGAGGGATAATGTAACACCCCTCTGAGCCTAATCACATAACCAGGAAATTATTGGCGCTGTGACCCAGACATTTACCATCGTCCAGGTCGCAGTGCCAAAAGTGTTGCACCAAACACTTACACAACACATGCACAAAGTCACCAATAAAGTTTACATTTTTTCACTGTCTCTGTCCTGTCCATACCTGATCTTTATAGAGTAAAATACTCCACCCGCCTCTCTAGTGATATCTGTTACACGCTAAAATAATAGTAATAGCAATTATCACTAGTATTATCACCATAATACCGTGAGCAAGGGTCGCTATGTGACATAATACCGTGTGCAGGGGTCGTCAGACTTACAATTATTGACCGGCACTCCAAGTACCTCAACTTTGATTTTTTTAATCGAAATTGGCACGACGAACAAAAAAGGTTGCCTACCCCTGTTCTAGGTTCTTCAAAGTAGCCACCTTTTGCTTTGATTACTGCTTTGCACACTCTTGTCATTCTCTTGATGAGCTTCAAGAGGTAGTCACCTGAAATGGTCTTCCAACAGTCTTGAAGGAGTTCCCAGAGATGCTTAGCACTTGTTGGCCCTTTTGCCTTCACTCTGCGGTCCAGCTCACCCCAAACCATCTCGATTGGATTCAGGTCTGGTGACTGTGGAGGCCAGGTCATCTGGCGTAGCACCCCATCACTCTCCTTCTTGGTCAAATAGCCCTTACACAGTCTGGAGGTGTGTTTGGGGTCATTGTCCTGTTGAAAAATAAATGATGATCCAACTAAACGCAAACCAGATGGAATAGCATGCCGCTGCAAGATGCTGTGGTAACCATGCTGGTTCAGTATTCCTTCAATTTTGAATAAATCCCCAACAGTGTCACCAGCAAAGCACCCCCACACCATCACACCTCCTCCTCCATGCTTCACGGTGGGAACCAGGCATGTAGAGTCCATTCATTCACCTTTTCTGCGTCGCACAAAGACACGGTGGTTGGAACCAAAGATCTCAAATTTGGACTCATCAGACCAAAGCACAGATTTCCATAGGTCTAATGTCCATTCCTTGTCTTCTTTAGCCCAAACAAGTCTCTTGTGCTTGTTGCCTGTCCTTAGCAGTGGTTTCCTAGCAGCTATTTTACCATGAAGGCCTGCTGCACATAGTCTCCTCTTAACAGTTGTTGTAGAGATGTGTCTGCTGCTAGAACTCTGTGTGGCATTGACCTGGTCTCTAATCTTAGTTGCTGTTAACCTGCGATTTCTGAGGCTGGTGACTCGGATGAACTTATCCTCTGCAGCAGAGGTGACTCTTGGTCTTCCTTTCCTGGGGCGGTCCTCATGTGAGCAAGTTTCTTTGTAGCGCTTGATGGTTTTGGCCACTGCACTTGGGGACACTTTCAAAGTTTGCCCAGTTTTTCGGACTGACTGACCTTCATTTCTTAAAGTAATGATGGCCACTCGTTTTTCTTTACTTAGCTGCTTTTTTCTTGCCATAATACAAATTCTAACACTCCATTCAGTAGGACTGTCAGCTGTGTATCCACCTGACTTCTGAACAACACAACTGATGGTCCCAACCCCATTTATAAGGCAAGAAATCCCACTTATTAAACCTGACAGGGCACACCTGTGAAGTGAAAACCATTTCAGGTGACTACCTCTTGAAACTCATCAAGAGAATGCCAAGAGTGTGCAAAGCAGTAATCAAAGCAAAAGGTGGCTACTTTGAAGAACCTAGAATATAAGACATATTTTCAGTTGTTTCACACTTTTTTGTTAAGTATATAATTCCACATGTGTTAATTCATAGTTTTGATGCCTTCAGTGTGAATCTACAATTTTTATAGTCATGAAAATACAGAAAACTCTTGGAATGAGAAGGTGTGTCCAAACTTTTGGTCTGTACTGTACATTTGGTATCCCTGGAATCGTACCAAAACATAGAATACAGGTGACGTGTCATTTTGACTGCAGAGTGAACGCAGTAAAAACGAAGCCTGTAAGAAAGTCGCACAAGTGCACTGTTTCTTCAAATCCACCCCATTCTGAATTTTTTTCCAGCTTCCCAGTACATTGTACAGAATAATAAATGGTAGCATCATGAAGAACAATTTGTGCCGCAAACATTAAGCCCTCATATGGCTCTGAGAACAGAAAAATAAAAAAGTTATGGGGTTTAGGAGGCAGGGAGTCAAAAGCGAAAATCAAAAAATGTCACCAGCGGGAAGGGGTTAAAGTTTCACCTGCCAGACAACCACTTTGAAGCTATTGTTGTAAAGTCTCTTTGTTGCAGGGAGAGGCGTAAAAGGAGGAGTCGAAGTCTTTCCAAATCACCCAGGAGTTCCAAATCTGGAAAGAAAGTTTCCAGATCTCCTTCACCTAGAAGGTAATATTCCTTCAGATGTTACTTGTTTGTGTTTGGTAGAGTTATTTTGGATATTTCCATATGGCTGGACATGATATATAATCTGGACTACGTCAGGAAAACAGTGGTGTTTGGGTTTGGGTTAACATGTAGAAAACTTGGAAACGCTGTGTACTTTATGATTTACAGAAGGAAATACAGCTGTATGATGTCCGATGTATCCAACAGTCACTATAAACCAAAAATATAGCACTTGCAAAACAGTTTACAATAGGCAACAGTTACCTGCACTTTCCTTTCTAAAAACTTGAAAAGGGGAAAAGGACGTCGCTCCTGCCCATTAACTGCAGGATCTGTAGTGTCGGAGCTGAATCGTATCTTGGGAGTCAAGCCATAGCCCCCACAATTTTTGGAATTTGGCAGGGCACCCTCTGTGATGGTAAACTGAGATATGACCATATTAAAGGGAGTCTGTCAGCAAAACCAGCATATCATATCAGCCCAGCCCAGCTCCACAGGTAGATAGGTCAGGGTCACATGAATCTAGTGGTGTTTTCCCCTTGTGAATCGCTGCCTCTGGTGCTGAGTTATCGCTGACAGACTTCCTTTAGTACATGTGATTTATACTTTTATGTTCGCAGTATTATTTATTTATTTTTATTTTTTTTAGTTGCAAATTTATAATTTTCTTGTTTTCTTATTTAAAACAGGAAGGAGAAGAAAAAAGGGAAAGAATGGGAACACAGCGGAGACAGAAGGGAGAGTGAGCGCTCCTCATCCAAGAAAAATAGCAATAAAGACAAAGAAATGAGGGAATCGTTCGATAAGTATAAGATAAGGGTAAGCGCTGCATTTTTTTGTGAGTACAGCTATTGTCTGTTTGTAGCTGAAATTGCACAACTGTTCACCTCCACTGAACTGATCACGGAGGCCACAGTAATCCTGTAATGTCATTTCACCTGCGTGTCATATGGCGCTCCAATACTGAGCGCCTGTAACACATCTGTTTCTATCTCCACTAATATTCTCTTCAGAAATATGAGCCGATGGAGTGCAGGATTGGATATTACAGGTGCAGTCTGTGTACATCGGAATTTTTTAGTGCTGGTACACCTCTGACTTTTATAGTTGAATTAACATCTACAATAGATGTCATTGACTTAGAGACATCTAAAAGAAGGGATAAAATATTATGTCTTGCAGCCTCAGCAAGGGAACATTAGGATAGTTATCCTGCAGGGTTGTAGGACGTGGAAAGTTGGGTTTCCTCCAGTTTTGTTGTTTCTGGGAAGTTTCTCATCTGTTTCATTTGTTCCCTAATTCAATGTAAGTGCTGTATGTGGATGAGGAGTAAAGAGGACAATTTATCTGTTTTTATGCATTAATTGCCCAAAATCAGGTGCGTGTTCTTTGATAAATGGTGCAATCTATTCCACACATTCTGTTTTCCTTGATGGGGTTCGGGTAGTCGTAACATTTTTTTTTTTTTTTCTTTTCAACTGTTTATTTTAAAAGTTTTTGTCATACAGAGAGAATAACAATATACAAGAAAAATAAGATAACTGAAGGTAACAAACATAGGACAGACGGGGATTACTCAGCATTCTCAATAAATTACAAGGCTTTAAACAAACTGGCCAGAAATGGCCCCAAAAAGGCCAAGGAATCTGACAACAAACAGGGGTAGACAAGACAGGAGGACAGAAGGGTGACAGAAGGACATCCAGGAAGTAAGGGGCCACACAACAGCCGTATCAGAGAGGTCGGGCTGCCCAGAACTCATCCCACGGTTTCCAGATCAGGCAGAACCTCTCCTCCTCATTATTAAGAAGGGCCGTCAGGTACTCCAGGGAGCGCGCATCTTTTATCCTAGCGTATAACTCCTCCAGGGCCGGGGGAGCTGGTTGCCGCCAGTGTTTAGCAATCAGACATCTAGCGGACGTAAGGAGGAGCAACAGGAGCTGGAGAGCGGACCTGCGCAAAATATCAGTGGGGGGGAGGTTGAGAAGGTAAGTCCTAGGGGACAGGGGAAGGCTAACACCCAGGACCCCTTCCAGGAGACCCCGGACCTGGCGCCAATAATGCTGGAGCAGGGGGCAGTTCCAAAAGAGATGGAAAATGTGTGCGGGACGGGTGCCACACCACCAGCAGCAGTCCGGGACATTCTTGTCAAAAGAGTGAAGTGCAGCTGGGGTATGATACCAATGCATCAACATCTTAAAAATATTTTCTTTTTGTGTAACACATCTAGAAGTCCTGGGTGCTCTACTCCATATGAGGGACCAATTGTTACTCGAGATGGGTGTCCCCAAATAGTTCTCCCACCGTGACATATAGGTATGTTGGGGCAAAGCATCTGGGGTGGGATTCGAAAGAAGGCGGTATATATCAGAAATAAGCCCTGTTGTCCCAACACCCGTTTTACAAAGTTTCTCAAAAGCGTAGGGATGGGTGCCGTGGGGCCTTGAAAAATAGAGGAGGCCAGATGGGAGACCTGGATATACGTGAACTCACTGGGCTGGGGCAGGCCAAATCCGGACTGGAGATCAGCAAATGGTAAAAGAGCCCGGGTCCTATAATCAATGATGTCAGCGTACCGAAAAAGGCCCGCTCTCAGCCAAGGACCCGCTACCGGCCCAGTGAGTCCAGGCGGGTAATTAGGGTGAAGAAGGAAAGCGGTCATGGAGGAACACGAGGAGGAGAGGGGGGAAACGGGATACACGTGTGTGCCATAGGGACTGACAAGGCACTCCTGGGGGGGGGAGTGAGGACCAGTCCAAAGCAGGGAATTAGGATGTTGTGGAGCAAGCCACAGCTTCTCGATCTCCCAGAGTAAGCCTGGAGGGTGGACCAAGTCGGGACCCTGCGTAGGTGGGCCGCCCAGTAGTATAAAACTAAATTGGGGAGAGAAAGGCCACCTCTCTCCCTAGCAGTCATCATAAGCTGCCTAGAAAGCCTGTGTCTCCCTCCAGCCCAAACAAATCGGAGGATTGAGCCCTGCAGCGCCCGGAGGTCCCTAAGGGGCACCGGGACTGGGAGGGTCTCAAAATAATAAAGCAGCTTAGGCAGGATAGAGATCTTCACTGCGTTGATCTGGCCAAAGAGAGACAGAGGCAGTGCCAACCACTTAGTAAGGAGGGCCCGAATATGTCTAAAAAGGGAGGGGAAATTTGCCTGGTATAATTGGGAAAAGGATCCAGTTAAATATATGCCCAAGTATTTTAGCGAGGAGGACTGCCATCTATACCGAAAGGCGGCCTGAAGGCCAGCCAAGCTAGACGGGGGAATTCGAATAGGTAAGGCCTCTGTCTTTGAAGTATTGACCTTATAACCAGACAGACGGCCAAAGCGGGAAAGGAGGCCATGGAGGTTGGGAAGGGATACATGGGGGTTAGTAAGGGTCAGGAGGATATCAGCAGCAAACAGGGAAAGCTTAAATTCTCGATTGCGTACACGAACCCCCGTAATATCGGGGCTCAGACGGGTGGCCGCCGCCAGTGGCTCAATACAAGTTGTAACATTTATTGCATACACTACTGATCGCATGCAGTAAGGATGAATAAAATAAATTTTGCGCCATTTTGAAAGAGGTGCAGAAGCACACAATTATTTTCCTGTATCTTCAGAAGGAGACCGAATTTACATCTATGTTGTGATTCCCTTTTAGGAGCTTTTATTACGGATCCCATAAAAAGTGCCAGACAAGATAGCACTGGCTTCATGACGAATCCTGAGCATTTATAGTGTGCTTCATGGGACACCATTGGTATCCATCATGTGCCAGATATGGCACCTCCCTAATTTTTGATGCTCTACCCTGCCTTCTCTAGACCTCCAGCAGTGCAGTAGAGGTGTCATTTAACCCCTCGGCTTCTGCTGACTCTGACAAGTGAGCTGGAGAAAACGGGAAATGTTAGCCTATTGTAGTCAGTGTGAAAACTAAAATAAGGTTTCTTTTTCATGTGGATTGGATTGTCACCTAAAATAACACAAACAAAAACCCCACCAAATATTAAAAACTGAAACGTCCCCTTGCTTTACTTATAGGAAAAGGATTACGTAAAGGATGATTTGGATACTGTGAATGAAGACAATGATGAAGGGGATTCTCAGCACAACGGGAACTGTACAGTGACTGAATACAGCAAGTCAAGGAAAACAGAAGTGGCTTAATCCTATCCACGGCCCCTGGATCTTCAGAGAAAAACTCAAAGCCAAAATTCTAGATGTGTTCCACAATGGTTCATTTGGTTCCATGATGAACATAGACGTGGGCATTACGTGGTGTCTGTGATAGAACTTTTTTGTTTTTGGTAAATTTGGTTCACTACAGTGTTGGCTAGTATATGGACTAGTTGCCTAAAGAAGGTAATTTTAAAGCTGAGTCATTTCCATCAAGTATTGACACTTTGTACAGTATATGTCAAATTTGTCAGTATGATATATATATTTTTTTTTCTTTATTTTTTACTTATATCGCTGTTCACCTCTGTCAGAAAGTTGCAGATGCTGACAGTGATCACTGCCGGTAACACACACATGTAGATTTTATTTTTAACATTGTAATGGATGTGCGGTGTGAGCAACGCTCCTAACTGTGTGATAGAGATTTTTTTTTATTAGCTTATCAAATATTCCCTCTAAACTCAGAAACTGACGACTAATAACTGTTCACACCACAGTTTTACTACTAAAAGCAATGACACAATGTATTTTTACTTTAGATTTTTCTCTGTAATACAGCAAAGTTTTGTATATAACACTACTTACAGTTGTGTCCATCCTTACCTTGGCTCCAATTTGTTTAGGAAATCCAATTTCTCATTAAATCAATTCAATACAGTGTCACAACATGCTAGCAAAACCTTTGATCGGCCCCAATTCACTACACAACCACTGGGTTGGCCTCACCTAGAGATATACAGGATAGACATCACGTGACAGAGTATCACACAATCATGTTTTTTTGTTCTTTTTAGAAAGCTGGTCTTCTTATGCCACTCATTTTGGGATATGCTGAGCCAAGAGGAAAGCTAGGAAAGGACCCATTTGTATCATGCAGGATTGTCATTCTCGTGTTACAGCTATATATTTTCTATATTTGGCAGTCACCCTTTTATTAGAAGATCTTGCAGTTTTATTTTATTGGAACTAGGATTTTTTTAATCAGCAGTAGCAAAAAGTGGACTCTTGTTACTGCGCTCTTTCTTCCACCTAACTTCTCCGAGCAACTTCATAGGTTCAAGTAGGTCGGCTGGTCTGAGAAGGTTGTGGTGCTGTTTTTCTTCATTACATTAGAGCACAAAGTAAAACTTCAGTGCCTTGTAACAGTGTGGCATGTTGTTTTACATGACTGCTTCTTGTAAGGGACATTGCACACTTAGAGCTCATGACCTAATGTTAGTAAATATCCTTCATTAAACTGGTTTCTTTGTATATTTGTGGTGCTGTTTGCTTAGTTTATAAATTATTGCAATAAACAAACACCACACACATCGGTTGCTATTAGACCTCACAATCTCAGTTCCAAATTAACTTATCAGTAGGCTTTAGAGTGTAGGAGGAAACCCTTGTACCTGGAGTAAACACAGGGAGAACGTGAAAACTCCATACACGTTTCCCTTGGTTGGGGTGAAACCCAGGACCCATTTGTTGCAAGGCATGGATGCTAACCACTGAGCCACTGTGCTGCAATAATATATAACCATGGTCTGCTCTTTCAGTTAACACATCTCAGTATATCATAGAAGATCTGCTTGGACAAGCAGTACATGTGTAATGAAGTGGCACAAGGGAGAAAACCACTGCCAGACTCTGGTGGCGGCTTATGTCACAGAGGATGAAAGGATCGGACAGTTAGATTTCGATCCTTATCTTTAACTATATCCGTCATAGGGGAAGTGTCGGGAGACTCCCATACACATTAGTTGGTTGAATGAAATTGACAAGTTCAACCACCTTAAATCTAATGTGTATGGGCTGATCTAGTAGTTTGGCTAATACCAGAATGTATAATTCTGCCAGGTTATTTTCAGATTAGTTGCACCTGCAAACTACAATATCTGCTGGTGTATGTGTTTGTGCAGGTTTAGTAGCTGTATTGGGCATGGCTGATGTCATCGGCAGAACTTTTTGAAGAAAAATGCAGAATTTTTTTTGATTTTTGTATGCCTCTTCTACTTACTGACCTTTATACAGCAATTAGTAAGTGCAGAGTCACTTTGATCTTAGTGATCCATTGATAACTGTGGTAAGAATGAAAACAAGAATGCAACAATTTGGAAATCTTAAATAACCATATTTTATTCACAATAGAATCCATATCAGAAGTTGAAAGGTAAATATTTTTCTACTTCATTTGAAAAAAAAATTATTTGATGGCAGCAATACATCTCAAAAAAGTTGGGATAGGGTTAACAAAAGGCTGGAAAAGTGAAAAGTAAGTGATCCAGAAGAAAAACTAGAGGGTCAGTTTTCAAATAAGTCAGACTATAAATAAACATAGCATGTTCAGAATCTCACAGAAGCAAGGTGGTCAGAAGTTTACCAATCTGAAAAACTGTGTCTAATAATTGTGGAACAATTTCAGAAAATTGTTCCTCAATGTGAAATTGCAAAGACTTTGAATATCCCACCATCTACAGTACATAATATCATAAAAAAATTCAGAGAATCTGGAGAAATCCATGTGTACAAGGGACTAAGCCAATGGTCAGTAGTGGATGCTCGTGATCTTTGGGCCATCAGGTGGCACTACAATAAAAACAGGCATTAATAGGTAATGCAAATCGCGGCATGGGCTCCGGAATACTTCCAGAAATCAGTGAACAGAGTTCTTAGTGCAATCCACAAATGCAAGTTAAAGCTGTATCACGCAAAGAAGCCATCTTATATCAACCCAATCCAGAAACGCTTGTTTAAAATAGACTGAGGCAAAATGGGAGACTGTTCTGTGGTCGGATGAAATAAGTTATGAAAATTCTTTATGGAAACCACAAATACCGTGTCCTACAAACTCAAGAGGAGAAGGACTATCCAGCTTCTCAGTGCACAGTACAAAGGAGTATCTCTGATGGCATTCGTGCCTATGACATGGGCAGCTTACACATCTCAAAAGATACCATCAATGCTGAGCAGTATATAGAGGTTTTAGAACAACATATGCTCCATACACACAATGTCTCATACAGGGAAGGCTTGCATATTTCAGTAAGACAATACTAAACCACATCCATCACAACAGCATGGCTTCTCAGAAGAGTCCGGGATCTGAACTTTTCTGTCTGCAGTCCTAACCTTTTACCAACAGAAGACATTTGGCGCATTATGAAAGAAAAAAAAATCAGGCAAAGACGACCCAGGACCCAGCAGCTAGAATCCTACATCCAACAAGAACGGGGCAACATTCTTCTTCCAAAGAACCAGCTATTGGTCTCCTCACTTCCCAGACATTTACAGACTGATGTAAGAAGAGGGGGATACTACAATGGTAGATATGGCCATGTCCCAAATTTTTTGAGATGTGTTGCTGCCATCCGTTTCTAAATGAGTTAATTTTTTTCAAATGAAATTGGAAAATGTCTCATTATCACCTTCTGACGTGTATTTTGTGTTCTATTGTGAATAAAATATGGTTCTAATTTACTGCATTTACATTTTACAGAGAGTCCAAACTGTTCTGGAATTGGGGTTGTATAATCTCCAAAAACTGTTTTCAAAAAGTATCTATTCTTGTCTATTTTAAGATCATATTCCACCTACCCAAACCACAATGAACAAAAAGTATGCAAGAAAGTCATAATGAAGTTTAAAAAAGTTTATTATCACAAAGACTGATCATTATGATCTAAAATCGGAAAAGTATGGTTAAACGTAGGCACAAAAGGTGGTGGTTAGGTTTCATTGTATACATGTAACTATACAGTAATATCACAAAACAATAATGAACAAGTCATATTACTGTATTGTAAAAATTCAAGTACCACAAATGGCAGAGGATGTTAGTTGGTAATCTTAAGCATTAGAAAAAGTTATCTGATGAATAGTCCACAAATGACACCACTTTGGTTCTGTCTCTATTCCCAACTGGACATTGTTGGGTATTTTTTATTTTACTTGGGGAAAACAAGCTTAGTAACTAATCTGTCTTTTCCTGCTGTAGCTCTGACTGTTCAGATTGCTTGCTCAATATTAGCACAAGCTCACCAGGACGTCGGAGCCCTGCTTTCAGCTTTACAGAAAATATTAATTGATTATAAACTTAAAGGAGAACTTTCACCTACTCCTTCTCCTTGTATCCTTAAATAGGTTCTGCTCCACTGACTCTGGTGCAGTTGGAAATTTTTCTCTAGATCCCACTGTTCCCGAGCAGTCATTGCTGTCAATTTTTGCAGCTATGCTCTTTGCTATGAAGTGGGTGGTCCCTGTCTGTCTGCTTCAAACTTAGGACCACCCACCTAACAGTAGAGAGCATAACTGTGCTTAAACTAAGAGAAATTATTGCTCAGGAACGGTTGGTACAATTCCAACTGTGCTGTAATTGGTGAAAGGATGTCTACTGAAGGAGGCAAAGTGTTAGTGGAGGAGGTGAAATGCCCTCCTTAAAGCACATATAATCAGACATGTACTAGGCATACTAATAAAATGGACACTTACATTTACACGGCAACTAATGAAGAAATGATATCTTCTCTGGGGCTAGAAAATAACATTTATTGGTTTTCATTTAGACAGTGACTACTGCATCTAAGAGGTTAGAAGAAAGATGGGGTTCCCTCCGTTTCCCCCCACCACATTAAGCATGGTGCCAAGATTGTCTTTGCAGCCTGGGTCGTTCTGAAGACATCACGGTATGCCTGCCATGCCAGTATTTCTATTAAGCCCAGCCTTTGCCATCCTTGAGATGGATCATCAATATCTGAGTGGTGAAGGATCCAACACCAGACACCGCTGCAGATCATCTGATGTCACCACCCATGGAGTCAGAACTACACAACATAGGTCGCTGGTCGCATCCACAGTGTAGTGACCATGTTCTGTTACTATTCAATTTTCCATGCTACGTAGAAGAAGAAATATGATGGGTTTCCTCATGGTAGAAAGGCTGTGACCTTGGTATTAGTAATGCAGGGTAATGTTAGCTAATTCAGCTATGGATAAACTGATCTTTCTGAATGTAAGTGTAGAGCAGTGAAGGACATTCTATAATGCATAATATCAGGAAATTTTGGGATAGCACAATGCACTAGATCTATTACTAGGCCCAAGACTTGCTACTTCTGTACTGCTGTAGGCTGTTGACGTTGATAGCTGGTGGTTTCAGGCACCCTTTGGAATACTTTGAGGACTGACATCATGCTGGTGTAATCTTCTACCTTTGCTCCATAGGCATGAGTTGTCCTTTGATGGTTATATGTTTTCTGCAAGACACCTTTGTCCATTTCCTGGACTCTTGACCCTGATGTCTGTTGAGTCACCTCCACACCAAGCTGGTCAAAACAGGACTCTTCTTCATCAGATGGCGGTGAGTGCATGAGCAAAGTCTGTAAAGTAAAACAGGGACACAATGTGGGAAATTTATGTAGTGCTTCAGATATATCTCAATTTATTTTACAATGAGATGAAATTTGGCTCTCATCCATTGCATCTCTAGCACCACCTATTGAAGAGCTGCCCTACAAGTCAATGTCCAACCCTCTAACAGGCCTTGCAATATGACATAGAATATCAGCTATACTTGAGTCTTACTGTAAGGAAAACACCATATTAGAGACTGATTTGGATTCTAAATTATGCTGCAAGCTCTGATACAGGGTTGGATATAGGGTAGCTATCCAATAGGTGGCACTAGAGAACCGGTTTTCTTCCACCTTGGTGAGAACTAATTTGAATATCCTTTTTACTAGGAACACCTGGCCTATAAGGGCATGTTCACATGTCCATGTGCTACACAGACGGCACACGATTTTAATGATTTTAAGGCTAAGGATTCACATGGCAAAACACAGCTAGCGTTTTTCACTGAGTTTTTGCAGTGTTTTCTCTACTTTTTTCCTTCCCCTATTCAATATATAATTAAAACGCTCACAGCTAAAATTGACTTGCTGTGGTTTTTTTTTTAAAAAAAACGCATGTTTTTGAAAATGCAGCTTTTTTTTCCAGCAACATGTGGATTAGATTAATGAAATCTCATTCACTTTACTAATACTGTAAAAGGCAACAGCCAAAAATGCTGCGATTCCGCTACGTAGGGCCTTAGCTTTAAAGGGCATTTGCAAATATCCATTCTGTTTCATGGACTGTTGGTCCTTGGAAGTAAGATGGAGACCTGCTTTATTATGGTCCATTTTGCAGAGCAATCACATCCATTAAAGTCTTTGGGTCTGTAAAAATCAATGACGGCACACAAATGTCATGTGCGGTTCATTTTTCATGGATCCAAGAGGTTGCAAAGTATAGAAATTTTAAAAAAAAATGGTTGATCAGTTGAACAGATCACCCACAGACAATGCATGTCCAAACAAATCAGTAGGACTGAGTACTGTACTGTACATGTACAATACGCATCCATGAAAAACGGACATGTGAATAAGCAATTAGACACCACAAGAAGAGACCGTACTCCCTATACAATGAGTATTTGCTGCTAGTTTGCTTACATACCTTTGTACCAACTGCTTCACTGATTCTGACAATGTGGCTATGTTTAGGATTAGGAATTTTTGGAAAATACCAGTTCTTTGCCCTGTGTAAAAACAAATATATTGCAGATGTTGGGTTTAATATAGCAAGTCTAATACTTTTATTGAGTTTCACATGACATAACATTGCTGTTACATTTTTATTTATTTTTTAATAAGTAACTATATCTTTCTATCCAAGTATCCAGCATGGATGGTCCGTATACATGTATACGGTATACAACAGGGGACTGTGAGTGGATACGACCACCGTGTCTGTTCTCACTTTCATACATCCAGATTTTGGTATGCCTGGATTATCAGAGAGATTAAAGTGATGAAAAAAATTGTGTCCTTGTTGACATCACCATAGTCTCTGTGCAGCAATATGACGGGTGTTATGTTAGGGCTTTGGTGGATAAAATGTCATTCTATGGCTGAGCTTTACATCAGAATCCCATTGCAAATACCACATTATGTTATTAATCTGAGATAATCCATCTCCAGTCATTGTGCAGAAACCTGGGGACGATTCTGAGCAAAATATAAAATAGTCATTTACAAGTTAAGTGCTTTAATTCTTAAGATCCAAAATTATATTCTAGACACAGGCGGAAAAATCCTGTAGTGCTTAGTATTACAATGTGGAGAGGTCTCATTTTATCGGGTTCTCGGCTTTTAATTTAGCATGCTCCACGACCATGCTAAATTGCTCAAATTGCCCATCATTGCTCAACTTGATTTATATGGACAGCAGTGTAAATTATGTAAGAGTACAAGGATAAAGATTGCCGGTATTCATAGAATATTCTACATTTAGTATAGCCTAGGATTTTCTAGGATTAAGATATTGATAACCTAACCTAAGGATAGGCCACCAATACCAGATTGGTGGGAGCCCAAAACCCGGTGCCCCTACCAATAACAAGAGCTGCTGGGCGAGAAGTAGCACAGTGTACAGAGCTGGAACAACACAACAGTGTACACTTGGAGGAATTTGATGCAACCTTCTTCTCCAAATTTTGATTCAACGACAGAAAACCAAAGCAGAGCATTGGCTTTCTGCTTTGGGGGTGCATGATGAACAGACTAAGACACAATGGGGCTAGTCAGTGGGAGCCTCATGCTCCGGGTTATGTAACTACAGAATCCGCAGGAAGATCAAGCAAGATGCTTTTTTATGAGTGTCCTGAAAAAACAAGTATCCGTCGCTGCGTCTCATTGAAAACAATAGAAAGAAGATTCCAGCTTGAATTTGGAGTTGATTTTGAGGTGGAATCCGCCATGAAATTCCTCCATGTGAACAGCTCCTTATTGTTCAAACACAGGTGACTTGAAGTCCTTGGCAAACATACCTGTGAACGGTACAGGCACAGACTTTGACTAGTATGACCGCACTGATGATCAGCCCAGCACAAGTGACAATTATAATGAATCGGAGTTCTGCCTCACCTGAAAGAGATGGCAGAAGTGAATAGAGACCAAGTACTTACTTAGACTGCTCCAGTTTATTGATACGTTGTATACAGTTATGGCTGGTAGATGTGGGGCAACCGCGGGCCACTCAAGTTAGGGCTACCTTCAAATATAGATTTTGCATGACTTTTTGTCTTGAAAAACAAAAAGTGCCAAAAAAGTTTGCCACAAGCCACCTGGGAGACACACCAAACATGTAGAAGAAGGTGCTCTGGTCAGATGAAACCAAAATCCAACTTTTTGGCCACAATGCAAAACGATATGTTTGGCGTAAAAGCAACACAGCTCATCACCCTGAACACACCATCCCCATTGTCAAACATGGTGGTGGCAACATCATGGTTTGGGCCTACTTTTCTTCAGCAGGGACAGGGAAGATGGTTAAAATTGATGGGAAGATGGATGGAGCCAAATACAGGACCATTCTGGAAGAAAACTTGTTGGTGTCTGCAAAAGACCTGAGACTGGGACGGAGATTTATCTTCCAACAAGACAGTGATCCCAAACATAAAGCAAAATCTACAATGGAATGGTTCACAAATAAACGTATCCAGGTGTTAGAATGGCCAAGTCAAAGTCCAGACCTGAATCCAATCGAGAATCTGTGGAAAGAGCTGAAAACTGCTGTTCACAAATGCTCTCCATCCAACCTCACTGAGCTCGAGCTGTTTTCCAAGGAAGAATGGGCAACAATTTCAGTCTCTCGATGTGCAAAACTGATAGAGACATACCCCAAGCGACTTGCAGCTGTAATCGCAGCAAAAGGTGGCGCTACAAAGTATTAACTTAAGGGGGCCGAATAATTTGGCACGCCCCACTTTTCAGTTTTTTATTTTTTACAAAAGTTTAAAATATCCAATAAATTTTGTTCCACTTCACAATTGTGTCCCACTTGTTGTTGATTCTTCACCAAAAAAAATTTAATTTTATATAATTATGTTTGAAGCCTGAAATGTGGCAAAAGGTTGAAAAGTTCAAGGGGGCCGAATACTTTTGCAAGGCACTGTATCAGTTATAGTGCTGAGACACTTTTTGGGCCCCCTATGGCTCCTGCAGCCCCGCAAGTTACACCTCTGTCAGGAACAGTTGTTTTCATTTTTGGCTGGAGCATAAATGCAGTTTTGTGTAAATTCTAACATTAATTTGGAAAGATCGGAACTCAAATGTATTAATACGCGATATCTGCAAAATATTATTTATACAGAAGTGTTTTTAGGCTTCGTTTACACTTTCGTGTTATTTAATGCATATTTTTTTTTTTTTTTTTTTTTTTTTTAAGCCAATGTCAGGTGTGGATCAAAAAGGGAGAGAGAACATGTATAAAGACAGATGGTACTTCTTATCCTCCACTCCTGCTTTTGGCTTCAAAAACTGCATCACAAAACCTGATTGTGAACACTCCCTTAATATGTATTGTATACCAGCCATAGGACAGAGCTAGAATACATCTTATAATATAATGGAACTTGTACAGTTCAGGTCATACAACCCAAAACACAAAGTATACTCCATACAGGCAGGACCGGTGTTAGGGGGGTGGGGGGGCAAACCCGGCCATATCAATAACAGAAAGGGAACCAGAGTCATGTGCCGCAGGACCCCTTTCCAAGGTGAGTAAAAATAATAAACATTTTTACTCACCTGTCCTAGGCGTCCGGCGTCATCTTCTGGACATCAGGTGACGTCACACGTTCCGAACGTCGCCGCTGAGGCCAGGCCCAATCTCAGGCCTCAGCAGCGACGTCCAGAATGCATGATGTCATCCGCAGAGCAGAGGAAGCCGGCGGCGCCGGGGACAGCGGAGCAGTGTGAGGAGGTCCAGGTGAGGGAAGGCAAGGTGAGTATAACTGTGTTATTTTCCCTTACCTCCCCTTGGCCTCCGATATAATAATAGCACTAAGGGAGTCTGTGGGGCCACTGTGGAGCATTATACTGGGGGGGGGGCCCTTCTGGAGAGCATATTATATTCTGTGGGGCCACTCTGGAGCATTATACTGGGGGGGCCCTTCTGGAGAGCATATTATATTCTGTGGGGCCACTCTGGAGCATTATACTGGGAGGGGCCCTTCTGGAGAGCATATTATATTCTGTGGGGCCACTCTAGAGCATTATACTGGGGGGGCCCTCTGGAGAGCATATTATACAATGTGGGGCCACTGTGGAGCATTACAGTATATTGGGGGGGGACCTCTGGAGAGCATATTATACTCTTCGGTAGACAACAGACCTGCCCAATTTTATTGAAAACACAAATTTCACAAATTAATCTGAATTGAATAAAGATTGTTCATACCGTAGCTGAGAGTTTGGATCACCTGAGATACACTGGGCGCTCCTGCCCCTGTCACTGTCACTCCTGACACGGTCACTTCATATGTATGACCGCCTGTAAGACTCTCAATCTGGTAATGTCTTTGACTTGAGTCATTCAGGAAAATATCTAGAAAGTAAATACCGAGTTAGGGCGATCTAATAACAGTGTACAAATATATGAAGGGACAGCACTAAGAACTTTCTAATGATCTTTTTACACCTAGGTCTGTGACAGTGACAAGGGGACATCCTCTACGCCTAGAGGAGAGATAATCTCACCATCCTCATAGGCAAGGTTTTTTTTTTACTGTAAGAACAGCGAGGCTATGGAACTCATTGCTCCAGAAAGTGGTGATGGTGAATTCATGGTGCAAGTTCAAAGAGGGCCTGGATGTCTTTCTTAAAAGGAAAAGTATTACAGGTTACAGGTTTTAGATTTTGGTAAAGACAAGTTGATCCAGGGTTTTATACTGATTGATGGATTTGGAGTTGGGAAGGAATTTTTTTCCCCTGACATGGGGCAATTGGCATCAGATATTAGCTTTTTCCTGATATGTTAATGAGATGTTTGGTGCAACAAGGGTGTCACCATTGCTTTCATCACTCCAAAGAGCTACCTCCCTGCTAGGATTGAAAGGAGCAGGCAGTGCACATGTCAGTTATAGCAGGGAGGGATGGAGGGACCGAATACTGTAAAGCATAGCTCTTTATGGTGACAAGAGTAATGGTGACATCCTAGTTGCACCAAACAGTTCATTAGCATATCAGGAAAAAAGCTAATATCTCAGCAATGGAGGAACCAATCACAAAGAAGAACAAAAATGTTTTATTGACACGAACCCCGGATATCTGCTGCACTTATAGTTCAGAAGTGACTACCCTTAAATGAATGACTGTGTTTCTGACAACCATGAAGTTCCAGGACTAGGGGTAGTGCAGTAGATGAGAACACTTACCACTAAAGACAGTGTTCTCATCTTCTACCAAAGTATCTAAATGCATTGTAGATAAGCAGTCAAAAAGTTCATACAGCAGGCAACAGCATTAACAAAGCGAGAAGTGTATGTGAGATTAGAGAGATAGAAGAATCTTACTTCACCATCATGGGGTCATCACAAATACTACTGCCTTTTCTCTTCTACAACCTAAATGCCATCTGTGCAAATGTTCTAGATGGCAGCTGATAAGAAACCAGGTAAAGGAATGTGTAACCACAGTCAGGGTTTTTTTTTATATATCATTTCCTCGGTGTTTGCAGTGTCAGGTTTTTTGTACTCGAGCATGACCGTATATTAATAAGTTTATCTTAGCTCACTTTTTTTTTGCACATATTCAAGGACCAATGTGCCTCACATGCTAAGTCTTCTTGGCTCTCCTGGGTTTTGTGCAGACCTTAACACATTAATTAAAAAATTACAGCCGCATCCAGTGTTCAGGGCAGAACATTGCCGTATATCACATACCCATTCTGGTGTTTCTGGAAGTATCTGTGCAGGAAATTTGGTAACCCAACAAAAATCCCAGGCAGTCATCTTCAGGAATCTCTTTCCACTCAACGATAGCAGAGGTCTTGGTGACATTTTTCACAGTGACATTACGTGGACCTGTTCTTGGAACTTCAAAAAAGTGACCATAAATGTAGTATAACAAAAAGAGAAAAGAAACCTGGGTTCAGAGTCCCTAAACCAGGGGCATTTCCTTTATCTTATAGGCTTGAGGCCGGTTGCAGATGACCGTGTGCTGCCAGCCGGCCATGAATTAAAGGCACGGGGGACACGCGGATGTACACGCATAGCACACTGATCACGGCCACGGACATATGCAAGGGGCCTTAGAGCAGGAGTCAGAGTAGTACTTGAGCTGTGGAAAAATAGAAGTCGGAATTGGTGACTTGGCCAACTGACTCCACAGCCCTGGGGTTTTGGACCCCAAACTTGGTCATCTCGGTCCAATGCATGTCTATTAACAAGCTTTATAACTTTTAATTTGCTGGAGATCAGTCCAGACTCACCTCTGGCAACTCCTGGAGCACGCACATTGTATGCACAGAACAGTGTGTTGTACTGTCCTTGGCTTCACGAAGCTGTGTCGGGTTCTACCCGAGCATCCAAAATTGTTACTTTTTAAAGAAACCGAACATTTGGGGATTTTTCTCAAACAAACTAAAATGGCCAACATGCATTGTGGTAAATTATTGTATTCTGGCATCTCTTTAGACCCGAGAGTATAATAGGTGGAGGCCAAGGGGAGGTGAAAAACAGAAAAATTTGTACTCAACTTCCTTCATGACATCATGCCCATGTGACTGCTGAGGACAAATCACCGGCCTCAGTGTTGACCCCAGGCACATGATGTCACTGAGGAGACAGAGCGCAGGTAACTGCATGGAGGTCCAAAAGAGGTGAGAATAGGTGAGTGTAAATGTTTTTTTTCATTTTTTTACACCTCCCCTGGTCCTCCACCTAGTGTAATAATGTCACTTCCAGTTCTATTTGAACTTGTTCGACCCCAAATGAATCAGCCGAATCCTGAAGTTTTCACCCATCTCTAATTTACACCATAAAGAAATAAAAGAGTCATCTACAACTTCCATCTGAACAAAGAATTTGATTCTAGGGATCAGGTAGTCACTAGGTTTCCATAAAATCCCAAGTTCATCAGCTAACCACAATGATGCCAATCTACTGTATTTAGAAACAATACTGTATATACCCTAAAGATATTAGCTAACTATACAATTCTGCTATTAGTAGAGTACATTGTTGTGTCTGCTCTTTGGTGGGGTTTGGCAACTTTAGGATCTGCTTGGTTCTACAAACCTCTCTTTACACCTCTACCTTTGTGCAATATCTCACAAATCCTATTGCCAACTAGAGCTGAGCAGATCCAGCACTTTTCTACAGAGATGCAGAAACACTGTTTTTTTTTTTTTGTTGTAGATTTTGCTGAGGTTTTTTTGAGCCAAAGCCAAGAATGTCTACTAAAAGAATGGTAAATATATAGTAAGTTCTTATACTTCTACCTTCTGCTCAATCCACTCCTGGCTTTGGCTCAAAGAACCGCAGCAAAATCTGAAACCAAAAAAGCTGCGTTTTCTCAGCGTGGGGCCTTGGGCTACATGCACATGACAGTGAATACTGGCTGTATGATTTTTTTTTTTTAACACACATCATACAGCAACATTAATTTCTCTGTCAGTGAATGGGGGCTATTAACA
The DNA here is from genome assembly GCA_947044405.1 of Leptodactylus fallax. Classification (NCBI taxonomy): domain Eukaryota; kingdom Metazoa; phylum Chordata; class Amphibia; order Anura; family Leptodactylidae; genus Leptodactylus; species Leptodactylus fallax. The sequence continues at coordinate 691,296 of CAMRHE010000374.1, read as the reverse complement.
TGACCATTATTTTTCTGTTGTCACAGATTGCCAAAATATAGGTCATGCTCCATTTTTTTCCGTTGTTACGGATCCCTCCATACACTGAAATGTATGGGGGATCCATGAAAAAGGGTGCCCCTTGGGTGCAAGACAGCCATGAAAAATGGATGTTTTTTTCATGGCCGTTTTACACCTCTTATATGTGAATATAGACTTAGCCTAAAGTTTAGCATTATCCCTCTAAATGAATGATTCTTGGCACAATCCTTGTATCACACAGAGTGTGGTATCCTTTCTTCTAATCCAAATTGTAATGTCTCCCAGTCATATATCAGGTTACTGTTCTATTTGATAGTGTGATATTCTGCAGTATACACTATGGGTCATCCCTCCTATTTTGTACATACCTCCTTCTTCTGTATACATATAGGTCAGTCCATAGGTTGTTTCCTTTGTAGAATCCTTACATTCGCAGGAGTCATATAAATAGATCATAATCATGTAACGTTTCATTGCTTCAAATGGCCCTGGAAATAAAAGTAGCACCACAATGGATGGATGTATAGAGTTTAGCAGCTTACTTTATACTGTATTATTCTTGATGTCAATGTACGAATAATATGTAATAAGCTCCTGAACCCCCTGAGTTTTCCCCTGCAAAGTACCTAACACTTTAGCCCAAGCAGATGTGAAACAGCAGAGGGAGCAGTTACTAAATTAGCTCAATCTCTGCAGGTGCAGGTGCTAGAGCCACAATCTTGGTCTTGTTTAAATGCTAATAATCTTACCCCTGGTAGCCCCAGTAGATCCAGAGTTATCGCTGGTTGAAGTGAAGCTGTATATACACACAGCTCTCATTTCAGCCAGTGTGCAGTGGAACACTTGCAGCTGACAGTGTGAAAGGAGAGAAGAAAATGATTTCTCATTCTCCCATCCCTGTGACTTCAGATGACCCTACCATGGACTTTTGTTCATGATATCACTCCCTTCATTATCAGTCAGATAGTATACTTGACATTTATCCCCTTAGATGCTGCAGTCAATCCTAACCACAGCACCTAAATGGTTTTACAGAAAGAGGAAAAATAGACAAATTAAAAAAAAAAAAAAAAAGTACAAAACTGGTATCACCACATCCATAATCCATCCATCCATAAAATAAAACTAGTACATTATTTATAATAAACCATAAAATTCAGATGCAAGAATTAATGTTTTCTGTTCATCTCAAAAACAAAGAATAATAAAAACTGATCAAAAAGTCATATGTACCCAGAGGTGTAGGTGATGGCTACACCCAAGTGGGCTCCCAACTCAGTTATACTCATATTATCACTATACAGTCACCATATAGTGGTAGATATCGGCTCTACATAAGGCTCATTTAGGTGAATACAGTACAGTAACATTTAGTGATTTACAAGGGTCGCCTCTGAATGTAATCATTCACGTTTTCCATCTCTTCCCATCTGGACCGCCATGACTACTTCTTCCAGCTGTGACTTGTCTCTGTAAAGTTTGCAGCACAGACATCTTTGGCTCCTCACTTTTCCAGGCAATCGATCCACATTGTTCTCACCTACATAAAGTCCCCATCCTGCTGCTACCCCCATTTGTAAAATACAGTCATGGCCAAAAGTTTTGAGAATGACACAAATATTCTATTTTCACATGATCTGCTGCCCTCTGGTTTTTCTGTGTGTTTGTCAGATGTTTTTATCACATACAGAAATATAATTGCATTCATATTATGAGTAACAGAAGCTTATATTGACAGTTAGAATGAGTTAATGCAGCAAGTCAATATTTGCAGTGTTGACCCTTCTTCTTCAGGACCTCTGCAATTCTCCCTGGCATGCTCTCAATCAACTTCTGGACCAAATCCTGTCTGATAGCAGTCCATTCTTGCAGAATCAATGCTTTAATTTTGTCTGAATTTGTTGGTTTTTGTTTGTCCACCCGTCTCTTGATGATTGACCACAAGTTCTCAATGGGATTAAGATCTGGGGAGTTTCCAGGCCATGGACCCAAAATCTCTATGTTTTGTTCCCTGAGCCATTTAGTTATCACCTTTGCTTTATGGCAAGGTGCTCCATCATGGTGGAAAAGGCATTGTTGAGCGCCAAACTGCTCTTGGACGGTTGGGAGAAGTTGCTCTTGGAGGACATTCTGGTACCATTCTTTATTCATGGCTGTGTTTTTAGGCAAGACTGTGAGAGAGCCGATTCCCTTGGCTGAGAAGCAACCCCACACATGAATGGTTTCAGGATGCTTTACAGTTGGCCTGAGACAAGACTGGTGGTAGCGCTCACCTCTTCTTCTCCGAATAAGCTGTTTTCCAGATGTTCCAAACAATCGAAAAGGGGATTCATCAGAGAAAATGACTTTACCCCAGTCCTCAGCAGTCCACTCCCTGTACCTTTTACAGAATATCAGTCTGTCCCTGATGTTTTTTCTGGAGAGAAGTGGCTTCTTTGCTGCCCTCCTTGAGACCAGGCCTTGCTCCAAGAGTCTCCGCCTCACAGTGCGTGCAGATGCACTCACACCTGCCTGCTGCCATTCCTCAGCAAGCTCTGCACTGCTGGTAGCCCGATCCCACAGCTGAAACACTTTTAAGAGACGGTCCTGCCGCTTGCTGGTCTTTCTTGGGCGCCCTGGAGCCTTTTTGGCACCAATGGAACCTCTCTCCTTGAAGTTCTTGATGATGCGATAGATTGTTGACTGAGGTGCAATCTTTCTAGCTGCAATACTCTTCCCAGTTAGGCCATTTTTGTGCAGTGCAATGTGAAACACTGCACGTGTTTCTTTAGAGATAACCATGGTTAACAGAAGAGAAACAATGATGGCAAGCACCAGCCTCCTTTTAAAGTGTCCAGTGGTGTCATTCTTACTTAATCATGACAGATTGATCTCCAGCCCTGTCCTCATCAACACCCACACCTGTGTTAATGGAGCAATCACTGAAACGATGTTAGGTGGTCCTTTTAAGGCAGGGCTGCAATGATGTTGAAATGTGTTTTGGGGGATAAAGTTCATTTTCTAGGCAAATATTGACTTTGCAAGTAATTGCTGTTAAGCTGATCACTCTTTATAACATTCTGGAGTATATGCAAATTGCCATTAGAAAAACTGAAGCAGTAGACTTTGTAAAAATTAATATTTGTATCATTCTCAAAACTTTTGGCCATGACTGTATATAGTATGAAAATTCCCTGTAAATGAATAATACCCCTGTATGTATCTTTAAATTAACGGCCCTGTTTGCCCCCTCAGTTAATAATACCTCTTGTATGTCCTCTTAGAGGTTGTCTGTCATCAGACATTTAATGCATGTAGCAGGGGAGGGTTATGAAATAAAAATGCACTGACACTTACCTGTATCCTACCCTCTGTTTCTTTGCTGGGCCACCTGTCACCTACACTGGGCCACCTGTCACCACAGTGACATCAATTTAGCGGGACCACTATAGCCAATCACTGCACTCTGCAGTTCAGCAGTATACAGTGTGTGGCTACCCATGGACTTGTCGACATCACCGCTACAGTTACTCTGTATACATACAAGGTGACAACTGACCCAATGCAGGTAACATTATAACCACCCCCCTGCTGCATGTATTAAAAGTTATAAGTTGGGAAGACCCCTTTAAATTAAGAGTGGCCATCAGTTTATAATGCCCCCTTGTGTTCACCTTTAATTAATAATACTCTTATATGCCCCATTAATGGGGTTGTCCGAGAATTTCAGAAGTCAGGGATGACGCTGAGGAAGATGAAACATAAAAAAAAAAAAAAAAATCATACTCACCTGTCCCCGGCACTCTGGTGTCCGCCACTGCTTGTTCGGTCCTGTGCATGCTGTGCTGTGATACACATGACTGCTTAGCCCAGTCAGTGGCCACAGAAAAGGATCTGGTGAGTAACATCACTGGTTCCTCCCTATGACTGTGTGCTGCGCAGGAAATCTGCTGGTGAAGGTACGGAGCATGCTGGACCAGACAGTGACGATGGACACTGGAGTGCTTGCTGGGGACAGGTATGTTTTTTGTTTTGTTTTGTTTTATTCATCACCTTCCCCTGCCGCCTCCCTGACTTATGAATTCCTAGACAACCCCTTTAACCACTTCCGTAACGCCCATAGACTATATACATCCAAGGGGTGGTTGCCTTGTTCTGCTGGGTCCTACAGGACCCAGATCAGCTCTGTAGTAACGTTCAGGAGGCTGCAGTCCTCCTGCAACTGGGGCTAAATGTACCAGCCCCAGTTACAGGGGAAATCAGCCTCCCCCACAAAGAAAAAGGTAATCAGATGTCCCCAAAGGTCTATTATGACCTTATGGGGACACAATGTGTTAAAAAAACAAAAAATGAATAGAAAAGTTTAAAAAAAAGTAAATAAAATAATTAAAAAAACAAAAAAAATAATACGCCATTAAAATGCCCTTATTACAGGTTATAGCCCTACCCCCGATGACACCATAAAAAATAAAAATTACCGTAACGGAGAGGAAAAGCTATTTTATAAAGTTTTTTTAGTAGCACTTTGTGTTATTAAATAAAAAAAAAAAAAAATGAAAAGTGAAAAACAGACGTTTTCTCTCCTCTTTTGGTTATATTTTCCCAGATAAAAAAAAAATGAAAAACACATGCAAAAATAAAAACAGCATAAAAATAAAGCCCTATGTGCCACCGAAAAAAGACGCAGAAATTAGTTGAATAACCCAAATGATAAAAATGTTACAGCCCTCAAAACCACACATACAAAAAAACCCTAAAATGTGTCTGGTCCTGGGCCAGAAATTGGCCCGGTACTGAAGTGGTTAAATCAATAATGCTCACATTAAATTAATATAGCACAATACCGCATAGGTTAATACCCCCTCACATAAATGCTGCCTCCCAATGCCCCCCTTTATATTACTAATATCCCTTATATCGTTATTGTCCCCTAATATTAAGGCACCCTCGTCCCCAACCAAAAAAAATAAATAAATAATACTTGCCTTCAACGTCATGATGCATAGATTGCCACCATCACTTCTTTGCAACCCACTTCAGGTGCCATCAGCGTCCTGGCTCAAGAGACACAATGTGGTGACGTCATCGTGCTCTGTCAGGACATTGGCTTCTTTAGCGGTTGCCAGTACACCTGCCAGGCAGAATAATAAAGCAGGAAGCTGTTCTTCCTGAACTACCATGTATTTCAACTGTATCGGTGTCCTGGAGATGCTGATACAAATGAAATATCTATATGTTTGCGGAGCCTCTGGAGTGGGCCCTACAAAGTTAGTTACTGGGCCTAGGACCGTGATTTCCACTGCCTTCCCTCAGCTAGCTATGCCTCTGTATGTGCCCCTATATTGTACCAATAGAAACTAAAAGACATCTTGCAAAAACAAGCCCTAACACAGCCATGTCAATGGAAAAAAAATGGGTCTTGGAATATGGTGACACATCAAAAAATGACATTTATTTTCTGGAAAAAAAAGGTTTAATGTGCAAAAGGAATAAAAACTATATAAATCTGGTATCATCATAATTGTAATGACCATAAAATAACGTTAACATATTTATACAGAGCTGTGCATGCCATAAAAAAAAATTAAAAATTTCCTCTATCACCCCACCCCCCAAAAAAATTATTCAGTACATTATATGTACCCACAAAATACAAGGTTTCATAAAGCTACATTGAAATAAATTGTAAAAAGGTATGAACGCTGGACTGCAGAGAGGAATAAAATGTCGCTGTGTGATAATTTGGCGCATCTTTGAAGCAAGGTAGTTTCTTGCACCAAAGATATGCCACATCCCCCTTTCTGAGCATCATTCGTCACTTTTCATGAATGTGGGTGAGTGGGAAGGAGAGCAGAGCAGGAACACCTCAACCCAACATACTTATATATACATAGGCACGCCACTTCCTGCCTGGTGTAGACTTCCATTCTGGCACGTGTGCATGGGCTTGTTTTATTAGGAGACCATGGCCTCTTGATAAACCAGGCTCACCGTGCACCTGTTAAGACTGGTGTAGGAAATGCCCTTCTTAATAAATCTGGCCCACAGTATTTAGAAAAAAACTACATGTATTAACCAAACAGCACAAAACAGTAAAAAGATATTACCTGGAATGCTATAATTTTCTATTTTATCCATGATGGTTTTTGATTCCATTTGGGAGTAACTTGTGCCCCAGTTTATCACAACAAAATCACAGTAAAACGATGGTCTCCAGCTGAGGGATATGGTGTTGTTTTCATAGGTAGCACTTAGTGTTCCTGGTAACTCTGCAAAGAAATAAGGCATCCAAAATATATGCAGCCTATTTAATGTATTGTGATATTGCCATCACTGGAGTAACTGTAGGGGTCACAGAGGTCTCAGCAGCCACAAGCCCAGAAGCCAAGGGGTCCCACAGGTCACCTTCAACACACTGGGGCTGGCTAAACTTCTTTTATGGCTGGCCGTCTGTGCATCATACATTTATTACCCCTGCCCTCTGGTGCGCCATATTTATGAAACAACCTTCCACTGTTTGAAAGGAGAAAATTAACACTCTAATGGGAAATGGCAAAAAAATAGCAGGTGGTAAGCTGCATACAGTCAAGGAGGGATTCTGTGTGAGAGGCTGGGCACAAAAGAGGGCACAATTTTATGGTGTCCTCTGATAGGGCATGGTAGTAAAGGGAATCTTGTTTGAACAGATATGTTGTGTACAAGTCTTCATAACAGTTTGGACACAGAGAAAGAAAGCAAAATGTAAATAATGCAAAAATGTATGGATGGGATGCGGCTGACAGTTGGGACAAAAAGTTGCACAGGGGGCCCAATATGAGCTTTTGTAGCTGGGCTTGTGTGCCTTAAGTTACACCCCAGATTACTATCCCATATTGTTCACCACCCCTTATTACTATCCCACTGTTCTATACTCATATGGGTTAAGAGACAACACTGCTTTAGCTGACCAGGGCTACATGACTGGAAGGACAAAAGGGAAATTTCCCATTGGCCTGCATCACCTCAGGCATCCATTTCCCAGTTTCCTCTAGTATTATCCATAAACATGTATTTACCTTTAAAAAAATAATAGTTAAAGTGACCCTCCAGTCCCCCCCCCTTCCTTTGCCTCATTGGTGATTTAGTAATCTCTAGGGATGGGCTTGTGTTCATGAATAGCTGCCAATGTGAAGAGGAAGAGGTGCAGAGGGAGGAGAGATCAGCAGCCTGAGCCAATCATGAGACGGGGGTGTGTCTCAGACTACCTCAGACTTCTCCAGGCTCTGTAGTTAAGCTGTAGTCGAAGATCACAAAAGCTGTGATAGCAAGCAGCCAAGGAGCAAGATGTGAGAAAAATAAACAGCAGGTATCACCTGGAGCTCTGATGTATTGTGTCAGCAAGGTAAATACTGAGTGGGGTGCCTTGGACTAATTCCGAGTATTTAGGGGTTAAACAAGGTCTCCGTAATCTACCATCTCCCCTTCCACCCAGTATATGTGACAAATGCTCCAACACCCCCTCTGTCATAGTCTGCCCCAATATCTGGAAAGCTACTGTACAGGTTACCTGAACCAAGAATATGTGCCACAATATAGCACATTAAAGTTTATGTAACTCTTCAACACACTTTACATATATCAGTAGTACAGTTTTTACATGAGGAGGATCACTATAGCTTATAGCATATTTGCCCTATGTAGGTCATATTTCTAAATTTTACTTCTCCCTGGGCTGTTGGGTTGAGGCTATGATGACTCCTATACACAGCACACGGAGAAAATAGGAGATTCTTCCTCCTAACTCTCTCACTTAGAAGGAGAAACAGGGTCATATAGAATATTATAGATGTTATTAAAGCACTTGGAGTGAGATAGATACTATAACTCTATCTGCTATGCCTTTCCACTTTCACATAGCCCCATACTCCTCCACTCTCCATAGATTTCTATGTGATCTGATACTTCTATGAGCTGTAGTCCTTCATGTTCTAACAAGATGAATTTAGCAGAGATTTCAGAGTAAAAGTCACTTTAGAAGGGAACAGGCGAAAAGGGAAAAAAAAAGCACATGGATATGACCAATGGGTGGGATGTTACCGCCTGAAAAGAGGAAGTAGAGCTCTTTCTGGAATAGAGCAGCCTTGTTTTCTAATCCTGGATAAACCCTTTAACTTTAGTAGGTTTTTTTTCCTCCACACTGTTCTCTTATTATAGTAATTCTTGTTAATAGTTGCCGATGTTATTTAGCAAAATGTATTCTACTGTGGTCATTTCTGTAAGATATAGGTTAGATTTTTATAGAAATGTTTAAGGAGGTCACAAATTATGCACATATAATACAACTGGTGAAGTTTTACCTGGTGTTGCCAAAGGAGCGGCCACAGTGTTTGCTGACCTGGATCTCCCTGCTTTATTGTAGGCTGTTACTGAGACATTGAAGACTCCTACAGAAAGGTTTCTATGGACTATGGTATCTGTTGTATTAAAGGCAATAATGTAACGACAACTGTTTGGGATCCTGTGGATCATGACAAAGTATCCATCCACATAGTTATGACTGGTGTACTGCCAGAAGGAAAACAAAAGCATGAGCAAATGGCTAAACAGATTGGTTATGTCGATATTGTACTTTCTAAATCCATCAAACTAAAGACCTAGTAATGATATATAGCTGGTTCACCTATCTATCTGTGAAAACACCGGCAGCCAGGGGCTAGATGCAGCTATAGCTGCATCCAGGTACACCGTCTGTCACCACCCATAGAAAGGTCTCTAGAAGCCAATGACAGCCACATTTTAGTATCAACAATATAGATGCAACACCCGGACACTCTGCAGTGCAGCTGAATTAAATTTAGACCCTCATTATGTTCCACAGAGATCTTTGGTTCAGTAAAAGCACAGAGGGCTGCAGCTGAAGCACAGGAGGTAAAATGTGGCCTTGTTATAGATGTGTGATATCATCCATAGAAGTGGGCTATTACTACATAAGTCTACGATTTATCCAGAAGCCTTCTTTATAGGCTCTTCTCTATAGGCTCCATTTAAGTGAATAGATAAAATGCTGGTAACCTCATGAGCTGAGCAGGTTGATATATAGCTTTGTGAGATAAGATTCAGTATAACTTGTCATTTGTCCATAGAAATCTCTGCTCTTTTTACAGTGCTGGCCAAAAGTATTGGCACCCCTGCAATTCTGTCAGATAATACTCAATTTCTTCCAGAAAATGATTGCAATCACAAATGCTTTGGTAATAATATCTTCATTTTATTTGTCTTCAATGGAAAACCACAAAAAGAATTGTCAAAAAGCCAAATTGGATATAATTCCACACCAAACATAAAAAAGGGGGTGGACAAAAGTATTGGTACCCTTTGAAAAATCATGTGATTCTTCTCTAATTTGTGTAATTAACAGCACCTGTTACTTACCTGTGGCACATAACAGGTGGTGGAAATAACTAAATCACACTTGCAGCCAGTTGAAATGGATTAAAGTTGACTCAATCTCTGTCCTGTGTCCTTGTGTGTACCACATTGAGCATGGAGAAAAGAAAGAAGACCAAAGAACTGTCTGAGGACTTGAGAAGCAAAATTGTGAGGAAGCATGAGCAAGCTCAAGGCTACAAGTCCATCTCCAAAGACCTGAATGTTCCTGTGTCTACCGTGCGCAGTGTCATCAAGAAGTTTAAAGCCCATGGCACTGTGGCTAACCTCCCTAGATGTGGACGGAAAAGAAAAATTGACGAGAGATTTCAACGAAAGATTGTGCGGATGGTGGCTAAAGAACCTCGACTAACATCCAAACAAGTTCTAGCTGCCCTGCAGTCTGAGGGTACAACAGTGTCAACCCGTACTATCCGTCGGCGTCTGAATGAAAAGGGACTCTATGGTAGGATACCCAGGAAGACCCCACTTCTGACCCAGAGACATAAAAAAGCCAAGCTGGAGTTTGCCAAAACTTACCTGAGAAAGCCAAAAACTTTTTGTAAGAATGTTCTCTGGTCAGATGAGACAAAAGTAGAGCTTTTTTGGAAAAGGCATCAACATAGAGTTTACAGGGAAAAAAAGAGGCCTTCAAAGAAAAGAACACGGTCCCTACAGTCAAACATGGCGGAGGTTCCCTGATGTTTTGGGGTTGCTTTGCTGCCTAGGGCACTGGACTGCTTGACCGTGTGCATGGCATTATGAAGTCTGAAGACTACCAACAAATTTTGCAGCATAATGTAGGGCCCAGTGTGAGAATGCTGGGTCTCCCTCAGAGGTCATGGGTCTTCCAGCAGGACAATGACCGAAAACACACTTCAAAAAGCACTAGAAAATGGTTTGAGAGAAAGCACTGGAGACTTCTAAAGTGGCCAGCAATGAGTCCAGACCTGAATCCCATAGAACACCTGTGGAGAGATCTCAAAATGGCAGTTTGGAGAAGGCACCCTTCAAATCTCAGGGACCTGGAGAAATTTGCCAAAGAAGAATGGTCTAAAATTCCAGCAGAGCATTGTAAGAAACTCATTGATGGTTACCAGAAGCGGGTGTTCGCAGTTATTTTGTCTAAAGGTTGTGCTACCAAGTATTAGGCTGAGGGTGCCAATACTTTTGTCCGGCCCATTTTTGGAGTTTTGTGTAAAATGATCAATGATTTGACTTTTTTTTTTCATTCTCTTTTGTGTTTTTTCATTGCAAGCAAAATAAATGAAGATATTATTACCAAAGCATTTGTGATTGCAATCATTTTCTGGAAGAAATTGAGTATTATCTGACAGAATTGCAGGGGTGCCAATACTTTTGGCCAGCACTGTATATAGAAAAGTCAAGGAGGTGGTCCTATCAGTGATTGACAACTATCTTTGTATGAACAGTTATAGTGGGGAGGCTGTCAATCACTGATAGGACCACCTCCTTGACTTTTCTATATAAAAAGAGCAGAGATTTCTATGGATAAATGACAAGTTATACTGAATCTTTTCACACAAAACTATATATCAATCTGCTCAGCTCCTCCTCTATAACATGTTGCCTATAGCCTGAGCGCCATTTTCCATGTGACTGGTTCCCTTTAACTCTATGCCTGTTTAGCATTTGACCCCTTATATAGATATATTATAATACATCAGAACCCTATTTTAGACCTAGAATGAAATCATGTTCATATTTGAAGGTGCACCCTTTCTATTTCCAAGTAGCCACTGTCCACGTTTCTGGTACTCCACACTTTCTTATAAGCTTATAGCTACAAGGTACAATAAGCAAACATAGCAACAAATGAAGTCTTACCTTCCACTCAATAGTAAGTCTTTGTCTGCCTGGTGATAACTTTTCAGTGGTGACAATAATATCTGGGGCTCCCAATAATTCTAAAATAAATTTAAAAAGCAAACAGGTAAAAAAATTATACAATTATAAAGTGCACTTCATTTTCGCTTAAAGCGTAACTAAACTTTTGGACAACTTTTTGATTTTCTGGCAGTGTTTGTATCATTAATAAATTTTGTAATTTATTTAATTAACACATTTTGGCTCCTTTCTGTGAAATCCTACATTTTTTCACTCTTTCCCTTGTTTCTGTTTTGAAATCTGTTTCTGCCTCTCACTGAATTCCACACCGCGTCAGATAGAACAGGTCCGATTCTGTTCAGTGTTTGCGGAACGGACTCACCCATAGAAGCCTATGGGAGACTAAAAACCTAGGACGGCACACTGATGTACTCCGTGTGTCATCACTGAAGACACTCTGTCCGTTTTTGCAGACATAAATCACTGATGCTGAAGAAACACTGAACACACACTGAAGACACTCTGTCCGCAAAAACTGAAGACTAATTACTAGTATGCTGACCGCAAAATACACACGGTCGTCTGTAACTAGCCTTACTGTGTATAGAGTACGGGGCTGTGTAATATGTAGAGAAAATGAGGGTAGGGGAGGGTCATATCAAAGAGTTATATCTCCGACATTATAAAACGTACAAACTTGCTTTAGGTGTTATATGAAAAGAGAACTTGGGATTAGGATATTTATAGGCAGCTGCATAAAATATATGATATAAATATCCTAATCTTTAAATTCAGGATTTCACAGATAATATCCAAAATTAATTATTAAAGTATATTACAAAATTTATTAATAACACAAATAATGCCAGAAAATCCATCTTAAGGCCTATTTCACACGACAATTTTTCAAGGACCATCAAAACAGAAAAAGATAGAGTATGTCAGTTTTTTTGGGTTTTTTTTACGCCCATGAAAAATACTCCGTCAGAAAAATGGACATGCGAATACAACCATAGACATTTATGTTTTTAACAGTGGCCATCACATGGTCATTTTTCACTGTTGTGTGAATAAGGATGAATCGGTCAAGTGGCATCTGTTCTGCATCCATTTTTAATGGACCATTACAAAAACAGATGAATTTCATTGTTTTGTTTTGTTTTTTTAGACCCAACCCACAGTTTTTAACAGATGTAACTTGGCCATCAATTTGTTTTTATGTGCATTAAAATATACACATTGATTTCTATTGGGTCTGAGTGTCTGTCAAAATGGACAAATATAGAACATTTCCATTTTTTTTTAACAGACCGTTTTTTTCTGTCTGTTCAAAAAACATACATTTGAATATACCCATTTCCTATCATTGTTCTTAAAATGGTGGCCACACAGCCTTTTTTTGTCATTCATGTGCATTATGCCTTACACCAGGAAGATATGTATATGGTTTTCTTAGACAAAAAACACCACATCTGTCCATAGGTGTGAATTGTGCTCAAAGTACCACACACAAAACATGGACAGATGTGGTGCTGTTTCTGAGAGTAATAAGCCACGTATTTGTTATCCTGGTACAACCCCTAAGTAAAAGGGGTTCACCTGACCTATTTACTAACCTTATGCATTAGTATATGTGAACCCCTGTTTCCATTATAGAATATGCAGAAGCTATCTGATATGTAAAATGAGAAGAAAGCACTTACCATGTGGTATTTTTGTCTCAGTTTCCCATTTGCAGTGGAAACAAAATTCATGCAAACATCTTTGCTGCATGACATATGACTCTGGTAACAGTGTTCCTGGCAATGATACACTGGCCACGTTGTGTGTTACATTAATCTGTTACAGATAAAGAGTATTTTGTATCATTCTTCATCAGTGTCATTACATATATATATATTGTAACTATTAGTAAATGTATATTCTCTGTTACAAGAGAACAACTTATATAAGGAGGACACCTCACCACCTCCATCAAGTCCTGCTCTTTAATAGTAGCTGCACCGCTGATTCCGGCACAGTTGGGATTTTTTTCTCTAGCCTCCATCCAACTGTGCTGGAATCAGTGGAGCGGCGCCTATTAACAGATGCTAAGAACTAGAATTGGTGAAGGGGGTGAATGCTTTTGTTCATCTCCTATACACCTGCACATGGGGCAAAAGATCAACCATTGTCTTACTGCTCACATGCATTTCACATAGAAAATGAAGCATCTAAAAAAATATCCTACTGGTTTGTGTATACAGCTGCTCTGTAGACCTATGTGTATCCATGAATACAACCTATAAACCCTGAGGAGTCAGATCTTGCAAGTCATGTGTTGCATACTTAACAAATTACTCACTGATAAACATCTGACCATTTAAGTCCCAACTCACCTGACAACACCCACTTTCAGGTGTTATCTGTGTAAACTTAACCCTTTTGGGCCGACACAAGACAAATTTTCTGCGATTCAGGCAAATTAGGAACTGTTGGGATTATGGTAGTATGGTGTTACTTCCTCCAATCTGTCCATTCTTACTGCTAAACTACTGACAGTTGTAGAGGGCAAAAAAGGATAGAAAAACTACAGGCTACAGACAAGGTTAATTTGTCTGTAACCATGGAGACACATAAATCCTCAAGATGCTCTATGCGCAAATTGATAGAGTAATTTTACCAAGACCATTTGTCATGTCACTTAATTTTTTTTATATTTTAGATGCATTATAGCAATAAAACAATTGTTGCAAATAATAATAATAATAATAGTCCTTTAATAGTCCCACAATGGGGAAATTCAGTGTGTTACAGCAGCAAAGATAAGCAGATACAAATACAAATACAACATGTACAGGAATGTTCCAAGGTGAGAGGCATTACATTAATAGCAGACAGACAGATGGGACGTAGCAGAGGGGGGGGGGGATTTAACAGGCAGAGAGATATTTCAGTTCTCTGTGTGTAATGATCTCCGCTTAGGTCGGTGTTGGTTGTACAGCCTAACCGCGGTGGGGAGGAAAGACTTCCGATAGCGCTCCTTCTCACACCTAGGGTGGAGCAGTCGGTCACTGACAGTACTGCTCAGTGCGATCACAGTCTCATGCATGGAATGGGACTTCTTCTTCTGCATGGAGCTCACCACGGACAGTATCCTTCTGTCACCCACCACCTGCACTGGGTCCAGTGGGCTCCCCAGGACAGAGCTGGCCTTTCTAATCAGCTTGTCAAGTTTATTTCTGTCCCTGGTTGATATACTGCTCCCCCAGCAGGCCACTCCAAAGAAGATGGCTGATGCCACTACCGAGTTGAAGAAAGTTCTAAGAAGTGCCCCCCGGATTCCAAAGGCTCTCAGCTTCCTAAGCAGGTAGAGCCTGCTGTGGCCCTTCCTGTACAGGGCCTCCATATGATCTGCCCAGTCCAGCTTATTATTAAGGAGCAAACCCAGGTACTTATAGGTGTTCACAATCTCGATGCCCGTCCCCAGGATGTCCACTGGTTTAGGAGGGCTTCTGCCTTTACGGAAGTCCACCACCATCTCCTTGGTCTTCCCCACGTTAATCTTCAGGTGGTTCCGGTGGCACCAGTCCACAAAATCCTGGTTCAGTTCTCTGTACTCCCTGTCATCATCGTCTGTGATGAGACCCACTATTGCAGAGTCGTCAGAATACTTCTGTAGGTAGCAGCTGGATGAGTTGCACCTAAAATCTGCAGTGTACAGTGTGAAGAGGAAAGGGGCGAGAACCGTACCCTGAGGTGCCCCCGTATTACAGATAACGGTACCTGACACACAGTCTTGGGCTCTCATGTATTGAGGTCGATTTGTGAGGTAGTCTAGGATCCAGTTGGAGAGGTGGTGGTCCACTCCAGCAAGGTGTACATAATCTTTAAGGCATACTTTTTCAGGATAAGCTGCCACATGTGTGTATATGAGAAATAAACCTATGTCTGGACATTGTTTAATTTGTATTTTGCAGTTTTTAGCTGCTATGATGTCCCCCATAGATAATACATGAACAAAACCGGAGATTTTGATCCCTAACTCTCTTTAACTCACTGTGAAGAAGCAGCAGCACAATATAGGACAATATAAAGGAGGACTAAATGTTATTAACGTGATAGTAGTATAATGTTGTACCGTGTTAGCCATTGAAAGTAGTGGAAGAGTGAAGAAATCAGGCGATACCTTTTAGAGGCTAACTGAGTATATTTGATAAGTAATCTTTTAGAAGTACTAGCTTCCTTCATCAGACATGGTGTTATTTTCAGTTCTTGTATAACACCATGTCTGATGAAGGGAGCTAGTACTTCTGAAAGATTACTTCTCAAATATACTCAGTTATCCTCTAAAAGGTATCGCCTGATTTCTTCACTCTTCCATTATTAACGTGAATCACCACTGACTGAGACGGAAAACTTACTATTAAGTTCTGCGCCATGTCTGTCTCTGTGTCTCCCTTTGTCTCTCACTCGGCTCCTCCTCCCTCTTCCCCTCGCCATAGACTTTTAGGAGCACTTATAATTTGATACTTCAGTGAGCTATCAGTTTGTGTTGGAAAGCCAAGATTAATTTAGTAGAGATTTTTTACAGTGAATATCAATTTGGGCAGGGGGGTGAAGGAAAAGAGTCAGATAAGTGAAGAAAGAATTATTTTTCTCCAATAAGATATACTTGTTATATTCCCCTGACCATTGAAGTTTGAGTTGAACAAATATCAGAGGATTATTTTCTCTTGTCCAATCCAATATGAGTGGTAAGAGATTGACATCATATAACAAAGTACTCCATTATTAAATTACATTAAACTAGTTACATATGATTGTCGCTATCAGTTTATTGTGTCTAGGTGGAGACCATTGACTGCCCTCAGCACTTACATTGTGCCACTGAGATGATGTGATTTCTCGATATCTCACTTGACCAATGTTATCCAGCTGAAATCTTAAGAAGTTTTCTGAGTGAACTGCATGCTGGATATTTGGAGACCGGCAATCCACTAGAACAAAAATAATAAGTATTACTTATATGACCGGTTGTAATGGACTTTGTTCCTAACGCCCACAATATGGACAAGCTAGACACTATGACCACATCCCAAACAGTACATTCATGATATTTTTCTGTAATACAAATCTATGACCTGTCAATACTAATATCAATGGACAGCCCAGCCCTGTACTTCATATAGGAAGAGAAATAATAACTGTCCTGTGGGTAAAACCTGTGATCTGACAATGACCAAAGGGGCTTTGCAGATGAGGCATTTGGCATCACACAGGTCTCTAAGCAACCAGCTCATTCCCACTCTTACACTAGGTTCACACTGGCATTCGGGTTTCACTCTTCCCACGAATGGAAACCTAATCCGCTTAAAAAAGCGGTTACCCAAGGAAACCCGCGGACCCCATAGACTATAACAGGGTCCGCCAGGTTTCCGCCCAAAAAAGGCAGTAAAATACAGAGAGAAAAGTCCTGCTTGTCCACGTGGTCTCCAGACCAATCTTTGGTATCATTGTGTCTGAGACAAAATCGGGACTCCTTGACCTCCATTCCAGCCTCCACTGCCATCTTGCTGTGCACCATGAGAGCCTATGAGAGCTGTGGCATGAGGTCAATGGTAGACATGTAGCTGGATGTTTGTTTCGTAGAACAATGTCATGCAAATGCATTCTGATGGTTTGTGTCAAGGCTGTGTGCCACCCTAAGCTTGGGATGTGACGTCCAATTTCACTTGCAGTACTGAATGGATTGCATCGCTCTATTCTTCCAATCAGACAATCCGTCCATGCAGAGGTTTGATTCTGTGCACCTCTTGCTGTCATTCCAGTTACAGGTTGTATTTCCAACCATGGGGACATGCAACTTTAAACAGTGCTGACATCTCAGTTTTGTAACTGTCACACCAACAAACTGGAGATATCGCACAATCCTCCTACACCACTTGATCCGATTTCTGATGTTTCATGTGGACAAAAAAAAAATTGGCTTTTATGCTCCTCCCACATGACACAGGTTGGAGCTAGGTGCATGATCATTCACAGATGTTAGTGGCAACGGCTACTTCCTCAAGCTGCATAACCTTATGGCTTTTCCTTAGTGGTGTTGCAATTCCAACGTTGAGAAGTGGATATTTCTAGTTTATCATAGTTGTTTTGTGTGCCATATTAGAAATGAACAGTTAATGTGGCTTGAGTTGATGACAGATGAACTAGTGAACTCACTATAAATAGGAGGGTTCCTGCACCTTTAGGGAGTCTGGAATGTCATGGGAGTCGGCCTAGCTGAAGCCGGAACTGAAACTTAGCGATGCAACATGTGATTAACATGTCCGTATAAGCTTGGCGTGTATCCCTGTGTGAGCAGGATCTTGGCTGATGTCTCTATGTGATGCTGACGCTATCAGTGAGGGCCGCTAGCTGCAACTGTTGTGACTTTACTGTGTATCCGTTGTGAAGCCATCAATGGACTTAGCCAGTGTGACAAGATGCACAGTAGCCATGTCTCATTATAGTGGTACAGAGATAATAGCATATGATATTCCCTTGTGTGGCAGACCGGACATAGGGACCTACAGTATCATGTTCTAGGGATCAGGTGAGACTGCAGCGACTATACCCCATATAGCTACGCCCCTCCCTACAATGGAGGTCTGTACAAACTCTTTAGCTATAACAATGCAGTAACCGTACATTTTGACACTTATTAAGTAATCATATTTTTATTTTATTAGTTTTAGACTAACCTTGAGGTAAAATTGAGAAATTATTAGTTTTCACACACAGCTGATTGGAAATCTCATAGGACACCCAAATAGTTGTCACTAGGTGAATATGAAGACTGTATTTCTGGAGGATCATTGAGGTGTCGTATGTATCCATCACTTCACATTCGAGGAGCGCAGGGCTTCAGATATAAAAGACATAAGATATATTGGTTCATGATGTGTCAGTATTATCTGATGTCAGTAACTGTCTTCACTTGAAATGTTTTTTCTGCAGCGTTTTTCATTGCATTTTTGCAGTTTTCCTCAGCAGACTTTCTGCCCCTACCATACCTATACGGAAAATGGGTATAATTGACATGCTGCGATTTTCAAAAAGGATGGAGTTTTAGAAAACACAGCTTTTCCACTGCAGATTTTTTTTCTGCAATGTGTGTATTAGATTAGCCAGAATCCCATCCACTTTGCAGGTACTGTAAAATGCAGCGGTTTCGCAATGTGGGGCTTCAACCTAAATGAGCATTCTCGCCACAAACAACTGCTTTCCCATAGGGCTTGCCATCCAGCTCCCAACACTCCCAAAAAAACAGCTGATGCTAGCTTCACATTGCTATAACAGTGGTAACCCACGGACACCAGTGGACCCTATTAACTATAATGGGGTCCACAGGGTGTCTACCCTTTCAAAACTGGAAGCGGCAGAGAAAAGAGCACTCCTTGCAGTACTTTTCTCTTTAATGATTTTTGGCAGTTTTTGCATCAGAGTCTCCAACGCGGATGTGAATCCAGCCTGACTATGCTAGAGGTAGTTGTAACTGGCCACTCTTAATGGCTGGCGTGTAATACTACTTTGCCCCAGAGGAGTTTACAGAAAGGTAAAATGAAGGGGAACCAAATGGGTGAACCCTCTCGATGAGCTCCATATACCATAAAAGAGGCAAATAAAAAGGCTCTGCCCTTTAATACTACACAATAAAAAGTTACAGCAAGGGACCAGTACATTGTTCATAGAAGAGACCCATAGTCAGTGACTGGTTGAGTGGCCTTTCCTGTGTGTCATGAGGACACAGGAAAAAGAGATTGGTGTGGGACCCGGGAAGCATCAGAAGAGGAGATGTGGGGGATCACTAAGGGGACATTCAAAATACTGTTATAAATGTCCGTTGCTCTCATCCCTCGTAAGATGAGAGCAATGGACATTAACAGAAATAGAATGACTGATGCAGATAGAGCCCTCTCCATTACCATTGGCATCTATTACCATTCTCTTTAATGTAAAAAACATAATGGAAGTCCTGCATCCATGATTTTTTCTTCCCTTAGAAAAGAAAACAATCATGATGGAAGAAAGCTTCTGCCATCTTTTTTTTACATTAGAGTGAATATAGATTAATGTTCTCTATCTGCATGTCACTGTATTGCCGTTAATATCCGTTTCTCTTAACCTATGATGGATGAGAACAACAGACATTAATAACGGTAGTGTGAACCTAGTCTTATGTTAGAACTTTTTCAGGTTTTCTTTAAAAAAAATAGTGAACTGCAATCTCCCAATGGAGATGAGTAGACTTTCGATATTTGTGGCCACCAGGCTGTTCTTTTACATTGTCACTTCCCTTTTCTTGTGAAATGCTCCTTGGTAATGTCAGTCTCCGCCAGTGCTATTCGCTAACTGTGGATGGTATCACCATTACAGGGTAACCAAAAAAGAGATATGACAAATTTGCAGCATAATTCTTCATGCTGAAAAAGTTTGGCCACTTGTATGTTACAGAATCAACTCTAGACAAACGTTCAGTCAACTTACTAGTCCACATACAACTTGTATCCTGTGGTTTTCGATGATACAGAAGATGTATATGGCAACCACGAGCAATTCACATGTTGTAAACGTCCGCTGAAAACGGAGTGACAAAAGATCCCATCGTTCCAGTCTGTATCTATGAGATGTCCAAATACAAAGGAGACACACAAGATTTTTTAGCATATTGTTATTTTTTTCTTATACACCTTTCTATGAACACTTGTTTGGCCGATTATCAGCCATGTAAAAGGGATATAAGATAGACTGTATAGACATGCACATCACTGACAAAGGTTTTAAAGGGGTTTTTCAGACAAATAATATTGATATCGTGTCCCCCTCTCGCACCCTGGCCAAGTGCTATGGCCTCTTCAGAGCTCGCTCTTACTAAAGTCAGGAATGGATTATACTGAAGGGAAACATCTAAGAGCTTCCTTTATATTTTCCATTCCTTTTTCAATCCACTCCTGACTTTGACTCAAAAAACTGCAGCAAAATCTGCAACAAAAAACTCTGCATTTCCACAACATGGGGCCTTAGCCTAATAATGTCTTTTGTTCATACTGATTTCTTTTAGGATTTGTATTTTTGTCTTCTTTATATCAGTTTCCACAAGACAGAATTGTATATTACTGTGTATATATATTATTGTATTATTGTATATTAGTATGAATCATGTGCACTAAAGTAACAGACTGGTGAGGGAAAACACCAGGGTAGTTACAGCATTCTTGAGCACCTGAGAGTTGTACGTGTATAGAGTCACAGTTCTTACTTTGCTATCATAGCTAAAATTACTAGTGGTTCTCTCTTACCACACAGTATGCACAGTATCTGTCAGATCTTATGATATATATTCTTATCCAATTTCTACAGCTCTACACAATGGCCAAGTGACATTTTACTGAAAGAGTAAAAAACTGTTTAGTGGGTCCTTCTGCCATAGAAAAAGGTATTCCTTACGCTAGGTTCACATCACACTAACAACGTTCGGGCACTCCGTCCCAGATTCCGCTTAAAATCGGCAGAGAGGAGGGCTTTCTCTCTGCCAGTTTCCTTATAAAATAGTCAGAAACCTGGCGGACCCCATTATAGTCTGAGGGTTCCATGGGGTTCCTCATGTAACTGCTTTTTAAGTGGATAGGGTTTCCGTTTTTTGGGTCCCCAAGCGGACCCGAAGGACGGAGACCCGTATGCTAGTGTGAACCTAGCGTTAGTGACATAAAAATGGGTTAAAAATACCAGTTCCTAGTAGGATACAGACAGATCACAATGCTAGGCAAGTTATGGGAAAATAGAATGTCAGTATTTTGTGGGATGTACTTGGAAGGTATAACTTGAGGGTTGCAGTAAACATCCAGGCACAGGAGACTTAGAGGATCGCAAATAACTTTAAAGGTCACAGTGACCGCAGCTGTGACCGGGCCCATATCCCAGGTGGGCCCACAGGTCACCCTCACCACAATAAGGCTGATTGAACCTTATTCATCTCATTTCTGATTTCCTTTGATGGCTGGCCTTCTATGCAATGTACATTTATTACCCCTTCCCTCTGGTGCATTAGAGAGAGACAGGGGAATAAGATTTATGTTACACAGCCTTTTGCTGTCAGAAAGTAGTAAAAAAAAACCTTTTCGACTTTTAGAAGGGATTGTGGGGGAGGTTGTGGCACAAAAGGAGAGATTATTACTATATGGGGTGCAAAGATAGGGGATGGGAAGCTTGTGTGTACAGACATGTTGTGAACAAGTCTTCATGGTGGTCTTATCCCACATAGATAAGGATTTAATAGGGGAAGGAAATAAGCGGAGAAGAAAGCAGCAAAACTCAATGAAAAATGGATGGAAAAAAACGCAATGCGTTTTCACTGCATTTTTTCAGCTACGTTTCACTACATGGGACCATAGCCTTATAATATCTCACAGTGAAAACAGGGACCGAGCAGTGCAGATGAAGAAAGCAAATTGTTTTGTGGGTAGCTAGAAGATGGAAAAGCAGATACCCTCCATATATAGCTATAGTATTTGTCTTTCCATCTTCTAACTACAGCACCTAGCTACCATAAACACAATTTGCTATCTATATATACGTAGATAGAGATAGTTATAGCTATATCTATTTATATGTGCAGATATATTGAGAAAAAGCCTTTGATTGAGCAACCCTGGAAATTTGCAGAAGTACTGCTGTGTCTCATGTTCTGCTACTATGGGAGAAGTGGCAATGAGTGCAATATTTACTAGAGGTATTAAATTCAATATAAGTGAATGAGGGCTATTTATATGACTGTTACAGTGCCTTGCGAAAGTATTCGGCCCCCTTGAACTTTTCAACCTTTTGCCACATTTCAGGCTTCAAACATAAGAATATAAAATTTTAATTTTTTAGTGAAGAATCAACAACAAGTGGGACACAATCGTGAAGTGGAACGAAATTTATTGGATATTTTAAACTTTTGTAAAAAATAAAAAACTGAAAAGTGGGGCGTGCCAAATTATTCGGCCCCAATAAGTTAATACTTTGTAGCGCCACCTTTTGCTGCGATTACAGCTACAAGTCGCTTGGGGTATGTCTCTATCAGTTTTGCACATCGAGAGACTGAAATTCTTGCCCATTCTTCCTTGGAGCTCAGTGAGGTTGGATGGAGAGCATTTGTGAACAGCAGTTTTCAGCTCTTTCCACAGATTCTCGATTGGATTCAGATCTGGACTTTGACTTGGCCATTCTAACACCTGGATACGTTTATTTGTGAACCATTCCATTGTATATTTTCCTTTATGTTTGGGATCATTGTCTTGTTTCAAGATAAATCTCCGTCCCAGTCTCAGGTCTTTTGCAGACTTCAACAGGTTTTCTTCCAGAATGGTCCTGTATTTGGCTCCCTCCATCTTCCCATCAATTTTAACCATCTTCCCTGTGCCTGCTGAAGAAAAACAGGCCCAAACCATGATGCTGCCACCACCATGTTTGACAGTGGGGATGGTGTGTTCAGGGTGATGAGCTGTGTTGCTTTTACGCCAAACATATCGTTTTGCATTGTGGCCAAAAAATTCGATTTTGGTTTCATCTGACCAGAGCACCTTCTTCCACATGTTTGGTGTGTCTCCCAGGTGGCTTGTGGCAAACTTTAAACGAGACTTTTTATGGATATCTTTGAGAAATGGCTTTCTTCTTGCCACTCTTCCATAAAGGCCAGATTTGTGCAGTGTACGACTGATTGTTGTCCTATGGACAGACTCTCCCACCTCAGCTGTAGATCTCTGCAATTCATCCAGAGTGATCATGGGCCTCTTAGCTGCATCTCTGATCAGTCTTCTCCTTGTATGAGATGAAAGTTTAGTGTGACGGCCGGGTCTTGGTAGATTTACAGTGGTCTGATACTCCTTCCATTTCAATATGATCGCTTGCACAGTGCTCCTTGGGATGTTTAAAGTTTGGGAAATCTTTTTGTATCCAAATCCGGTTTTAAACTTCTCCACAACAGTATCACGGACCTGCCTGGTGTGTTCCTTGGTCTTCATGATGCTCGCTGTGCTTTAAACAGAACCCTGAGCCTATCACAGAGCAGGTGCATTTATACGGAGACTTGATTACACACAGGTGAATTATATTTATCATCATCAGTCATTTAGGACAACATTGGATCATTCAGAGATCCTCACTGAACTTCTGGAGTGAGTTTGCTGCACTGAAAGTAAAGGGGCCGAATAATATTGCATGCCCCACTTTTCAGTTTTTTATTTTTTACAAAAGTTTAAAACAACCAATAAATTTCGTTCCACTTCACAATTGTGTCCCACTTGTTGTTGATTCTTCACCAAAAAATTTTGTATCTTTATGTTTGAAGCCTGAAATGTGGCAAAAGGTTGAAAAGTTCAAGGGGGCCGAATACTTTCGCAAGGCACTGTATTTCAAAATATAGGTCATGTCCTATTTTGTCCATTTTCGCAGATCTCTCCATACACTCAAATCTATGAGAGATAGGTACAAATGGGTGCCCCTTGGGCATAAAACGGCCATGAAAAATTGATGTTTTTCACGACTGTTTTGCACCTCGGTTGTCTGAATGTAGCCTTAGTCTTAAATTTCCCTGCAGCGCCACCACAGGGGAAAACAAGCATTACATAGTGCTTATTCAAATCTATAGGTTGTCTTTGTAATGCAGCATAGGACATGTCCTCCAGAGCAAAAGACGCTCTTTGTAACCTCTTTTCACTTTGGCCATGAGAGGAAGATCCTGAACATATCCTGTATTCAGAATTCTCTAGTAGGGTGTAAAAAATGGCGGTCACCAGTGGTAGTGTGAACGACCCCTTATAGTTGAGAAACATGGCTCTGCCCATGGCTACTGCGTATCACTGGCAGCATTTACAATACAGAATACATGAAAGAACTCCTGAATTTTGACTTTCATGTAAATGATAGCAAAACTTACCTGGAGACTTGACACAGTCTAACATATCATTACAGCTTTCTATGACTCCTATGAAAATAAGAGGATTGTCATTAGGCAATATGTTGAAAATGTAGTGTGGACCCATCCTACGCTATAATATTGAGCCCCATGGTTACCCCCGTTGTGTGCAATATCTCCTATCTTCCTTCTCTGCAGTACTTAAATTTATTTATTTCTCTTACTTCTGTAGCACCAACATATTCCATATTTTTACAGTCATTGTGATCTATGTCTCCACTAGGGCTCACAATCTAAATTCCCTATCAGTATCACTTTGGAACATGAGAAGAAGCTGCAGTGCCTAGGGGAAACCCAGAAAAACATGGGGAGAGCAGACAAACTCCTTGTAGATGTTGTCCTTGATCAGACTTGAATCCAGGACCCCAGTGCTGCAACACAAAAGTGCTAACCACTGAGCCACTGTGCTGCTTGGATGTGGCATCATTATATGTTGTAGTTTTCTTTGTGGTGATGTCATGTGACCCATACCTCCCAACCGTCCCGGAGTCATCGGGACAGACCCGGATTCCGGGTCCTGTCCCGCCGTCCTGGTTGGCAGGAGGTATGTCCTGGTTTCAACTCATCTGCGTCCAGACGCAGATGAGTTGAATAGAATGGTAAATGAAGCAGGAGCCATCCACGAACTGCTCCTGCTTCACCACTGTGCTCCCCGTGTGCTCCGGCCCCAGGAGCTGTAGGCGCGATGTGATAACATCACTCACATCGCGCCTGCAGCTCCCACTCCGTGACTGAGACTGCAGACAGAGCAGCAGGGGAGCGAGGAGAGGTGAGTATCAGTGTTTTTTTATGTTAAACGTTGGGGGAAAATTGATGGGGAACATAAAAATGGTGGTAGATGAAGGGGGCACATGAAACTAGGTGCAGATGAAGGGGACACATTAAACTGGTGGCAGATGAAGGGGGGCAGATGGAGGAGGACATTAAACTGGTGGCAGATGAAGGGGGTGACATTAAACTGGGGCAGATGAAGGGGGGGACATGAAACTGGGGGCAGATGGAGGGGGGCATTAAACTGGGGGCAGATGAAAGGGGACATTAAACTGGGACAGATGAGGGGGGACATTAAACTGGGGGGGATTAAGAGGGACATTAAACTGGGGACAACTGGAGGGGGACATTAAACAATGGGGTTACTGGACGGAGACATTAAGCTGGGAGCAACAGGAAAGGGACAGTAAACTGGGGGCAACTGGAGGAGGACATTAAACCGTGGGAGTAGCTGGAGAGGGACATTTCCGTCTCTAGATGCCCCCAGTTTAATGTTCCCCTCCAGCTGCCCCAGTTTCATGTCCCCCTCTAGTTTTCACCAGTTTACACAGGGGCACCAGGAGAGGGACATTATAATGTGTGGGCATATAATGTTAGGGTGACTGTAGGAGCATTATACTGTGTGGGGGCACAAAGAAAAATGGATGAGAATGGGCGGAATCAGCGTCGAAGTGGATGGAACTAAATTTGCCACTGTGAACATTATCCCTGTACTGTGATACCACTGTGTACATTATCCTTATTCTGTGACATCATTGTGTGTTATCCCTATATTGACACTGCTCTGTGCATTATCCTTTTACTGTGACTTCATTGTGTACATTATCCTTACACTGTGACACTGCTGTGTGCATTACTCTGTGTACATTATCCTTATATGATGATATCAGTGTGCACATAGTTTACCTGTGCTGTAACTTCACTGCACGTATTACCCCACTACTGTGATGTTACTGTGTGCATTCTAGAGGTGCTGTATCATCACTGTGTTCATTAACCATGTGCATAAGGGAAACCAAATACAATAATAGCAAGCTACATTTGCTGCTGAAGGTTGTTCAGCTATACCAAGATTTTTGGAAATTTCATAACAAACACAGCTCAATGTATCTGTTATATGTTATATTTGGTATGGTTAGCAGTTGCAAGTGTCATGGTGCAGGTCATCGTGTTGTCAGTGTTCAAGTGCTTTCTGGACGCTGTATCACGTGCAAGCTCCTTAGAGGTGAAACAGCACAGAAGAAGTTTTTGCTCCTCTGTAGTGAGATTCTATGACATCAGGTACCCAGGATGGGAAATGGTTTGGCATTCAAGCGCCCATTCTCGCACTTTGGAGAGAGACGGCTTGAAGGAGCAGAAGAACAGCATAATGCTGGAGGACAGCTTGTGAGGAGAACTCCTTGACAGGTCAGACAAGCTTGTAGACCCGAGTAGATAGCGTACTGGAGCAGAAAGGGACATAACTGTCTCTGTGAACAAGTGCCCCTCTAGTGTACACTTGGTAAGCAGGGTTACGTTATGTATGTAAGTATAAACTGGGTAGTTTGTTAAATAATCAATCAGCCCATGCGTTATTATATGGACGCATGGGCTGGTTGAGCTGGTTGTCCAGTCCAGTGCACAGGGATGTCACTGTACAGGGGTATCCACGACAAAACTGGAAGACTTAACATAAAGATGTCCCAACTAATGGCTAAGGGGATTGTACAGAGGTAATAGCAAAAGGTAATTCTTTACATGACTGACTGGCCCTAGGACCCCCTCAGGCAGCATGGCCCCAGGGTACCCTATAGTTCTAAATGGATCTAGTTATACAGTCGAAGGCTTTCTCACGATATGGGACCTGACAACTGGATTCCAGCCAGATGAGTTGTCAGACAGTTTTCTTCAGAATAGTTATAATGATAGCTCCTCCTTCTTCTTTTAGCATTTGGAGGAATTTTTTGGTTTTTGTGGCATACTCTCCTGTGTACAACTAGACCTTACATAAGACGTTTGCAAACCGTTTTTACAAGTATTACCACAACTCTCATCAGTCACACAGTATGCTGTCTATGCACAGTGCTTTATTACGCCCTTTCCTCAGCACTCTCATAGCACTTACACTTCATACCACATCCTTACATGTAGACCACAGTAACTTCTTTATCACATACTTCAGCTATAATAACCTGTCCTTTACCCTGAGCCGATGTATAATAAAAATAACTCAAAATTGTACAGAATATGGGCATATAATATTACAATATAAAATCTACACATTTTTAAAGCAATTTTCTGCCTTTAGATTTGTTTACAAAGTAGTGTTAAAGCGAGTCTGTCAGCAATAAATTGGTTATATGCTTCTGTTTGGAGTCCCATTTTTATGTAAATCACGAATAAAATGGGAATATGCAAACTGGGGAACATCTTCCATAAGGCGAACTGAGGCAATGGCCTCAGGCGGCACCTCATAGAATAAACTGGGGGGGCGGTATTTTTTTAAAATTGGCTGCTACTTATTGTGTTATTGCAATAGCTAGAGGCCGTTAATTTTTACTCACCTGTCCATGCTCCCGTCCAGGCTGCCCTCCGCTACCGCATTTAGGTGGTGCTGCACTTATATCACAACACTGAAGAATCACTCAGGAGGAGGCAGCGGAGGGCAGCCTGGCTGAGAGCGTGAACAGGTGAGCAAAAATTATCAGCTGCTATCTATTGCAATAATACAGTAGGTAGAGGCCTAACATATACTGAGGGTTCATATACTGTGTGTGTAGGTGGGGTAAAAAAGGGGGTCATATACTGCATGTAGGCCATAAAAAGGGGGATCATATGCTGTGGGAGCCATAAAAAGGGGGGCCCCCTGCTTCACTATTGCCTTCAACTCATTGGCATCCAGTGGTCACCGATGAGTTGAAGTTGGGGTAGCCCGGACCCACTGCCTGGAACATCAGCACAGCACATGCAGGAATGTCCCCCTGTCCTAAGGGGGCCCCACTACCATGGGGCCCGCTGCAAGTTCACCATTGGCCTTATGGTTAAAGTGACCTTGATTGCAACAACTACCACCCCCAGCCTCCCCCAAAGGGTTGCTGCACAATCTCTATGTTAAAGCTCAAGATCTCTACAATCCAAAAAAAAACTTTTTTATTATCAGCCTCACAAACTAGTCAACTGGAATTACTTCTCTTAGTATCTTTTGCCCCCTATTTCCTAACATTATAATGCATCTTTTTTATTATTTTTTCTGTCTTCTTTTATATTTTATTCCTATATCCTGTTTTTTATAGTTATTGAGAAATGTGTTGTTCACCAGTGCTTGGCACACCTGATACAATGACACCCATGCTTTTGTTAATGGAGTTGTCTGAGATTAGAGACATTCTTCTCCACTGTGAAGTGTGTCTGATAATGTGACTGAGCCCCATTCACTTGAAAGCAGCCAAGCTGCAATACCTGACCCAGCCTGTGAACAATAGTGGTGCTGTTTCTGGAAAAAAAAAAAAAAAAAAAAAAAAAACTTTTCCTGATCACAGGTATTCCCTTTAGGTATTAATTGTAACACTTTATGATCTCCTTTGTCATTCCTATAATCATATTTTAATCCTAAAATATATAATTAAAATGTCATAAAACAAATGCAAACAAATACATGTCATATATATACTGTACAGCATAGTTATGTTAAAGGATTAAAGGGGTTGTCTAGGAATTGGAGTCTAAAGGTAAAAAAAAGTACGCTCACCTGTCCCATATGCATGCCATATCCATCCAGGGAGCAATTTCAGCTGCTTGGTTGTGTCTGCTGCCAGTGTCCGTTCAGTCTTATGTGGCTTGTTGCCAAAAGTCCTGCAGCTCACATGTCACTTGTCTCACCGGTGACATCACTCACGTAAGTCACCAATTCCAAGCCATGGTCACAGCACTTCTGACAGCGAGTGCTGCCACAAGACCGAATGGACTCTGGCATTGGCCAGTGGAATATCAGGGACAGATGAGTATGCTTCCACTGCCCCCGCCTTCCACAGGAATGGCTCAAATTCCTGGACATCTCCTTTAATACTATTTACACACTTTGAACTTGACTTTAACATGGGGTGGAACACATGACATCTTACCTGTCTCAAGGCAGACAGTGAACAGTAGACCCAAAAGGTGTTTCATGATTTTTCTACAATCATACATGGAATATAAAAAGTAACATTATTTATATTTGTAGGCTCACATTTCCAGGGATCCCATAAACCTAACCCCACAGATGCCGCAATCACTATTGACTATATGAGGGGTTAAACTTCCAGGATCAGGATTATCTCCGATCACAGAAGCTGTAGATGTTACCTGTATAACATAGCCAGTACCTGCCGTGTATGGCCCAGGTCCAACTCCTGATTTAACATGTATTCCCAATAACTCCATTATCATGGGATATTTCATAGTGATAATAGTGGAGCCTCAAGTATAAGCCCTACTGTTGTGGGCACATATGTCACATAGACAGTATATACATACAAAGTATTTGTAATATGTGACAACCCTTATTTACCTTACAGATTATATGATATCATGAGTTCCCATATACATTGTACTGGACTAGTTAACATCTGCCAAATCACAACTTGTATATTATTATTATAGAACTCTATAGAGTGGATAGATAGATAGATAGATAGATAGATAGATAGATAGATAGATAGTTGCTGTGGTTCCATGCAGAGGTATTATATAGTGTTTATACATTAAAAAAATAAATGATTAAAACAATTATATATATATATATATATATATATATATATATATATATGGGGATTTTTTTTTTTTTTGGGGGGGGGGGGGGGGGGGGGGGGGGGGGGTTTGGGGGGGGGCCCCCATTAAGGGGGGCCCTTTTTTTGTGTTTTTTTTTTTATATATAATTGATATAGTGAGAAAAATGAATGTTTAGTGTATATACTATAAATAGTGGAATGCATTGTCCAGATAAACTGTATCATAAAGTACTCACATAGCAGAAGCATTACAATAAATAGGGGATATAGCTGGTGAATAATGGACACAGTGTCCAGATAAATAGTGGATACAACATCCAGAAAAATAGTCTACAAAGTTCAGACATGTAAGAGGGTAGCATATGGAAATTGACTTTGCTGTAGCTACTCTCCTCTAATGCCTATATACATACCATTTGGAAAGTTAGTGACTTGCTCTTACTATAACTATAAAAGAATTGCTGTATATAACAGATAAAGTGAATCCCACCTTTAAATAAAGGGTCTCTCCACTGTGGACAATCTCTAAATCACCTAAATCACAAAGTGTCTCTCTGCAATGACCCCCATGTAGTTAAATCTGACAGTAAGTGTTCAATTTCCCTGCAGCGCCACCATGGGGAAAATGAAGCATTACACAAGACAGATGTTCTTATATCTGCGCGACTTTCACAATGTAATTAAAATGACAATGAAGCTGCCAGTATACAACAGTGGGTAAAATATGTATATATAGGTAAAAAGATATAGTATTCCTCTTACCTTGTGCCGTACATTATCCACACTTTTGGGTAGTTAATAGGGTGATAAATTATCTAGATTTCTGCAGGTTTTGTAGAGTTAGCACATAGGATTCCCTATAGGTAACCAGAGATAACAAGATGCTTGTATAAGAGATCAATGCTGTGTCCTGATGTTCCTCTTTATCTTGTATAGGACAGAGGACATCCCACACAGTACATCACATTTCCAGTGACATGCTTTAAGTGAACAGCTCCTTTTCTTTAGTACTAGTGATACTGATAAGGATCTACAAGTAAGTCTATTATGTAGGCAGTACATATTCATCCATAGCTAAGCTTCTCACACTGCCCACAACATAGATGTACTTTAAGGGAAGTTCTTCACAAGTGATGAGTGATACCTTAAAGGTCACTGATTCACTGCTATGATAGTTTATTACCCTCATTTGTTGACAACAGAGGCTGAAGACTGTTACAATATATATCATACAATCATGATTGGTTGTTGGTTATCTATCCCCCCCCCCCTTCCCCAGTGCTTAAGTGCAAGCTGGCATTTTATTTCACTGTCTGGCATGTTGCAAGAGATCAATAAATTCTGATATTAAAATAGAATAAACAACATCTCAAAAGCAGAACTAAATGCAGACCTTATTGCGACATGGTATCTCCAAGAAGACAGTGTGGCTATTGGTAATTTTACATGCCAGGAGCTATGCTTCTCACTCCCTGTACAATGCGCACCGCTGCAGTACCTAAAATCACCACTCCACATTGTACATCGAGTGAGTAGCTCAGCTCCTGCCATGGTTTTTTTTTTTTTTGGTTTTTTTTACGCTTACTTATATAGCGCCATTATATTCCACAGCACTTTACAGACACTGTCCCATATAGGGCTCACAATCTACATTCCTTATCAGTATGTTTTTGGAGTGCGGGAGGAAACTGGAATATCCGGAGGAAACCCACGCATACACAGGGAGAACATACAAATTGCTTGCAGATGTTGTCCTTGGCAGGTTTCGAACCCAGGACTCCAGCGCTGCAAGGCTAACCACTGAGCCACCGTGCCGCCATGTTAACGTTACCAGTAGCCACACTGTCTCAGAACAGCTGATCTGCAGGGGTTCTGGCTGTTGGACCCCAACAGGTGTAATTTTGATGGCCTATCCTACGTATAGACCATCAATATTAGAAAGGTGGATAAACCCTTTACAATGTACAATGTAATACCCTCCATGACTGCCCCATACAATATCATGCCTCCCATATAGTATGATGACCCTATAACTGTCCACTGTACAATATAATGGTCCCCATCACTGCCCCATACAGTATAATGAACCCCATCACTGCCACAAACAATATAATGGCCCCCATCACTGCCCCCATATAGTATAATGGCCCTATGAGTGTCCCCGGTGTCGCCCATCAGTGGTCCACATACTGATGATCTTTCCTGAGGATAGGTCATAAATATCTTAGTCTCAGAAAAGCCCTTTACATTTTATATTCCCATCCCAGTATCATAGCAGCTACATAGTATGCCAAGCCAAATCAATATCAATGATTTTATACTCTTAATTGTAATCACCACGTTATATAGTAGCATCTGGTTCTGTTATAGATATAATGCTTAATGGTGATATATAAATATAAACTCAAGAAGCAAGGATAATAGTTCTAGCATGTAAAGGGTCAAACCAACTTCTTTAGGGAATTTACTACTGAGGTCATTTGTGGTAGGAATAGCCCATTTTGGGCAGTGGTGTAGGAAGACTATGCAGTTGCTATGGGGCCTGTGGGTGGAGGGGGCCTGGCACTGATAATTCACTGCTTCCCGATACCATTACATTTCCTGCAGCCACCACAAGGGGAAGCACAGTGTAAAAAGATTTTTACAGCTTCTCTTGAGTTCAGTGGTAGCTGTATTGATTCCTATACACTGAGCTCCCCCTAGTGGTAGCTACAGTCTTCAAGTTTTATCACTCAGAGCTGTATAGAGGATATTTATTAATGGATTTATATCAGTTGCCTGAAAAATATGGGGGTTGATTTATACAAGTTATATCAAAAGCAGCAATTTTTGGCACACGTTCATGAAATTGTGATTTTTTTTTTCCTGTTTGCGTTGCACTTGCCGCTTTTTTTTAAATGGAGAGGGGCTTACCACCCCAACAAATTTACTGGTGCAAAGAATTTCTTAATTGCCGAAATCTAAGCCAGCTCCAAGCTAGTGTAGATTTCAATTTATGGTGCCTGGACCACTTAAAAAATGAAAGATTATTAAGAGGTGTAAACCTCTTAATAATTGTGGTGCCTCTCACTCTGACACAGCTGGAGGCGAAACATGAAGCTTCTGAGCCCCAATGCAAAATCTGTAATGGGGCCTCTACCTGCCTTGTGCCATTTATTTATTTATTATGCTTACTTATATAGCGCCATCATATTCCGCAGCGCTTTACAGACATTGACAGTCACTGTCCCATATAGGGCTCACAATCTACATTCCCTATCAGTATGTATTTGGAGTTTAGAATAGTGCTATAATTTATGTGGCAGAGGGACCATTGGGGCCCCTTCAGGATCCACGGACTGATAGCAACTGCTACCCTTTAACTCCCTATAGCTACACCTCTGGATACAGATTTTCATTAAGGCTATGTTCCCATTTGTTCTAAAGTCTCTGTTGGAGACTCTGTCGCAATGTCTGCCTGAATGTCCTGCACGCACGGCTTTACCGTCTGCCAGTTTCAGTTTTAAAGCAATGAACACCCGACAGACCCATTAAAGTCACTGGGGTCTGCCTGTCTCCATATGTAACCATTAGTTAAGTGGTAAGTCTGTCTATTGTTATGGTCCTTTGACGGACCAGAACAACAGACAGATGATACCAGTGAGAACTTAGCATACAACTGGTATACTGTATGCTAGTCTTAAGAAATTGACCCCAGGGTGTTCAGAATATGCATCACATTTAACCCTTCCGACATCCACCATAAATAGTACTGTGGATGTTGGGTATTTAAATACGGCAGTCGCTCAGGAGCTAGTGGACACCATAACCACCGGGTCTCTGCTGTATTATACCTATTAACCCCTTCCCGACATCCGCCATAATAGTACGTCGGATGTAAAGTATTTATATATGGCGGCGGCTGGGTCTCTGCTGCCGGGCGCTAATAACCTCGATCACTGATTGCGGGCATTAAGGCCCTCAACACCTTGGTCAAAGCTGACTGATGCACCATTTTGCTAGGCCAGCGAGATTGTAATGCATGGCATTAGTGATCAGGCCCCTTGGGGTTCAAGACCCCTAGGGGGTCTAATAAATGCAATAAAAAAAAAATAAGTAAAAAAAAACCCCAAAAAGTATTAAAAGTTTAAATAATCCCCTTTACCTAGAATGCATATAAAAGTTAAAAATGACTGCGAAACACCTACCCATTAGGTATCCTTGTAAAAACGCCCGGTCTACAAACATATAAAAATATTTCTCCTGTACGGTGAACACTGCAGCGGGGAAAAAAAAATCAAAAGTACCGAACAATAGCAATAGACATTCCCCAAAATATGGCCCTGCATAAAAAGATGCCATATGTATCCCTGTACATAGAAATATAAAAAAGTTCCAGGTGTCAGAATATGGTGACTTCTAGAAAAAATTTTTTTTACATTTTTTAGAAATGTTTTAGATTTTTTTTACGGGTTTAAAATATAAAAAAAAAACAATAAGAATTTGGTATCCCTGGAATTGTATCGAAACATAGAATACAGGTGACATGTCATTTTGGCTGCACAGTGAATGCTGTAAAAACAAAGCCCTCACAAATATACTTTTTTTTTTTCCACTTCCACCTTCCACTTTCACTTCCACTGATTTTTTTTTTCCATCTTCCCACTACATTGTATAGAATAATAAATGGTTATGAAGAGCAATTTGTCCTGCAAACATTAAGCCCTCATATGGCTATGTGAACAGAAAGATAACAAAGTTATTGGGCTTGGAAGGCAGGGAGTTAAAAACGTAAAACAAAAAATTCCTCCGGCAGGCCGGTCTATACAGCCTGTAAGGCTAGGTTCACACTAGCACTTAGTCTCCGTTCCCCATTCTGCTTGAAAAATCCTGCAAGTAGGACTTGTCTCTCCACATTTTTCAGACAGAAACCTGGTGGACCCCATTATAGTCTATAGAATCTGCAGGTTTTATTTATTTCATGCTTACTTATATAGTGCCACCATATTCCACAGCGCTTTACAGATATTGTCAGTCACTGTCCCATATAGGACTCACAATCTATATTCCCTATCAGTATGTCTTTGGAGTGTGGGAGAGAACCGGAGTAAACCCACGCAAACACTGGGAGAACAGATATTGTCCTTGGCAGGATTCAAACCCAGGACTCCAGCACTGCAAGGCTGCAGTGCTAACCACTGAGCCACTGTGCTGCCAGTTTCTGTGGTTAATGGCGGACCTGAAGAATTGAAACCCGAATGTTAGTGTGAACCTAGCGTAATAGAAGTCCTGTCAATTTGATACAGATCTTCAGATTTGGTCAGGATCTGTATTCTGAGGGCATCCTGTATTCTTCAAGTGCTGGTTCTTTTACGATAACAATAAGCATGAAATCTTCAGTTTCATCCAGTGTGGATCTATTTACGTAGGTAAAAAGATAAATCTCATCATGACCCGAGGCTCAGGTAGAGAATTCCAACCTTACAAGATTAAAGAAGCCTCCATTCTGATGTTCAGTAAAATCAATAGCCGTCTACGCAATCCATTCCCACCTAAATAAGCCTGTCTAATCTAATAGCCAGCGCTCACGCTGAGGAGCCTCGCGTTATATGCAGTATATTATAGGTAAACTACAGCTTCAGCAAGTAAATGCTATTCTTTATATTACAGAATATAAAGTTTTCTTATTTACTTTCCAAATCAATTTCTAAGATCTCTGCTTATTGTTATTTGCATCTCTTGCGGACTGTTGGACATAGTCCTTATATGATTCTGCAGGGATGGTTTGAGCATCCTTGTAGAGAGTGAGGAGAGAGGAGACAGCTATCAGAGACAGTCAAATACAGAGACTGTTTATTATTACCTTCTCCGCCTTCCTGATCACGGCGTACATGGCATTCTATGACTGTCATTCCAGCATCCCACTGGAAATACTGCAAAATATAAATAGTTTATGTTGTATATCCTATGGTTGTATATAATCTGTATATAATTCACTGTGTGTACGGAGTCAATTTGGTATGACTTGTGTATTTTCATGCTGGAAAGGACTTAGGGTCTTCTCCTAGCCTTTGGAGAGTGAGGAAGTATAAGGTAAAATAGTGAAGTTCCGTGTGAGCTGGAAAAAAAAATCATGCAATATTTAATAATTTTGTGCCAAAAAAGGGAAAAGTATTGTAGTTATGATATCTTTATTGACTAACCATAATATTATATTTTCCAGTATTGTGCATTGTTCTGTCATTCATTTGTAATAGCCTGAAGAAGGAGCTTCGGGGCTTTGAAAGCTTGCAAAAAGTATTTTCGGGTTAGCCAATAAAGGTATCATACCTACAATAAATTTGCCTTTGTGACACAAAAGTATCAAATACTCCG
Source organism: Leptodactylus fallax (assembly GCA_947044405.1). Classification (NCBI taxonomy): domain Eukaryota; kingdom Metazoa; phylum Chordata; class Amphibia; order Anura; family Leptodactylidae; genus Leptodactylus; species Leptodactylus fallax. The sequence goes on along the minus strand of CAMRHE010000374.1, from coordinate 655,188 downwards.
AAAGTGAGGAAGCAAAGACGGAGCAGAGAGAGACTGAGTTATGCCCCTCACTGGCCTGGAGATAGATATAGATAGATAGATAGATAGATAGATAGATAGATAGATATGTATAGATAGATAGATAGATAGATATGTATAGATAGATAGATAGATAGAGATAAATAGATATGGATAGATAGATAGATAGATAGATAGATAGATAGATAGATAGATATGTATAGATAGATAGATAGATAGATAGATAGAGATAAATAGATATGGATAGATAGATAGATAGATAGATAGATAGATAGATATGTATGATAGATAGATAGATAGATAGATGCACCATGATATTATGCCATTGTGACATGACTGTCTTATTAAACTGTTACATCTGTCTATCTATCTGTATACACACAAACTCATGGTAAAGGCCCCTGTTAGGGTCATTATGTAGTGTTCTTTGGCTTGAATAAAACAGCTCAATTTTTTGAAAGATGCTAGCAGAAATTTTTCTTTTTTATTTGACAAGATTGTCATTCAGCTTGTGGACATCTCCTGTTTGGTGCTGTCTCTTATGTTCACATTTTATACACACACATTAGAGAGGGCATATGAAGAAGTAAACTTCTATGACACAGCAAGCTTAGATACAGCAACTCATCTCTATGTATGGCAGTATACCTTTTAATTCCTCTATAATGCAGTGACTAACTAATGGTCAGATACCAGTTCTACAAAATGAGAAGTGATTCCAGCACAGTTATATCTGATGATGCCTTCTCCTATGAAGCCGAAAAGAGAAGCAGAGCTGAGCAGTGTTGTACAGCATTGGTTGGATCATGTTATAGCAGTGGAAGGATCAACTCCACTGGAAACCATGGAGAAGGCCATAACCCATAACCCATTATCCCCCTTTTTTCAAGGTTTCATTGTAAAAGTTGTGAAAAATATAACTGCATTTACATGTACTATAGATGTTGGTTCTTTCAACATAGTGCTGGTTCAAGAGCAGAGCTGGCGCTATAGCTGCCACATCTGCTGGCTGTGTCTGTCATCATAGATATGGGATTTAACCTCTGAGGTCATTTTGCAGCAGGAGGCTGGTACCAGTGATCGAATGCCCACCACCATGATGAGATCGTGGGAGCTTTTCTGTTCAATAATGATGTTTCAAAAAGTTTTAAAAACTGAACTTAACTATTAAGATAAAAGTTTGAAGCTGCGAAAGTGTTCAACTCTCCTAGAAATGTTTGAACGCTTCACTAAGACGCAATGGATTTGGTGACACCATCCTACAATTCATGCCCACTTTACAATCATACCCCATTACCAAACTATTGGTGAATGGTCTATTTTCTGCTCCCCTAGGGCTTGGAAAGGGACACATTAGGGTTGCCCATTATCCCCCTTTTTTTCAACTTGGCCTTTGATCCACTTTTAAGATAGATCCAAGCATCAAAGTTTATGGCCTTTCTGGATGACCTATTATTACTCTACATGCTTTTGCCAACCAGTTAAATCAGCCTCCAAGATAAATCTAAGCCCTTATGTATGTTTGTTTGTCATCCTTGGACAACCGTCCGATGAATCAGCGCTTTATCTATTCACATATCCCTCTCCCAAACATTCTGCCATAAACCTAAATTTCAGGACGGTAGAGCTGACATTTTACTTGATGGAGCTTGGGCTCAGACTGGCCGCCATTGGCGATATTATTGACTCATCTTCCCTTTGAGTTCTCTATTTTACTTAAGCATGCACTACATGATTTATTTAATCCCATGACTTTTAGGGTAGTTGGACTACTGAACTAGTGTCCTCTATACCATGACAGACCAAGACTAGGACAAGTCATTTTGCTGTAGACTTTACAATCTGTCATGAACTACGGTCCTTATTGCCAGCATTTACGCTTATCTCTGGCTTCAGCTTCATTATGAACACACGGCCTGTCAAAATGGGTCTCTTATCACTCCGAACTCACCCCAACTAATCCTCAACACTTTTAAAACCATCAAATACATCCCATCCATATCATATAGGCAGATGGCTCTTGAAATAATACACAGGGGTTACATGTCAAACCCAGGCCAGAATTACCGTATGGGAAATACTGTATATTTTCACCCACCTGTCACAGATACTCAGGCAGACCACTTCCAATGCCTATGGACATGATCCCAAACACAACTGTTTTGGAGACAAGCCCATGTTTTTGCTGTAACTAACATGGTGTATTTTATTGACCTCTTTCCAGGTTGGGCCCTCTTTGACCATATTTCTTACTTCCATACCCTGAACCAGCAAAAATTGTTATTTAGGATTAGTTTTTTTTAATATAGTTTAGTTTTTTTTTAAAAAATTCAATTTCAATAAAAAGTAGTTTTATTTTGTAAGAGTGTAAAAAAATTAGCATGATTTAAAAAGTAAAAATTAAATTTCATTATTATTGCACCAAAGTTGTAAAATATAAAAACTATATATATTTGGTAATATTGGCATCACCTTTATCATACCAAACCATAGAATTAAGATAACATGATATTTATCTTGCATTGGGACTTTAAACATGGTGCCCACTCAGGAGCTGAAATTTAATTTAAAAAATTGCCCGGGTTCATGGTAATCTTAATCCGCCCCGATAATGATAATTCCTCAGTGTTAATAAAACTGTAATTTACCATCCCTGGAGACAAGGAGTGATGTGAATGGTGACAATCTCTGTACAGGGATGCTAGATACATTGGCGCTATATAAGGAACAGAAACACACACGTAGTCACACATAATCACACACATTGATCTAAACATTTACATAACCATCTGCTAACTCATTAGAATTTAAGCATGAAAATAAAGATTAAAGATTATAAAAATGCCATGTCTGGAAATTATTCATTAATTTTACAGAAATACTATGATAAGAATCTTACAATCTGATATGTGGTCAGAAAGCCAGCTCAGTATGAATGCGTAGTGATGTACTCACTCAGATCATTCATGATTGTGGTCTTTTCCTCATAGTGGTCATTTTTTTTTTTTCATTTCAAATGCCATAACTTTTGATTTTTTTGTCAACACAGCATATGAGTGTTTTTATGTAACAAGTAGAATTTTTGGATGGTATAGGGTGTAGATATGTTTTGTTTAATTTTTACTTATTTTTTTAGGGAATTGTGTGCAAAAAAATCCCCTGTAATTTCAACATTGTTTGTATTAATTTATTTATTTTAAATTTTTTTTTTTTTTTGGAGGGGGAAAGGTTGTGTTTTTATGAAATTCATTAGACACAAAATAAAATCCCTTTTTTTTAATGCACAGGGGTACCATATTCTGACAGACATAACTTTTTCAATTTCAGGTTGACAGATGTGTGAGGGCTTGATTTTCCTTAACAAGCTGTATTTTTTATTAGTTCATTTCTGGGGACATATGATTTTTCTGATCACACTATTCCTTTTATGTAGAAGGTTTGGTTATCAAATAAACAAGTCTGCATTATGTGTTTTCTTTCAACAGCATTTACCATACAGAATTGATATCATTATATTTTTATAGCACAAGGTGATATCAATTATGTTTTTTAAAAAAATTATTTATATAGTAAAAAGGAAATGTTATGGTTGTTACATCTGCTTTGGCCCCTTTAAGTTTCCTGGGTCCAGAGACAAATTTCCCTTTAAGAAATTGTGCTTTAATTTATGGGCCGGTCCAGGTCTTTATAATCCCCTCCATTTCTCTCTTCCATGCTGGCTATTGGTTTCACCCTGGTTTTGGCTCCCCTCCCTGTTGCTTCCTGCTCCTGATTGCTGTTTGTGTTTCTCTGGCTCTGACCATCGAATTGTGTACCTGGACTTCTCTTTTGGATAGTGACTCTGCTGAGTTTACCCTCTCTGTCATTTTGACTCTGGCTAGGTACCTCGACCTCTCCTTCCGTCACTCGCTCCTGTACTTCGCTGCTATCTCTGCTGCCGACCCTGCTCTATCGTTTACTCTTCATCTGGTGAGTTGCTTGCAATTCTGCTTTTTGGCTTCTGCTTGCGGTTAATTAATTTGTAGCACATTCCTCTGTGTTGTCAACTCTGGTCTGGGATTCTGCCAAGTCCATCTCCACCACTAGGAGCTCTAGTGAAAACGTCCTGAGATTGGCTTTGGCTCCTACTGGGTGTATTGCACTTTGGTTACGGTTTTTCCGCTAGCGGGCGTAAGGTTCAGTTCTGCTGCTTCTCTCTATTCTGACTACTCTAGACCCTGTAGCTGCATTTGAGCTCCTAACATGAAAAGGTTTTTTTAAAATTTATATTATTTATTTTTACATTTTAAAAATGTTTTATTGACTTTTCAAAAAAAATTTTAAGTCCCACAAGTGATAATGCACAATGGCTTGATTGTACAATATACTGCAATACTTCTATAATGCAGTATACTGTACATTTTACTAAATGACAATTAGATCCTTTCTTTGGCTGGACCAAATAGACATCTGTAAACGGCAGAGTGGAGGGACCCCACAATCACATCATAGAGTGCCTCTTTAATGACTTATATACCACAATTAGTATTGTCCACAGCATCTAAGGGGCTAACCTGCTGGTATCAAAGTTATTATATAAAATAACTGGCACCAGCATCAATGTAGCAGGCACATCTTCTGTATACTTACATCGTGCTGATGGGGTTTCCCCATTTCAGAGTTTTTCCTGTCTCTCCCCTCCACTTCCTGCTATTTAGCTCAGTCAGTTCTTTCTAAATGGTAGTTATCTCAGGATTTACATGTAGAGATAACAGAAACACTGATAGAGCACTGTTCTAGCACTTATCAGGTCTCAGCAGCTGAAAACACTTTGCACAGAGAGAAAGAGAAGATAATATAGCTGACTGGTTACAGGGACTGAATTAGCAGCTTGACCTGAGAAGTGGTCTGTAACCTAGGCAACGAACTGGAAACACTGAGGACATATTCAGCTGTATCTGGCAAACAGAGAAAGATAAAAAAGCAATGCAATACATAAAACACTTATATTAGCTTAATCTACCAGTCTGAATATGTTCTTAGAGATAGGAATACCCCTTTAACTATATGCTGAGACATGTTTCACTACCCTTTTAGTGACATGGACACAAAATGTGTCAGTCACACCCATTTTTCTGTGTCACCACAAGCCTTAAGATTAGCCCACTCTTCCGGGATGTGGGAAGGGGGGGGGGGGGTCATCCATTGTTGTGGGAGCCTTCCAGATGTTTCGGAAGAGTTGGCAAGTATGCAGTGACTTACTGGTGGCGCACTCTCTGATTGAAATCCTTCATTATCCCTTTTCCTCTCCCTCTGGCCCATACCACCAATATGAATTGCCCTGGTTACAAATCCTCGCTGCAAAACATCCATAAATCTTTGTATCCTCACTTTCTCAGGATCCTTTCAACTCTACACAAACTGACTAGCCATGGTGTCCTAGATGGTTATTAGTTTATTAGTACCCCAAATAGCACTAATGCTGCCTTTTGTTTCTATTGTCCCTTTTAGACCCCACGTTAGGTTCCAAATAATAATGCTCCCTAAAGAGCAAAAATGACTCTTAAGGCGCACACACCCCACAAAAGCAATAGTGTCCCCTAAGGCGCCAAGCAGTAACAGTGTTTCTCTTTGTAATCCAATAAATAGTAATAGCAACTTCTTAGGCCCCACATAATAATAGTGCCCACTTAAAAGTAATAATGCCATTGAAAATAAAAGATGGCATACACCCTGAGTTCTGAGGTAAATATGCACGGTGATAGACAGACCCTTATATCTAATATTTAAGGATTCAGTAATGACTGGGTCTGTTCCACAGGATTGGCACACAGTAAATGTGGTGACAATATTCAGAAAGGGGTCTAAAAGTGAGCCTGGTGGGTGGTGGGTAAGGTATTTGAAGATTTTCTAAGAGATGCTATCCTGGAGTACCTCAATGTAAATAATCTTATAATACCCAATCAGCATGGGTTTATGAGGAATCGGTCCTGTCAGACTAATCTGATCAGCTTCTATGAAGAGGTCAGTTCAAGACTGGACTGGTGGTTATAGTACAGTCATGGCCAAAAGTTTTGAGAATGACACAAATATTATATTTTCACATGATCTGCTGCCCTCTGGTTTTTATGTGTGTTTGTCAGATGTTTTTATCACATACAGAAATATAATTGCATTCATATTATGAGTAACAGAAGCTTATATTGACAGTTAGAATGAGTTAATGCAGCAAGTCAATATTTGCAGTGTTGACCCTTCTTCTTCAGGACCTCTGCAATTCTCCCTGGCATGCTCTTGCCTCAATCAACTTCTGGACCAAATCCTGACTGATAGCAGTCCATTCTTGTAGAATCAATGCTTTCATTTTGTCTGAATTTGTTGGTTTTTGTTTGTCCACCCGTCTCTTGATGATTGACCACAAGTTCTCAATGGGATTAAGATCTGGGGAGTTTCCAGGCCATGGACCCAAAATCTCTATGTTTTGTTCCCTGAGCCATTTAGTTATCACCTTTGCTTTATGGCAAGGTGCTCCATCATGCTGGAAAAGGCATTGTTGAGCGCCAAACTGTACTTGGACGGTTGGGAGAAGTTGCTCTTGGAGGACATTCTGGTACCATTCTTTATTCATGGCTGTGTTTTTAGGCAAGACTGTGAGAGAGCCGATTCCCTTGGCTGAGAAGCAACCCCACACATGAATGGTTTCAGGATGCTTTACAGTTGGCATGAGACAAGACTGGTGGTAGCGCTCACCTCTTCTTCTCCGAATAAGCTGTTTTCCAGATGTTCCAAACAATCGAAAAGGGGATTCATCAGAGAAAATTACTTTACCCCAGTCCTCAGCAGTCCACTCCCTGTACCTTTTACAGAATATCAGTCTGTCCCTGATGTTTTTTCTGGAGAGAAGTGGCTTCTTTGCTGCCCTCCTTGAGACCAGGCCTTGCTCCAAGAGTCTCCGCCTCACAGTGCGTGCAGATGCACTCACACCTGCCTGCTGCCATTCCTCAGCAAGCTCTGCACTGCTGGTAGCCCGATCCCACAGCTGAAACACTTTTAAGAGACGGTCCTGCCGCTTGCTGGTCTTTCTTGGGCGCCCTGGAGCCTTTTTGGCACCAATGGACCCTCTCTCCTTGAAGTTCTTGATGATGCGATAGATTGTTGACTGAGGTGCAATCTTTCTAGCTGCAATACTCTTCCCAGTTAGGCCATTTTTGTGCAGTGCAATGATGACTGCACGTGTTTCTTTAGAGATAACCATGGTTAACAGAAGAGAAACAATGATGGCAAGCACCAGCCTCCTTTTAAAGTGTCCAGTGGTGTCATTCTTACTTAATCATGACAGATTGATCTCCAGCCCTGTCCTCATCAACACCCACACCTGTGTTAATGGAGCAATCACTGAAATGATGTTAGGTGGTCCTTTTAAGGCAGGGCTGCAATGATGTTGAAATGTGTTTTGGGGGAAAAAGTTCATTTTCTAGGCAAATATTGACTTTGCAAGTAATTGCTGTTAAGCTGATCACTCTTTATAACATTCTGGAGTATATGCAAATTGCCATTAGAAAAACTGAAGCAGTAGACTTTGTAAAAATTAATATTTGTATCATTCTCAAAACTTTTGGCCATGACTGTATATCTGGACTTTTCAAAGGTATTTGATACTGTACCACATAAAAGGTTGGTATGCAAAATGAGAATGTTGGGACTGGGGGAAAACATACGCAATTGGGTTTGCAACTGGCTCACTGATATGAAACAGAAGGTGCTTGTTAAGGGTAAATACTCAGACTGAGTCACAGTCCTGTTTAATATCTTTATTAATGACCTGGTAGAGGGTTTACAGAGCAGGGTGTCCATATTTGTAGATGATACTAATCTCTGTAAGGTAATCAAAAATGAGGAGGCGAATAGAATATTAAAAGGGTATCTAAGGAAGCTGGAAGCATGAGCGGAGACTTAGCAAATGAAGTTTTAAGGGGTTTTCCCACCTCCCTGTTTTAGTAGCTTTGCCTGCTGTATCTTCTTCTAACTTCTTGTATTTCTTATCAAACAGTCAAAGCTGCCTCCCCCCAGCTTGCTGAACAGGACACTATGAAGTATCACAATATTTATTATGATTACTAGAAATCTAATATAAATGCAGATCAAATATGCACATGTTTCTAGAGAAGGTCTCTGTGTGTTTACATGGTGATATAACAGACAGGTCTTTATCAGCAAACTGCAATTAGCTGAATGGCAAAGCTGTAGATAACAGTGAGAGCAGTGAGTGATGTCATCTGTCCTGTCTTATCACACAGGTCTGGCGCTATGGAAACGCTGTGTAAACAATGGGAGGAATAATTTCACATAGCTGGAAAACAAAGCAGCATTGCTAAAACAATATATTTAGGAAAACTCTTCAATTTACATAAACTGCCAGTATAGATAGGATTCTTGAGATGGGAATACCTCTTTAATGTAGCTAAATGTAAGGTTATGCATTTTGATAGAAGAAAAAGTAAAAATAAAATGTATGATTATGTACTTAATAGTAAAATACTGGGTAAGACTGCCACTGAAAAAGACTTGGGAATTTTGGTGGTAAGCTTACCTTTAGTGACCAGTGTCAGGCAGCTACCGCCAAGGCAAATAAAATTATGGGATCCATCAATAAAGGTATAGATTCTCATGACAAGAATATAGTTATGCCTCTATACAAATCACTGATATGGCCACACATACACGATTGTACACAATTCTGCGCCCCAGTATACAAGAAGGACATAATTAAGTTAGAGAGAGTGCAGAGAGGGCCGACCAAAATTATTAGGGGAATGGGTAGATTGGAGTACAACAATAGATTAACAAACATGGGGTTATTCAGTTTAGAGAAAAGACGTCTACGGGGAGATCTAATAACAAAGTACAAATACATGAAGGGACAGCACAAAGAACTTTCTAATGATCTTTTTACTCCTAGGCCAGTGACAGTGACAAGGGGACATCCTCTACGACTGGAGGAGAGAAAGTTTCACCAGCAACATAGAAGGGGATTCTTTACTGTAAGAACAGCGAGGCTATGGAACTCTCTGCCCCAGGAAGTGGTGATGATGGAGCAAGTTCAAAGAGGACCTAGATGTCTTTATCAAACAGAAAAATATTAGAAGTTATGGATTTTAGATTTTGGTAAGGACAAGATGATCCAGGGTTTTATACTGATTGCAGATTGAAGTCGGGAATTTTTTCCCCTGACATGGGGTAATTGGCATAAGCCTCATGGGGTTTTGTTTCCCTTCCTCCAGATCACTGTAGTGTTATAGGTTGGGCTTGATGGACCTATGTCTTCATCCAACCTCATCTATTTAACTATCTACTATGTAGCAATTGCAGGGATATCTTTTGTATTTGTTCAATTTTTTCATTATGCGTATTTTTGTATGTCAAATTAATAAATATGCTTCTGTTTAGATCTTTATATTGTACAGAGTCCCTATATGTATGTAGGTTTGGCGTAGTCATATAAGTATGAGAATCTTGGGCACATCTTTCAGATGACATATTCCTGGCCCTTGGCAGGTGGGGGATCTGATACATAATTTTCATTTAGACCACAGGTGTCAGAGACTAGGCCTGCAGGACGGATTTGACCCTTGTGTTCTGTGGCCCACAGCGGCACGGCCGCATCTTCCATGACGATAGCCTCATGCAGCGCCTCATGGCATAAACTGGAGGTGGCAGTCTATTCTAATCGTCCGCTACCGATTGGATTACTACAATAGGCATAGGTGAGCTCCTCTCGCTCACCTATCCATGTCAGTCCCATTGCCTGTAATAAACACATTAAACAATCTGCTGCATATAGCAAAGGCCGCTTTAACCATAGAGCAAACAATGCATCTGCTCCAGACCCATTGGTTGAGGGGACCCCCCTCAGCTGACTGGATCAAGTGGAACAGGCCCGCAAAGATAAAGTTGACTACAAAGGTGGAGCACAGAGCTATCAGTCCCATGCTCCACCGTTCAGGCTTCAGTAGCAGGGCGGCACGATAAGCACCGAACCAGAGATATCACTACAGCCACAGCTTGCAGGCAGCTCAGTGGGAACGCTGTTAGGTGAATATAACTTTGTTTTTATTTGTATGTAATATATTGATTTAGTGGTCATTGAGGGCGCATTATGCAGGGGCTACTTGAGGGGACACTAAATTATGTGGGAGCCAGCTTAGGAAACCTTTGAACTGGTCATATGTTAAAATCGTTGATTATATCGTTAATCTGTTTTCCCTTAGTCCTAACAGCAGCACAATATGGGGTATTTCTCCCCCTGTGTGTTGTTTAGGACAGGTGGAACTTTTAATTAGCACAAAAATGTGCTTACTAACCTGCCCTATAAGAGGGCACGAGAGACCTCCCTCACCTGTGTAAATTATAAAGTAAAAGAAACAAGATTTTAGGGAGGGAAGCCTTGTGCTGCTGTTAGGACTAAGGGAAAACAGATTAACAATATAATCAATGATTCCCTTACGTCCTACAGCAGCACAATATGGGGATATAGCAAGTAATTCCCCTAGGGAGGGTTTCCTCGCCTTACAACCTCAAGAACTGTCTGGCCAAAGGCAGTCGCCTCGGAACTGCGGACATCCAAACGATAGTGTTTGACGAAAGTCAGCTGGGATGACCAAGAAGCAGCCGCACAAATTTGATCCAGTGGAAGCGAGCGATTCTCAGCCCAAGAAGTTGACACAGCCCTGGTCGAATGGGCTGTACAAAAAACTGGAGGAAGCAACCCTTGAGCAATGAAAGAAATTTTGATTGCCTCCTTAATCCATCTGGACAAGGAGGGTCTGGAAGCTTTAAGACCTCTGTCTTTACCATACATATTGATTAGGAGATTTTCAGCTCTCCTGAAAGATTGTGTCCGCGATAAGTAAATTCGCAGACACCTCACCACATCCAAAGTATGAAGTTTTAACTCCTCTTCTGAGGATGGATCCGGAAGGAAAACAGGCAAAGAAATCAATTGATTATAGTTATTACGTGAAGGAACCTTAGGGATAAAACCAGGCAAAAACCTAAGGTGGACCCTATCCGAAAAAAATACAATATAAGGTTCTTTGGAGGAGAGCGCTTGTAGCTCTCCTACCCTTTTGGCAGATGTGATGGCTAACAAAAAAGTAGTTTTAAAGGCTAAAAATTTTAGCTCCGTAGCTTCCAGAGGTTCAAAAGGAGGACCACAAAGGCCTGAAAGGATCGTCGCAAGGTCCCATTGGGGAATAGGAGAAGATACCGCAGGTTTCAGCCTCGCCGCTCCTTTAAGGAATCTTGCAACCAGGGAATCCTGGGACAACCGTCTGTTTAAGTGGGCGGATAAAGCCAATACCTGTACTTTAAAGTGGCAGGGGCAAGGCCCCTGTCCAAGCCATCCTGAAGAAAATCCAAAACATCAGAAGTCAAAGGATTAGAAATATCAACGCCTCTTCTGGAGCACCACTCCAAAAAAATCTTAGCCGTCCTCTGGTAATTCCTTTTGGTGGATTCAGCTCTAGCACAGGAAAGCATCTTCAGGACGGCTTCTGACAGTCCTCTATACATTCGTAGGGACTGGTCAACCTCCAGGCTGTCAGGTTGAATCTCCTCAGATCCTGGCACTTCAGTGATCCTTGGGAAACCAGGTTCTGGGTGGGGGGAAGCCTCCAATATATCCCTTGACTCATCACCATGAGCTGGGAAAACCAAGCTCTTTTTGGCCAGAATGGAATGATGGCTATTACAGAGGCTTGGTCCTGTCTTATTTTCATCAATACTCTGGGTATCATAGGAACTGGAGGGAAAATGTATGACAGCCTGGACCTCCAAGGGATGGACAGGGCATCCACTGCCAAGGGATTGTCCTCCTGGTACAGGGAACAGAACGTTTCCACCTTGGCATTGAGTCGGGTTGCCATGAGGTCTATCTCCGGTAGACCGTATTTCAGGGTAATCTGATGAAAGACTTCTGGATTGAGTGACCATTCTCCTGATACGGCACGACCCTGACTCAACCGATCCGCTACTGAGTTCAGGGAGCCCTTGATGTGAACCGCGGATAGATGGGTCAGATTTTTCTCTGCCCAGGAAAAAATCAGATCTGCCTCCCTGAGGAGGGATGGTGATCTGGTGCCTCCCTGTCTGTTCACATATAATACCGTCGTCATGTTGTCCGAGCGAATCTTGACTGCTCTTCCCTTGAGAAGAGGAGAGAAATGGAGTAAGGCACGGTACACAGCTCTGAGCTCCTTCCAGTTGGACGACGTCCTTCCTTCTGGAGCGCTCCAGACTCCCTTTATGGAGTTTCCGTCCAGATGGGCTCCCCATCCCGTAAGGGATGCATCTGTAGTCAACAGGGTCCAACAAGGTTGGACCGTGGACCTTCCGTCCTTGAGGTGCAACCACCATCTGAGAGAAAGACGGGTCATGGGGGAGAGTCGAATCCTCCTGTTGAGACCGAGCAGAGAGCGATCCCAAATTCCTAGGATTTCCATCTGAAGAGGACGTAGATGCCATAAGGCCCAAGGAACCGCCATGATGGAAGATGACATCAGACCTAGGATTTTCATCAAAGTTCTGATGGACGCTCTCGGCCTCCTGAAAAGTTGCCGAACCGCTGTAATTAATTTCTCTTTCCTTGCAGTCGCCAAGGAGATTTCCAGCCGGTCTGAATCTAGGAAGTAACCAAGAAACTTCCTTTTGGTTGAGGGGACGATTTCTGACTTCTCCCAATTTATGAGCCATCCCAGGCTTTGAAGCAGGGATATGGCAATCTGTAAATGCTGGAGCAGAACAGACACTGACTGGGCTTTTATCAGCCAGTCGTCTAGATAAGGGACCACAAAGAGTCCCTGAAGCCTGAGGGCGGCTACTATGGGAGCTACCACCTTGGTAAAGGTGTGGGGAGCCGAGGAGATCCCGAAAGGGAGGGCCGAGAACTGATAATGCTTCCTGTGGCCGGAAACTATAACCGCAATCCTTAGGAACTTCCTGTGCGGAGGGTAAATTGGCACGTGCAAATAAGCGTCCTTCAGATCTAGGGTGACAAAAACGTCGCCCTGGAGAAGAAAAGAAGAAACTGAGCTTATGGTTTCCATGCGGAACCGTCTTTTTCTGATGAAACGGTTTAGATACCTCAGATCTATAATCATCCTCCATCTGCCTGCTGGCTTTGGTACTAGAAAAACGGGGGAATAAACCCCCAAACCTTCTTCTAGAGAAGGAACTTCTTCTAGAGCTCCTTTGCGGATATACTCTTGAATGGAGCGTTCCAAAATACCTTGCTGAGACGAGGGAAGACGGCGAGTTAAGACGAACCGATCTCGGGGAGGACAGAGAAATTCGATTGCATAACCTCGCTGAATTAACTGTAAGACCCAAGGGTCCTGAATTTTTTCCCGCCAAGCGCTGAGAAACAGGGAGAGACGACCCCCGACAGGAATTTCGGCCACAGGAAGACAGCTCCTCATGTCAGAAACTGGGCTTCCTTCTATCTTCGGTTTTGGGAAATCTCCGTCCAGAGCCTCTAGAATAATACCTAGAGCCCCTCCAGGACTGCTGACCACGTCAAGGTGAAAAACCTCTGCCGCGGCCAGGGCCAAATCTGCCCCTAAAAGACTGAGGCAAAGTCTTGCCTTTTTTATCAGCCAAGCCTTCTAAAATTTCATCCAGGCTACTGCCAAAGACTCTTCCTGGCTCAAATGGTAAGGCACAAAGGTTATACTTGGAGATAAAATCAGCTCTCCAAGGTTTTAACCATAAGGGTCTCCTCGCCGCCGTGGAAAGCGCCAAGGACTTTGACGCCAGCCTTAATTGATAATGGGAGGCCTCAGCTAGGAATTCTGCCGCCAAAGAAGTCGAAGTTAAGAAGGAAAATAACTTGTCTCTGTAGACACCAGAATCGATGTCCCTCTCAAGCTGGAGCAAATAGCCCGTAGTTTGGCTGAAACTTCACATGACACAACAGCTACAGAGGTCTGAGCAGTGGCCGCTGAGTAGGCCTTCTTGAGAGTACTCTCCATGCGTCTGTCCATAGGATCCTGCAGATTTGCTCCATCCTCAGATGGTACTAGAGTGCAGCGAGATAGCTTGGCTACCGCTATATCCACCTTAGGGGGAGGACCCCACTGATCCAGTTGAGACTCTGCGATGGGGAACAAGGCCTTAAACCTACCAGTAGTTATAAAGGGTTTCTCCGGAAATTTCCACTCTGAAGACATTAACTTTCTTAATGTCTCGTCCACTTGGAAGACCCTAGGCCCTCTATAGGTGGACGTGGAGGCTTCCCCATCAACATCACGGTCTTTAGACCAGATGGACTTCAGCAGCCTATTGACTTTCTCGAGTGGGAAGAGAGGTCTGCTGGTATCTTCAGCGGAGTCATCAGAAGACAAAGTTTCATCCACAACCTGAAAATCTTCGTCCGAGACCCGCAAGAGAGGATGTTTTTCAAGACGTGGTCTCTTGGCGATCTGGGAGAGAGAATTCCGGATCTCCTTGAGAGAGTCCTCCATATATTCTTTCACCCATGTCACAACCTCACGTATGGATGGCTCCTCAGAAGGGGGGCCACGACACTGGCGACAGCGGGTGAATTCGTAGCCGTCAGGCAAGGGAGTCTTACAATGTAAACAGGATAAATGTTTACGCTTGGAGGATTTCTTCCTCCTAAAATCTCCATCACCAGAGCCGGAAGCAGAAGAAGACATCTAAAAAGACCACAAAAAGTCACAGACAATAACAATACCAATATTACAAACCGCAACCAGAACCAGAAAGAGAGGGGTACCTTAAGGAGGTCGGTCGTCGCAAAAAATGTAGCAACAGCACATACAATAGTCAAATAGGGTAATCTCTGAATCACAGAGGAGAATTTCTACTCCTTAGCAATAGGAGAGCCAGAAAATCACAGCCCAACCCATATGGACTATGGGACATTTTAAAGGCAACCATAAGTGGAGGCGGAGCCAAACACAAAACTAATCCACAATAAAAAAATTAATAGGAAATCATGCAGAGCAAGGCCAGCGATATGAATCGACCATTCATATAATATAAGAACAAGAATGAATAAATATTACTTACCCTCCTGAGATTTATAGCACCAAAACGGGTCAAATGCCCAAATGAAACATAGAGGAGCAAAAGCCTAAGTCAGAGGCTCAAACAACAAGCAGCAAAAATCAATTCTATATTTTGCCTTTAAATTTTAAATTTCCAAACTTACTGCACTTTTTCCGAGAACCGGAAGTAGGGGCGAAGGAGTCCGGTGAAATCCGCCCGCACGGGAACCCGGACACAGAGAAGGGTTCCGGCCGTCGCAAAGTCCGACGTACCCTCCGGGTAGGCCGAAGCCTACTGCCGGCCGAAGAATTACCGACAGAAGCGCTGAGAAGAAGGAACGCAGGCCGGCAACAGAAGGAAACGACCACCTCAAGGTAAGAAAAAACCCCTTAACTCTAGAGAGGTCACAAGAGACCTCCTCCACCTGTCTCACACAGGACAGAAAAAAACACAGGTGAGGGAGGTCTCTCATGCCCTCTTATAGGGCAGGTTAGTAAGCACATTTTTGTGCTAATTAAAAGTTCCACCTGTCCTAAACAACACACAGGGGGAGAAATACCCCATATTGTGCTGCTGTAGGACGTAAGGGAATGGCCCTGCATGTAGCTACAAATCCTGGGCTCTGCTTGTTACAGTTTGAGATAAAACTCTGCCTGATTTCACCACTTTCACCACTAGGAGGAGCTCAGTGCCTATGAATTTATACTGCTGCTATCGAACTCAATGCCACCTGTAAAAAATACCTTTGAATTGAGGTTCCCCTAGTGGCAGCTAGGAAAAGAAGTTCAATTCTGAGCCCCTCACCAAATAAAAATTCACTTTAAAAATTCATAGCATAGGTGAAGATAAACTTTTTAATATACTTTATAAAAGACAAGTGCCTGTCTTTTCACGTATTTGCTTACTTCTGCCACTGATCAAATCTGTATTAGAGATGAGCGAATCGGTTTGAATCAAACCATATTTGATCCAATATTTCAAAAAGTTTCATGTTCATCCAAACAAGAAACGCTGGGGGTTCATCACCCGCAAACTGGAAGTGACATTATTATACTCTCGGGTCTCTTCAGACCCCATAGTATAATTGGTGGAGGCCCCCAGGGGAGATGTAAAAAAAAAAACATTTATATTAACTTCCCTTACCTCTTCCGGCACTCTTTGCGTCGTGCAGTGCTCTCTCTGGGTTCTCATTTGGACCCCTGGGTGATGTCATGCATACCAGGCTCAACACAGAGGCCTGTGATTGGGTCTTAGTGGACACATGGGGTGCGCCTAGCTTTCTGATAAGGCTAGAAGAGGACCTAGAGAGAGCACCATATGCCAAAAGGAGGCCCAGAAGAGGTGAGTATAAGAAGAGACCCCAGAATATAATAATTTCACTTTCGGTTCTATCCAAACAAGTTCATGCCGAAACGAACCAGAGGATCAACTCATCCGATCCCAAAATGAAACAAATCTTTAAAGGTTCGCCCATCTCTAATCTGTACAAAAGAAGGCTATGGAGGGAGAAGAAGAGGAGAGCTCCTTGTGTCAGAGACTCATCGGAAAGATAAGAGACCTGTCTGCACCACAGAGAGAGAGGATTTTTTTCATAACATAGCTGTAATGGTGAAACTACCACCATAGCAGCCGTAGCTGCAACCTCAGATGGCCTGGTGGACCTCCTGCTGCTCTTTTTTTTTTTTTTTAAATAGGCCCTTACCTGCTGGATTACTCCAGTAGGTAATGGCCGCTATTTATTCACCGATTCCCCCACAGCCTCCTTCACTTCCCTTTTTAGCCGAGGGGAGGTGATGAAACATAAAAAAAACTGTTACTCATCTCCCCTGGGCTCCAGTGCGGATCTTCCGGCCTTGTAAATGATGTCACAGATAAATGAGGCCTGTAATTGAGCCTCAGTGATAACGTGGTTTATGCCAGCATCATTATGCATTGTGACGCTGGGGTAACCTATGTAATTGTATCTCTGACATGATTGAAGAGAACCGAAGACGCAAGAGCCCAGGAGAGGTGAGTAACACTGTTTTTTATATTTGATCACCTCCCCCTGGGCCTCCACATATTATACTCTGAGGTCTGAAGAGACCCCAGAGCATAAGAATAGTTTGTGGGTTGTGGACGTCAAAAACTTCAGGTTCAGCCAGACCCAAAATTTTTGCAGTATTTGTAACGAATATAATAGGGGCCACCATGGGACATGATACTGTGTGGAGGAGCCACTATGGGACATTATACTGTGTGCAGGGGCCACCATGGGACATTATACTGTGTGAAGGGGCTATTGTGGGGTATTATATTGTATGGAAGCCACTATGGGACATTATACTGTGTGCAGGGGCCACCATGGGACATTATACTGTGTGAAGGGGCTATTGTGGGGCATTATATTGTATGGAAGCCACTATGGGACATTAAACTGTGTGAAGGGGCCATTATTGGACATTATACTGTATGGAGGCCACTGTGGGACATTATACCACGTGGAGGGGCCACTGTAGGACATTATACTGGGTGAAGGGGCCACTGTATGTAAATGGGGTATTAAACCATATGGATGCCAGAGAAGGGAGCGTTTTACTGTGTGGGGCCAGCAAAGAAAGCGTTTTACTGTGTGAGGGAAAGTAAAGGGGGCGCTATGCCTTGTTGGGGTGGGGGTGCCCAACTCAAAAGTTTGCTATGGGACATAGTCTTTGATAGTTATGCCTCTGCATAGGTGGGTTGTCAGGGATTACCATCCAGCCTTCTGACAGATGACTTATTTTATTCGGTAGATAGTCTCATATCTTTCTCTCCCCCTTTCTCCTCCTCCCCCTTCCTTCTCCATAGACTTCATTATAAACTGATCTGCATGTGTATGATATACAGAGTCATGAGAAGCAAAAGCATAAGTAAATGGTTAAAGACATAGGTACCTTTCTTTAGTGAATTATATTGCAAAGTTTGTTCTTTCTATCTGCACTTTACATGTATGGAAAAAAATGAACAAAAAAATATATGTACACTACACTGAAGTCTTGAACTCATGGACATCATCAGACGCCGCTGTGTTTCCTCCTTTTTAATGCTCGGCCAGGCCTTTGCTGCAGAGGTTTTCAGCTGCTGTTTGTTTGTGGCCTTTCTGTCTGAAGTTTAGTCTGTAACAAGTAAAATGCTGCTCAATTGGGTTGAGATCAGGTGACTGACTTGGTCATTCAAGAATATTCCACTTCTTTGCTTTAATAAACTCCTGGGTTTCTTTGGCTTTATGTTTTGGGTCATTGTCCATCTGTATTATGAAAAGCCGACCAATCAGTTTGGCTGCATTTGAGCACACAGTATGTCTCTGAATACCTCAGAATTCATCCGGCTGCTTCTGTCCTGTGTCACATCATCAATAAACACTAGTGACGCAGTGCCACTGGCAGCCATGCATGCCCAACCCATCATACTGCTGCCTCCGCCGTGTTTTACAGATGATGTGGTGTGCTTTGTATCATGAGCTGTACCGCACCTGCATAGTGTTGTTTACTTGGTTGGCTGTTGTGAAGGTGTTTCTCTTCACCATGGAAATTATTCTGCGATCATCCACCATTGTTGTCTTCCGAGGCGTCCAGGTCTTTTTGCATTGATGAGTTCACCAGTGCTTTCTTTCTTCTCAGGATGTACCAAAGTGTAGATTTTGCCACTCCTAATATTGTAGCAATTTCCCGGATGGCTTGTTTCACCTGTATGGAGAGCTCCTTTGACCGCATGTTTTCTTCACAGCAAAATCTTCCAAATGCAAGCACCACACTTCAAATCAACTCCAGGCCTTTTATCTGCTTAATTGATAATGACATATGAGGAATTTCCCACACCTGCCCATGAAACAGCCTTTGAGTCAATTGTCCAATTACTTTTGGTTCCTTTAAAAACAGGGTGGCACATGTTAAGGAGCTGAAACTCCTAAACCCTTCATCCAATTTTAATGTGAAAGCTGAAAGTCTGGACTTTATGTCCATGTCCATTATATAACTATAACTTGAATATTTTTCAGTAAACAGGTAAAAAAACAAAACAAAATGTGTGTCAATGTCCAGATATATATGGACCTAACTGTATATATATATATATTATATACACACACACAATTGAATGGCCACTTAATTAGAGACTTCCCATTGGACTTCAGACCCACTGCAATTTGTCATGGCATACACATGTATCCTCTACAGGTATCAGATCACCAGAGTGTACCAAGAAAACAATCCACCAAACACCATCACTCCACCTCCATCAATCCGAACTGTGGACACTTGGCAGGAAAGATTTATTGATTTTTGCTGTTGGTGCCAAATTCTGACCCTTCCGTCAGCATGCTGGAACAGAGATCTGGAGACCATGCTTGTGCAATGCTCAATAATCCAATTTTTCTGCTATTTTGACCACCGGAATCTTAGACAGTAATGGCAAATGGCTGACTGTTGTCATAGCTCATCTATGTTAAGTAACAAAGAGATATTGTATTTGCTTGACTATCATAGGAACAATTCTTGAAATCCTGGCCTCGGCTAGCCCCGATGACCATGCTTTGTACAAGGTCATTTAGATTTTCCCATTGTAATGTAGATACACAACAAAACTGATCCACAGAAAACTTGCTCACTTGACTTTACGCTGCAATCCAGGATCACGGGTCTAATGTCCATACAGCGAAACTCTTATCATGAAAGGGCAGGTGTCTCTAATAAAGCGGCCATTCAGCATATAGACATATATACAATATAATTGTATTTCATTAGTTTACTTGCTCCTTATTCCTTTAAGCTCTTCCAGTGTTTGTCTTGTGTCTGCAGCTCTTTATGCATTCTCTGAATATGCTGACATGAGAGCTGTTTGCTGCTGACAGAGAAGACTCTTGTAGACTCAGAATAAATACATAGATAACATTACATACATCATCAGTCTCAGGCTCTGTTCACACATCCTTTCTAAGTGTATCGTGCTAAGTCATGAAGTTGATCCTAAAGCTATGAAAAGGAAATATTGTAGCCTTCTCGTTGTATCTGACCTTGCTGCGCTTTCTATCTGGACATCTCCAGTGATGATGTGGCGTCCATGATATCGGCGCGCTACCTTCTTTAATCACGTACAATTATTCCAGAAGTTCCAATGTCTGGTAAGTTTTTGTGATGGGTTTATACGTATCCTTCTATACAATTATACAGCTATTTAGTAACCGCAGAACCGTAAATCAATACAAAGGCAAATGCAGTGTATGGAAATGTCACTTCATGCTCATTATTCCAGACATCTTCAAGATGTTTAGCATAGGCCAATGTTAAACCACTGTTTGCCACTAGATGTCACTAATATCCCTTTGCACACAATATAAGAAAGAGAAGGCCAAAGCTTCAAATGTATGTTGCATATGATAACCTGGAATTTAATAAGTCTGTCAGGTCCAAAATGTCTCCCAAATCAATAGTAGCATTGTGTATGGGGCCTTTAATAGGAGCAGAAACATACTTGTGTGGCCACAAACCAATGACACAATGCACAGATAACCTTCTTATAAGGGATATGGCAATCAACCTGCAAGCGCACCAGGGGTGGATTTTGCCTACTTTACCAGATTTGCCCCCACTGCACTTGCATATCCATAAAAAGATGATTTTCTCTGCATTACATCATTATTTTTTTGTTGCATGATATGATTTTTTTTTTTATATACCTCCTAAACAGTGGAATTCAGGGGGACTGTCCCAGATTTCAGGTGCTGTCCCACTGTCCCATGGGGGAGAGGTATGTCTTGGCTTCAGCTCATTGGTGTCCCCTGGACGCAGATTAGTTGAGTACAATGGTGAAGCGGGGAGTTATGACATCACTACATTGTGCCTACGGCTCCTGGAAGCCACCAGCAGTAGAGACCAAAGGGGACTGCAGAGGAGAAGAGTGAGGAGAGTATTCGTTTTTTTGTTTGTGCATTTTTTGTGGGGACCACAAGGAGGGGGACATTATAATGTGGGTATACAGAAATCGTAAGGACCCATAACGAAATTTAGAATGGGCCCTCTAACCACTGAGGGTGTGTTTATATAGATATATATATATATATATATATATATATATATATATATATAGTATATACATGCTACCTCCATTGTAGTTTAGGTAAGACAGCACCTGGTGTCCAGCTGGTGTTTTAGGCACTGGCTCGGACCTGCGAGGTGCCAGATGGAAAACGCTGCAGGTAACATTTTTTGATCAGGTCCGGGTCTGTCCAGCACATCTGATGGTATTAGTTCCCCTCTAGTATTACTGCACTACACTGCAAAGAATTGCTGTAAATATGTGAATGAACCCTGAAAGTTCTGAGAAATGGACATATTTTTTTTTTATTAAGTTATTGTTGGAGAGCTTTTTTTCAGACATGGAAAAAGCAGTATTAAAAATCATGCATAGGTCAAAAGGTATCTCTCCTGTACTGCAGCCCGCAGCAAATTCATCAACAGGGCAAAAACCAATGTTTAGAACAATCCATCCCATACAACTCCAATTGTCATATTTCCCTTCTGTCCACAACCACTAGATGGAGCTGAGTGCACATGTATTTACAAAGTTGCTATTAAACTCTATGGGAGCAGTAAGCATTCTACTCAGTGCGGCCTCCTAGTGGCAGCAACAGGAAAAAAACACTATGGCTGTAAAAAGCAGAAGGAACCACCTTTCCATTATTGATGGCCTAGCCTTAGACGGCTCCTAGTAATGTTTATATGTCAGAAGCCACACTGCCCACTCGCCATACAATGTGTAACAGCAGATTTTGGTACTGCAGTGCTGTCCCATAGACTTCAATGGGAACCAAAACCCATCACTACACATTCTATGGCGAGTGGTCACCATGGCTCCTGGCATGTAAACATTACTGGGTGCCATGTTATCCTGCAACAGCAGATCTACAGGGTTCCCAGCTTTCATGCCCGCTAAGATGGATTGTTATATATAGTTCAGTGCTGACAATGCTTTGAATTCAGCACACTGTTTTGCTGGTGTCTTTCCCCACTATAGAGACATCAGTGCTGTTTCGGGTTCCGATAACACTCCACTGCACCTTACAACTCAGCGTCTTTGCTGGGCGGTGAGGAACATGCCCCTGACATATACTTCTATAGTTTTGTACTATGAAGGGGGTGAATTCAGCACAGCGTCAGTTTTGCAATGGTATATAAAAAGCTGTATATTAGAGGTCCTCTTTAAATACTAGAGACTGGGTCCTCACTGGCCTCATAGCCAACATGGGATCTTCCTATATGGTAGATCTACCACTCTCAACAGAGATGGCAACATATTAAAGAGGACCTTTCACGTCCTCATGTATATGCGGTTTTACATACCTCTAAAGCTGACAGCGCGCTGAATTCAGCACACTGTCGGTTTTCCCGTTAAGTGCCCCGGGGCTGGAGATATCGGGGGTCTAAATTTCACCGTTCACTGTCAGAAGGGCGTTCCTGACAGACCAGCTGCGCTGTGAGGACCGCCCTCCCTGACTGTGCTCGTCCATAGTTGAGTACTGTCAGAGGGGGCGTTCCTTACAGCCCAGTGATGACGCTGCGCTGTAAGGAACGCCCCCCCAGTACAAGTCTATGGACGAGCACAGTCAGGGAGGGCGTTCCTCACAGCCAATCTAGACTGTCAGGAACGCCCTTCTGACAGTGAACGGTGAAATTTAGACCCCCGATATCTCCAGCCCCGGGGCACATAACGGGAAAACCGACAGTGTGCTGAATTCAGCGCGCTGTCCGCTTTCGAGCAGTATGTAAAACCGCATATACATGAGGACGTGAAAGGTCCTCTTTAATCGCAGGTTCATATACTTATGTCTATGAGGAATCTGTGAAAGGGATTACCCTCAGTTGTACACGTGATTACTTTTTCATGGCCAAGTGCACAGCACTGACATGTGAATAAGGCCTTATAGATTACAAAATATCCACCACTCAGAGCAGGTGCAATGTATAAGGGTAGGGTCACATGGTGGAATTTGCAGTGGGATCCACCATGTACAATACACTGCAGAAGTCTTCTACTCCAATTCTACACTGGATGGAAGGTTTTTGTAGAATCTGCCTGAAGATCAGGCAGGACAGGTAGCGGAAAAAAAGAAGCGTCTCCCTCCCACTGAAATGAATAGGAGGCAGGTAGTTTTTGGGGCAGAATCTGCCCTATGAATTTACCCTAGCCTCTTATGAACACCTTACAAAGGGCATCATATAGTATACAGCAGATAATCTCTGATAACACTTTTCTCTTTAATGGCCGTGCTTTAATCTTTTTGATCTCTTATCTAGAGATCTTTTGTTCAGAAAGAATACCGGACAGATACATGAGTACATAAGTGCTGCTATTCTGATGGTTCTCATATGAAGCAAGAAGATACAATCGCTAAATGTTTCCCCTATTTTATGAAAAGCTCTGCTTATAAAACAAATGGATGAGGAGGGAACGTGCTGGTCAATGGGTTCTATAGTAAGATGTAAGACAATGCTGTCTCTTATGACAGTGATGTAAAGTGATTTTTGTCCATGGATTTAGCTATAAAAGGAAAGACAGATCATTTTAAGCTCTGAAGTGTGAATGTTTAGCTAGTACAAAAGAGCCATTTTCATCACTCCTTTTCTAGCTAAAGCCAATGAAATGGCGCCTGGTGCACTTATTGCATTATTACACCAGCTGACCCAAAGGAATGTATAAGGCAGCCGGCTTCCTGCTATACCAGTGCTTTAAGAATTTAAGTTACATTCACATGACCTATGGACAAAATGGCTGTGAAAACGGGGCATTTTTCACAACTGTTTTGCATCCAAGGGGCACCTGTTTTCACTGATCAGGAGCACTGTCTGCGCCTGCCCACAGGTCTGTATCATGGTGAGTACTTGCAGGACTGGAGTTGAATCCGGCGATAGCTTATGCTAGGCTGTGGCAGCTCAGTATAACCTATCAGCCTGACTTCTATTGTCCACACATCCTGCAAGTAAATGGACTGCAACTTAGCAGACAACATGAAGCACCCGACCAGGCAGCTAAGTAGGTCCCATCCCTAGAAGCAAGGGGCCTCGGCACTTGCCTGGGTTTTTGCTAGGTGTTGATGCCAGCCGTGCCTAAGGCTAAACCTGTATAAGGGGCTTGTTTCAACACTGGCTGTGACTTCTTTAGAGCTTTTCCCTGCACAGCAGTGCGCTCAGCCACCAGGAGCTGCAGTATGGCCCCAGTCACTTGAATGTCAGCTTCAGGCATGGACTGGCCTACAGGTAAATCCCACAGTAGACTTCTGACCCAGAGGGGCTCACAGTTCACCCTGGCATGGCCCAGTACACTCACTATATTTCATACACATCATACTCGTCATACAGCATCTCAACAAGACTATGTGTTGGTTCAATCCCATCACGGAAAATCATGTACATGTATGTGATTAGGCATGAGGGGCTGTTTGGAGAGGGCTCAAGATCTGAGCTCTCTCCATACACGGTGCATGTCGGCTGTATAATACAACCAGAACCTGCAGCTAACAGCCGATATTGTTGCCAGCACCGATCACAGCTGTTAACCATTTAGATGCTGCAGTAAAACGCAACCACGGCATCTAAAGTGTGCAGGTGCCATGGGCGCCACCATTTTTAATGATCAAGACCCTTCGAAACATCATCAGAGGGCAGCGATTGGTTGCCATGACAGTGTATAATAGAACTCAATGGATTTTGCTATGCAGGGGTGATAAGATCCCCCCAAGGGGTCTGAAAATAAAAGTATATAAAAAAAGTGATTAAAACTAAAAAAATGAATAAATATAAATTCAAACTACCAACCCAGATCACATATAAAAATAAATAAAAATGGCCAAACTATTAAAATATTTATCCCATACGATGAATGCCGTAGCAAGGAAAAAAAATTGAAATGGCTAAATGGTTTTTCAACACTTTGCCTCCTTAAAAAAAATTGTATAAAAATAGACCAAACCATCAGACTTTGCCCCAAATGGTATCAATAGAAATGATCTCATATCCCGTATAAAGACACCTACTTAATATAGGTGTCAGAACATGATCGTATTGACCCGCAGAATACAGGTAACCTCATTTCTGTCATGTAGCAAGTACCGCAAAAATTAAACCCATAAGAAATTGGCGCAAATGTGTTTTTGTCCAATTCCACCTCATTCTGAATTTTTTTCCAGCTTCCTAGTACATTGTACAAGATATTGAATGGTGCCATTACAAAGTACAATTTGTCCCGCAAACAATAAGCCATCATGTGACTCTGTGAAAAATGAAAAAATATAGCTCTTGGAATGTGGGAAGGAAGTCTTATGCAAATGAGGCAGTAGGTGCACTGGGGGTGTGGTATATTGTTTCTCACTGTAATGTGCACTGTAACATGTTTGTTGCAGTGGAATATGCTTGGGGAGGTGATAGAGTCCCTTTAAGAAGCTACCAGTTTATTACTATATACTGTAGACACTTTGGGCGGTTGAGATGACATCTCGGTGCAGAGTTAGGCCAACCAGTATCCTTCCTCCCTGGGCCCCATCTTTCCAATCACCCAGCAGGGGCCCCAATCACCAGTCATCTTGTAAAGTCTTGCTGCTCCCTGAGGCCTGCTGTTGTGTAGACAGATATTCCTGGCTTACAGTGCTAAGAGGGCCTTAGTTCAAGACAAGAGCCAGGCAGTAGGCTACTGACAGGACCCCATGAAAGAAACAATGAGAGTCAAGGGCTAAGCAGGAAGCTACTACTGAGGAAATAACTATGTTAGTGATATTTCAGAAATTTGTGAACACGTGTCCAGTAATATATGTATGTAGCTCTATAATGGGTCCCTAGAATGATTTCACTAGGCACCCCAGTTAAACATTGGTCTGATCCCTTCTAATCAAAATGTTACACTAGTGTTCATCTCTCCGTCGTTCGGGTCTGCATGGGGACCTGAAAGACGGAGAGCCCATCCACTAAAAAAATGGTAACCCACAGACACCATAGACTATAATGGGGTCTGCCGGGAGTCCGTTGGGTTGCCGCTGTTTTTTTTTCTTAAACCACCAGAGAGAAAAGTCCTTCATGCACGCCTATGTCCACAAAGGACAACTCCACTGCCACCACTGCAAAATACACCCAAAATGGTGTTTTTGCGGCAACATAAATGCTGGAATTACAATGGTTCTTCCACTGCTGTCAACTTTTGCTTTGAAAGAACTACAGGGGAAACCTGCAGCGTACATTGACATGCTGCAAGTTGAAAGTATACAGCACAGGTCAATTTGCAGTGCAGGATTTAGTAAAATCTAATCCACAGATATAGGGGACATACCCACACATAGGATTTTTTTTATTTTTATCTTTTTATACTTTAAAGGAAATCTGTCATCAGTAAATTGGTTATAGAACTAATCCCAGGACCTTGTAGAGGTGGTTCTTCAGTTTCCAAGTATGCCTCTGTTATTCAGCTTTGGAGCCCCATTTCCTCTAAATCCAGAAATTTAGCGCTAAGACCAAACCCAAGGCACGCTAAATGGGTCTTGAATAACAGAGACATTTTTGAAAACTGTAGAATCACTTCTACAAGGTACAGGGATTAGGTTTATCCCCAATTTACCGCTGACAGACTCCCTTTAACAGAAACGTCCTCCAGACATTGTTTTGTCCATTTTCGCCCTTTACTTTTTCACTAGAATATCAGCTAAATATAAGCCTAAAAGTGTGACAATTTGTCACGATATGAGTAGTAGAGTCTAGTTGTTGCTAATTCCTGTAATGTATACACTGCACTTATTCAGAGGCAGAAATAGTTAGAAAAAAAAAAATTGTATTCAGCAGAATTAATAGTGTCACTCCGGAATTAGGTCTGTGAAATCAAATCAGCAGGGGATCCCCCACATAAGACATCTATCGTCTATCCACCATTTGCACTGTTCTTACACCTCATGTGATGCAACAATGGTGCAAAATGCAGATCCAATAAAAACACTGCTAAGGACGTGGCCCCACATGGCATAAACACAGCGGCAAAAACCGTGGCATTTTACAGTCTTTGCAAAGTGGATGGTTATTCTAGTGAATCCCATCCACACAATGCAGAAAAATACGTGCAGTGGAAATACTGCGATTTCCAAAACGGTTGTGTTTTTGGAAATCGCAGCATGTCAGTTATATCTACGGAAATGTCAGTGGTTTCCCTATAGATATAATGGAAGCAGAAAGTCTGCCGAGGAAAACTCTACCCACAATGCTTTAACGCAGCATTTTTTGGCTTTGGCTTGTTATGTAGGGCCTTTGCCTCAAAGGGTTTTTCTGATAGATTGGAAAGTGTTCCTTGGTTGAGTAGGGTTTGGGTTCAATATATCTTATGCAACTTGGCTTTGAAATGTTGGACACTGTATAGTAGCACATAGAGCATAAAGGTCTGTTGTAGCTGCAGCGACTCCAGTTGCCTCCATATAGGTCCGCAGTGTGTTTAGGGTCCAAACTACATGAAACTAGAATTTCACAATTTGTAAGTATTTGATTATTTATAAATCAATTTTAGTCTGGAAATAACATTGTGTATATACTCTATATACTCTACTTTCTTCCATTACACAGGTTATGTTACATATCAGAAGTAATGATCAGACTTACAGTATGTCTCTGGAAGTCTTTGAAAGGTTCTTGGGCCAACAGACCTGCGTGACCAATGTTCATAAAACACACAGTACCTGGATTAAGTGCACTCTGGGTCAAAAAAGCAATTCACTGTATTTGTGATCTCATTTAATACATTTACATTACGGCTTTGGGGCATGATTGGTTTGTCAACATTTTGTCACATTGTATTTACCAGAAAAATGTGCACAACTTGTTCACTCATTTCTCAAAAACTGCACATGCCAACATTGATAAAGAGACCCAGCCAGGGAAATAGTGCTGGTAGCGCGTGCTTTTAATCAACCACCTGAAACCTGTTCCCACTGGGCCTGGGGTATTACAAGGCAGACATATAGCTCGAGAAGGATTTACTGCTCGGACAAGCAATGCTTAACTATAATGACACAGCTACAATTATCAGCACCCTGTGATTTCTACATACGGAGCTCATTGTGTTTTACATTATTTACTCATCTATTTCATTTTCAGCGAGTGTTTACTGGACAATACAAGAGACAGTCCCCTGTGTCGCTGTGTGTCAGCGAGGTCACTAAGACCATGTAAGGTTCTTTTAATCATGACAAATGACATTTGCTCGGCCTGTAATATAGATCAACTATCTGCCACCGAGCCCAAATGAAATGGGCAAGGTAATGTTACTTGTTTTATACAGAGTATTTGACAATTCAGATGTGGAGTCTCCCAGAGGGGAAGCTTTATTGAGTTTGGATGGTGTATCGATTGGAGAACACTGGTATTTTATCACTCTTGATATTTCTCTACAATTAAAACCGCAGCCCTGTTATTCAAAGCCTCGGCCTCAGTGTCCAAGACCTGTGCATTCAGGATACAGGATCAATAGTCTTCACTTTCTGACTTTTATCATGTTAAATAAAACAAAAAACAATATATGTGTGTATATATATATATATATATATATATATATATATATATTTGTAAATATAAATATTTATAAACATATATATACTCTATATATAATATATACTATATATACATATTTATATATACTGTCTATATTTATATGTAGACAGTATATGCTCCATATATTTTTCTTTGTAATATTTTCATACAATTTTTTTTCAAAAAAATCACAAAATCTGATGCATAACATGTATAGAAATATAAGTGATTATATTCTACATATAACATATCATAAATATTTTCAGTGTCTTCAATATGTCGGGAGGGATTGTAATCTTTGAACATTCCCATCTTATTATACAGGTTCACTGCAGTCCCTGTTAGTGGTCCGGTGCCTGTATGTAGCTCATGGCACATTAGTGGTGTTTTTGGGTATCAAAAACCCTTGACCAGGTATGTGATATTGTAGGATGCTAGTATAGACATGCGACATCATGCAAGTGTGATGCAACAGTCACAGAAATTCCAAATCTGTTGGAATATTTTGTGCAGGACTGAGTCTTTTTTTCCCCATTAGACTTCGATTGAAGTCGTATACGCCTACGACTTACTTGCAACATTCCTGTCACTTGACTGTGTTTTTAAAGCCAAATCACAGCTCTAGATAGAACATTCATCTTTTCCGGATGAAGATAAGTTGTTCATCCCCCACTTCAGGGAGTGAGTGAGGGGGGCACCCTGGCAGGGAGGTGTGGCTAAGCACAAGCCATGGTCAGACAGACACAGTAAAGCTCCTCTAATTTATGATAAGACTAGTGATATAAAAGTAAATATGCAACAAACTATGTATCTAATTAACTATATAATATTGATACTTGTTTGATATAATTTAAAATAATCATTCTATTTTGAAGCTGGTGTCAGGCTATATTCACATCTGTTCCAGAGTCTCCAAAATCTCTGAAAATCAGTCCTGCACAGGGGACTGCCGGTTTCAGTTTAAAAACTACAGACACCAGACAAACCCCATTATAGTCAATAGGGTCCGCTGGGCTCTGTGTGTAACTGCTGCTTTAGTAGTCCACCTTTGCCGTTGTTTGAGTCCCTCGATGGACCTGAACAATGGAGGGGAGATGCTAGTGTGAACCAAGTGTCGGAGTCGGTAACTTTTTTCAGACTCCACCCAAAACGAATCCATCTCCGACTCTGCAGCCCTGATTGGTACAGTAAATGAAAGACTCCAAATCAGCTTCAATAGGATGTCTTCCACTGGATCCTTTGTGCCCATAATGTCAGAACCTGGGCTCTCGGGCACTTTGGTGGGCCAGTTAATCCTGACAAAGCCTTATGTGGACATGGTTGAAAAAAAATTATTTCACTGTCTTGTTTTCTGTAGATTTCTACGCTCTGCATTGTTCCATGCGTGAAGCTATCCTGTCACACGATATAAAGCGCTTTCAGGAGATTTAAACTGTAGATTTATATACTTATTTCATTTTCAAATTACTTTGGAAAGTCTTGTCCTACTTTCTCCACTCCGCTAATACTATTAATGAAATGTATAGCAGTAATAGGATCTAGGATTACTCTGCCACCGCTCCTCCCTGCAATAACATTCATCAGATGCTATTAAAAGTATTCTGACATGTTTGGCTGTCAACAATTATTATTGTTATTATTATTACAAGTTTGAAAAAAATCCTGTAAATTATGTAAAGTTTGCAGACAGTTTTTGAAGGAACTGGGCAGGGAGGTTGTTCCCGCCATCTTGGAGAACTAAGCACAGATCTTCTGTGGATGTAGGCTTGCTCCAATCCTTCTGTCTCTTCATGTAATCCCAGACAGACTGGATGATGCTGAGATCAGGGCTCTGTGGGGGTCATATCATCACTTCCAGGACTCCTCCTCCAAAGGGCAAAGGTCACACCAAATATTGATGAGATCAGGGCTCTGTGGGGGTCATATCATCACTTCCAGGACTTCTCCAAAAAGAGGTCACACCAAATATTGATGGGATTAGATTTCTCTTTTGTTCATTCACTTCATTTTGCTAAATGACAAAAATAAACTATTAACACTTCTATTTTAAAAGCATTCTGACTTTGCAGCAATTTTTCCACACCTGCCTAAAACCTTTGCACAGAACTGTATGTAAGGGGACAGATAAACAATACAAGTGAGTGATTTTTAAAAAAGTCTTTCTCGTTGACTCCTAGTGGATAAATTGGTTCTAATCCCTGTGAAAGACCCTCTAACATACTAAGAGAGTGGACACTAATACCAATTGGTTGCCAGTTGCCTCCTTTTAAGTGACCCCATACACATTACAGAAAAGTTGGCCAAACCTGCTGATTTTGGAAGGACCAGATGTGTATAGGAACCCCCAACTCACACTTAATAGATGATATTGGGTTAAAGAAGGATCAGGCATGTTGAATTTCAACATCTAACCATTTTGGTCTCCCTGTAGATAAGTTGCATTTCACTCCCTCTACTGAAAGCACATACACGCTCAGTTAAACCAAGCATGCATGTGTATTGGGGAGTCAGGAGGAATAGCTGTCAGCTGAAAAAAGGAATTGGTGATGGGGACCTTAAATATAACTGTTAGGGGACATTTACTAAACATAATGCATCAGAATTGCACCAGAAAAATATTGTACATGCTGTGTGTTAAATTTATTATGGGATTTTGGAACTTTTTAGACCTCAATAGAAAAGGAGGCATGGTTGTTCATTCACCACCATCTTATAGCTGTGTACCAGGCATAAAAACATGCGTGTTCCTTCAAATTTGGTAGGGCATTTGGTATCAGCCCTTAGGGGGCTTCAGTGATAGATTGGTTTTTTATACATGTCAGTAAGGTATGAAGTGTCATGTTCTTATCCAGTGGCAGCTGGTACATGTCAGAGATGAGTTATAAGGTACTGATGTTATTTTACATGGTACATCTGTTGTAGGCGACATGACGACAGCTTGTTATGATCACATGTGATGTAGTTTGGTTGTTTGCTGAATTGACATTTTATTGCTAGGCATTTTATCTGGTGAAAACTTTTTAAGGCTGGAGTCACACATGCAGTTTTTGATGCAGGTTTAAGAGCCAAAGTCAGAAGAGCTTTGAAAAAGAAATGTGAAATATAAAGGAATGACTTACACCTCTCCCACTACTGGATCCATTTCTGGTTTTTGCTCAAAAAACTGCATCCAAATTTTATCTCAAACTGCATCAAAAACTGCAAGTGTATTTATTTCTACCTTAGGGTTGATATTGCCAGTGATGTCCAATCGTTGATTGTAATGTCAATCTGTATTCCCTTAGTCCAGACAGCAGCACAATATGGGGTATCTCTGCCCCTGTGTGTTGTTTAGGACAGGTGGAACCTTTAATTAGCACCAAAAAGGTGCCTCCTACTAGCCCTATAAGAGGGCACAAGAGACCTCCCTCCACTGTGTAAATTATAAAGTAACAGGAAACAAGCTTTTAGGGAGGGAAGTCTTGTGCTGCTGTCTGGACTAAGGGAATACAGATTGACATTACAATCAACGATTCCCCTTACATCCGACAGCAGCACAATATGGGGAGATAGCAAGTAATTCCCCTAGGGAGGGTTTCCTCGCCTTACAACGTCAAGGACTGACTGACCAAAGGCAGTTGTCTGGAAACTGCGGATGTCCAATGATAATGTTTAACAAAAGGTCAACTGAGATGACTATGATGCAGCCGCACAAATCTGGTCCAATGGTAAGGACCGATACTCAGCCAAAGAAGTCGACAACCCAGGTCGAGTGGCCGTAGAAAAACTGGAGGGAATAACTCCTGAATAAGAAAGGAAGACTTAATTGTCTCCTTGATCCATGTGGATAGAGTAGGCTTGGAAGCCTTGAGGCCTCTGTTTTTACCCTGCATATCAATTAGTAGGCTTTCGGCCTTCTTAAGCGGTTGAGTGTGGAATAGGTAAATCCACAGACACCTTACCACATCTAAGGTGTTGAGCTTTTCTTCCTCCTCAGAGGTTGGAGAGGGGAAAAACACAGGTAACGAAATTAGCTGATTGCTATTATAGTATGAGGGGACCTTAGGGATAAACCCAGGTAAACCTAAGGTGCACCCTATCTGCAAAAACAAAATGTACGGTTCTCTAGAAGAGAGGGCCTGGAGCACCCCTACTCTTTGGCAGATATAATAGCCAACAAAAAAGTGGTTTTGTAGGCTAAATATTTTATCTCCGTAGTCTCCAAGGGTCCAAATGGAGGACCGCACAGGCCTGTAATGACTACCGCAAGGTCCCACTGGGGATGATACTGAGGGCTTTAGCCTCATTGCCCCTTTAAGGAACCTTGCAACCAGAGGATCCTGAGACAGACGTCTGTTCAAATGAGCGGAGAGGGCCGCAATCTGCACTTTCAAAGTGGCAGGGGCAAGGCCCTTATCCAAACCGTCCTGAAGAAAATATCAGCCGTTGAAGGTTCTAGATTATTAATACCCTTCTTGGAGCACCACTCCATGAAAATCTTGGCTGTCCTCTGGTAGTTCTTATTGGTAGATTCTGCTCTTGCAGAATAAAGGGTCTTCAGGACGGCCTCTGACAGTCCTCTATCCTGCTGTAGGGACTGCTCAACCTCCAGGCTGTCAGGTTGAATCTCCAGAGATCCTGGCACTTCAGAGATCCTTGGGAAACCAGGTTCTGGATGGGGGGAAGCCTCCAATATATCCCTCGACTCATCTCCATGAGTTGGGAAAAACCAAGCTCTTTTTGGCCAGAATGGAATGATGGCTATCACAGAGACTTGGTCCTGTCTGATTTTCATTAATACCTTTGGTATTATTGGAATTGGAGGGAAGATGTATGCCAGCCTGGACCTCCAAGGGATGGACAGGGCATCCACTGCCAAGGGATTGTCCTCCTGGTAAAGGGAACAGAACTTCTCCACCTTGGCGTTGAGTCAGGTTGCCATGAGGTCTATTTCTGGAAGACCCCTGTTCAGGGTAATCTGATGAAAGACTTCTGGATTGAGTGACCATTCTCCTGATACGGCATAACCCCGACTCAACCGATCCGCTACTATGTTCAGGGAGCCCTTGATGTGAACTGCGGATAAATGGGTTAGATTTTTCTCTGCCCATGTAAATATCAGATCTGCCTCTCTAAGGAGGGTTGGTGATCTGGTGTCTCCCTGTCTGTTCACGTACAGCACTGTGGTCATGTTGTCTGACCGGATTTTGACTGCTCTTCCCCTGGGAAGAGGCAAGCAATAGAGTAAGGCACGATATACGGCTCTGAGCTCCTTCCAGTTGGACGAGGTCCTTTTTTCAGGAGCGCTCCAGACTCCCTTTATGGAGTTTTCGTCCAATGGGCTCCCCATCCCGAGGGGGATGCATCTGTAATCAACAGGGTCCAAGAAGGTTGGACCGTGGACCTTCCGTCTTTCAGGTGCAACCACCACTTGAGGGAAAGACGGGTCCTGGGGGAGAGTCGAATCTTCTTGCTGAATGTAAGAAGGGAGCGATCCCAAGCCTCTAGTAACTCCTTCTGGAGGGGACGTAAGTGCCACAAGGCCCATGGGACTGCCTCCACTGAGGAAGACATCAAGCCCAGGATCTTCATCAATGTTCTGATGGAGGCTATCGGCTTTTTGAAGAGGTGCCGGACTGCCGCAACCGGCTTCTCCTTCCTTGCTGGTGTCAAGGAGATTTGCAGGCAGACTGAATCTAGGAAGTAGTTTTCTCAGAGGAACTTCCTTCGAGTTGAAGGGATCGTTTTTGACTTCTCCCAATTTATAAGCCATCACAGACTCTGAAGGCTGTCTGTAGGTACTGGAGCAGAACAGACTCTGACTGGGCCTTTATCAACCAGTCGTCTAGATAAGGCACCAAGAATATCCCCTGAAGCCTGAGGGTGGCCGTTATGGGGGCCACTACCTTTGTAAAGGTGTGGGAAGCAGAGGAGATCCCGAAGGGTAGTGCTGTGAATTGAAAGTGCTTCCTGTGGCCGGAAACTACTACGGCAATCCTTAGAAAAAAACCTTCTGTGTGGAGGTAAATAGAAATATGCAAATGGGCGTCTTTTATATCCAAAGTCACAAAAAACATCGCCTTAGAGGAGAAAGGTGGTGACAGACTTTATGGTTTTCCTATGGAAGCGCTTCTTTTTGATGAAGCGGTTGAGGTACCTTAAGTCTATGATCATTCTCCACTTGTCTGCCGGTTTTGGCATCAGGAAGACGGGAGAATAGACACTGGATCCTTCTTCTAGAGAAGGGACTTCCACCAGGGCTCCCTTGTGAATGTACTCTCGGATGGAGCATTCCAATGTAGTCTGCTGCATTGTAGGGAGGCTGCGAGTTAACACAAACCGATCCTGAGGAGGACGGAGGAACTTGATTGCATAACCTCTTTGGATTACCTACCGGACCCATGGGTCTCGAATTTTTCCCTGCCCGCAGTTGAGAAAGTGGGAGACACGACCTCCGACAAGAATCTCGGCCACAGGAAAACTGCTTCTGATGTCAAAAGCTAGGCTTGACTTTTTTATCATCAGACTTCGGAATCTCCGGCCGGCGTCTCTAGAGGAATAACTAGAGCCTCTCTGGACTGCCTTCCACGACGAGGCGGATAGCCTCTACCACGGCCAGAGCCAGACCTACCTCTGAAGGCCTGGGGTAAAGTTTTACCCTTCTTGTCGGCCAAGCCCTCTAGGATCTCGTCTAGGGCACAGCCAAAGACTCTACCCGGCTCAAAGGGTAATTCGCACAAATTATACTTTGAGGGGAACACAGCTCTCCAAGGTTTTAACCATAGAGGTCTTCCTGCTGCAGTGTTCTTGGTAAGTGCCAGGGATTTGGCCGCCAGCCTTAATTGATGGTGGGAGGCTTCCGTTAAATATTCAGCTGCTAGGGAAACTGAGCCTAGAAACCCTAGCAGCTCGTCTCTGGAGACTTCCAGAGTCGGTCACTTTCGAGGTGGACCAGGTCAGTACATAATTTGGCTGACACTTCACAGGACGCAACCGCCACAGTGGTCTTGGGCGAGGCAGCTGAATAAGCCTTCTTGAAGGTATTGTCGAAGTGCCTGCCATGGCGTCGTGCAGATTTGCTCCATCATCTGATGGTACCTTAGTGCGGCAGGACAGTTTAACCACCGCCATATCCACCTTGGGAGGAGGACTCCATTGATCCCATTGAGCAACTGGGAATAAAGCGCCGAACCTCCTAGGAACCACAAGAGGTTTCTCAGGACTTCTCCACTCTGATGACATTAATTTTTGTAATGTCTGGTCCACTTGGAAAACCCTAGGCCCTCTATAGGTGGACGCGGAGGCTTCCCCGTCAACATCACGATCCTTAGACCGGATGGACTTCAGCAGCCGGCTTAATTTTTCGAGTGGAAGCACGGCCTGCTGGGATCTTCAGTGGAATCGTCAGATGAGAGTGTCTCGTCCACTATCTGATAATCTTCATCAGAGATCCGTAAGGAAGATTGTGTCTCAATCTGTGGTCTCTTGGCAATCTGGGCGATGGAAGAACGGATCTCCTTTAAGAGACTCCTCATATAGTCCTTTACCCAAGTAACAACCTCTTATAGAAGGTACTTCCGGCGGAGGTCCGCGACACTGGTGACAGCGGGTAAAATCATAGCCGTCAGGTAAAGGGGTATTGCAATCCAAACACATTAGGTGTTTCAAGTTTAGAGGAATTTTTCCTCCTAAGCGCATCGCCATTACGTGATGAAGAAGATGACATATGAAACATCAAACAGCCACGTGACACTGAAACAGGGAAGATCGCCAAGCATCGCATAAAAACCCAAGGGGTACCTTTTTTTTTTTTTTTTTTGAATCGGTCACTTGAAGAGAGAAAAAAACCGTCAGAAAAAAACCAGCCACCGCAACCCGCAGCAGAGGAGCTAGAAACCACTCACTCAACAAATAAAGGACTGCATTCAGACCTTTTAAATGTAATCCAGCAGCGAGGGGAGGAAGCCAACAAAGAAACATTTATACAGCACCAAAACAAGTCAAACGCCATAATGGAACATAGAGGAGCATAAGCCTAAGCCAGAGGCTCAAAATACAAACAGCAAAAATCAATTCTATATTTTGCCTTTAAATTTTAAATTTCCAAACTTACCGCACTTTTTCCGAGAAAACCGGAAGTAGGGCGCGGTGGTGCGCAAAGGCTTCCTTCCCCTGGGAACACGGGACCGGAGAAAAGTTCCGGCCGAGGAGGTTCCCCGCTTACTTCCGGGATCGCGCTGCCTGCAGATGGATGCCGGATAACGCTGCGCTGCGGTGCGAAGGCCCGGAGGTTTTCTCTTTGGGACCGAGGTACCCCAAAAAGGTAAGCCAGGAGTAAATAAAACCCCTAGCAACGGGAGGTCACAAGAGACCTCCGTCCACCTGTTCCACACAGGACAGAAAAAAACACAGTGGAGGGAGGTCTCTTGTGCCCTCTTATAGGGCCAGTAGGAGGCACCTTTTTGGTGCTAAATAAAGGTTCCACCTGTCCTAAACAACACACAGGGGCAGAGATACCCCATATTGTGCTGCTGTCGGACGTAAGGGGAATATTAGTTACAGTATCAGTGCCCTCCAACCACTATATATACATGATGTTCACATTCATATCATATCTATCTATCTGATATCTCAGTGATGGCGAACCTTTTAGAGACCGAGTGCCCAAACTGCAACCCAAAACGCACTAAATTATCGCAAAGTGCCAACACGGCAATTTAACCTTAAATTAACCAGGATCTGTTTTATATTGACCGTGCAATGTTATTACAGCCTGTAATAATATCACGTCTGCTATAAAACAGATACTGTGTGATATAAATAGTGAAG
This sequence comes from Leptodactylus fallax, assembly GCA_947044405.1. Classification (NCBI taxonomy): domain Eukaryota; kingdom Metazoa; phylum Chordata; class Amphibia; order Anura; family Leptodactylidae; genus Leptodactylus; species Leptodactylus fallax. The sequence continues at coordinate 617,752 of CAMRHE010000374.1, read as the reverse complement.
GGCCCCAGACAGTACAATGTGCTCTGAAGTGGCCTCCAGACAATATTATATGCTCCAGAATGGCCCCCACACAGTATTATATGCTCCAGAGTGGCCCCCACACAGTATTATATGCTCCAGAGTGGCCCCCACACAGTATTATATGCTCCACAGAGGCCCCCGCACAGTATTATATGCCCCACAGAGGCCCCCGCACACTATTATATGCTCCACAGAGGCCCCCGCACACTATTATATGCTACACTTTGGGCCCCCACCCACATTATATGCTTCACAATAAGCCCCCCCCACACAGTAGTATATGCTCCAGAATGGCCCCCACTCAGTATTTTATGCTCCACAGAGGCCCCCGCACAGTATTATATGCTCCACAGAGGCCCCCGCACAGTATTATATGCTCCACTTTGGGCCCCCGCACAGTATTATATGCTCCATTTTGGGCCCCCACCCACATTATATGCTTCACAATAAGCCCCCCCCACACAGTAGTATATGAATCACAGTGGGGCCCGACACAGTAGTTTATGCTTCACCGTGTCCCCCATACAGTAGTTTATGCTTCACTGTGTCCCCCATACAGTATTAGATGCTTCAGTGTCCCCCATACAGTATTAGATGCTTCAGTGTCCCCCCATACAGTATTAGATGCTTCAGTGTCCCCCATACAATAGTATATGCTTCAGTGTCCCCCATACAGTATTAGATGCTTCAGTGTCCCCCATACAGTATTAGATGCTTCAGTGTCCCCCATACAGTAGTATATGCACCACAGAAGGCCCCCACACAGTAGTTTATGTTACTTACCTTGTCCCACGAAGAGCTGCAGTCCCACGGAGCGCATCCTCCTTCTGATCATAGGCGCTGATCGCGCCTGCGTCGGGGCAGAGGTCACATTCTGCAGTCAGTGTAGGCCGCGGTTGCACATACAGCTGCCATAGGTTCGCCATCATGGTCATATCTATTGATCAATCTATCTACCAATATCTATCTATCTATCTATCTATCTATCTATCTATCTATCTATATCTATCTATTTACCTATATCTACCTCTATCTATCTATCTATCTATCTATCTATCTATCTATCTATCTACCTATATCTATCTATCTATTTATTTATCTCATGTCTATTTATCTATCTGTTTATCTATATATCTCAGTTCTGTCTATCATCTATCTCTCATATCTATCTATCTATCTATCTATCTAACTATCTATCTCTACTATTTCTTATATACACATATACATGTACTACTATTAATTACAATCTATACATATAAATGTGAGGTTCTTGTTATACATGATTGATCAAGCTTGTAAAAGCCCATCTACCACAACAAGGCGACCTCATTTCAGAAGGGAACCAACACTAAAAACATATCTCTTCTGGACTAAGAATAGGTCTACAGTGTGAATACCGGATAAGTAGGATCCAGAGCTATGCTTCATTTCAATTACAATAACCTTGGCATATAGGAATCTGAAGTAGAATCTAAGAGTCTGCTTTGTTGGGCTGAAACGTTGCAATTGGAATAAATCCTCTTTAATTTGTTCAAGATTTGGAGTGCCTCCTGTTTTTTGGGTGGATATCTATCTACAATGGGGAAAAAAGTATTTAGTCATCCACCAATTGTGCAAGTTCTCCCACTTAAATAGATGATGCCGGCCTGTAATTGTCATCATAGGTAGCCCTCAACTATGAGAGACAAAATGAGAAAACATATCCAGAAAATCACATTGTCTGATTTTTTAAGAATTTATTTGCAAATTATGGTGGGAAATAAGTATTTGGTCACCTACAAACAAGCAAGATTTCTGGCTCTCACAGACCTGTAACTTTTTCTTTAAGAGGCTCCTCTGTCCTCCACTCATTACCTGTAGTAATGGCTCCTGTTTGACATTGTTATCAGTATAAAAGACACCTGTCCACAACCTCAAACAGTCACACTCCAAACTCCACTATGGTGAAGACCAAAGAGCTGTGGAAGGACACCAGAAACAAAATTGTAGACCTGCACCAGGCTGGGAAGACTGAATCTGCAATAGGCAAGCAACTTGGTGTGAAGAAATCAACTGTGGGAGCAATAATTAGAAAATGGAAGACATACAAGACCACTGATAATCTGCCTTGATCAGGTGCTGCACGCAAGATCTCACCCCGTGGGGTCAAAATGATCACAAGAACAATGAGCAAAAATCCCAGAACCACATGGGGGGACCTAGTGAATGACCTGCAGAAAGCTGGGACTAACGTAACAAAGGTTACCGTCAGTAACACACTACGCCGCCAGGGACTCAGATCCTGCAGTGCCAGACGTGTCCCCCTGCTTATGCCAGTACATATCCGGGCCCATCTGAAGTTTGCTAGAGAGCATTTGGATGTTCCAGAAGAGTATTGGGAGAATGTCATATGGTCAGATGAAACTAAAGTAGAACTGTTTGGTAGAAACACAACTCGTCGTGTTTGGAGGAGAGTGAATGCTGAGTTGCATCCAAAGAGCACCATACCTACTGTAAAGCATGGGGGTGGCAACATCTTGCTTTGGGGCTGTTTCTCTGCAAAGGGACCAGGACGACTGATCCTTGTACATGAAAGAATGAATGAGAACATGTATCGTGAGATTTTGAGTGCAAACCTCCTTCCATCAGCAAGGGCATTGAAGATGAAACATGGCTGGGTCTTTCAGTATGACAATGATCCCAAGCACACCGCCAGGGCAACGAAGGAGTGGCTTCATAAGAAGCATTTCAAGGTCCTGAAGTGGCCTAGCCAGTCTCCAGATCTCAACCCCATAGAAAACCTTTGGAGGGAGTTGAAACTCCGTCTTGCCCAGCGACAGCCCCAAAACATCACTTCTCTAGAGGAGATCTGCATGGAGGAATGGGCCAACATACCAGCAACAGTGTGTGCCAACCTTGTGAAGACTTACAGAAAATGTTTGACCTCTGTCATTGCCAACAAAGGATATATAACAAAGTATTGAGATGAACTTTTGTTATTGACCAAATACTTATTTTCCACCATAATTTGCAAATAAATTATTTAAAAATCAGACAATGTGATTTTCTGGATTTTTCTCATTTTGTCTCTCATAGTTGAGGTCTACCTATGATGACAATTACAGACCGGCCTCATCTTTTTAAGTGGGAGAACTTGCACAATTGGTGGCTGACTAAATACTTTTTTTTCCTCACTGTATCTATCTATCTATCTATCTATCTATCTATCTATCTATCTATCTATCTATCTAACTCACTTTGTATCTATCTTAATTTACAAGGCAAGTGTTTGCAGAAGAATTTTCAGTAAATATCACACCAAACCTTTAATGCAAAACTTGCTTCCTGTGCTATGTGAAAATGACAACTGACTTAGTTATTCAAGGCAATGCAGGGCGATTCTTCATGGAAGAGGCGATTCTCTGACTGTGCTTTTGTTGTAAGAGAAGAAGCATTATCTCTTGGTTGCTTTCCAGATTCTATTATACAGCTTTAAGCATTGGAAGCCAACTGGGTCAGTTTGTACCAAATGTGAGCCGGTTTTGTAGCTTGTATAAAAGACTATTAAGATCTAAGCCCTGGCTTATGAATATATGTCATTCCCACTAGCTGGAAGTGATCCAGATTGTTCTTGAAAGGAGTGTAAAGTCTGATGTTTCTGTTTGCACTGTGTACATTTATTACATAATAGATTCAATGCATTGACTTAAATTGGAACATTAGATTAATTTCTAGTTAAGCCCATGAAGAAATCTTTAATTGTTTGTATAAACTTCTTTTATTTTTGTATTAGGCCTCATTCAGACAGCCATAATTCTGCTGCATTGACTGTAAATCCCACCCAGACCATTGATCTATTGACCTGAACTAATAACATCATTGGATTAGCGATGCTGATAGTTGTGGTCCTTCAACCCACCATCAGGTCAGGATTTGAAGTTGTAGTATAGGTGCCAAAAACATTCATCTGAATAAGACCTTACTGTGTACCTGGAGTTATACATGCCTATCCATCAGCTAGAGCAGAGTTTCTCGAGGTGCAATATGTGTACCCAAGGTGGTATGTGCTGCAGTCTCAGAGTATACATGCCACTGTCACTATGCAAGTAAACTAGCTATGCACTTTGCCTCCAACCACCCCACTAAACAGGTGGGTGGTGGCGGTGTCATAAAGAGGCACCATTATACATATTAAACATGTGGAGTAGGTTGAGGTGACAAAAAGCACTGCAAATATACATACACTGATGAGCAAAAGGGTAACAATGTTTTGAACTTTTGACTTTCAGGCTCCATATCTCACCATCCACTACAGCTTCGGACATGAAACTACCATCATTGTATAGACAATCATCTTGGCTATTTCATAAATAAATTTGACTTGCAACTATTTAGCATATGGTTAGTTATGCAGATTCTTGTCATGTAACTGCATTGTTACTGTTTTGCTCCTGGTGGTTCAAAAATCTTTTTCTTCTTGTATACTACAAATTACAACCTGCTCTCACATTCCTTTATAGATAGAGTGTGTTATTAGGTTGATTCCCAAGTGAAAGGTCACTGGTTCAAATTGAGGATCAGCCATGTAGAAGATTTCCCAAGAAACGAGAAACAGGCTCATCGATAGCAGTCTCTTGGCCAAGAAAATTGCCAAACTGCGTCATGTGAGTGCCATGACAATTGGAAGAATATGAAATGAAGTTTGTCCATCCATTCAAGAGCCAAGAGGTGGGTGTCAGGGCAAATATCGGAGTCAACAAGTCAGCTCATCACAAGGTCTATCAGTGTGGATGCTGCAGTACCAGTGCCACAACCATCTCGCAATAAACACTAACACTCCAAATATTCCATAACTATTGTGGTGCCTGTAGCATTGCATACTGCACAATTCATCCCATCAAATCTAACTGAGGTCCCATGCACACAGGGGCGTCTGAGCCAGAAAATCTGGCCTGTACATTGGCCAGATTTCCTGGCCGAACCCAGTCAGGAGGCCCAAACTCCACGCATCATAGTGATCTATGAAGTGGGAGTCTCTGTCACTGTCCTGTACTGTATATAATAATCTCAGTAGCGCCATGAGAAGGCAGAGGTTCCTAGCATCATAGATCACTATGGTTCTTGGAGTCGGGGTCTGCTAGCTGGGTTCAGGTCAAGAAATCCAGCTGATGTAGAGACCAGATTTTTTGGCCTAGATCCCCCTGGGTCCAATGGACCTAATGTGCTAACTGAACCGGAAGGCAGCATTAACATAGTATTTGTAACTGATCCCTCTTTGGGGGTACATGGTTGGAACGTCTTATCACTAGGAGGTACTTGACTTGAAAAGGAAGAGAAATAATGAGATACAAGGTATAAACAGTCGAACATCTTAGAAAGTTTACAACCTGGATCACCATCAAAGAGGGGGTCTACCATTTACTTCTGTTAGCTAGAGCAGAGAGATTCTGCACAGAACTAGGACTCAGTATGACCATGTATTACATGGTGGACCATTAATGGGAATTAGTGTCTTGTAAGGGTATGTTCATATGGTGAAAAATGAAGAGGCATTTGAGGTGGACAACTACTACAACCACTCCAGCAGGGAGTCTCAAGCTGAATCAGCCCCAGCAAGATCGAGCAGGATGCTTATTTTTTCAGCATCCTGCTGCGTTCTCTGCCACTAAGTGAAAATAATGGGAGGAAGAATCATGGCCGTATCTGCTGCCGAATTTGAGGTCGAATCTGCCCCCAAATCAGTAGCAAATTTTGCCATGTGAAAAAGTATTATACAACAAAATGGATGACATGGAAATAGATAGATAGATAGATAGATATACAGTATATGTCTATCTATCTATGTATCTATCTATATATATATATATATATATATATACAGTCATATGAAAAAGTTTGGGCACCCCTATTAATCTTAATCATTTTTATTTCTAAATATTTGGGTGTTTGCAACAGCCATTTCAATTTGATATATCTAATAACTGATGGACACAGTAATATTTCAGGATTGAAATGAGGTTTATTGTACTAACAGAAAATGTGCAATATGCATTAAACCAAAATTTGACCGGTGCAAAAGTATGGGCACCTCAACAGAAAAGTGACATTAATATTTAGTAGATCCTCCTTTTGCAAAAATAACAGCCTCTAGTCGCTTCCTGTAGCTTTTAATCAGTTCCTGGATCCTGGATGAAGGTATTTTTAACCATTCCTCTTTACAAAACAATTCCAGTTCAGTTAAGTTTGATGGTCGCCGAGCATGGACATCCCACTTCAAATTATCCCACAGATGTTCAATTATATTCAGGTCTGGGGACTGGGATGGCCATTCCAGAACATTGTAATTGTTCCTCTGCATGAATGCCTGAGTAGATTTGGAGCTGTGTTTTGGATCATTGTCTTGCTGAAATATCCATCCCCGGCGTAACTTCAAATTCGTCACTGATTCTTGTACATTATTCTCAAGAATCTGCTGATACTGAGTTGAATCCATGCGACCCTCAACTTTAACAAGATTCCCGGTGCCGGCATTGATCACACAGCCCCAAAGCATGATGGAACCTCCACCAAATTTTACAGTGGGTAGCAAGTGTTTTTCTTGGAATGCTGTGTTTTTTTGACGCCATGCATAACGCCTTTTTGTATGACCAAACAACTCAATCTTTGTTTCATCAATCCACAGGACCTTCTTCCAAAATGAAGCTGGCTTGTCCAAATGTGCTTTTGCATACCTCAGGCGACTCTGTTTGTGGTGTGCTTTCAGAACCGGCTTCTTTCGCATCACTCTCCCATACAGCTTCTCCTTGTGCAAAGTGTGCTGTATTGTTGACCGATGCACAGTGACACCATCTGCAGCAAGATGATGCTGCAGCTCTTTGGAGGTGGTCTGTGGATTGTCCTTGACTGTTCTCACCATTCTTCTTCTCTGCCTTTCTGATATTTTTCTTGGCCTGCCACTTCTGGGCTTAACAAGAACTGTCCCTGTGGTCTTCCATTTCCTTACTATGTTCCTCACAGTAGAAACTGACAGGTTAAATCTCTGAGACAACTTTTTGTATCCTTCCCCTGAACAACTATGTTGAACAATCTTTGTTTTCAGATCATTTGGGAGTTGTTTTGAGGAGCCCATGATGCCACTCTTCAGAGGAGATTCAAATAGGAGAACAACTTGCAATTGGCCACCTTGAATACCTTTTCTCATGATTGGATACACCTGGCTATGAAGTTCAAAGCTCAGTGAGGTTACAAAACCAATTTTGTGCTTCAGTAAGTCAGTAAAAAGTAGTTAGGAGTATTCAAATCAATAAAATGATAAGGGTACCCAAATTTTTGCACCGGTCAAATTTTGGTTTAATGCATATTGCACATTTTCTGTTAGTACAATAAACCTCATTTCAATCCTGAAATATTACTGTGTCCATCAGTTATTAGATATATCAAATTGAAATGGCTGTTGCAAACACCCAAATATTTAGAACTAAAAATGATTAAGATTAATAGGGGTGCCCAAACTTTTTCATATGACTGTATACACACACACAGATATATTAATATAAAACATTTTATAAAACTAATAATTCTTTTTTATATTTACACTAAATCAGTTTACAGTTTACACTAGCATCTTCTCATATTTATACATCTACACGGCCAAGTGCATTAATAATGTATAACATGTTCAATCATTGATCCCTTGGAATTTTTGCTTTTAATGATTCGGTGAGATTTCGCTAGAATGTAGTATGTGCTATGCATATTATGTACTGTAAGTATCCCCACCTAGAAGCAGTACAGGGGCTCAAGGTCTGCATTATAGGCTCATAGAGGCTTCATGAGCATCCGTGCACGTTGCATTGATGCATTTTTCAATCTATAAAGTGGGTCTCAATGTGAGGTGCCCTCTGGTTGTTGTGTGTAGTTGGGATGGCAGTTTTGACAAGAGTGGTAACAGGTTCATGGCTCCTGAGCTATAGGTCCTGCTGTACTGGCTTTGTCTGGTTGTAACAATAATTCATTGAAAGGTTTTTTTTTCACAGACATAACAATATTTATATTTGTAGACAATAAAAGGTTAAACATTTTTGCAAATGTAAGTAATAAAAAAAATTTAGCAGCGTTTTAAAGATTTTCTCTAACCATCTTAGTTGACATCTGTTGTCTAGATAATTGTTACATCTATGAATACAAGAACTTTCTATGGTCTGGGACTTGTCAGAAACCCAAACATGATATCCTTATTGTGGACAGGTTATCAAGTAGGAGCACTACATGTATGAGAATAACCCGACCACAATAATGAAATCGTGGCTGGGTTTATGCCAGACCATAGAAAGTTCCTGCATTCATATTCATATCCATTAACCAAACAAGACATAAATCTATCACCACTAAGATGGTTAGAGAAATCCTTAAAACTCTGCAGTTTTTTAATAATAGTAAGTATTCAGTAATATTTTGTATTTTGGACTCACTAGTCCCCATTGGTCAGGCCCCAGTAAAAAGGGATTGGGAAGCCCCAAATCTTGGTGGGTGAGACTATGAAATCAGTATCATAAGCACGTAGAAATCACCTGTATTTTTTTTTTACCAATATAACCAAAAACAGATAAATATTCTTTTTTGTAATCTGATGTGATGGTACTTTTTGTATTATATTTTCTGTGTGGGATAGGGGGCAGCCATTTTATGCTTTACAGCTACCACACCAACCATAGAAACCTGTAGACCACAAATGATTATTGTCTTCCATGGGAACGTTTTCTAGACACGCTGTGACCTGTGCAGAGGGCATTATGTGGGGTGGAGAGGAGGAGAGTTGTAACACCTATAGTATCACCTATAGTCAATAGTGGACTCACTAGTCCCCATCCTGTGTTATCTGCCTCCAGCTTAATAATAGTTGTGTTAGGGTGGGTTCACACCTGCGTTTGAGTCCGTCCGATGCTAATCCGAGTGAAAATTTCGGGGAACAGGATTGGCATCGGATACCGACAGGTTAGCGATGCATTGGTTAAAAACCCATTCATTTGAATGGGTTTTTAAAGCAATGCATGGGTGTCCGATTGCACCCTCTGCGCTGCGAAGCCGTTTTTTTCGTCGGACACGAAGTCCTGCATGTCCGACTTTGTTTCCGACGACAAAAAAGGATTCGCATCGCAGAGGGTGCAATTGGACACCCGCGCATTGCTTTAAAAACCTATTCAAATGAATGGGTTTTTAACCAATGCGTCGCTAACCTGTCAGTATCTGATGCCAATCCCGTTCCCCGAGATTTTCACTCGGATTGGCATCGGACAGCGGACTGAAGCGCAGGTGTGAACCCACCCTTACACTAGGTTTACACTATTGCTGTCTCTCCATTGTTCTTGCCCTTCAGAAACAATGGAGAGGTGAATCACTATAATAGTGGTTATACGCAGAGCCTGGCAGACCCCATTGACTATAATGGGGTCCATCGAGTATCCATTGTTTTAAAACTGAAACCGGTTGAGGAAAAAGTCCTCCATGCAGAACTGACAATTTTCGGCGGACACTGCAATAAAAATATGCAGATGTGAACATAGCCTGACTTGTCATTGTAATACTGCCAGTGATGATAGTCAGAAGTGATATCTACAGAACAGGAAATATTGTGGTCAGTGTGAAACTGCTAAATTTGAGAATTTTTTAAGATATTTATAGTGACATGGAGAATTGAAACAATCACAATAAATTCTTAAAAAGTATATTTCACATAAAAACTTGTATGAATTTTCTGATAACATATTCCCATTAAAACAGTGAAGCCCCATGAAAACCCCCAAATAAAAAATGATGATCTTGTGACAAGTTGTAGTAAATGGGTAGAAATAATTTTTATATAGAAATGATATCTCATGTGGCAGAGTTATCCAAAAATGTTTGCATGTACGACTGACATAAGACATTATTCAAAAACTGGGGGAACAGATTGTGCGCCACCTATACCTCACTGACTTCACTGGAGATGTAAGTGCTTTATGCAGAAATGTGACAAGCTGCTGTCGTATGGCTCAGAAAGAAGCAGAAATAATTAAGCCAACAGGGAATGGGGTTATTAAGAATGCTTTCACTTACATGGGATTTGCACGTTTTAATAATTTCAGACATTGCTCTTCTTGAATGTAAATGAAACGCAGAAGAGTCCAGTACAAAATGTTCACGAAATAGACTTCAACAAATTGCCGTAAGAAAGAAATCACACCAGAGATCCCGTAAAGAGAAGTGACAAAACCTCCAGAATTAATATGGAATCTATATAACTCATGAAGTGAAGCCTCGGCTCTGATAATGGCTTTATATTCCATGATCCATGTACGACCTACATGTCACTTACTGGGGTTTGTATTTTTAGCAATACTCTATCTAGGGTTGAGGACTTCATTGAAATATATAGTGGCTTAGATAAAAGTATTAAAACATGACGCTCCCCTTGAAGGTCTAGAACTGGATTATAGGATATTTCCAATTTATCTTCGCAATGCCTTACACTGATGGAGCAGTCTATTTATATTGTGCATGACTGGGTTATGGCATATAGCAAACCTATTATAACACTCTTCACATGGATTTATATCTCCGCATTTTTTCATCTGTGAGGGATATACAGTCATATGAAAAAGTTTGGGCACCCCTATTAATCTTAATCATTTTTAGTTCTAAATATTTGGGTGTTTGCAACAGCCATTTCAATTTGATATATCTAATAACTGATGGACACAGTAATATTTCAGGATTGAAATGAGGTTTATTGTACTAACAGAAAATGTGCAATATGCATTAAACCAAAATTTGACCGGTGCAAAAGTATGGGCACCTCAACAGAAAAGTGACATTAATATTTAGTAGATCCTCCTTTTGCAAAAATAACAGCCTCTAGTCACTTCCTGTAGCTTTTAATCAGTTCCTGGATCCTGGATGAAGGTATTTTTGACCATTCCTCTTTACAAAACAATTCCAGTTCAGTTAAGTTTGATGGTCGCCGAGCATGGACAGCCCGCTTCAAATTATCCCACAGATGTTCAATGATATTCAGGTCTGGGGACTGGGATGGCCATTCCCGAACATTGTAATTGTTCCTCTGCATGAATGCCTGAGTAGATTTGGAGCTGTGTTTTGGATCATTGTCTTGCTGAAATATCCATCCCCGGCGTAACTTCAAATTCGTCACTGATTCTTGTACATTATTCTCAAGAATCTGCTGATACTGAGTTGAATCCATGCGACCCTCAACTTTAACAAGATTCCCGGTGCCGGCATTGGCCACACAGCCCCAAAGCATGATGGAACCTCCACCAAATTTTACAGTGGGTAGCAAGTGTTTTTCTTGGAATGCTGTGTTTTTTTGACGCCATGCATAACGCCTTTTTGTATGACCAAACAACTCAATCTTTGTTTCATCAGTCCACAGGACCTTCTTCCAAAATGAAGCTGGCTTGTCCAAATGTGCTTTTGCATACCTCAGGCGACTCTGTTTGTGGCGTGCTTTCAGAAACGGCTTCTTTCTCATCACTCTCCCATACAGCTTCTCCTTGTGCAAAGTGTGCTGTATTGTTGACCGATGCACAGTGACACCATCTGCAGCAAGATGATGCTGCAGCTCTTTGGAGGTGGTCTGTGGATTGTCCTTGACTGTTTTCACCATTCTTCTTCTCTGCCTTTCTGATATTTTTCTTGGCCTGCCACTTCTGGGCTTAACAAGAACTGTCCCTGTGGTCTTCCATTTCCTTACTATGTTCCTCACAGTGGAAACTGACAGGTTAAATCTCTGAGACAACTTTTTGTATCCTTCCCCTGAACAACTATGTTGAACAATCTTTGTTTTCAGATCATTTGAGAGTTGTTTTGGGGAGCCCATGATGCCACTCTTCAGAGGAGATTCAAATAGGAGAACACCTTGCAATTGGCCACCTTAAATACCTTTTCTCATGATTGGATACACCTGGCTATGAAGTTCAAAGCTCAGTGAGGTTACAAAACCAATTTTGTGCTTCAGTAAGTCAGTAAAAAGTAGTTAGGAGTATTCAAATCAATAAAGTGATAAGGGTACCCAGATTATTGCACCGGTCAAATTTTGGTTTAATGCATATTGCACATTTTCTGTTAGTACAATAAACCTCATTTCAATCCTGAAATATTACTGTGTCCATCAGTTATTAGATATATCAAATTGAAATGGCTGTTGCAAACACCCAAATATTTAGAACTAAAAATGATTAAGATTAATAGGGGTGCCCAAACTTTTTCATATGACTGTACATGGCAGGGCCATCTTACAGTGGTTTTCATATCTGAACAAGTTATCCCCTATTTCCAGCACTCACACTGAAATTAATGAAGCCATGCGCACACTGTCCAACCATCGCTCCATTCAGAACAGGGAACAATATATTCCCATTCCTGATCATTGGGGGCCTTAGCATTCAGATTCCCACCGATCTGCAAGTTATTTTCTATTCTGTGAATAGGGGATAAACTTTCACAGATGGAAAAAATTTCCATTTCTGCTTCCATTATAACTGTAGGGAAACCGCCGTCATTTCCGTAGGTATAATTGACATGCTGCGATTTCCAAAACCGCAACGGTTTTGGAAATCGCAGCGTGTCCGCAGTGCATATTTTTTCGCAATGTGTGGATATTATACCTAATATGTTTATTTTATCTGTTCACATCATTTATTCCATAAATGCTGAAGGTTTTTTTTTAAGGTTTTAATTCATTTGCTTTCCATACTTTATTTAACTTTTTTAAAAATATATTTTCACAGTCCCATAGGGGGCTTAAACCTGGAATCTTTCACTCCCAATGACAATGATCCCCTATGTGCAAAGCGATCTCGCTCCCTAACCACTCCAATCGGCATCTGAGGGGTTAAGCCAGTTTCTGGATAGCCTGAGGCATGACAATGCTGTATTATTATGGCACTGAGCTTTAACCATACGATCAGTATGATGTAATAGTATGGCGCTGAGTGTTAACCATACGATCAGTGTGATGTAATAATAGTATGGCACTAAGCGTTAACCATACGATCAGTGTGATGTAATAGTATGGCACTGAGTGTTAACCATATGATCAGTGTGATGTAATAATAGTATGGCGCTGAGCGTTAACCATACGATCAGTGTGATGTAATAGTATGGCGCTGAGCGTTAACCATACGATCAGTGTAATGTAATAATAGTATGGTGCTGAGCGTTAACTATACGATCAGTGTAATGTAATAATAGTATGGCGCTGAGCGTTAACCATACGATCAGTGTGATGTAATAATAGAATGGCGCTGAGCGTTAACCATACGATCAGTGTGATGTAATAATAGTATGGCGCTGAGCGTTAACTATACGATCAGTGTAATGTAATAATAGTATGGCGCTGAGCGTTAACCATACGATCAGTGTAATGTAATAATAGTATGGCGCTGAGTGTTAACCATACGATCAGTGTGATGTAATAATAGTATGGCGCTGAGCATTAACCATACAATCAGTGTAATGTAATAATAGTATGGCGCTGAGCGTTAACCATACGATCAGTGTGATGTAATAATCGTATGGCGCTGAGCGTTAACTATACGATCAGTGTAATGTAATAATAGTATGGCGCTGAGTGTTAACCATACGATCAGTGTGATGTAATAGTATGGCGCTGAGCGTTAACCATACGATCAGTGTAATGTAATAATAGTATGGCGCTGAGCGTTAACCATACGATCAGTGTGATGTAATAATCGTATGGCGCTGAGCGTTAACTATACGATCAGTGTAATGTAATAATAGTATGGCGCTGGGCGTTAACCATACGATCAGCGTGATGGAATAGTATGGCGCTGAGCGTTAACCATACGATTAGTGTAATGTAATAATAGTATAGCGCTGAGCGTTAACCATACGATCAGTGTAATGTAATAATAGTATGGCGCTGAGCGTTAACCATACGATCAGTGTAATGTAATAATAGTATGGCGCTGAGCAGAAGGGGGTTTAGAGGGATTTAAAACAGCCCTAGGAGACCTCAGACCTCAGTCATACACGACAGGGAATTTGTTTGAACCAAACCGATTTAGACGACCAATCGGACCCCGATAATTTAGGAAATATACTCTTCTACTTCCTGTCTACATTTAGGCAAATATTTTAAGCAATTCAGGCAAAATTCAACAACAATTCACTGCCACTCACTATGGATCATCGCCACCTATGTCAAACATATTGGTTGGACAGAACAAGTTTCTCAATGGAGCATCCCCTCATATACAATAGTGCAGACTTTAGGTGTATACAGGTATTCAGATTCTGCATGTAAACTGGAATATTCCAATTCACAGATGGCTTAGGGGAGGTCCACACTACCGATGGGAATGTCCGTTGCTCTCATCTATCATAGGATGAGAGCAACCGACTTTTAGAGCAATACAGCCATAGCTTTCCATTTGTATCCGTTCCCATTGACTCTAATATAAACAACACAATGGACATTTTCTTCCATCTTGTTTGTTTACATTTGTAACAGAGGAAAAAGTCTTGCATGCAGGACTTTTTCTTCCCTCAGAAAGGTAAAAAAACATGATGGAAGATAGCTTCAGCCATGTTTTTCACATGGGGTGGAAGCAGACGGACTCCAGATAGAAGGGGCTTCATCTGCATTGTACAAAATGGATTAAAAAGGGGATATATAGAAATACATAGGGGCACATACCCTAAGCCACATTTCACAGCATGACTCTCAGCACAAGTAGTGGAGGGATTTAAAGTCATAGCGCCTTCAATTAATTACCCGTTCTGCTGTGGTAAGCTGTCAAAAGCAAACAGATGTTGGAAGAAAAGGGTGAGCCGACCAGATAAGAGCAAAATAGGATTAAAGAGACAACTGGGTGTGAAGATATGGTAAACCGAAAGAGCCGTCCCTGGGGGGGGGATTACAGAACTTGATGTGCAGTCTTGCACTATGCCAGGGCTAATCCAGCGGTAGTAGTTCCTGAGGCTGCAAGAGTCATTCAAGAGTGTAAGAGCGTGCCTGACATTGAGTAAATGGAAAGATATTGTCACAATAATCGTTTTATTTCTTGAAGTACTATCCTAAGCATTAGGCATATAAGAAGCAATCTTCAACAAAGACATATTACCATGTTAACCTTAAAGGATCTCCAAATTGCTCTTCTGCAAATATCATTCTTAATAATAGTCAGTGTGAGATAGCTAAACATATACACAATCCATTAAATGGCAGACACATGGCAAGCTCAGGCAGAAGTATAGGAAAAAAATGTCCTTGATCTGTTAAAAATACAACGCTGAAAACAAGAGATAAAAAACAAGAGACTTGGTTTTACTTTAAAGACTTTCCTGACATATCTGTTTTAGTAAATACTTATATTCTACTAGCAAATAACAATTCTGGGGCATCTTTTCTTATAATCCTACATTGTGCTGTTCCTCTGTTATTCCCATAGAAATTTAGAAATAAATTGACACCTGGATGGAATAACAGAGGAACAGCACAATGAACAGTTCTAATAGAAGATGCTCAGGAATTGTTAATTTACAGGGAATACAAGTATATACTACAACAGATGTGTCAGGAGCAGTAACAACATGATCCTCTTTACAATACCATACCTCCCAACAGTCCTGGATTCAGCGGGACAGTCCTGGATTCAATGTCCTGTCCTGGTCAGCAGGAGGTGTCTCATCTGCTCCTGGAGGAATTGAATACAATGGTGAAGCAGGAGCTGTCCGCTCCCTGCTTCACCATTCTGCCCCTTTGTGCTCTGGGATGACGTCACTCACATCATGCCTACCACTCCCTGAAGCCTCTGGGAGCAGAAACTTCAGACAGAGCAGCAGGGGAGCAAGCAGAGGTGAGTATTAGTGTTTTTTATGCTTGGTTGGTACCAGGATAGGAACATAATATTGTGGGGGCACCTGGAGGGGGACTGTAAACTCTGGGTGCAGCTGGAGGGGGGACATTAAACTGGGGCAGATGGAGGTGAACATTAAACTGGGGGCAGATGGAGGGGGACATTAAACTGGGGGCAGATGGAGGGGGACATTAAACTAGGGGAAGATGGAGGGGACATTAAACTGTGGGGGCAGATGGAGGCAGGACATGAAACTGGTGGCAACTGGAGGGGGACTTTAAACTGGAGGCAACTGGAGGGGAACATTATAAAGTGGGGGCATATCATGTTAGGATGGCTGTAGGGGCATTATACTATGTGGGGTCACAAAGAGAGATGGATGGGAATGGGTGGAGTCAAGTATAAGTGGGTGGGGCTAAATTCACTGCAGTGCGCACTGCACATTATTTCCCTCTTTCTATCCTTTGAAAGGGTGGTATGCAATACTCATATTCAGTAGCAGTTTATCCACCACAGTATAGGGGATAGTTGCAGATCCCATTAGTTTCAGTAGGACCACTGGAGTTATCCAAATGCTGGACTTCAGCTATCTCAGATGGTCCAACTGAATAAAATGGAGTGGGGGCACTCTTTTTCAAACACTGCTCCATTCAGGCTGGGGAGAGAAATGCCTTTGTTCTCATGATCAGTGAAGGGTCCCAGAGGTCGGACCATAAACAATCTCCAACTTATCTCCTTTCCTACAATGTATCCCCTATTCTGAATCTCACACAGTGAAACTACCTAGCTGTGTAGTGCTCTAGGAACAGTGGAATGTATCATTGTAAAGCTTGGCAGATTTAACCTTCATTTGTCTCCAAACACTGGGTACAGCTATTAGGGATCTAACATTGGTTTTGGTGACCGCACTGGTTGTTACCAGTCTTCACAGCGACAGATAAAGCTAAGGCTGGCAACAGATGTCATAGCTATTATTCATCATGGAAAAGTCTCAAGATGATCACTACTGAACATGCTTGTATCCTTGCTACATAATTGTGCCTAATTCAGAAGGATCATATTTTGGAGTAGAGACATTGGAGGAATTTATTAAGACTGGTGTTTCCTACACTAGTCTTTATCAATTCCCCTGCTGGCATGAGATGTGCCTGAATTATTAAGAGTCTCTGGCCTCAGAGACTGGCATAGACTTAAGGTATAATTCACACCAGTTTTATGGAGTGTGTTATCGTAAATTAGTCACCCAGGCCCACATTGGTCTCTGCACACTTTTATAAAAAGTGGCAAACAGGGCGCCGAACCAAAAAACGACTGATATACCACATTTACGCCATCTATAACAGAAAACTGGCATAGGCTGATTGCGAAAAAGCTGCTTTTTTGTTGCAGATTTTGCTGCGATTTTCTGAACCAAAGACAGAAATGGATTTAGCAGAAGGGAAAAGTATAAGGCTACGTTCATCTGCGCTGGACACTCCGTCGCAGAGTCCACTGAAAATCAGCAGAGGAAAAAGTCCTGCAGATCCAACTATTTCCTCCGCCGGTTTCAGTTTAAAAATGATATTAAAAATTATAGTCAATGCGGTCCGCCGGGCTCTGTGTGTAACCTCTGTTTTACATGTCCGTCTCTTTGTTGTTCGGCTCCCCCAATGGACCAGAACAACAGTGAGACTGCGATAGTGTGAACCTAGCTTAAGTGTTTTCTTTATATTTTTCATTCCTTTTCAATCCACTCTTGACTTTGGCTCAAAAAATTTCAGCAAAATCTGCAATAAAAAAAGCATCTTTTCCACAGAATGTAAATCCCCCCCCCCCAGTGTCAAAAATACGACTGGTAGGGCAAGCTGAAATATTACTAACAAAGCTGTGATCACATCACTTTATGTCAAAATGCTGGGCAATATAACAGAGCATATAGCTCTGTTTTGTCGGGTGTAATGATGGACACCATAATGGAAGCCCAATGGATCCCATTATAGTCAACGGTGTCCACTGAGCACTGTTGGCAGTCTATTATGTGGCCTACCCTACACTGCCATCATTTTCTTCCGTGAAAGAGCGGGACAATGAAAATTTACAAAGCAGATGTGAACAGTGCCCAAACATGTACAAGGTCAACGAGTAATTAGAATTTAGCAACAAGCCTGGTAAACTGAAATGACTTGATTGTTGTTTTAATTTCCTAGATGTAGAAATGATTGTTTAAGGTCTTATTCACACTACAGTTAAAAAAAGATGGCTTTCACATGGCTGTTTTAAGAACAGTCACATGTCTGCTTTTTTGACTGACATTCTCTATCTTTGCCCGTTTCCACTATCCAGTAGACCCAATAGAAGTCAATAGATCCGTTTTTTAATAATGTAAAATGGATTGATATCTATGTTACGTCTGTTAAAAACATAGTGGGTTTGTGGAAAAAGAAGACTAATGAAATTCATTGGTTTCTTTTAAACTGACAGTCAAAAACTGATGTAAAACGGATGACAATTGGTCTTCAAAAACGGAAAAACAGAATGGGACATATGGAAAATGGACCATCAGCATCAGATCCATCAAAAACGCACTGTCGTGTGAATAAGGCCTTACATTTTTGCTCAGTACAGTATAGCTTAGACTCCCGATGTCGCAAGGCTTATGATTTGACATACCTAAGGACTCACACATGCACAAAGTCACATTAAAAGGCCCATAAACACACGTCCTGTGTATGTTCCATTGATCCGTAAAAGTGCACTATAGGGGCTCCATGTGCTGCCATCCAGACTATGTTTTGTCCATGTATAAGAGGTGTTATTCTAATATTACAATGTGTTATCTATGGCTTTCTATAAAACTGCAGAGCAACCTTTTGCAGTTAACACAATACATTCATAAGGATATTTGTGCAAAAGAGTTAACTCTGCCAGATCCGTACTCCACCCGTAGTATATGCACTCGTAAGATTGTAATATAACAGCAGAGCTCCTGGCACAGATATATGGCTCTGCATATTTCCTCCCTTTTTCATAACAGCATTTCATGTTGCTCACACACTCATTACTGATTTATATGGCTTTAAGGGACAAGCTATGAAATTGTTAGGGAAGGTTTCCAACTTCACCATTTATCAAATGTAAAAAAATGTGTTCATTTCATTAAGTGTTAGCAGGTGAAAACACATCGTACCCATGAAAATAAGAGGGCGCCAAAGATTTGTTTTATATGACGTTCTTAAAAAAGAAGAACGCCGCAGACTTTATAGAAGTTTATTAGGAATCCAGTGATGGTATAGGATCGGAAATGAATGGGATATATCAGCCATAGACATTAATAGCACATCCTATCCGTAATGTCATCATATCACTCCTATTTTGAATTGTATAAAAATAGTTCCAGTCTTTAAGGAGTCTACCACCATCTAAGCCACTTATATACTGGTGTAGGGAGGTTAGTGACATATAGCAAACATACCCCTTTTTTTTTTTTTTTACATAAAAGTGCAATCTTGCTGCCAAAAAAAAAAAGTCAATTTTTAACCTGTTTGCAAATTAAATGTTTACTGCACCCTAATTTTGGCCATGTCCGTCAGGCCCGGTTCACATCTACGCATGGGTTTCCGTTCGGGGGGGTCCACTTGGGGACCCCCCCGAATGGAAATCTAATCCGAAAAAAAGGGGTTACCTTAGGAAATCGGTGGACCCCATAGACTATAATGGGGTCCGTGTGGTTTCTGCTCGGTTTCTGCACGAAAAATGCGGAGGGAAAAGTGCTACTTGCAGGACTTTTCTCTCCGCATTTTTCATGTGGAGAGGGGAACAGAATGGCCTGAACGCAGATGTGACCCGGGCCTCAGAGCACCAATCTTTATCCTGTAGTTGTTGCCCCAAAATAAAGATTGCAGGTCCTCATGTGCAGTGACCAGTCAAAAATGATCACACCCTGAATGCACCAAACAGCTCATTTGCATATGTATTAAGGGGGTTTTCCAGGCAAAAAAATAATTTTTCATAAAAGGTCTGTTAGTGCTATTAATAGGTTAATAAGTGCACCCAAATACCTTTAGCAGTGATTTGAGTGATTTCTGGGTTTCTCTGTGAGCTCCTGGCATCTTCTGCATTTGTTTACATGGGCATCTTCATGTTCTGTGTTTTCCTACAACTATCATGATGCCTTGGATTTCACTCAGAGCTGACTCACACCACCTCCCTCTCTCACTCTCTCCTCCTCCCTTTTTCACTCACACCACCTCCCTGTTTCTCTAGCTAGCCCGCCCACTACTAGCATTTTCTAACTAATTAACCCCCCCACCCCATCATACTTACCTGTCTTACGGTCTGGACCATCTGGGCATGGGACGACACTTCTGGTCAGCCAGCAGACACCTGCACAATAGAGCCGGAGTGCTGAATTGCTCAGAATTTGACAACAAAAATTTATGTTCATTATGACATTCACCAGTTCGACACCAGCACATAAGTAGTTTAGGCTATATGACCATGGTCAGGATGTTAGGTATACATGTGGAAAATCCACAGCAGCTCTAACAGATTTTAGTGTGGATTGTCAAACATGTGTAGGTAGATTTTATATAGACTTCAGTGCAGATTTTTGCTTTAAAGTCAAAGTCTGCAAAGGATCTGCAACAGAACATTTACATGTTAAAGCATTTAAAATCCACTTCACGAGTCACAATCTGCACGAAAAAATCCGCAAGGTGTTCAATACAATTTTCATTGACTTCACTGATAATGTATCACACTGTGGATATTCTGCATGTGATCTTGAACTGATGTATGTAACCTAGAAGTCATTTGGTGATGGCAGACTCCCCTTAAACTGGCCACAGAGATTTTGGATGGGAAAAAAGGAGGATTTAGACTATTTACAGCAGACCTTTGTCACTTTTTTTTATATATAAAGGGATATCTCATGTCAACCCATGTCAGATATCTGTAAAAAGTTGATCTTCTGTGTTGGATTTATTTCAGTCACTGTAAGGTGATGTATCTTCAAAAGTTCTATGATGAGCGGCAGATCTGCATCCTATGAATGGAAGTTCAGCTCAGACCACAGATCAGTTAGTCAGTTTATCTTATGTCATTTATGTCTAAGAAAACAACCTTCACAAATAAAGCATGACCAACAAATCATTCAAAAAATTGCAGGGCCCGTAGTGTCAGGGGGGCCCAACCACCCAGCCTGGCACAAAATCAGACAGAAGTATGTAGAATGTACAGCATTCATTCATAATACGTTGCACATCTTACAGTGTACATTTCTTTTATGAGACAGCATGTCCGGTCAGAGAGGAGGGGGAGGACTCATCATACAGCAGTCAGCCATACTCAAACAGCACATTTAACAAGGAAACTGTGTCTACAGTCCTGTTTGTGCTTTGCCTCCCTCATTTTTCCAGAAAAAAGAAAGCTGTCTTTATAGTGCCCCCTATAGGTAGCTCCTTCAAAGTCAATATTAGCCATGGTTGTCTGGGTAGGGCAATACCCAAGGTCAGACATTGGCTTACAGTGTAGCTACCTATACATAACACTAGAAAGATGGTTTTCCTCATCTTGGAGGAGAGTTAATTTACATACGTTCAATGTCTAAAAAGTACACACTTCAGCTCTTGTACTCCCTCTAGTGGTGGCTGCACCCCAATACAATTTTATCCTTTAACAAACTATCACTTTACGGGCAAGGTTCTAGCCTTTCTTGTCTATTGTGATCGATGCAATGTGTATTTGTAAAAAAGCATATTATACAACGGTTGCCCCCTGTGTTATTTAGGCGTGGACAGACTGAGAGCTGGTATTGTAAGCCTTCTAGTGAGTCTTGTTCACACAATGACGTAACTGTTTTTCAATAATGTGGTTTACAAAGACCTGGTACATTAAGGGTTATTCTGGATTTATAACCAGCCCTGTGGAACACATTTTGGCCTTTTCCAGCGAAGGTAAAACACAATTTTATTGCTTTTTCAGTTTTGCAATACAAGGGGAAAATAATAAATGAAGAAAGTAAGAATTCCTCACTCGCTTTGTCACTCAGCCATGTCACATACTAATCAGCTGGAAAGCTCTGAAACACTCCACTAGGTAAAGCTGGTAAGCCTTAACCACAGACCTCTTATTTTACAGAAATGCGGAGATTCTGAGTAAGTCATTTGTCATTCGCTTCCACATGTTAACTGCTCAATGCCAGCTTCACGCATAGAGGAGCATAGGTGACAG
Source organism: Leptodactylus fallax (assembly GCA_947044405.1). Classification (NCBI taxonomy): domain Eukaryota; kingdom Metazoa; phylum Chordata; class Amphibia; order Anura; family Leptodactylidae; genus Leptodactylus; species Leptodactylus fallax. Next base: position 595,664 of record CAMRHE010000374.1, on the reverse strand, counting down.
TGCAGTGCAGAAAACCTTATAGTATGTTTGACATGTAACATGTCAATAAGATAAATTGTCACATCAATGGCCCACATACATAGCACCCTGCAATGAACTGCCTTACTTACTCATTAGTGATGTGCAAAATGCAGGATGGGGCCCCCCTAGTAAAATATAATAAGCTCTGTATGGTATTCAACACAGTGGAGAATAATATAATATTATAGAGGGATTTGGGGAAGCTGGAGGATTGGGTGGAAAAAGGCTAAATGAAGTCTTGCCCCTTTATTTGCAGTTAGTGTTCCATGATGGATGTACAGATGTACCCAGTGTTGTAACTAGGAATGGCTAGGCCCCAAGCCGAACATTTGACATGGCCCCCCCAAACCGCCGCTCCCCCCGAACCGCCCCCTCCACCACTCCCGCACAAACTGCATTCCTGCACACAGTTTGGCCCCTGCACTCAGTATTATGCCCCATAGTGGCCCCTGTACACAGTATTATGCCCCATAGTGGCCCCTGCGCGCAGTATTATGCCCCATAGTGGCCCCTGCGCGCAGTATTATGCCCCATAGTGGCCCCTGCACACAGTATTATGCCCCATAGTGGCCCCTGCACACAGTATTATGCCCCATAGTGGCCCCTGCACACAGTATTATGCCCCATAGTGGCCCCTGCACCCAGTATTATGTCCCATAGTGGCCCCTGCACACAGTATTATGCCCCATAGTGGCCCCTGCACCCAGTATTATGTTCCATAGTGGCCCCTGCACACAGTATTATGCGCCATAGTGGCCCCTGCACCCAGTATTATGTCCCATAGTGGCCCCTGCACACAGTATTATGCCCCATTGTGGACCACCCATGAACAATTATTATACTCGGATCTTTTCAGACCCCAGAGTATAATGATCGGAGACCCAGGGGAGGATACAAACAAAAAAAAAAAAAAAAACTCTGTTACCTACCTCTTCCTGGCTCTGGCACACTCCCCGCTACTTCGGCCATCTTCAATGTTGGACCAGATCTCGTGTGAGCTGGGCCAGCTTCGCGACGCATAATGACACAGGCCCGGCACTCGTGTTGTCACCAAACAGGCCCGAAGGCTGTGGAGCACCGGAAAGGTAAGTAACAGTGTTTTTTATGTTCCCTCACCTCCGATCATTATACTCGGGGGTCTGAAAAGACCCCCGAGTATAATGATAGCAGTGTTTGTGGCCCGCGGCCTCACTTACCGATCCCCGCTCCTGCTCACAGCCGCCTCCACCGAATGGGAAGCGCAGATGGCCATGAGCAGGAGCGGGGATTGGTAAGTAAATAGGGCCCGTTATCTGCTGAGGTTACCTCAGCAGGTAACGGCCTATTAAAAAAAAAAAAGCATCAGGCGCCCGGAGGCCTGGGCCCTGTGGCAGCCACTACCACTGCTACTCCAGTAGTTACGTCCCTGGATGTAGCACTGTGTAACTTGACTTTCTGCTGCATGATAACTTTCTGTGCTGTGATACCCTATCTCAGAAGACAACTAAACCTACCACTGAAAGAGTTAACACTCTGTGCCACAGATTGGCACCATGTTATCCTTTGCTGCATCTATATATATCATTGAGATTGTGCCAACGTCAAATCTTCCTGTGCACAGTAGGTGGTGTAGTGTAGTTGTGTCAGAACCCAGCAGACACTGTTATACTGGAACCAAACCATTACTGATCTTGTTTGTAAAAATACAAGGATTTCCAAACCACGTTACAGAACACTTCAGAAAGCATTTCAGACACCCAGAGCTTCTACAAGGCTACGGGAGTCACTTCTGTTCCCACAAGTGATCATGCCCCCACACTCACAGACTACACCACAGCTTTCTGTGATGATATGTACTGGACCACCAAATGGGTTCAAGTTGTCTCCACTTGACAAGTCGCAAAAAAGAAACAAAGGCCCCCCTATATAAAGCAAATCTTTTCCCCAGTGTAACCCAAGTGACATGTCACAGCCAGCACAGGGTCGTAGTATACCAAAACAACACCCCCCCATGGCATAACACCCAGACCCAACTGCAGTTCCGCCTTATACTTCGCACTTACAAGGAAACAATCAGCCTTAGATTATTAACAGCAAAACAGCGCATCAGTCAACATGACAAGTATGACACCAAATTTACACAAATAGAGTTCGCTAACCTGTCTTGGGTAGGGACACTTTATATGGCCATCTATGATCACCCATCTATGTTGCTCACTGGAGAGATTGGTCTTCATCCTTTCACACCGTACCCACAAGATCAGCAGGAGGGCCACTGTTACATAGACAGGTTTCTGCTGCAAATACCCTGATTGGGCCTTATTCACACATCGACATTTTGTAGATGTGTGAAGTTTGTGAAAATCAGGTACTACATGTGGACCAGAGGCGTAGCTAGGGATTCAGCACAGGGGAGGCGAACATGTCTGTGGGCTCAGGTATACCGATATTATCCCTATTTGGTGACCGTATAGTGGTAAATATCAGCTCTACACAGATCTGTGAAGACCATTTAGGTGAATACAGCAGGTGACATCTTTTACTGTAATAATTTCCCGTCTCTTCTATCTGGATCACCATGACCACTTCTTTCAGCTGACTTGTCTCTGTAAAGTTTGTAGAGACATCCTTGGCTCCTCAGTTTTCCAGGTATTGTCCTCACCTACACAAAGTCCCCATCCTGCTGCTAACAAGTTATAAAATATATAGTATAAAAATCCCCAGGAAATGGTTAATACCCCCATGTGCCATTTTAATTTAATAATGCTCTTATGTGCCCCCTTTATTTAATAGAACCCTTCAATGAATAATTCCCCCTAATTAATAATGCCCTGTGTACTCTCTTAAATCAATAATGCCACCTTAAAGGGGTTGTTTGCGCAACATTTTTTTTTTGTTTAAATAAGCTGGGGAGGTGAAAAAAAATTAAAACAAATCATACCCACATGTCCCTGTAGCTCCTGTGCCTCCCACAGTGGTCCTGCTGGTCCATTGTTGTCTTTCGGTGGAAGTCTCCGCCGCATGTGACTTGTCTCTGATGCTTTAGTGTCCACTGTCGCTGTCTGTTCGAGCACATGCTGTGCCTTCTCCTCCATAAGTCCTGAGCCACATGTGACTGCTGAGGTCAGTCAGTGGCTTCAGTTGAGGCAGTAAAGGACCCAGTGACATATGTGAGTGACATCACTGAGTCCACAAACCTCTACGGACTTTCTGTGAAAACGCTGCTGGATAAACCTCAATATGTTGCCGCCACGGTTTTTCCCACAGCGCTTTTTTGCTTTTTTTAGCCTTAAGTGGTTTATCCGGGGAATATTAAAGCTTACCAGTTAACTTTATTATTCCCTGGAAAACCCCTTTAATACTGCCCCAATACCCTTTATATTGTTATTGCCCCTTATATTCATACTGCCCTCACTGGCCTGCTTTAAAAATTATATCCCCTTTTATGAAAGCCCCATAATACTCCTTATATTAGTTTTGCCCCCTTATTTTGCTAAAGGTCCTTCCTTAAATTAACAATGCCCCAAATATATGTATAACCCCCCCCCCCCATTAAAATGTCCAAAATGTGTAACAAAAAAAAAAAATCAATACATTATACTCACCTACCTTAATTTGGAAAAAAAAATTTTAATTACAATGTACAAATATCAGTGGACAGAACAGGCTCAGTTTAATGATCACTTTACACCTAAGCCTAAACTGCAGTTACTGCAAGAGGGAGCCAAAGGACTGTTCACATGTAACGTACAGAAGAATGTATTGTAAGTGAAGAGGCCGTCTCTGGGGAAGTAGAATCAGTGGCCATGTGCATTGTGTGTGGAGCAGCAGAGTATCAGACTTGACTAGACACTGGGGAATACTTTCTAACATTCTGAGGCTAAAGCCCCTCATTGCGGAAACGCAGCTTTTTTTTTGCTGCAGATTTTGTTGCGTTTTTTTGAGCCAAATCCAGGAGTGGATTGAGCAAAAGGTAGAAGTATAAGTATTTTATATATATTTCCCAATCCTCTTGTAGCCATTCTTGGCTTTGGCTCAAAAAACCGCAGCAAAATCTGCAACAAAAAAAGCTGCGTTTCCGCAACGTGGGGCCTTAGCCTAAGACAGGTCTCCAACAGAAGGCACAGAACACACAGCAAAAATATTTGGGCCAGGCCATGCCCCCAGTAGGTAAGATAAGCCCTGTCAAAACCGCAAGGGTCCGTATTTTTCTGTAAGGTGTGGATGGGATTCGCTAAAACACCACGTGTGGCCCTGGCCTCAAAGGGTTTTTTTCATCCCCAAATGGATTTTTTTATACTGATGATTTATTCACTACAGTTCCCCAGAAATAACACTACACAATGGACAGGAATAGGGAATTACAGCTTTGATCCTATTACTTGAATAGAAGCGATGCTGCATGTCCTGCCTGTCAACTAGCAGCTGCTGCAACATCTGATCTGTGCAGGACTGGGTGTCGGACCCCCACAGATTACATACTAATGATCAATCTTGTGGATAGTTCATCAGTATAAAAAATATTTTTGGGGTTGTAAACCCCTTAGGCTAAGGCCCCAAGTTGCGAAAACGCAGTTTTGGTGTTGCGGAAATGCTGCAGCAAAAAATGTTGTGTTTACAGTTCCATGCAAAGCAAATGGGATTCTGGCTAATCTCATCCACACATTGCAGAAAAAATCTTCAGCGGAAAAGCTGCATTTTCAAAAGCACCTGTGTTTTTGAAAATCGCAGCATCTCAATTATACCTGCGGAAATGCTGGTGCTTTCCGTATAGGTATAATATGGGCATAAAGTCCACAGAGAAAAAAATGCAATGAAAAACACTGCGGAAAAAAAAAATGTGATGCATTTTGCTACGTTGGGCCTTAGCCTTAAACTACATTAACCCCCCATAAGCAAAGTCTCTGTACACCTGCAGGTCTGTAGCCATAAACAGATTTCAACAGATGGATGCTGATCCAGGTATTTATTCCAATTGCCATATTTGTGGGAAACTAGCATGAGTCTCATAAGGGTTTATGCCTACATGTTAAAGAGGACCTTTTATGTATTATATACCACTAGAAAGCCGACAGTGCACTGAATTCAGCGTACAGACGGCTTTGCCGGTATATGCCCTGGTGGTGGAGATATCGGTGTTGTTAGTTTTGGCACCGATATCTCCCCACTGTCAGAAGAGTGTTCCTCATAGCTCAGCGTCATCGCAGGATGTTAAGGACGCCCCCTCTGACAGTACATGTCTATGTTACAGTACTGCCAGGGGGGTGGTGGCGTTCCTCACAGGCCAGCGATGACTCTAAGCTATGAGGAAAGCCCTTCTGACAGTGGGGAGATATCGGTGCCAAAACTAACAGCACTGATATCTCCTCCACTGGGGCACATCCCGAGAAAGTCGACACAGTGTGCTGTATTCGGCTTTCTAGCGGTATATAAAACCGCATATTCATGAGGACATGAAAGGTCCTTTTTAAATAACATATAATGAAACCCCCTGCAAACACTGGAGGGGGGGCATTTATCAAGCCTGTTGCTCCTATTTTTACACAAGGCTCATTGCTTTGCTTTTTTTGTTGGGGAAAGTGGATATGGTTTATCTGCAGCGACATTTTACACTACATTTTCAAAAAGGCACAAAATAGGGGAAACTACACTCCAGTACATGGGTAACATAAAAAATCTGACATATCTGACAGCATTGGAATAGCAAGTTCTATTACGTATATTTTGCACCTTTTAGTAAATTAGGCAAGGCATTAAAATGCATGCCAAAAAATTGCACAAATCATAAATGACGCCCACTTAGTTTTTTTTGTCATTTTTGTGCACCTGTTTTTTGTATGTTTGTATTTTATTTTATTTTTGTCCTTTACCATTTTTTTTGTAAATGGCAGTCGATATAATGCCGGATGTGCATTTTACTTCTGGAAAACAGTATAATGAAAGTCCTAAAAGCAGGTGAGCTATTTTCCTCGTTCCCTTGGAATAATTCAACCTTGACTGCGTGCCACAGTCACACAAGCAGCTGTTCCTCGCTCTCCCTAATGGATTCTGTCAGAAGACCTGATGGTTCCCACAAAACAAAAAATCTTCAGTAAAGAAGAGCAATATTATTTTACAGTCGGCACCGTACAGCGGCCTCCTCTCCATTGCACATCTTCCAAATCTAATAGAATACACTGAATATTGCTGTAATCTCCGCTGTCCTGACAACACCAGGCAATGCTGCACATTTAATACACATCAAAAATGCCAGACAAGTATAGAAGGAAATTAAAGGTGCAGACTGCATAAAACATCCTGTCTGTCAGAAGGGAGCAGACCGGGTTGTAGGAAAACTTATTAAACCATCTCAACAGCCATAGGAATCTTTATATATGTAGATTCTCACTTGGACACATATCTGATTGACATGTACATGTTCACATTAGGCGCCAGTTCTTCATTTTTTTATCATTTGGCCAAAGTGGAGTAAAAAAAAAAAAAAAAAAGTATAGGTAATTGAAAATCGTATTAATGTTTGGGTTCATACTGACAGTTACTTATTTTTCCACCTTATGCACTAGGGGAATGGGAAAGGGCGATTTTCTTCACCAATACATTTTTAATATAATAGGCTGCCGCGTTTTAGTGGTTATACCACCAATGTTATAAGCTGTAGCAAAGATGGATTACTTTAGCTAGGGTGGCTAGTTCTATCCTTCGCCAGTGCTCGCTACCTTAGGCTTATAAAACGTGTTCATTATTAGATAAATTGTGAAGGATGACAGCTGGGTAATGTCGTCAATTTATTGGCATCACTTCTAAACGCACTGCTGGACTTGGAGGGGTCTATTCAATTTACTTCCTACTTTTTCATATGCTTGAAAATAAATAAAAAGCCTTTTTTTTTGGCAGCTGTGGGATTAGCTTTACCTTGAACATAGACAAATATGCAGCCCATGAGATTGTAACAAGGCATGTAAAATCATTAACCACTATTGTGTTTTCCAGTATGAACCGCAGGAGAAAAATAGTCACAAGAAATATGAACGTCTGAGTAATAAATTACGGTCATTATGTATTATCCGGAATACATTAACACTTTCTGATATATTGGAGGAAAACTAGTAAATAGAATATTGTCCAAGACGTCTAAATCAGGGCATCATACTGAATTACACCAGGCAGCCAATGCACAGGTACAGAAAGGACCATTGAACCGAAAATTGAAACATTTAGCTAGGAACCATGAGGGTAAAATACAAGAATACAGTGACTGCTAGCTTCACTTTTCACTGCAGCTCTGGTTGAAAGTATATTGTTATATTTTATGCAGCCTGTGTAAGTATTGGTATTCATTAGCTGTTAATCTGTTTAATAATTAATATAACATAGACTTCTATGTGCTGAATGAGCGACGTAGCTAGAGTAAGTGCAGAGGCAGCAAGACTCCATAACAATTAAAAAAAAAAAAAAGCATAAATGTGTGTCATGTAAATACACCCTAAGGCATGGACCACATTTGCCATGATCTCAGCAGGTTGGCCACCACAAAAATCACTAGAGGCTAATCACCAGTTAGAATCTAGTGAAAAAGTGGCATACAAGTCATAATAATTCAGCCCCATTGTGTCTATTCACATTTCCGTTTATTGATGGACCACTTGTTTTCTGTTTTCACAGATCCATCAATAGCAAATACTCTCGCCCATCTCCATTACACCTTAAATTGTGCCGCTCAATTAATCCACCTCTACTCCGATCTTCATCAGCTGCTCCCCTCTGCCAATCCCTTCACTGAATACCCATCGCCCAGCGATTAGAGTTCAAAATGTTAACACTGACATACAAAGCCATCCAAAACCTGTCCCCTCCATACATCTCTGACCTAATCTCCTGCTTCCTACCCACAAGTAACCTCCGATCCTCTCAAGACCTCCTACTCTGCTGTGCTCTTATCTGCTCTTCACATAACCATCTCCAAGACTTCTCCCGTGCATCCCCAATACTCTGGAACTCACTACCACAACACATAAGACTGACCCCCACAATCACAAGTTCTAAGAAGACCTTAAAGACTCACCTATTTAGGAAGGCCTATGTTATTATTGTATACCAAGGCCTCACAAAAGCAATAGCAGGAGAGTGGCTGATAACTGCAAGTATTAGAGACAGCTATTTAATACTAGCACACTTCTGTGAGCCAAGACAGAACCCCAGATGCCTTCATCAGAGCCCACTGCGAGGCTGGGTGGACTTGTGCTGAATCTGGGAATCTGATTTGTCACCAAACAGATAGATGTACCAATAACAAATGCACTGCTGCAGAAACCAAAACCAAATCAACTAAAACTTAAGCAAGAAAAGTCATACAAGCATAGGTCAGTATCAGAAGAGGACACCAGAGACCAAATCAGAAGACAAACACAAAATCAGAGAACCAAGCCAAGGGTCACAAATCCAAATAGCTATGTCACAAGCAAAATCAGGAAGCAAAGGGAAATCCGAAAACAAGCCAAGGGGTCAGTTAGAAGTAAAAAGTCACATCAGGTAATGGAGCCAAACCAGGAGTAGTAAACAATTAGTCGGCACCTGAGTCTGGAAGGAGGGGTCTTATATAGGCCTCCTCAGCTGCTAATTGGCCAAAGCAGTGAACTTCTGAACACAGAAGCTTCTCCAGGTTGCCAAGGCAACCTTAAAGAAGTAGCAGCTGAAGTGACACTCCTGAGACTACAACCTCCAATAACACTACTGCCACCACACCACCATCTGAACAGCCTCTACCCTCACCTACTGCCTCTATCTCTTTTCCCTCATAGAATGTAAGCCCTTGCGGGCAGGGCCCTCAATCCCACTGTGTCAGTTGGTCACTGTTAGTATTGTACTTGTTTTGTATATTTTGTGTACTGTATGTAAACCCTCAAATGCACAGCACCATTCAAGCAATGGTGCTGTATAAATAAATAATAATAATCTCAGCGGGTTGGCCACCATAAAAATCACAAGTGGCTAATCACTAGTGAAAAATTGGCATTGAAGTCATAATAATTCTGGCCCATTGCGTCTATTCACATGTCCGTTTATTGCTGGTCCATTTTAACGGACTATCAAAAAAAAAGAACATATCCTATTTTTGTCCATTTTCACAGATCCGTCAGTAGACTCAAGTCTATGAGGGAACTGTGAAAATGGTCCCTGTATAATTGAGGCTTTACTTTCTGTATAATATATTGTATTGGAGAGTGAAGCCAAGGGAATGCAGGAACTCCCAACATCATAGATCACTATTATGCAAGGAGTTTCAGTCACCTGGCTGGGTTTGGCCAGGGAAATCCGTGCCGATGTAGAGACTGGAATTTACAGCCCAGATTCCCCCGTGTGCATGGGGCCTTATTCGCCCACAGCAAACTTGAAACTGCAAACTTTTTATTTATACATTAAGGTTTGGTAACCTAAAACCAAAACCCCCCTGGAAACCCATTGAAAAATTTCATTTTTTTTTCTTACGGCTGTAAACTTATTATTTGTATAGTTAAGCATTATTTATCTAAAATCGTGAAGCCCCTTTAATGGATGATATTACTAGTTTTTCCAATCTTGGCTATAGGACATGAGTACGCTTTATAGTCACAGTCATCTTCCCCTGGGTTATCGCATGGGCACAACTGCTGCATGCACTAAAATATACATACTGTACTCTATACTTCCAAATCTAGTTACTATCACCTGCTTTGGACTACATGAGCAAACAAACCTCTTTTGATAGTGCTTCATGTTGAGCAGATTTGCATTTTACAGCAGACAAGCACAGCGTTTTAGGGATTCTCTTTAGCTTGTATGGCTGCCATATTGCTCATATAGTTTTGGCTATATGTTTTGCATTATCAGTGAAACAAGGAATCATTGGCAATGCCATATCAGTCTAGACGCTACAGCGATGCCTCTGGTCTGTGCCAATCACTGCATTGGCTGCCTATTCAATACAGAATACAATATAAACGTATCACCCTCATTCAGAAGGCTCTCCATAATGCTGCACGTCCCTACATTTCCTCCCTCATCTCTGTCTATCGCCCAACCCATACTCTCCGTTCACTCAATGACCTAAGACTAACTTCCTCTATTATAAGAACCTCCCACTCCCATATCCAAGACTTCTCCTGAGTTGTACCATTTCTCTGGAATGTTCCACCCCTACAATCAGATTAACCCCCAAGAGTTTTCAAGAGCAAACTAAAGACGCATCTCTTTAGACAGGCCTATCACAATCCCTAATGTAAACCCTTTAGAATCCCTAAAACTAACCCTCCTCTGTTCATGCTGCTGCATTACCCCTCAGGATATGATGCCGTATCGGACTGTAACTTTGTATGTCCAGGCACCATCTGCACGTTAAAGGACACAACTGGTGACGGCTCATACAGCTTTATTTATGTGTAATGAAAGTAATCTCTATCACAAAAACAACTGGACCACTGTATAAGCAATGCTACCTCCGATGCCGCCCCTGCTACCTCTTGTGTCACCCCCTCTACCTCATAGATTGTAACCTCTTGCGAGCAGGGCCCTCAGTCCCATTGTGTGAATTGACTTATTACTCTGTAATGTATCCTTTTGTCTGTACTTGAACCCTACAACTTGTAAACTGCTGCGGAATATGTTGGCATTATCTGCTACTTTGTGTTGTTCTATCACTTAAAATCTCAATAAAATACATTTAAGTTTGTGGTTGTGAGGTGACAAAATGTGAAAAAGTTAATGGGGTATGAATACTTTTGCAAGCTACTGTATAAATAAAATGAATTATTATTATTACTGATTTGTGGTATACAGTTACTGTATGAAGGACAAATCCTATAACGTGCTATGGGCTTAAACTGTATTTTCTTGTACCTGCAATTTTATTACAATTTTAATATATTATTATACATAATATAAATATTTTTTGCTATTATTATTATTTTTTTACTATTTGGTAATACAGAGTATTACATAGACTCTAAACAATTCATATTAAAACATTATATGGAAATATATACAGCTGTAAGTGCAGAACTGTCATGCACATATATTAACTGCTGTTTATGTTATTTTTGTTGCTTCGAGGTATATAAACCATTTCTTCTCGACCACAATGCTGTTATGTGAACGCCATTATGTTGCCCTCCATAGTCTGATATAAGACAAAAAGAAAACATTTATTCGTCCTTGCATTTTTGCAGAAGGCCATCTGATCAGCCAGCTGTTTGCCCAGATCCCTCCAGCCCTGTGTTAACTAATAAAAACTTTCTGACAGATACATGCGGATTGTATTTTACACCACAAGTACATTTACATTTTATGCATTCCTGAATCACTTCACTGAAGAGCATTAAATCTTGTGTAAGTTATAAAATATGATCGTAATTCTGCAGAACACAAATCATTGTGTTATTATACTCTGGCCAGAATAGCGGTTACTGGATGCATCTGCCGTCAGCCTGGAATTACTGAAGATTAGGCTGCTAGGGTGCAGTTTAGGAATACAAGGGACTGTCTGGTGTGTGATAAACTATATGAAGAAGAGTATTGGACCCCAGCTCTTAATTATTTGATTTAGGAGTCTCATTCAGTTCCATTGTCTCTGGGGTATAACATCCAGCCTTTAACCCTTTAAGGACACATGATAGTTTGTACTCTGCATTAATAATGACATGGCAACTTTGTCCAGTGGGTCATTAACATGACAGTGATACCATATTTATGTTGGTTTAATTATGTTTTAAATTAACGATTTACCTGGAGTTACAGCAATCTGCCTCCTATAACTTTTATACTGTTTTGTTGACAGAGATATGTAAGTTGTATTTTTTTATTGGTACTTCATCCGGCATGGTACTGCCTTCACCATATGGGATATATAAAGCTATTTTTGGATAGTACACTTATACGCATATGGGGATACCAAACATGTTTATTTTATTTTGTTTGTTTTATTTTTTTAAATTAAAGATGGGTTTTATTTTAAACTTTTTATTATTTGTTTATACTTTATTTTTACATTTTTAGACTTTTTTTTCACTTTTTTCCTGTCCCACAAGGGGACTTGAATCTGGGATCTGCCGATCCCCAGAGCAATGTACTGCAGTACATCACACATAGTCTGACTCCCTATGCGCAATAGGGATAGACAGCCAGCAGACCATTGCTCAGCCTCTTATCTGCCATGGCAACCCCTCGGACCCTACAATCTCATTGTGGGGGATCCAAGGGGTGGCGGGGGTAATCTTGCCCCTGAACCACCTGGATCCGAAGGGTTAAGATGGATGTGGCTTTGTAATACAGCCAAGACCTGGAAGTAATGCTGTAGGCACAGCTCCTATGTTAAGTATACACTCAGTGCAATGTGATAGTACAGCACTGAGCGGGAACAGGTTAACCATGCAGTTGCCTTTAGGATAATGGCCCACGTACTTTCTTTTCTCGCCATATTTATAACTTATGCCTATTTTAAAAGTTGCAAAAAAGGTGCAAATTCACTCCAGTACATGGGCAAAACAAAGCCGATTGTGTCACACAGCATTGGAGTCACTATTCTATGTGGTATATTTTGCGCAAAAAATTTATTGTGCAAATGCACCTTTGTATAAATGAGTAATATGTACTAACATTTATCAAGGAACTGTGGTCTGCTTAATAAATATCCAGTACCAAAAAATCAGAGAAAAAAAAGGGTGCAACTACTAAAATTTTAGATAAAAAAAGGTGCAGATAAATAACCCCCAATAGCTTGAGAGTACCAAAAACTGTGCACCATAGTCGAGCAGCTGCATGCAAGACAAATCAATGGCTGAGTAGTAGTAGTAGTAGTGAGGCACCAGGAATAGTTAACCTTAGAGAACTGATAGAGTGATGTTATACATGCCAGAGATGCACCTGATGGCTGAGACTCCTATGAAACTGGTAGTGGGTGTTCAGCACTCCCCAATTGCAGCCCTAAGACTACAGAGACTGTTGAACACCACAATAGATTACATAACTACTGTGAATGGACAGAGACCAAATCCTTGCCACCCTAGAGTGCTGAGAATGTTTGAGAAGGGTGTGAGACCTGTGACATGTGTCGGCCAAGGTCATGAACGGTTTAGTGACCCATCAACTTGCCACTTTGAGATGTAGAGAAAGAGGGCCAGTGGCGGTTGTGACTTGTGTGTGGAGACCAAAAAATTTACTGCTCCAAGACCAGGGTGTGTCCACAGCCGAGGCCAAATATTTGTGTGCGACACATCACTTTGAGAACACACTGGTGTAGCCACTGACCACCATGTTGCTGTAGAGAAAGGAATATGGTCTGTGTAAGACTGCTGTTGCACAAGTGATCTTGCAGAGAACTGTATGTTGTGTGCTCTTGCTACCAGCAAAATATATACAAAGAACTGTGCTCTGTTTTGAAAAACTGCATGTCATGGCCAAGGGGGAAACAGCGAAGAGCTCTGCCTCTGTGCCTCTTATTGAGAGACTGTTTGTAGCCATCATAATCGTTGACTCTTGTAAGATTCTTGTAACCATTGCCTCCTGCAAGAGTGAAACCACTACGCTTGCTACCTCTACTAGCCTGGGTTACTCCGCCATCCTCGAGACCCTAGGACATACCACTCACACGGCCCATAATCCCGAATGACCCCCTTACAAAGGCATTTTACAGGGGTTGTCTTCATGAGACAACTCTTTTAATGGCTTTCCTTGCACATGGTGGGAAACAAAGGGCGAGTGTCCTAAAAATAAGTTTATATAGAGATAAGTATTAAACCATGGAATAGAAAGATCAGCATCATAAACGGGGCTGAATCTTGCCTCAAAGTCGTAGAATCTTTACTAAATCCCAATCTAATGTTTTTCAGTTGAGCAATGCTCCAGCAACAAAATAAATGAAGTCTCGAAGGTCCGTTTTGTTTTACTATTGAAACATTTTCATAAAAAATGTTCAGGAACCGGAGCAGCAAAGTGTAGCTGGTGCCAAAAGCACTGAATAATGCACCTTTAAAAGCTTGGCTTGTGGAATAAAAATGCCACTCAGCCTAACTGGACAAGGCATGAATGATTAAGTAGAAAAACACTTGCTCTAAGAGAGATTTCATTGAAATAAAGCTCCATGGCAGAATGAAAAATGATCATTGCCTTGGCAGTTTTCTCTTCTTTTCTCTCTTGATATTTGTATATTGGATTTTTAAGAAACATCTCTGAACATTTTCGTGGGCATGATAATGATATTTCCATCCATGTTGAACAACTAAAGTAATACAGTTATAAAACATCACAGATAAAAATGACTCAACTTAGGGCAATTATGTGAGAAGAGCAAAAGTAATATTAAATGGGTTCCCAGTATAAATAAAGTTAATTGGACTGAACATATAATGTGCACAGAGACTAAATACATAATATATATTATGCAGTAATTTGTTCCTTGAGACCACAGCTTCAAGATTTTCTGCATCCACTGCCCTTGATCGTATGATCATACTTCAAAGGGGAGAACAAAGAGGAAATGCCACTCTAGAAACTCAATGAGACTGAACTGCAGTACGAGGCACATTCAGGTGTACATACAAGCGAATACACCTTGACCAACAATGAAAGGGCTCCAGTCTTTTTATATTCTGATGATTGGCGGGGTCTTGTAGGTTGGATCTCCACCAATCTGTCTGATCCCATATGGCCATTGCAGCCAATCACTGGCATCAGCCGTCGCTGGTTGGGTATGTCAACACTACAGTGCTGGAACCTCTGCAGCAATGACATATCTGATGTCATGTGTCAGGTGCACATGATTACTGCACCTTATGCACAACTTAACTAGTTGACTGTTCTTCTCTTAATCCACACACTAGTCGCATAGATAGGCAGGGGAGGGATTTAGCCACTGTTCACCTTGGAATGGACTCGGCACAGTGTGACATAGTTTGGCTTATGCTAGCCATTGTTACTCAGGTTGTATTGCATATTGTACTATGTTGATATATGACTTGCACTGTACTGTACATGTACTGTTACATTCACAACTATCAAATGATAAAGTAATAGGTCCAGGTGTCTCTGGTGTGTGTGTGTCTCCATTCTTCCCCCTGTGAAGAGCCCTGAGAAGCGACCTACAAGGGAATGGGACAGTGTGGCCGGGACGAGACTCCCTGAAAGGTTGACCAGACAGCTATTGAGGACTGTGGCACAGGGCATGGCTAGGTGGGTACCATATTGAGCACTGTCCCACCAGTGCATGTGGCTAGACTATGGTGTGTACTGGTAACATCTACAGCAACCACATGAGGGGCAACTGGCATCATCATTGGATCATTGAAACCAAAGACTGACACTAGGGGGCTGCAGCCTGGATGGCAGGATGAAAGACAGGTAAGTATGACTATTTTTATTTTAACCCCTTCCCTGTTACCATAAAATGTCCTCCACTGCTACATCTGCCATGTGTATATATAATATATATAATGCCACTGAGGCTACTACATCTGAGCAACAAGCAGACTGGAGGTGAGGACAGGTACAAAATTTGCCCTGGTACTAAGGCCCATCGTACTCTAGTAACACCCCTGAGGATAGACAATACATGTTTTTTATAACAACATGCAGAGATTTAAAAAGCCATGAGAAATTGTTACAGAAAGTAAAGTATATTGGAAAATTGTACAACTTTTCAGTATAGAAACAATAGCATACTGTATGTCTCTCAATATTTGTCTGAAATTGGAAAATCCCTTTAACCTTATTTACTAAAACACAGAGAGTTCCCTTAAGCAGAATGTTTCACCACATCCACAAATGTCAACTCTTCACATTCCTTAATTGGCTCCACTCCACTGACTCCAGTGCAGTTGGAATATTTTCTCAAGTCTCCACCATTCCTAAGCAATCATTTCTGTTAGTTTCAGCACTCAATATGCTAGTTAAAGGATGTCTGTCAAGTCCAAAATGCCCTTTAAACCAATAATAGTCCTGTGTAGTGGTTTAATAGGAGAGGAACCATACCTTTGAGGCCACGAATTGATGAAGCAATGCAGAGATAATCATCTTTTTATTGGATGCTGAAAAGAACAGCACCGATTCCTCAGCTATTGTTGGGTGTAGAGAAAAAAAATTCCAACTGCAATGGAATCAGTGGCATGGCATGTGTTACAAATCATGTTGTCATTGGTGGAGGTGGTGAAAGGGCCTCTTAAAATTTCTAATAAATCTTCATGATACACTAGAGCATACATATTCCTCATTTTAATGAAGATTATTTACTAAAATACCCAATTATATTTGACTTAGTATACATCCTCTACCTGGAATACTTTCATATTCTTAGAACCCTGTCATTCTTCTTACAGTGGGGAAAAAAAAGTATTTAGTCAGCCACCAATTGTCACAGTCACACTCCAAACTCCACTATGGTGAAGACCAAAGAGCTGTGGAAGGACACCAGAAACAAAATTGTAGACCTGCACCAGGCTGGGAAGACTGAATCTGCAATAGGCAAGCATCTTGGTGTGAAGAAATCAACTGTGGGAGCAATAATTAGAAAATGGAAGACATATAAGACCACTGATAATCTCCCTCCATCAGGGGCTCCACGCAAGATCTCACCCCGTGGTGTCAAAATGATCACAAGAATGGTGAGCAAAAATCCCAGAACCACACGGGGGGACCTAGTGAATGACCTCCAGAAAGCTGGGACTAACGTAACAAAGGCTACCGTCAGTAACACACTACGCCGCCAGAGACTCAGATCCTGCAGTGCCAGACGTGTCCCCCTGCTTAAGCCAGTACATATCCGAGCCCGTCTGAAGTTTGCTAGAGATCATTTGGATCTTCCAGAAGAGTATTGGGACAATGTAGAACTGTTTGGTAGAAACACAACTCGTCGTGTTTGGAGGAGAGTGAATGCTGAGTTGCATCCAAAGAACACCATACCTACTGTGAAGCATGGGGGTGGCAACATCATGCTTTGGGGCTGTTTCTCTGCAAAGGGACCAGGATGACTGATCCGTGTACATGAAAGAATGAATGGGGCCATGTATCGTGAGATTTTGAGTGCAAACCTCCTTCCATCAGCAAGGGCATTGAAGATGAAACGTGGCTGGGTCTTTCAGCATGACAATGATCCCAAGCACACCGCCAGGGCTACGAAGGAGTGGCTTCGTAAGAAGCATTTCAAGATCCTGGAGTGGCCTAGGCAGTCTCCAGATCTCAACCCCATAGAAAACCTTTGGAGGGAGTTGAAAGTCCGTGTTGCCCTGCGACAGCCCCAAAACATCACTACTCTAGAGGAGATCTGCATGGAGGAATGGGCCAACATACCAGCAACAGTGTGTGCCAACCTTGTGAAGACTTACAGAAAACGTTTGACCTCTGTCATTGCCAACAAAGGATATATAACAAAGTATTGAGATTAACTTTTGTTATTGACCAAATACTTAATTTTCCACCATAATTTGCTAATACGTTCTTTAAAAATCAGACAATGTGATTTTCTGGATTTGTTTTCTCATTTTGTCTCTCATAGTTGAGGTCTACCTATGATGACAATTACAGGCCGGCCTCATCTTTTTAAGTGAGAGAACTTGCACAATTGGTGGCTGACTAAATACTTTTTTTCCCCACTGTATATGATATCATAAGCAAGAAATATGAATGACATTACTGAGTTCGAGGTGCACTGCCAGAATGAAGAAAGACCTCCAAGAACTAGGTAAGTATGAGGACAGCATCTTTAAAGAACAAAGAGTTGTGTTCATCAGGACCTCATGAAGAGAACTGCTCATTATCGAAACATGTTGTCTGCATAAACCCACATACTTACCTAGTGCATGGAAGTCCTAGTTTTTCATTCTGAAACTGAGCCCTGGACTCAATTTTCATGCACTTCAATTCATATGGAACAACACCTCAGAATGTGTTTTGGTCACTGTGGTCATCTTCCCCTGAAAAAAACAGTAAAAAGTGATCAAAGTTGTAGATATCAGAAAATGATACCAATAAAAGACACTAGCCCATGACCATTTGCTAAATGGTGTTTATTTAGTAAGAATGGTAAATGGTAAATGATAAATGAAAAAAACTGATATACAGTAAATATATTATGGCCATATTTGTAATGTCCCCCTTGGAAGAAGTTGCCATGTCATTTGTACTGCAGAACGGACACTAAAACAACACAGAAAAATAATGTGCACAAAGAATGGTAACAGAAAAAAATATGAATTTTGGAAAGTGGAGATGGAAAATATAAAAAAAGTCTTAATGACCAAACTACCCAGAGTCCTTATAGGGTTAAAGGGGTTATCCACCTATTAACCCCTTCCCACCACAGGTATCTTTCAATTTTTATTTTTTACTCCCTGCCTTCCAAACCCCATAACTTTTATTTTTCCGTTTACAGAGCCATATGAGGGCTTAATGTTTGTGGGACAAATTGTACTTTATAATGGTACCATTTATAATTCTGTACAATGTACTGGGAAGCTGGAAAAAAATTCCAAATGGGGTGGAAATAGAGAAAAGCTGCATTAGTGCGACTTTATTACAGGCTTTGTTTTTATGGTGTTCACGGTGCAGCCAGTGTAGATTATTTTATGTTTTAACCCCTTAAAGAAAAATCCAAAACTTTGCAAAAAAAAACATTTTTTTGGAGTCGCCAGATATTCTGACACCCATAACTTTTTTATATTTGTGTTTATGGGATTGCATAGGCGTCTTTTTTTGGCGGGGCCTGATGTACTTTTTAGTTATACTATTTTGGGGATTTTCTATTGCTTTGATCACTTTTTATTCAAAATATTAAGAGAGGTGATCTAGCGAAAAAACAATGTTTCGGCTCTTTTGTTCACCATATGGGAATGTATTGTAGACTGGGTGTCTACATACTTTTTTTTTTTACTTTTATATGTGTTCTAAGGAAAGTGGGGTGATTTATATTTTTAATTCTGTTTATGTTTTTAAATATTTTTTTTACTGTCATTTTTGGACCCCTAGGGGTCTTGATGTAATACATTAAAATGCTAATGCATTGCAAAATGCTGACACTTCTAATACAGGCTGTATAGAAGTAAATGACAGGAAAGCCTGGGAGCTTTCAATAGGCTCCTGACTGTCATGGCAATGGGTCACTGGCCCCGAGTCTCGTTTGGAGGAGCGGCAGTCCTCCCCAAAATGGTGGCACCCATACACCTCCGAGCAAAAGGCGCATCAGTCAACTTTGACCAAGGCGCTAGGAGCCTTAATGCACTGATTGCAGGCATTAGGGTCGGGTCTGAGTGGCCGCCATATTTAAATACCCAACATTCACCGTAAGATTACGGCGGATGTCGGAAATGGGTTAAAAATTAACAGTCTATACTTAAAATAGGCAAAAATTTTAGATTGGTGGGGATACAATTGTTGGGACACCCATAGATCAGCTGTTTCCCAGAGCACACAGCGCCCAGCATTGTTTACATGATGGACACTGCTCTGTTCACTCACTGATCTAACATTGATGGGTATTGTCCCATTTAAGTGTATGCTTGCTTAGTGAAACAACTGATCTGCAGGGGTGCTGACAGTCAGACCCCTACTGATCTAAAGTTGATGTCCTATAATAAACCCTCCTTCCCTTAAACTTTTTTTTGAGTGAAAGGACCAGGGACAAAACTGGCACACAATGCATGAATCTTATCCTTTATGTCACTGGTGAAATCAGGTGATACATTTGCAGTTTCGTATGCTGCAGACTTGGTGTGAAACTTTATATTTAGTGGCGTATTTATAGGGCAATTAACATGAAGACACTTCACAGAATTTGCAAGGTTGTTAGGATACTTTGTCAGACTGAGTACAATAATAATTTCCAAAAATGAACTATGAAGATGCAACTTTAGTAGTTTTTGTACTTTTACAGCACAGCAGTTGACCTAGGCTAAAGCCCCATGTTGCGGAAACACAGCTTTTTCTTGGTGCAGTTTTTTTTAGCTAAAGCCAGGAGTGGATTGAGCAGAATGTAGAAGTATAAGAGCTTCCTATATATTTCCCAATCCTTTTGTAGCCATTCTTAGCTTTGGCTCAAACACAGCAAAATATGCAATAAAAAAAAAGCTGCGTTTCTGCAGTGTGGGTCCTTATACTCAAATGGTTTTCCAGGCAAGCAAAAAAATATTGAGGTAGGGATTGGTGTAAGATCAAGTGATCCTAGTGATGGTGCCCAACTCCTCTCCTTCAGGGAGAGCGTCACTTGGCAGTGATGAAGTTTGACACTATTGATGGTGTTTTATTTTACTGGTGTTAAAACCGCAACCACATCAATAACCATAGGTTTCAAAATATCCTTAGGTTTCTGGCGCTAGGAGCAAATTGCTCTTTTTCACTAATGAGGTCTTATTTGTATTCCTTACCCAGAATTCTTAGCAGGGCATGCATGATCTAAAAAGTCCCTGTACCAGTCTCTCCCTTATGAGAGTCATTACTCCTTCTGTCAGTAAATTACTAAGAAAAAGAGCACCACAGCCCAAATATCTGAGCTTTAAATAGAAAGATATCACAATTATTTTTTTCTCTGTTCTTTTAAGGGAGTCTGTCAGCAGGAAAATCCATATCAAACTAACGACAGTACTTTTTAGGGATGCTTCTACATTTTCCAAAGATGTCTGTCTTATTCTGCACTGCACTCCATTTTCATGAAAATCGGCATTTTATACCTATGCAGATTAGCTGAAGAGAGCTTTAGGGGTGCTTCTTCTTCTTCTGCTGGAACTTCACATCCCCAGCTCTAGATAACTGACCATAACCTTCAAAGTGTGACAAAGCAGAAGATGTCAATCAAGCAATGGAAGGCAGAGCTGGGTAGCAGTTAGGGGCCATTATCTAGAGCAAAACATGAAGCCCCAGCAAGAGAAGAAATGCCCCTAAAGTCTTTTTCAGCTAATTTGCATATAAATAAAATCCTAACTTTAATGAAAATGGAGCTGCAATGCAGAATAAGAAAGGCATCTTTGGAAAGTGTAGAAGCAACTCTACAAAGTACTCTAATTAGTTTGATACCAATTTATAGACTTATAGACTCCTTTTAAATTAAATGTGTTGGGCCTAAACAGTGAAGTGAGGTGTATTAACCTTGACTTTATGGGGTGCAGTATTCATGCTTCGATGTGCTGACACAGACTCCTGTAATCCTCTGTGAGTTACAACTTAACTTCCTACACAGAGCTGTAATTGGCTGTACTTAACATAGGTTTGGGACCCTAAGCACCAGTTGCTTATAGCATGTTGGTGGTTTAGTGGCCCTGACCCATTTTACAGGTTCCCTTGAAAATTGTCCATTGACTTTATACTTTTGGGCAGTCACCCTCAGTTAGCAGCTGCACGAAATCATGCTGCTCCAGGAGTAGGGAGGTAACTGTTAGTAACAGGCAGACATGTCAAAGAGAAGGCAGGGGTGGTTTAATGCCATCCCTGCCTCCCTGTTTGAGGTACTAAATGAGCACTGTGTGTACCACTAAAGAAACCGCCATGATGCAGCTTCTTCCTAACTTGGCAGTCATATGATCCGCTGAGGGTCAAGAACTACAGGAGCCGCTGGGTCCTCTGCATTGCATGCTAGGAAGCTGTATTTCTCCTTTAACTGGGGCTAATACAGGTGCATGTCAATAAATTAGAATATCTTTGAAATGTTTATTTATTTCAGTAATTAAATTAAAAAAGTGACCTCCTATATTTTCTAGATTCTTTACACACAGAGTATTCTATTTCAAGTGTTTTATTTCTGTAAATGTTGATTATGGATTACAGGTAATGAAAACCCAAATCTAAGAAAATTAGAATATTGTAAAACAGTTCAGTATTGTAAATTCAGTGTGTCACCTGCCAAGGTTTCCTAAGCCTTTAAATAGTCCCTCAGTCTGGATCAGTAGGACACACAATCATGGAAGACGCTGATTATGAATTGAATTACTGAAATGAATGAACGTTTAAAAAATATTCTAATTTATTGAGATGCACCTGTATATCAGCTCAAAAGGTTGATTATGAACTTTTTAGGGGCACAATGTGTAAAAAAAAAAAAAAAAAATAATAATAATAAAGATGAAAAAAACAAAAAAGAGCGTTACTATCACGCCCACATTACAGGTTTTAGCCTCAACCCTGATTACACAAAACTATATGTCACCTACATAAAAATCTCTAATTTCATTTATTACTATTATGCTATTAAAAACTGAAAGAAAAAAAAAGAAAAAAAATGTGAAAAATAGAAACATTTTCCTTTTTTTCTTCTCTACATTTACCTGAATATTAAAAAAAAATAAAAATATGCCGAAAATCCAAATGACAAAAAAAAAAGCCTTATGTAGCAACAAAAAATCCCAACATATTTTGAATAACCCAAATGCAAAAAAATGTATAGCCTTCAAAAAAAACCTGAAAATTTGTCCGGTCCTGAAAAAATAGGAAAATGGCCGTGTCATGAAGTGGTTAAATAAGATTTAACTGTTTACAAAGCAACGACTGCTGTACACAAATACCTTGCTTGCCTTTCAGCATAATTGCCTTCGCTATTGAGGCACAAATCTTCTCGATGGTCCAAGGAATCAAAAATTTAATGGCAGAAAGATCTGTCCTGCTCATGTAGCCACCTTTCACATTTCCATCAAAATGGAAGCTTAGCTTTGATGGTGTTTCTTCGATTCAGTAATAAAATTAATTCAGATGGTGCCAAGTCAGAGCTGTAGATAGGATGCTTTAAAATATCCCAGTGGCAACTTTCCAAAAAATTTACAGCATGGTTACCAATATGTGGATGGGCACTGTCATATAAAGAGCAGCTCATCGCTGGACCATGATGAACAGTTTTCTTCAGTCTTGTTAACCCACCTGCTTTACATACACTCTTATTGTGCCATGAGAAACATTGTTTTGCTGCCTCTATTTCTTAAGATAATTTGAATGGATGCCCAAATCTTTGTTTATCTGTTATACCTCCCCAACCATCACAAAATTCATACCACCTCTTCCACGCATGTTGCTGCACCATGTCAAAGAACACCTACAAGTTCACAGTAAATTTCATCTGTAACTGTGCCTATCATTTGCAAAAAATTAAATTGCCATTTGTCCGGGTTCTTTCATCCATCCATATGTACTAATATTACCATTGCTAACTGGTCGTATCAACAAGTGGCCTGAATGTTGGGTTGTTTCTGTAAAAATATCAAATTATATGTTACGCTAGGTTCACACTAGCACTGGTTTTCCAATGTTCAGGTCCGTTGGGGGACCCAAACAACGAAGAGGCAGATTGCTAAAACATGGAGCACGATGGACCCCATTGACCACAGCGATGGAGATGTGAACGTAGCCTTATCAATCACATTCTAGTACAAGAAAATCATTTATGTTGAATGGGAATCTTAAAAGTTATGGATCATATAAATGTTAATTTCTTAATTGCATATTTGATAATCATTAAAGGTTTTTTTTTTTCCAAGACTTGGTATTCACCTATCCTATCCTTACTGGTCAGTTTATTGTAGGGGCCACTGTGCTCGGGTGAGCACTGCAGGCTCTTTGAATAATAAGAGCCCCTTGTACATTGTAGAGCTGTGCCTGATATTGCAGCTTAGTACTATTTGCTTGAATGCGACTGAGCTGCATAATGGCCATGTGACCCGTGAAAATGAAAAATAGGCTGCAGCGATTGACTGAGCACCTTCAATCAGCTGTTCAGCAGGGGTTGCAGAAGTAAGACCCCCACCAATCTGATAGTCTGGACCTATTCTGAGGATGGGTCATAAGTTTTAAAACTCCTATATGACCTCTTTAATCTTTCGTCATACTTTTATAAGTTAGAGAAATTCATATAACTACCAAATTCCGAAAAATTTGCATCCTAAAAACTACAACCTTTTCTATGAGATGATCTTCTATTTCTACTAACATTTTAATAATATTTCTAATTCTAAATTTCTAATATTTAATAATATTTCTATGTTTAGTCTATGTTATGCAGGTAATAGCTGTATGAGATTTGCTCCTATTTAGTATCTTACTAGAGAATTCCATAAGCCAGTTTATGCACAGTACAGTCTATGCTGCCAACATCTCTAATACTCTAAGCATAGGGCGGTGCTCCTTGGTCAGTTCTGTATGATTTAACCCCATACAAACATCCATTATAAATTTATGACACAGCTGAAAAGAGGGTTCCTGCATTCCAGGCTGAATGTAGGTTTTCCCCTATGCAGGACTGGACACATCTGCACCCTCATTCACCTCAATAAGAACATTGTTGTACTTTGGCTAATTCCGGCACCTCTTTTGAAGTCAATGGGCGCGCAGATGGGTACAATCCAGCAAAGGGAACACCTACATTCAGTTTGGCTGCATTCAGGCTAAATTCACAATCGGTGTAAAACACCCCTGCTTTCAGGATCAGTGGGGGTCTCAGAGATCAGACCCCCACTGATCAGCTATTTATTCTATATTAACAGTGGGGTGTCAGCTGAAACTTACTATGGATTTCTTCCTTCAGTACCTGCATTCAGCATGTAAGGTGTTCCCTTATAAGCATCAGTCTACCATGACCACTGCATCTGTTTGTTTTTTTTGCTATAGTGGCACCCTAATTTTCCCCCTCCCCACACCACCATGGAGGGGTAGGACAATCTGCTGTCAGGGTTCTCAGGACCTGATCAAGGTACTTAGATTTGCCATTATTAACTCCCTATACTGCACTATATCAGCGATCAGAGGATCAGATTTTCCAATCGACTACGAAGAGCTGGAGTTGGTGGAAGTGGTGAAAGGTTCTCTTTAAAGAGGACATGTCATATCTCCTGACATGTCTGTTTGTGCAACTACTTGTTTTCCCCATGAAATAACATTTTCTTAGAATTTTGTGTTGTCTCATTATTCATCTCGCCAAAGCATACAATTACGTTATCAAACAAACTTGATGATCCAACAATCAATTGTCACAAGCACAGGATCCAAGAAATCATAAAACTTAACCTTTAATGTAAATTATAATAAATATTTAAGACGGTCAGAGAATATCACCAATTAATGTGCACAAAACAAACTGTGCTCTAGATAAAAAAAAAGGGAACGGTCTTACCCGGACCTACTGAGAGACGCTGGGGACTCAACGGGACTTACAGATGAAGGGCTGATATAATTATAACAAAAAAGCAGAAAAGGAGCCAAGAGAAAGTGGAGTACTATGACAACGGACACAGATAATCCACCAATTGCAACAGACAATAATTAATCAAGAAAGCACTGATGCAAACAATAATAAAACTTAACATTTAATAAATAAGCATTAAAATAATATCCAAAATGTAGAACAAACATCAAATATAACATAGCCACTCATTGGAGTCTAATGTTATAGCAAATATATAAATATTCACCACCATATACCGTGAAACATCATGGCGGCTAAACAATAAGAAAAAGGAACGATCTTACCAACATCTGAGGCAGGAGAACCCGGAAGGTGATGACAGGACAGGAGGATGAACTAAGTCCCTATTCATGCCCCTGAAATTTCCACTAACACCCAAAATGACTCCTGCCCTAACAAGGGCAGTACCAAGCTGTCCTTAAAGTGACCCTATAGAACCCTAGGCCCTACGCGTTTCCTGGTACAGTAATGCACCAATCATCAGGGGACTTATTAGACTACTCATAAGAACCAAAAAACTTGGTCAAATACATATAGGAGATAAACAAATAAATAAATGCTGCCTACAGTGGTAGAACAAAACATAAAGAAAACCCCACAATGGAGGAAAACCGCTAGATGCTGACTGACTCCATGTAGTGACAATGGCAGTAAGAGCAAAGTGAATCAGGGCAACTTATATATCGATAAACTCTGCCTACAAACAGGTGTGCTCAATTTCACATAAGTGATGTTTGTTTGAAAATGGCGCTAGAAAACCACGCACATTAGTGATGTAATACGTAGTATCACATCTGCCCATAGTGAAACGAGCGCTAAGAACCATTCTGCGCATGTGCAAAGTGAAAAATCTCCGCGCATGCGCATATCCTCCTAAATACGGTGCTGAAAGACCAGAGCAGATATGCACTGTGGGACAGGATGCTAAAAGTCCCACAAAGCGCATAAACTGCCTAGAAGGATAGGAAACGTCTATTAGACCAATCTATACCACAACCACTGAGCCAGTTGCTAGCAAAGTATACCAATATAGAACAGAGTCCTGAAAAGGTAGAACAAGCTAGTTCAGAAAAGATTGTCCGGTTAATCGGAACTTTTGACAATGGGGGACCACAAGTAAGGGAGATCTAATAATAATAATAATAATAGTCCTTTAATAGTCCCACAATGGGGAAATTCAGTGTGTTACAGCAGCAAAGATAAGCAGATACAAATACAAATACAACATGTACAGGAATGTTCCAAGGTGAGAGGCATTACTTTGATAGCCGACAGACAGATAGGAAGTAGCGGGGGGGGGGGGGATTTAACAGGCAGCGCCACTGGGATATTTTAATCATGGATCCCGACATTAAGGCAGTCGTGAGAAACCACAGATCACGTTTAGAAGAGGAAGATCTTTGAAAGATCGTTTAGTTCATAGCCATTTGGATGTACAAAAAACAACCACATCATGGCTTTCCCCACCAAAGGGTTGCTATAAATGTAGTGGGTGTTCCTCATGTCCATTTGTACTGGCAGGACGGGAATTTTTTTCACAAAACTTGAAAACCTCTTTCAAAATCAAACACTTTATATCCTGTCGGTCTAGAGGAGTGATCTATAAGATCACTTGCCAGTGCAAATTGGAATATATCGGTAAAACCAACCGAGAATTGAAGAAAAGAATTGGTGAACATCTTGGGGATATACGGCATGAACGGGACACCTCAGTGGCGAGACATGTTAACTCATGCCACAGGGGTAATGCTAATTGTTTACGTTTTACAGGAATTGATTTGGTTAAACCCCATCCAAAAGGAGGGGATTGGCATAGAATGACATTGCAATGTGAATCCAAGTGGATATTTAAATTAAAAACTGAGATTCCAAATGGACTTAATGAACGCCTTAATTTTTGCTGTTTTATTTGATCTTCCCCTTCTTCCCATTTACTTAAATGAACTAGACCCTATGGTTAAGATATTCTTTCCACAGTCAAATATAGATATAGATCCATTTGTCAGATTTGGTAGACTATATATCTTGGTACTATGAATAGGTAATTGTGGTATTTTATTTGCATATATATCTGTACAAGATGATATGTATATTTATCCTTAGAGAAATTTTCCTACTCCTGACCAATTTTGCTGATTCAGTCCAGCCCCTAATGTTCTGGGGCTACAGAACCTGGATAGAGACTGATAGGGTCTCTCCGGGTCCCTCTATTCTATATTGGTAT
This sequence comes from Leptodactylus fallax, assembly GCA_947044405.1. Classification (NCBI taxonomy): domain Eukaryota; kingdom Metazoa; phylum Chordata; class Amphibia; order Anura; family Leptodactylidae; genus Leptodactylus; species Leptodactylus fallax. Next base: position 568,272 of record CAMRHE010000374.1, on the reverse strand, counting down.
ACTTTGCTAGCAACTGGCTCATTGGTTGTGGTATAGATTGGTCTAAATAGACTTTTTCTATCCTTCTAGGCAGTTTATGCGCTTTGTGGGACTTTTAGCATCCTGTCCCACAGTGCATATCTGCTCTGGTCTTTCAGCGCCGTATTTAGGAGGATATGCGCATGCGCGGGGTGTTTGCTTCGCGCATGCGCACTTTCGGCCGGTGATCGAGCGCCATTGCGCATGCGCGGAGATTTTTCACTTTGCGCATGCGCAGAATGGTTCTTAGCGCTCGTTTCACTATGGGCAGACGTGATACTACGTATTACATCACTAATGTGCGCGGTTTTCTAGCGACATTTTCAAACAAACATCACTTATGTGAACTTGAGCACACCTGTTTGTAGGCAGAGTTTATCGCTATATAAGTTGCCCTGATTCACTTTGCTCTTACTGCCATTGTCACTACATGGAGTCAGTCAGCATCTAGCGGTTTTCCTCCATTGTGGGGTTTTCTTTATGTTTTGTTCTACCACTGTAGGCAGCATTTATTTATTTATTTATTTCCTATATGTATTTGACCAAGTTTTTTGGTTCTTATGAGTAGTCTAATAAGTCCCCTGATGATTGGTGCATTACTGTACCAGGAAACGTGTAGGGCCTAGGGTTCTATAGAGTCACTTTAAGGACAGCTTGATACTGCCCTTGTTAGGGCAGGAGTCATTTTGGGTGTTAGTGGAAATTTCAGGGGCATGAATAGGGACTTAGTTCATCCTCCTGTCTTGCACCATCACCTGCCGGGTTCTCCTGCCTCAGATGTTGGTAAGATCGTTCCTTTTTCTTATTGTTTAGCCGCCATGATGTTTCACGGTATATGGTGGTGAATATTTATATATTTGCTATAACATTAGACTCCAATGAGTGGCTATGTTATATTTGATGTTTGTTCTACATTTTGGATATTATTTTAATGCTTATTAAATTAAATGTTAAGTTTTATTATTGTTTGCATCAGTGCTCTCTTGATTGACTCGTATAATTATACCCTATCTCTCACCTATGTCCCACAATGACTCTTGTCCTAACAAGGACAGTCCCAAAACTCTCCCTGTATCTTCCTATCAAATTAGATCCATTTTACCAACGCATTTCATGTCCCAACCAGATGGAGGGGCAATCCTCAGGGGATCTGGAAATAATACACAAAACGAAAGAAGAGAATGCTTACTATACCTAACAAAAATTCATTGTTGCAATAAGTACAATATCTGGTCTATACGGTGTTGGATTGCCAATATTAACCATGGCATTCAGGATGTTAAACATAACCAAAATGTTCATTCAACTTCCAACACCATATACACAGACAGTACCTTAAGTGCACACTATAAAATTGTGGCAAATTAACTTTCATTTAAAAGCAAAGCCAATGTACTTACTCAAAATATAAGCCCAGTGGGGAGTAACAGCCCTTCAAGCTACTCAACCGTGTATTATCATAGCTTGCCCATTGTAGGGCTATGCAGATGTATGCTCCACCCTGAATGCAGAGGAGCATATGTGTCAGCAGTAGTCCTGTAAGTAAACCAGAGCCACTGCTTACCTCGTCTTAAATGTAAAAAGCCCCTCCTCCCGGGCGTGTCCACCAGGGTGCCAAAACAAATCACCGATGGACACCTCGGGGGAGAGGCCTGGTTCCCCATTCTAATTGGGTAAATGGCAGAACTGCATCCCAAACCCCACCCACCCTTGGTGTCAATGGAGAGGCATAACCACCCACTCCAATCAAAAATGGAGGGGTTGGGTTGCTAGTAATGTGCTAATCCATTCTTTACTATGGAATTAGCACTTAAAGAATAAAGTAACAAGCATTACAGCAGGTGGAGGGTCATAATCATACAACTCCATACTGGCGATACTAAATAAGACAAAACAAAAAGATGTGTTTATATATCTAATGTGGAAAAGTCATCCACAATCACCAACTTCATAAAGTAGCAGGTACCTCCAATCTAAGGTAGCACAGTGGCTCAGCGGACAGCACCGCAGAACTGCAACGCTGGATCACCCGGTTCAAATCCAGCCACAATACTAGTAATATATGGTGTAAACACCAAGGGGATTGATGTTGTAATCTATACCTATTATGCCAAAAATGTTCAATGCATATAACTCATCACACATATCCTTATAGTCCACTTAAAGGGATAGTCAGCCTTAGTGGATAATAGTAAGTTCAGATATAGGAATATATAGAATAATTAGTCACAAACTGATAGAGCAAAGTTAGCATATAGAACATAAAGAGAGAAAAGGATGAATCCAAATAAAACATCTAAAATACAGCTGTTTGTTCAGTCCAGATGGATACATAGTCTGGAGTTCAAAGATCCACCTTGTCTCCCTCTGTAAGATCATTCTATCCCAATCGCCACCTGTAAAAGGGGAAGGGACATGGTCAATTCCCATGAACTTAATCATAGTTCGATCTCCCCCATGTATTTCATTCACATGTTTGGCTACTGGTGTCTCCCTTTTGTGTAGGATATCGCCAAGATGACCACCTATTCGTCTACGGAGCTCTCGCTGTGTTTTACCTACATATTCTTTGCCACATGGGCATGTCATCTTATAGATAACACCTGTTGATCTACAATTGATTAGATGTTTGATTTTAAAGGTTTTTCCCTTTACATTAGAGAAAAATTCTTTTCCTACCTGCAAAAAGGGACAGGCCACACAGCCACTGCATCTATAACATCCAGTAATTTTTCTATCCAGCCACGTTGTAGCTTTCTGTTCGATGTAGTGACTGTGGACTATTCTGCCTCGAATGGATCTCCTTCTTTTATAAGTGATAGAGGGCTGAGGACCCACTATTTTTGCCACTTCTGGGTCCATTAGAAGAATATTCCAATGTTTAGACAGAGTCTGCCGTACCCATGTGGCTTCATTGCTGAATGGTCCTCTGTGGAATTATCCACTGTCAATAAATCACTCCGATTCCTACCTAAAGTGTTCTTATATGCCTCTCTTAAGACTGAGTCAGGGTACCCTCGTTCAAGGAATCTCTGTCTTAATTCCCCAGATCTCTTGACAAAATCGTCCATCTTAGAGCAATTTCTCCTCAGTCTCAGATATTGTCCCCTGAGTGGGAGTGGATGGCTACTCTTCCACCTCAGGAGGGAGTTGGTAGCAGTAGGTTTTCTGTATATGTCTGTCATTAACTCACCATTCTCATTTCTGCTAATACAGACATCCAAAAATGGCAGGGTCTTTCTGTCATATTCAGACGTAAACTTAAGTCCAATACTGTTCATATTGAGTCGTTGTACAAAACTCCTGAACGCATCCTCGGTACCCCTCCAGATAATGAGGACGTCGTCTATATATCTAGCCCACATTTAAATTTTTTCTACATCCTCTGGGCCTCTCTCACCAAAGATCATGGTGGCCTCCCACCAGCCCAGGAGCAAGTTAGCATAGGTGGGTGCACATAGCTGTGCCCCTGAGCTGGTGGTATATTTTCCCATTGAAGTGGAAAAAGTTTTTTGTAAGTACAAAATTGAGTAGATCGATGATAAAATTATTGTGGGCCGCAAATTGACATCCTCGCATCTGGAGGTAGTACCATGCCGCTCTCAAACCAAACTCATGCGGTATGGACGAGTAAAGAGCCTCAACGTCAATGCTACCCAGTAGACAGTTCTCATCCATAATGATACCCTCCACTCTCTTAAGCAGGTCCGTAGTGTCCCTCATGTACGAGGGCAATGCCTCCATGAAGGGTCTAAGAACTTGGTCAATGTACTTCCCTACTCTCTCACTCACATTGCCAATACCAGACACAATGGGCCTGCCTTTGAGAGGGGCAAGCCCTCTCAGATTTAGTAAAATTATGGGGAAAAAAATCTTTTATTGCAGTGTCGAGATCTCTTGTAACTAAATCTAGAAACACATCAACACATGAAACATCACCCTGTGGGGGCATAGAGGTACTTTTGTTTTTTAAATTCGTAAATGGACCTTGTCCGCTATTCGGCAAACTTTCTTCTAGCCCTTCCAATAAACTCACGTCGGCCAGGAGGTCCTCTGGGATACCCAAATCGAGACAAGCCCACTGTTGTTGTCTAATAAAATATTTCCGCCATTTTATTTTGCGGACAAAAAGGTGGATATCTTTTACTGCCTCAAATAAGTTGAAATCTGAGGTCGGAAAGAACGATAGACCTTTACTTAAAACACACATCTCTGCTTCACTAAGGACCTTCGAGGATATATTTATTATCTGGTTGTTGGGTTTTTGTTTGCTACCTGATATGTTGATGTTAGGGGTTGTGGGTTGTGATTCCTTAGGTGGTATCCAAGACCTAAAAAATCCCTGTTACTAAAAGTACTGCGGCCTCCTCTTCCTCCCCTGTCTCGACCCCTTCCACGCGTTCTAGATCAACGTCTCTCAGTAGGTCCGGGTAAGACCGTTCCCTTTTTTTTGTCTAGAGCATGGTTTGTTTTGTGCACATTAATTGGTGATATTCTCTGACCGTCTAAAATATTTATTATTATAATTTACATTAAAGGTTAAGTTTTATGATTTCTCATTATTCATCTATTCAAAAAGGAATGGCACAACATGGAGTTATCTGTTTTAGTTCTTATCAGGGTTCAGCAGCTAAGTGCACTTGACAGAGAAAACAGACTGCTCCATTATTCCTCAATTACTGTAAAGAGAAAAAAATAGAGGTGGCTGGGAACAAGGACTGGTACCACCAGCTCACCTACGTGGTCTCAAATATAGGCAACTGGCTGTAAACACTGAGGAGACATATTCAGCAGTATCTGACAAATAGAGCAAAATAGTTAAAGCAATGTATTGGGTAAAGCACTTCAGTTAGATTAAAGGGGTTGGCAAAGAATTTTTTTATTTATGGTCTATCTTTGAGATCAATGGAAGCTGAACTGCGGTCGTGGCATCTCACCACTATACAAGGCATGGAGCCAACTACTTCCAGCTCCATGCTATGTACAGTACGGTCATTGAAAGCAGACCCAAACTGCTGATCTATATATGGACCAGCTGTTGGGCCCCCACCAGATATTAAATGCTTATCATAAGGATAGGTCATACATAAAAAGTTCTAGACAACCCCTTTAAGTGACAACTTTAAATATGATCCTAGAGATGGGAATATCCCTTTAATAGAAAATTAACAGATGATATAAATACTTGATAATGTTTTTGTTTATAGTGTATATTTAGTAACCAACTAACATCGTTTTCATATTACTTATTCCCTTCTCATTGCTAAAAAATATATATATTTTTTTACCCCAATCCTACATTTACTTCTAAACACAATCTTCTTTTTAGAGAGTGCGGTGAGGCTCTATTTGTCTGTAAAGCAAATCATTAGACCATGCATGGCTCAGAATATTAGTTAAATAAAGCTGCTCTTGGGGGTTATTCAGATTTAGACTTGATAAAGGGATTCTGGCTATATACTTTGTTGCTTCACTACAAGGTTTTCATTTTGATTGGTTTTGTATCAGTTCTGAATAACAAGTAGATTTGTACATAAGACCACAGGCTGAGCTTACTAGTCACACCATGCTTTAAGAGCTCTGCTCATCTCGCTATCCACATTTATTGATTCAGAACAGGCTGTAAAATCTTTTAATGGACCAACAAGAGACTTCTTCAAGGATTTAATAGCGGATGAACCGCTTTCAAAATCTCTCTGGTGTGTAGAGAAACAAACAGCATTTTGTTGCTGAAAAATGTTTGAAGGTACTAATGGAACAGTACTATGAGAAATCGAGAGCACCATGTCTTTCAAGGAGTAGTTCACATCTGGCAAAAACTAAAAATTCAATCTTTGCTCCAATTAGGGATTGCCCCCCACATACAAAAATTTTATTCACCTGGGGATACAGAATCCAGGGGTACCCCCGCTGGTGGATATGACAGAATCCAACACAAGAGGTATTTATATATAAACAGGACAGACAGAATGTCACCTTTCACATAGGTGGTATGGATGGCATGATCCAAAAGATAGGGTCTTGTTTTGTTGGTGATGAGAATGTTTTTGGAAAATGTAGTTTTAGATTTTACCCATTCACATAAATTAGTTCTCATAAATAGATGTTAAACATACAAAAAAGGGATAATAACCAGGAAATTGATACATTGCTGTGTCAAGGAAGATTATGAACTTGGTGTAATTTATTTTTTTGTGTATGTAAAAATACACGAATAGACAGAATAGAAATCTGTGTAATGTTTTTTTTTATACCTAGGGCTGTAACCTTAAAAAGAGGAGTAGTGGCAGAAACAGCAGTTGTCAAATTATCTAACTCTTCTCCTGAGCTGGTACAGAGTTGAGGGAACCTGATGGTGTCCAGTCTTCCCCCAGAGCATATCCTAAAGGTCTTTAGCGCTCCAGAGCCAGATGGGGTTGGGATGCCCATGATGTTGTCACAGGAATTAAGACTCAGGAGACTTGTGGTTTCAAGGAACAAATCACATATAAATTTACTGGATATCAGATTCAGTAAGGCAACCAACAATAATAGAGGTACAATTCTTACATAGAGGTCCACAGTGGGAATGGGGTGAGCGTGATGGATGGTAATTCCAGCAGCCTGTACTTTGGTCTGATTCTCTCTCTCTATTAGTGCATAAATGAAAATGTGTTGTGTGACCACCACCCAATAAAGTGGTCAGCTACTGCTAAATTAAAAACATGAGTCCTAATAATTCAGTATCTCTGATGTAAATAAATATGTTTCTGCTCCACTACTAGATTTTTCCATTATAAATAATAGTCCATAGTATGAATAACAAATATCTATGGATGTAGTTAAAAGACACAATCCAGAAAATAAATTTACTGGATCCTATTATACTTAGTATCCCTATGTATAATCTCTATTGTAAAATATATATATATATATATATATATATATATATTATCCCCAGATATAAGAGAGAGGGGGAGTATACAACAACATTAAGATGCACCATGTATTGCTCACAGTAAATTCTTTGCAACAAGAGGAGAAAGAAACCAGGTAAAGATCACTTAATTCAATGTGATCAACCCTATAAAATAATCTCCCTCTCTCAAGACGCTTCCACCCTCTGAGTTAGAGTACATACAATGCGCCCTGAAAAGAGCGATACTCAAAAAATACTCAGGGGAGTCTTGGTCTAGCCATTATTAGTAGAGCATAATGGTGCTGCTATTAGAGATAAATAGTAATTCAAAGTGTAGGAGCAACTAAATAACAGAGAAAACCCAGAGGTCAAAAAATAAAAAACATGTCGAGACGCGTTTCCCCATTAGAGGTTCATCAGTGGACAGTCAGAGAGATGTGCTCTGATAAAGGTTCAGAGCACAATGGTGCTGATCACTCCAAGTGTTCAGCCTTATATGTCACAAGTCCCTCCCATCCTTCAAGTGGTAACTGCCCACCAGCCAATCGATGATAAGTGAGGCCGGACTACATGTCCACACCCCCTGATGACATGTAGTATCTGGCCAGCCTACAGGGGCGCGAGAGGGAGGTGGCTGCCTAGATGTCATGGGGATCTTACTGCACGTCCCTGTTTGATTGTCATCTAGTCATTATCAATGCTGAGCAGTATATAGAGGTTTTAGAACAACATATTCTCCCATCCAGACAATTACTCTTTCAGGGAGGGCCTTGCACATTTAAGCAAGATAATGCTAAATCACATACCACATCCATCACAACAGCATGGCTTCTCAGAAGAAGAGTCCGGAGTCTGCACTGGCCTGTCTGTAGTCCTGACCCTTCATCAACAGAAAATATTTGGAACATTATGAAACAAAAAATTCGGCAAAGGAATGTTTAGCAGCTAGAATCCTACATCAAACAAGAATGGGACAACAGTCCTCTGCCAAAACTCCAGTTATTGGTCTCCTCACTTTCCAGATGTTTGCAGACCATTGTAAAAAGAAGAGGGGTGTACCAACTTTTATCACATGACTGCCATCAATTTCTAAATTAGTTTTTTCAAATGAAAAAAAAACTTCTGATATGTGTTTTGTGTTCTATTCTGAATAAAATGTGATTATATAAGATTCAAATCATTTCATTCTTGTTTTCTTCACATTTTTCACCTTTTTGGAATTGGGGTTGTAAATACACTTTTTGAAGTTTAAGTGGAATTATACTAGAATCAATAGTAGCCATTTAGTTCAAAATTTCAGTCCATGAATTTTAAAGGTTTTTTTTTCTAAAGGTGGTCATACATTACCTATCCAGAAGATAGATGATAAATATCTAATTGCTTGGGACTACACTCTTAGAAGCCCCACAGATTACTAGAATGGGGGTTCTAGGCCACCCCTTTTTCCTGAAGTGATGGTAGAGCTTGTGGGTTGCTATTCCATTTCATGTTAATGAAGCACAATCCGCGGCTGTTGCCATCAGTGCCATAAACTTTGAATATACCACAACACATGCTCTATTCCTAGTTCTTTTCACTGAGGAATCCCCATTGTAGTGAATGATGGGGTCCCAGCAGTTAGGTCCTTAATGACCAGACATTTATTACCTATCCAGCTGATAGGTAATGGATGTCCATCATGGAAAACTTCTTTGGGTCTCAAAGGCACACCATATGCTTATGGAACCCTGCCAGACAAGAGGCAGAGCCCTGGTTAGTCCCATTAGCTAATTAGTATTAAGAAACTATGCAGAACTTTTCTCTGCTTTGGCAGCCTTGGCCCTGCGTTGTTAGCCAATATATAAGTGGGACATCAGCCCAAAGGGTCATGAACAGGGTTTGGGAAACAAACACAAGGTCCTGCCCTGAATGGCAATAAGGAGTACATTTTTTACTTTGGTTCCCCTCTTTTTTCTTTCTATACAAACTTCTTTGCTACTGATGCAAGAGCAAAATTCAATGGGTATCCAGATGTTAATTAAAAGCCCCTGAGAACAGAATTGCCTTCACAACACAGTCAAGCTACACATATTTGTTTTCAGTCTTAGCTTTTTATATTACAAGTAAATTGAAGGGTCATTTTATAGTACAAAAGAAATAGCAGCTTCAGATTTCTTATACACTCATACACAGTGAACCTGCTAAAGGGAAAGGCATAGACAAGGTCACGGCACAACCAAGCAAGAAAGAAAAAGATGCTTTCTTCATTATATCATTTTATATTTATTCAGAGAAACCACATATCTAGAAATCCAATTCCTTTTGATCTAACAGAGGTGCCTAGGAATAAAGATCAGAGATCAGGTACATGGTCATTCTTCTTAACCAAACAAATGTGACAATTTCTACAGTGCAAACAAGAAAAGATAGCAGTGATGGAATCCCATCAGCACGTAACCTCCCCTGCAGATTTACCAATACAAAATATTAACCCGCAGATGTAACTCCAGAGCTGAAAACAGCAGCTGGAAACAGAGCTCTGTCTCATCTTTTATAAGTTATTTTCGCCTGTCTTGATGTATTTTGTACTTGCGTATATTTCCATATTGATTTGCAATTCACCTAACATTAGGATACATAGGGCAAAATGATTAGACATATTTGTAGCTCAGTTTTGGCAAGGCTCACTCCAGGTTTACACTTGCTCTCAGGCAATAAAGTCACCCTTGGCCCCACTATGCTAAAACTTCTTTCATTCACCTAGTATACTGTACAACAGTAATGTAGCCAGCAAAGTTTTTGCTACATTTATTCGCAAGCATGTAAAAATGGCATATATACATTTTTCTGTCATTTTTTACAAAAAAATAAAAAAAAGAAACCACATGTGAACATACCCTAAGAATGAACGAGGGTTGTATGCTGCAAAGTTTGTAATTTAACACTTTTACTGACGGAAAATGTATTCAGATAGTCAGAAGAATTTTTTTTTATTTTACCTGCCCACATTCATAGCCATAACATTTTTTATTCTAGTGTCAGCATAGATCTACAAGGTCTTGTATTTGTGAGACAAATTTTATTTTTTTTTGGGAGTCATTCTGCTCACTTTTAATGTTGTTGAAATAAAAAAAGCATTTGCGCTATTTTTATATGCCATATATGGATCATTATAAATGTTGTGCTCACTGTATTGTATAGGTTGTTATGGTTACAGCAATACCAAATGCATCTATATCATTTATTGCTTTGTGACAGTCATTTCATAAAGTGTATTAAAAAATCAATTTTTTTGCAATTACTAAAAAGATACTATGTGTGTGTGTGTGTCTGTGTGTGTGTTGTATATAACAATACTTTATCCATGTAAAAAAAAAAAGGAAGAGAAACCCTTCCATACACAACTGTTAAGCCTGTGTCTCACTGTTAGTGTGTCTGCCTCAACTTCCCATTCACTCGGTATACTGTACAACAGCATTTATTTGCAAGTGTGTAAAATTGACATACAGATATTTTCCTGTCATTTACCATAAAAACATATGTGAACATACCCTAACCAGGAGAAAGACAGATGTATTCTGAAAAGTTTGCAGTTTATCCTTTTACTGATGAAAAACTGTGTTTAGATTTTTTTTGATTTTGCCTTCCCACATTCATGCCCCCAAAATAACAGTGCCATTGATTGTGCCCCCAAAATTACTTGTGTTCCAAAGTACAGTAGTGCACCATGCAGCAAAAAGTGCTTCCCTAAAGTAATGAGCCTAGCTTTTTGTTTTGTCCACACACAGTAAAACTCTTACACAGTAATAATGCCCACCTTTGTGCCCAATGAAACATAAAAATGTGGTTATTTACTGTGTAGGGGATACAAGGGGGGAAAATCCTAAAACAAGTTGACCAACTGAGGCCTCTTCCAGCATGTTAAGTAAACAGCCCAGAGCAAATGGTGTCATGAGGTGATGTCATTGTGCATAGTCCACCTGTGTTGCATGGTGGAGGCCTAAAGCAGCCTCTGGCCTACAAGAATGGCGACAAGTCTTTGGTTTAAAGTATCCATATCCAAACATGATGAATCCTATACTAACATGCAATTGTATAATTTATTGAACATGAAAAGGCACAAACATTTAACCTCTTACAAAAAAAATTCTACAATGTATGAAACTTCAGATCTATGCTTCCGCTTTTCTACTGTACGAATGCAGCATGTGCTTTATGTGCTATTTTCCATTTTATTTATACCCACAATAATATGACCATGAACTAACTGAACATAGTAACGGCTATACCATATTCTTTCGTATCAGAGTCTCAGTGTGAGTCTCATAAGAATTAATTGAGAAACTGGCAAAATGTATAAGGAATACATTTGCATATACACTGGCAAGCAAGTCCGTCCATCCATTCAAAGCCAAGAGGTGGACATCCAGGTAAAATATTGGAGTCAACAAGTCAGCTCATCACAAGGTCTATCAGTTCTGACGTGACAAACATGGCAGTGGAGGTAGCTCGTATGCTTAGCAATAGTGAGATCACAGTTGTCCATGCAAGAACTGTGCAAGGCATGTTACACAAGTCTGGAATGGTTGCCTGAAAAAAGGTGAAGAAGCCTCAACTTCAATATCATCATAAGAAGTGTCAGTTCAAGTTTGCAAAAAAGTACAAATATTGGACAGTAGAAGATTGGAAATGGGTGACTTGGAGCTATGATATGAAAGTCAATAGGATGGGCTCTGATGGGTGCAAACGGGTCTGGAAGAAACAAGGTAAAAGGGGGCTAACGGATCGAGAAATTGAAGGAACTGTCAAGTTTGGTGGAGGAAGCCTGATGATATGGGGTTGTTTTACAGCCAAAAGCATTGGATACTTGACCAGGATCAACAGTGGTCTCAATGCTGAGCTATATGTGAGTATCCTACAAGACAAATTACTTCGTACACTCGAGTACTATGAGTATGAAAAGGACGATCCAAAGTATACATCGAGATTAGTGAAGAAATAGTTCAATGACAATGAAGTAGAGGTGCTGGATTAGTCCCCAAACCTCAACTCAATTGAACACTTGTGGGTAGAGTTGAAGAAAAATCTTTATTTGTACCCAAGTGAGTTGACCAGTATGCACCAACATTGGGAACATGTGGAAGAGACCTGGGATCAGATATTGGTCGAGACTTGCTGGAATCTGATCGAGAGCATGCCCAGAAGGATTCAGGCAGTACTGAATGCCAACGGTGGATTTACAAAATAATAAAATTTAGATTTTTAGGAGCAAAACAGTAACAATGCAGTTACATGACAAGAATCTGCATAACTAATCATATGCTAAATTGTTGCAAGTCAGATTTATGTATGAGATAGCCAAGATGATTGCCTATATAATAATAGTAGTCTCACGTTCGATGGTGTAGTGGATAGTGACATATGGAGCCTGAAAGTCAAAAGTTCAAAACATTGTTAGGGGGCGTTCACACTACATTCTGATAAGGTCCGCTAAAAAACAAACAAACAAAAAAAAAACGGACGCCTATTATAATGGACATTAACGGACACTAACTGATGTTAATGTGTCCGTTTTTTACCTGATAAATTGAAGAATAAAATAAACAAAAATGATACACTATGACATTTTCAAGTAAATAAAATGGAAACATATGAGAGCAGACAAGTTGTACAATGTCTCAAATATTGCTCCGATAATGTAAACTAACATAAATGTACCCAAAAATGATACAGTACCTGTAGAAATTAGTTACAGAATGGTAAGATGAAAAATCCAAAAATTTTGTATGGTTCTGAGGGTTGAAAATGCCCTAGCCTTTCAGGGGTTAAACTTTTATCAAACAGTAAATCAAGAATATTTTATACAGAAATCTGTATCACCATATACAGATACCAGGTGTCACACATGCTACCATCTGGTAAGCAAAAGGTAGATGGCAGTGAAGTGGAGAACAGGGAAGAGCTAGTTTGTCAGCGGGTGAGGGCTAATTGACTTCCCAATATCCCTGACTTCACAGCAGGATGTCATCAGCAGCAATTCGGCTGACAAATAGAGGTGTCAAGCATTAAAACCAAGGTTGTATGTCCAAGACCCTGCATTTCATGACAATATGTCCTTGTGCTGCTAGAATGCTTTAGTACAATGTGAAATTTACTTTTCAAAAATAGAACCACCATGTATTGAAGGGAACAGTGTACTGAAATATTTTACAAAGTCTACAAAAAAGAGATGAATAAATTCAAATTAAAACACTCAAAATAAGCAAAAACTGTAAATAAAGTAAAACAAATATATTACAAACAGGGCTGGAGCCAGCATAGAGAGCCCAAGGCAAGCTGCGTAAACCTGCTCTGTACTGTCGAAATTGTGGTAGAAAAGTGGACCACTATCTATGACTTGTCAACCTAAAACACACACATGTTCATTTTATGCCAACCATGTTTATTTTAATGTTAGGGAGTATTCACATATAGCAGACATTTTTGTGGCTGTCCTGATTAATCTGAATAGGAATATAAAAATGGGTTTATCACCAAAATGACTCTAATTAAAGAAGACCTTTAACTCCTCCACCAACTCTAGTTCTTAGTATCTGTTAATAGGCTCTGCTTCACTGATTCTGGCACAGTTGGAATTTTTTCTCCAGTCCCCATCGTTCCCAAGCAATCAATGCTGTAATCTTAGGTGTCTCATGTGCTAATTAGACTAATTGTGCTAATTAGGCTCTGTACTGTCAGGAGGGAGGTGTCAGACAGGAGCAGACAAGGGGTGTGATTCTGAGCACTAACTGGTTGCCTTTGATTGGAGCTCTGATTCACACCCCCTGCCTGACACTGTCATTCTGCTCAGGAACAGTTAGGACTAGAGAGAATATTCCAACTGTGCTGGAAACAGTGGAGCGGCGCCTATTAACAGATGCCAAGAACTAGAATTGGTGGAGGTAGTGAAAGGTCCTCTTTAAGTTAATGGAACTGATTCAATCATAGAAACGGTTGTAAACAATTTAACTTGTGAAGTGTTCCTTAAAGGGAGTCTATCATTAAAAAAAAACACCTTTTAAACTAATGTCAAATGTTAAAAAGGCCATTCTACTCCTACCTTCCATTCTTTTCTTCTCCCAGCCGTTTGATAAAATTAGTTTCTTCAGTTATGCTAATTACCATCACAAAGCACCTTGGGCGTTCCTCCTGTGCTGCGAGCACCCCCACGTCATAACTTTCCACCGCCCCTTAGTCCATTGTGTTCACTCCCTTCTTCCTGTTCTCTGTATCTTCTGCCTTTTGCAAGCTTCGGACGCAGCACTGTAACAGACCACCGGAAAATGGCGGCCTGGTCATAGCTAACTGCGCATGCGCATGCCGGGCCACCATTTTCTGGTGGTCTGTTACCCCTGTGCTCTGAGCGTTGTCATCCAATCCAGCACCGCCTTTCTTCTGCTCTGTCGGCCATTCACCTCCTCTTCACTCCTCTTGTTCCCTTCTTCTGTACTATTGTATTTACACTTTAAATATGTTGAAAACATCCATGGTCATGAGGTTTACACTATTGTAGTTCCTCACATTGATCAACCCCATTCACTGTCAATTCTTTTATTCCATGACTGTGGAAAATTTAAAATCAGCACATAGAAAATTCTACGCCATAGTTGTATAACCAGCACTCCATTCACTGATATGGAGCTGGCCAGACTGTAAAATCCGGCAGCACTGACAGCCCCATAGCAGTTAATGGAGCTCCAGTCACACAAGTGCACTGGCACTCCATTTGCAAGGAAAAGGCATGAGGGAGCATTCAGTCCCTCGTTCTGGGGGTTGCTGGGGGTTCTGGTGATTAGACACCCAATGATCTGACTGAAACTTATCTGCTATCCTGGGGATAGGAGATATGTCCTTAGTGACATAAACCGTTTAAGGTGAAAAATGTATGTCATCTTTATTTAATTAGATATATCCATAAAGTCGAACATTTTAGCAGGACACAACATTCTTTATCAAGTATATGATACATACACAGTATAAATAGGAAAGAGATAGATAGATAGATAGATAGATAGATAGATAGATAGATAGAAGATAGAAAGAAAGATATGACACAGACCTATAGATAGATAATAAAAATACAGTGCCTTGCGAAAGTATTCGGCCTCCTTGAACTTTTCAACATTTTGCCATATTTCAGGCTTCAAACATAAGGATATAAAATTTAAATTTTTTGGTCAAGAATCAACAACAAGTGGGACACAATCGTGAAGTGAAACGAAATTTATTGGATATTTTAAACTTTTGTAAAAAATAAAAAACTGAAAAGTGGGACGTGCCAAATTATTCGGCCCCCTTAAGTTAATACTTTGTTGTGCCACCTTTTGCTGCGATTACAGCTGCAAGTCGCTTGGGGTATGTCTCTATCAGTTTTGCACATCGAGAGACTAAAATTCTTGCCCATTCTTCCTTGGAAAACAGCTCGAGCTCAGTGAGGTTGGATGGAGAACATTTGTGAACAGCAGTTTTCAGCTCTTTCCACAGATTCTCGATTGGATTCAGGTCTGGACTTTGACTTGGCCATTCTAACACCTGGATACGTTTATTTGTGAACCATTCCATTGTAGATTTTGCTTTATGTTTGGGATCATTGTCTTGTTGGAAGATAAATCTCCGTCCCAGTCTCAGGTCTTTTGCAGACTCCAACAGGTTTTCTTCCAGAATAGTCCTGTAATTGGATCCATCCATCTTCCCATCAATTTTAACCATCTTCCCTGTCCCTGCTGAAGAAAAGCAGGCCCAAACTATGATGCTGCCACCACCAAGTTTGACAGTGGCAAACTTTAAACAAGACTTTTTACGGATGTCTTTGAGAAATGGCTTTCTTCTTGCCACTCTTCCATAAAGGCCAGATTTGTGCAGTGTACGACTGATTGTTGTCCTATGGACAGACTCTCCCACCTCAGCTGTAGATCTCTGCAGTTCATCCAGAGTGATCATGGGCCTCTTAGCTGCATCTCTGATCAGTCTTCTCCTTGTTTGAGATGAAAGTTTAGAGGGACAGCCAGGTCTTGGTAGATTTGCAGTGGTCTGATACTCCTTCCATTTCAATATGATCGCTTGCACAGTGCTCCTTGGGATGTTTAAAATTTGCAAAATCTTTTTGTATCCAAATCCGGCTTTACACTTCTCCACAACAGTATCACGGACCTGCCTGGTGTGTTCCTTGGTCTTCATGATGCTCTCTGTGCTTTAAACAGAACCCTGAGACTATCACAGAGCAGGTGCATTTATACGGAGACTTGATTACACACAGGTGGATTATATTTATCATCATCAGTCATTTAGGACAACATTGGATCATTCAGAGATCCTCACTGAACTTCTGGAGTGAGTTTGCTGCACTGAAAGTAAAGGGGCCAAATAATAATTGCACGCCCCACTTTTCAGTTTTTTATTTTTTACAAAAGTTTAAAATAACCAATAAATTTCATTCCACTTCACAATTGTGTCCCACTTGTTGTTGATTCTTCACCAAAAAATTAAAATTTTATATCCTTAAGTTTGAAGCCTGAAATGTGGCAAAAGTTTGAAAAGTTCAAGGGGCCCGAATACTTTTGTAAGGCACTGTAGGTATGATAGATAGATAGATAGATAGATAGATAGATAGATAGATAGATAGATAGATAATGACACAGACCTATAGACAGATAGTATAAATAGGTATGATAGATAAAAAATAGATAGATAGATAGATAGATAGAAAGATAAATAATGACATAGATGGATGGACAGAAAGATAAACAGATAGATATGAGACAGATAGATGAATATACAGATGATTAGATAGATAGATAAACAGTATAAATACGTATGAGAGATAGATATGACGCAAACAGATGGATAGATAGATAGATAGATAGATAGAAAGATAGACAAGAAGATAAACAGACATATGAATGAACAGACAGAAAGATAAATAGATAGATATGAGATAGAAAGATGAATAGACAGAAAGATAGATACAGTAGATAGATAGATAGATAGATAGATAGATAGATAGATAGATAGATATGACACAGACAGATGGATTGATAGACAGATATACATGAGATAGACAGATGAATAGACAGAAAGATACACTACCGTTATAAAGTTTAGGGTCACTTAGAAATTTCCTTATTTTTGAAAGAAAAGCACAGTTTTTTTTCAATGAAGATAACATTAAATGAATCAGAAATACACTCTATACATTGTTAATGTGGTAAATGACTATTCTAGCTGCAAACGTCTGGTTTTTAATGCAATATCTACATAGGTGTATAGAGGCTAATGGATGTTTAGAAAACTCTTGAAAACCCTTATGCCAGTATGTTAGCACAGCTGAAAACAGTTTTGCTGGTTAGAGAAGCTATAAAACTGACCTTCCTTTGAGCTAGTTGAGAATCTGGAGCATTACATTTCTTGGTTCGATTAAACTCTCAAAATGGCCAGAAAAAGAGAACTTTCATGTGAAACTCAACAGTCTATTCTTGTTCTTAGAAATGAAGGCTGGGGAACGTGGCCTGGATGCGCATGGAGTAGGTTGCGTGCAGGACCTTCTCCGCTCCACCGCTTGCAGCTGAGACCCGTGGACCCTTCAGAATTGCACTCATGGGCAAGCGCTTACCGAGGAGGGTGGCCCCAGGCACTCCAGCGCCTGTGGAGAGGTCTGGGAGAGCCACCCTGGAGGCTTCCTCACTCAGCAGCCTTCTCTGCCGGGCCAGGCTGCTGCGGGGTGGCCATCTTGGATTCCCTCCGCTCTTCAGGCACAGGGGTCGCAGCGCAGCCTTTCTCCTCCCGCGCTCCCCCTGTCAGCCAGCGGAGCACCGCTCCAGCAGAGATCCCTGTCGGCACCTGGGCAGCCCAGAGCTTCTCCAGCACGAGTACTCCCACAGTCTCCTCACCCTGGGATGTCCCAGCAACTACACTTTGCCTCACCAGCACTTCTGGCAGAGCGGCATGAGAGGACCCCGGATGTCTCCAGCTCTCCAAGGGGCTCTGAGGTCAGTGGCTCTGCTCCCTCCCACACCGCTGATGAGTTACAGCCTGTGGCCACAGAGCTGGTCTCTGTGGCCCCCCACCTACTATCTTCCCCCATCGCCCCTCCCCTCCATAGCTCAGGGGGGATGGCGCGGTGGAAGGCGCTGGCGTAGGGGCTCCTCCACCCCACACTCCCAAGGAGTATGGCTCCCCCCCTCCAGTCCTGTACCCCCAGAGCTGCCTCCCAGGTCCATCTTCAGCACCACCACCTTTGGTGGACCTCCTTCCTCAGCTACCTACTAAACAAGACCTTAAAAGTATGGTTGCGGAAATCACAGCATCCTTCCGATCTGAAATTGCTACCCTCCGCACTGATTTACACTCCATTGCTAACCGAATGGATACGCTGGAGAATGACCATGACACTACCAGGGACTATGTTGCCTCGCTGCATGATACTACCGCTAACCAGGGGTCAGCTATACGGGACATGCAACGTCACTTAGAGGATCTTGACAATAGGGGTCGGCGCAACAATATACGCGTCAAGGGACTCCCAGAGGCTGACCAATCTGAGGATCTGCCTGCTCTGCTGGAGGCTGTCTTCAACACTATACTGCAGGAGCCCCCGTCCCACAAAATTAAGTTTGACAGGGCACATCGAGCCCTTCGACCCAGAGGATCCTCCGCTGCACCCCGTGATGTCATCTGCTGCCTCCACGACTTCACCCTTAAAGAGGCTATAATGAGCAAGGTGCGCAAACTCAAAGACTTTGAATTTGAGGGAGCTCAACTACAATTTTATCAGGATCTTTCGCTAATCACCCTCCAGAAACGCCGCCATCTCCGACCCCTCCTCCAGATCCTTCAGGAACACCAAATTCCTTACCGGTGGGGTTATCCGTTTGCTCTCATTGCACGTAGGGATGGTCGCTCCGCTACGCTCCTTCTCGGATTTACCTCTCTTCTGCGACCTGCTGGATGTCCCCTTGCCGGATTTAACAGACTGGGAGCTAATCCCTCCACCCCCCTCCCCCACCACCGGTTTGTCATCGACTGGAGTCCAGACGACGTCATGCACCCTCCGCGGCGGCGACCGCTCAGAGGCCCCGACTGGAGACTGGTTCCTGAGGAGGATGCTCCTCCTTGAGACGTTTTTTTTTTTCTTTTCGGTAGTGCTTTGAAAACTGCAAGCCTTAGCGTTATGTTTGCTTCTCTTTTTCCTTTTCTAGGTCTACGGGTCTCAACTATTATGCTTATTATTGGAAGGTTTTAGCGGAGTGGGGCGGGATGGGGTTCCGGTGACTCCCCTTCCATCCTTCTTTTTACTGGTGGTTGGGGATCTGCCGCCTCCCCTCCGACCTCTTGTCCACGCTCTCCCCCCTAAGGGGATACTTGGACTGTGCGGCCATTGATCCTGGTTGGACCTCTGGCTGTCCTCACTGGTCCCCAGGCGAGTGACTTAGCCTCGCCCACAAAGTATTGTTTAATTGTTATACTTCTTACTTTGTCATTTATGTTGTCTTTTGCCTCCCCCCCCCTTTTCCACCCTCCCTCCCTGATCTAGAGACCTTGCCTCGACTTTGGGTTCCTGTTTGTGGATCGCCCTTCTGCCTCTTCGAGGGAAACCTGCCAGCGTCATGTGAGATGGGTGAGCTTATTGCAATCCGCCACTGTCCTCCAATCCTGAGTCCCAATGGTTAGGTGCGTGACAATTAATGTTAAGGGCCTGGGTTCCAACACTAAAAGGCGCCATGTCCTTAGAGAACTCCGCTCCTTACGAGCGGATGTGGCGTTTCTTCAGGAGACTCATTTTGACCGCTCCGGTACCTTTGCCTTCGCTAAGCACTACTTTCCCATAGCCTTTTCGGCCTTCCACGATCGACGCAGAGCTGGGGTGGCTATCCTTCTTTCCCGTTCCTGCCCAATTACAGTGACGACCTCCCACATAGACCCAGGGGGACGATTTGTTATTCTGGAAGGGCTCCTTCATGGTGCCCCAATTGTTTTATGCAATGTTTATGCCCCTAACTCAGTGAAGATCCCATTCTTGCGTCGGGTATTCTCCCGCCTGCGCGCTCTCCCGGCATCAGCTTGGCTTGTGGGGGGAGACTTTAACATGGTCTTCTCTGAACGGGCGGACCGATTGGCGTTACCCCAGGGTCCAACCCCCCATAGGATGGCTCAGCTTGCACGGGAGTTCCATAAGCTGATCCGCGCCCATTCTTTGTACGACCTTTGGCGAGTGGACAACCCTACTGCACGCTCTTACACCTTCTTCTCTCACCCTCATAACACTCACACCCGCATTGATTATTTCTTTGGTAATGCTCCCGCCCTTCGTTTGCTCAGGGACACGAACATTGGCTCCCTCACCTGGTCTGACCATGCCCCAGTTGTGGTTACTCTATCTACGACCCCAGTACCTACTCGCCAATGTCATTGGCGTCTTAACGAAACATTGCTCAGATCACCGACCTCCCTCGAGATCCTGCGCACACACTTGATGGATTATTTCAGGGACAACTTAGGTTCGGTAAACTCTCTTGCCATTCTCTGGGAAGCCCATAAGGCGGTCATGAGAGGACATTGTATTGCATTGGCTTCTAGGCTTAAAAGGGACAGACAGGCCCAGGAACAGCTTCTCCAAGCTCGTATTCGGTCCCTTATGACAACTTTGGCAGCACATCCATCCCTGGGGGTTCTTCGCCGTTTGGTTTTGGCACGGGCTGACCTCCGTGATTTGGAGACCCGCCATGTGGAACGACTTCTGCTTTATACTCGCCAGAGGTTCTTTGAACGAGGTAATAAGTCTCACACCCTCATGGCAAGAACCCTCAGGGATCATCAGGCCTCCTCCACACCACACTCTGTCCGTGACTCCACGGGTACCCTTCAACACCACCCTGACGCTCTGGCGCTGGCGTTCCACTCTTACTATTCTAAGCTGTATAACTTACCCCCCCCCGCGAGCACTACCCCCTGGGGATGACTCAACACTGCTAGAAGACTATTTAAAGGATTGTTGTCTCCCACGCCTGCCTCCTGAGGCCTTGACTTCCCTAAACACTCCCATTACCAGGGAGGAACTAGAGGGGGTCCTGAGGGACCTCCCAAATGGGAAAGCCCCGGGCCCAGATGGGTTCACTTACAATTATTATAAGGTTTTCCAGGGTGAACTTTCTGCTCATCTATTGTCCCTCTTCAATTCCTTCCTCTTTGGCTCCCCCATACCCCCGACTATGCTCTCCTCACTGCTCACATTGGTCCCTAAACCAGGTAAGGACTTGCAGGACTGTGCTAATTATCGACCGATTGCTTTGCTGAACGCGGACCTGAAACTCTTTACCAAACTCCTAGCCAATAGGTTAAATGCTTGGCTCCCTCTGCTTGTCCATAAGGACCAGGTGGGATTCATCCCCTGTCGTCAGGGTGGTGACAACACCAGGAGGACTGTGGATTTGGTGGAGGTGGCCAATCATTATTCTACCCCGGCCCTTCTCTTGAGTCTGGACGCTGAAAAGGCTTTCGACCGCATAGATTGGTCGTTTATGCATGCTACGCTTAAGGCGTTCGGGCTCACGGGACCTTTCCTCACAGCTATCCAGGCCCTCTACTCCCTACCCACAGCAGCAATCAAGCTTCCCCATGCATCCTCGCCCTTCTTCCCTATTCGAAATGGCACTAGGCAGGGTTGCCCCCTGTCTCCCATCATATTTGCCCTCTGCATTGAACCGCTGGCAGCCAAGATTAGGCGAGACCCTAATATCAAGGGGATCATGGTTCAGGATAAGGAATTTAAGGTCTCTCTTTTCGCAGATGATGTACTCCTCACTCTCACCTCCCCTCATACTACCCTTCCAAACTTGTTGCGCTTGTTGGAGACCTCTAGCGATCTCTCAGGATACAAGGTGAACCCTGCAAAGACTGAGGCACTCCCACTCAACATTCCACAGGACCTTCTCCTTCTCCTCCGCAGTAATTACGATTTCCAGTGGCGGGAGTCCTCTATCCGCTACCTGGGAGTCCATATATCCACCTCCTACGCGACCCTCTATTCGGCAAACTACCCGCGGTTGTTTCGTGAGTTAAGAGCCCTATTGGACAAATGGCAACCCTTACCCATCTCCCTTTTAGGTTCAAGATGACTCTCCTTCCGAAGCTACTGTATTTTTTCGAGACACTCCCGGTTGCGATTCCTCGGGGAGAATTACGGAACCTGCAGAAAGCTATTTTTCAGTTTATCTAGCAGGCAAAACGACACCGAATACCCAGATCTGTTATGCTGGCGGATAGGGGGTCTGGGGGTATGGCCGTCCCACATCTGCTACATTACTATTGGGCGTCCCACTTCCGCCATATCCCACTTTGGGCGGCTATGCCAGCATATACTAGATGGGTGCAGATAGAGAAGCTCTGGCTGGCTCCCATGCACCCTAACGCGCTTCTGTGGGTTGGCTCTCCCCCCGCTCCCCCTGCCTCGTACCTGCTGGGCCCTATTCGGTTTACTAGATCTATTTGGTCTGCCTGTCGTACTAGATTCTCCCTGATGTCCCAGCACTCATCTATGGTCTCCATATTATACAACCCCCTTCTCCCGGAAAGCCTGACCTCTGCCATGACTAAGGTGTGGTCTAAAGCTGGTCTTTACCGGATTGCGGACATGGTTGATCCTGGAACCTTGGAACTCAGGTCCTTTGCCTGCCTTATAGCTAACCAAAACCTGCCAGGTTCTGAATGGTTCCATTATTTACAGGTGGTTCATTTTGTCCGCTCCCTCCATGGGTCCCTTAAAGTGTCACTGCCCACCGCTTTTGAAAAGATTTGCCGTGCAGGTACGTCCACTAGGGGCCTTATATCCTCTATTTACCAACTTCTTACCTCACAAACTACAGGCTCCCCAGTTACCCATCGCTATATGCCTAAATGGGAGGAGGCGGTGGGTAGACCCATCTCCCAGGAACAGTGGCGGATTGTATGGTCTCGGGCCCAGAAATCATCTCAGTGCATTACATTTCGGGAAGCGCAGTATAAGTTGTTGATGCATTGGTATCATACCCCGGCTCTCCTCCATGCTTTAAACCCATTGGTTCCCCCATGGTGCTGGCGCTGTGGAGCTGCGGTGGGTACCCTGCACCACATCTTTTGGACGTGCCCTCTCATCCTGGGTTTCTGGAGGGAAGTCAGGACTTTGACGACTGCTCTCTTTTTGCAAGAGGTCCCTCTTGACCCTCTGGTCTATCTCCTGAACCTTCCCCCCAGGCACCTGAGCAATAAGTCATCCAGGCTTTTCTTGCACCTTTGTACTGCAGCTAAAATTCTCATAGCTAGAAACTGGAAGAAAGTGAGTCCCCCATCTGGTCTTGAACTTGTGGCTAGAGTGAAGGATGTGAGGAGTCTTGAATGCCTGACCGCGGGCCTAAACAACTCACAGGAGGCCTTTGGGGCTATCTGGGCGCCCTGGGATATGTATTGTACATCACAGGGTCTCTGATCTCTAGTCCTCTTCTCCCCTCCCCTCCTTTCCTCTGCTTCTACCCTTGTCTTCTTAATCCCTTCATCCCTCCCCTCCCTTGTTTACTGTCTAATTTGAATGCATATTGCTTAAGGGAGAAGAGGCAGATAGCCTCTACCTACCTCATTGTTTTCTGCTTGTTTGATCTTTTTTTCTCTTTATACCTTGTTAATGAAAACATTTTTCAATAAAAATTACAGTTAAATAAAAAAAAAAATAAAGAAATGAAGGCGATTCCATGCGAGAAATTGCCAAGAAACTGAAGATTTCCTACAATGGTGTGTAATACTCCCTTCACAGGACAGCACAAACAGGCTCTAACCAGAGTAGAAAGAGAAGTGGGAGGCCCCGCTGCACAACTGAGCAACAAGACAAGTACATTAGAGTCTCTAGTTTGAGAAATCGACACCTCACAGGTCCTCAACTGGCAGCTTCATTAAATAGTACCCGCAAAACGCCAGTGTCAACTCTACAGTGAAGAGGCGACTCAGGGATGCTGGCCTTCAGGGCAGAGTGGCCAAAAAAAAGCCATATCTGAGACTGGTTAATAAAAGGAAAAGATTAATATGGGCAAAAGAACACAGACATTGGACAGAGAAGATTGGAAAAAAGTGTTATGGACAGACGGATCGAAGTTTGAGGTGTTTGGATCACACAGAAGAACATTTGTGAGACGCAGAACAACTGAAAAGGGGTCTGAGGTTGCTTTGGTGCTGGTAAAGTGGGAGATTTGTACAAGGTAAAAGGGATTTTGAATAAGGAAGGCTATCACTCCATTTTGCAACGCCATGCCATACCCTGTGGACAACGCTTGATTGGAGCCAATTTCATCCTACAACAGGACAATGACCCAAAGCACTCCTCGAAATTATGCAAGAACTATTTAGGGAAGAAGCAGGCAGCTGGTATTCTATCTGTAATGGAGTGGCCAGCGCAGTCACCACATCTCAACCCCATTGAGCTGTTGTAGGAGCATCTTGACCGTATGGTACGCAAAAAGTGCCCATCAAGCCAATCCAACTTGTGGCAGGGGCTTCTGGAAGCATGGCGGGAAATGTCTCCAGATTACCTCAGCAAATTAACAGCTAGAATGCCAAAGGTCTGCAATGCTGGAATTGCTGCAAATGGAGCATTCTTTGACGAAAGCAAAGTTTGAAGGAGAAAATTATTATTTCAAATAAAAATCATTATTTCTAACCTTGTCAATGTCTTGACTATATTTTCTATTCATTTTGCAACTCATTTGATAAATAAAAGTGTGAGTTTTCATGGAAAACACAAAATTGTCTGGGTGATCCCAAACTTTTGAACGGTAGTGTAAATAGATAGGTAGATAGATATATATTGATACAGACAGATGGATAAATAGGAAGATAGATAGATATATAGTTTTAGGCAGATAGATAGATAGATAGATAGATAGATAGATAGATAGATAGATAGATAGATAATACATAGATATATAGTTATAGACAGACAGATAGATAGATAGATAGATAGATAATACATAGATATATAGTTATAGACAGACAGATAGATAGATACATAGATAGATAATAGATAGATAGATAGATAGATACTTCTTCATTCTTTACAGACATGCACATAATTATACTGCGCCTAGAACTTTCCAGTCCTTCATATGTAAATCTACTTTGAAATGTTCTAGTCTCAGTCCGTGTGACAGGAGATTGGTGAAAATTATCCAAACTTATTACCAGCCAGGAGAAAAGAAATGCATTACTAGATTCACTTGCATGGCACGACAAGCAGCTTTACACTTGAAATCCCTGAGACAAGCTATTTCTATTTCATTTATTCATGAAACCAGCTGAAATTAGAAACCACCATGGACCTGTACGCTCAGTATGCGATTCAACGAAACAGTTCACAAAATCAAATACATTTACTTACTTGGAGAAGGTTATTTTACCAAAACAATAGTGGATGTTCTTTTCACCACAGGAGGCAAGATAAATTGAATTCCAGTATCTATAGTTATACTTTGTCTATATGCCATCTGTGTGATGCCACATGAGCGTATTGGTGTCACAAATGCTGAATGCGACATGCTGATCTCACTTACGCTGAAAAGACAAAACATTATGAGTTACTTGTCTTCTGCCTCCAAAATAAAAAATAGAAAAATGTTTTGCTCCATCCAGTATTGTATTAGATTTTCTGCAGAGCTCAAGTAATATTGCTATAAACATACAGGAATAACAAGAAGTTGAATCAGATTTTTACATTTTCTTATTTTATTTTATTGAATATTTTTATTTCATTTGTAACATACTCTGCTTATTATTATTTAAAAGGACAAGTATATTTTGCTAAAAATTGCTAAAATATTCAATGCAATCTATAACTTCTTATTAGCAGCCACTTAAGGCTAGGGAGAGCTTAATGATCCATCCACATGATGCACTGAGTGCAGGAAAGTACTGGCAATTCTGAAGCTTTCAGCATCATAAATCAATATGTTGCTGTATGTTCAGTACATAAGAGCTGTGGTAAGGAAATATGGTGGACACACAGACCATACTTATCGACCCGAATAGGACAATGTCAGAGGGACTTTTAGGGGGTTTTCACATGTAGGAATTTGACGCTGAATTTGGCAAATTCTTAAAGCAGATTTTTTTCTCCTTGTCAAAAACCAACAAGGATTTTGATACTGAATTTGAAGTGGAAGGCTAGGCTCACTCGGCACAAAATGAAGAGAAATTCCTCGATTGCCACGACAGAATGCAGATGCAGTGCATCCATATTCCGTTGCGGCTTTCCTCTTCTGATTAGGCCCAGATAAATGAGCCTAATCGGTAGGGACTCCCAAGCCGTAGAATCTCCTCCCAAATCCGTGGCAGGTTCCTCATAGATGAATTTGAAACTGAATTTGGAGAAGAGTGTCACTGTATTTTGCCTATTTTGCCAAATTCCTATCCGGTGTCCAATTTCACACCAGCGGAAAAGTTGTATTTTCCGCCTCCCATTTATTTCAATGAGAGTTCTCAGGCAGAATCCGCCTGAAGAACAAGTGGAACACTTATTTTTTCTGCTGAAAAATCAGCTAGCAGAAAAAAAAAATTTGCTACTGCCTCCCGTTATAATGAATGGGAGGCAGATATCAGTCAGACTTTGAGGCGGATTTCAGTGTCAAAATCCTACGTGTGAACACTCCCTAACTGTAGTTTTTCGCGAATATTTGTAAGGTTCACCTACAAGTTTCATTTCAGACCGAAATTGTTTGGTACCACACAGCTCCGCTCCCCATTGTTTAAGTGACTTCTTTGTCTGCAGTTAGGGACAGTTATCTCGAGCAGAGAGCGAAGCCCCAGCAGGAGAAGAAATACCCCTAAGGCTGAGGCACCACGTTGCGGAAACGCAGCTTATTTTGTTACAGATTTTGCTGCATTTTTTTGTGCCAAAGTCAAGAGTGGATTGAGCAGAAGGTAGACGTATAAGAACTTCCTATATATTTCCCATTCCTTTTGTAGCCATTTTTGGCTTTGGCTAAAAAAAACCGAAGCAAAATCTGCAACAACAAACAAATCTGCATTTCCGCAATGTGGGACCACAGCCTAAAGTGCTTTACAGCTATGTACATAAGAATAAAACACTGATTTTCATGAAAATGGAGCTGCAATGCAGAATAGGAAAGGCATCTTTAGAAAGTGTAGAAGCAGCTCTACAAGGTACTGGCATTAGTTTCATACCAATTTTCCTGCTGACAGATTCCCTTTAAATGAATCAGTCTTTTCTAAACCACATTCTTTGGACTTGGTCGTATAGCATGTTGTTACTGCCGCCTAAATTTTGTAGCTGCTCCTAGACCTGGCTAAGATTTGTCTATGTCGAATTTACATATGTTGTTAAAATTAAGTAGCCCATAATGAAAGCTATTGTAACACAGCAATTGCTTTTTGTTACTAAACTTCCATAACTAGATTGGTCATAGTGTTCACAATAGGACAACTTTTATACAAAGTTACACTTCACATTAATCGTTCTATTATTCAGTTTAGGTGGAGTATACAATTGGTTGCAGAGACGTCAAGAAAATCTGCAATTCTTTCACTCCAACCATCTACTGTGCTCAGATTCTGTAACACAATCAAATTGAGTTCCCAATGCCGGCTTCACACTGATACATTACATCCTCTATTAAGCGTGAACTATAAGGAGCCATATTTCAAAAAAGTTATGTTCATTACAACAAAAAACGACCCAGCCACACGTCTCTGAGAACACTGACAGATCAATACTACTGTTCTGCAAGTAGACAAAAAGAAATATTATATCCCGTGTGAATTCTGATTCTGGCACCCGCTGTATTTTAATAGTGTATGTGGGTGCATTAAAAATGTAATTGTATGACCTTAAACACACTAAAAATGTATGATAATATGTTATTGCATTAAAATTTATATATTCTTAACAAATAAAAACCTAAAATGAATCACAACAGACGCAATTGTGTTGGTAGTTACAGGGAAGAGAAATAGTTATAGTATGTGATCATTATAGAAGAAAACTCTACTTTCATCCCAACATTCCAAGATAGTTATTAAAGTAGATTCAGAATCTGCTATTGCTGATGCTGCCACCCAGGTCTAGTACCCGTATCATACGTCAATTTCCTGTTTCTGAAAAACACTGCAGAGCTAATACTAAAATGAACCTTCTAGGACCGTAGTTTGGCCTGGTTCACATCTGCGTTCAGGTTTCTGTTTCCCCGAACGGAAACCTATACGTATAAAAAAGCGGTTTACTTGGGAAACCCACGGACCCCATAGACTATAATGGGATCCGTGTGGTTTCCCGCACAAAACATGCTGAAACATGCTTGCAGCACTTTCCTCTCCGCTTGCTTCATGTGGAAACCGAGCGGAAACCACGCGGACCCCATTATAGTCTATGGGGTCCGTGTGGTTTCCCAGGTAAACCACTTTTTTATTTGTATAGGTTTCCGTTCGGGGGGTCCCCAAGCGGACTCCTCGAACGGAAACCTGAACGCAGATGTGAACCTGGCCTAAGACACCAACTGCTGCTGATAACACTGTGACCTGACTGTGAAAGAGGGGGGAACTATGGCCAATATGTGAGAGGCATGGCTGTAGGAAGCAGATAATGTGAGAGGCAGAGGAAGCGGCATTTTGACAGAAGAGGTAATGAAGTAGAACAAAGGGGACTCACAGGGTAACTCTCAATAGTAGCTGTGGGCAGTAGAGAGACCTCCTGTTTGCACAGAAACCCATGCTAGAAGTATAGGTTAAACTGTGATCAAGTGACTTATTGAACAAGGTAAAAAGCAAGATAAGGAAAGAAACTTCTAGTAGACTACCGCTGAGGACATGGTCTTTCAGATAATATATTGAGTCAAAGGACTTGAAAGTAGTACAAAGCAAATAAAGGGCGCCGCGAGGAGGCCCAAAGGAGGTAACAGAAGGTGAGTATGCATGTTTTTTTATTTTTGTCACCTCCCCGGACCTCCATCTATTATACTCTGGGGTCTGAAGAACGATGAATCTCCATTTGCTCGGTTTCGTAATAAAACAAACAATTTAGAATATTTGGGTTGAACATGGCTTGGTACGAGTCAGTTCGCCGGTAGTTAGGTAGCACCCCTATTCTGAGCTGATTTAAAAAATAATTTTGACTCATCTGAAAAAAAAAACTCTTCAACTTGTTAAAACAGCACAAACTGTAAGACAGCCATTCTGTCCACCTAAAATCCTATACATTTCTTATTTTATACAATTTCAATTAAATGGGTTTTACAGGAATAGAATAACATAGCTGCTTCCACAAAGAGTACCACGCCTGTCCAGCTGAATAGATCCCCATGAAAATGTGTGCCTCCATTGCTAATATATTTATTAATGTCAGAATATACAAATGAGCTGTCTGGAGCACCGAGGGCAACTCCTTTTCTCCAAACTGCTATGCCCCACATTGCTGTAATATGCCAGTGAGAACACTTAGCTCCCAGGCCCTGTAATTCAATTAAAGGAGAGGGGAAGGAGGGGATTCTTGGGCAGTGTGGGGCATTGCAGTTTGGAGCAACAGAGCCTCTTCTTTTCAGCTGTCAAGTGATGAACAAGCCTACCTACACTCACTTTTTTGTTTAGACCACTTGTTAAAAAACATAAATTCATCAAAACATTGTGTAGCACGCTGTTTGGTTGTCACAAAAGCTTTATGCCATATGATGTAGGGCAGCATGGTGGCCTTGCTGCACTGGGGTCCTGGGTTCAGATGTTGTAAAGGGCAACATCTGCATGGAGTTTGTATATGCTCCCTGTATTTGTGTGGTTTTCCTCTGGGTACTATGGTTTCCTACCACAAGCGAAAAATATACTTCCTGTAGAACAACTGACCCTTATGGGAGTTGGGGATGAGCGCCTAAACGGGAGATACTAATTCCCCTACTCCACAAAGCTACCATGTGTGAGAAAAGTGCATTATAAATGTTTGCCATTGATGTCTTCTTCTGATGTTCTCTACATACATGTTATGGCACCGCTTCTAATTAAAGCCCTACTGCGAGGATATGTTTTGGGCAGCACGGTGGGTCAGTGGTTCACACTGCAGCGCTGGAGTCTTGGGTTCAAATCCTGCCAAGGACAACATCTACAAGGAGTTTGTATGTTCTCCTCGTGTTTGCGTGGGTTTCCTCCGGGTACTCCGGTTTCCTCCCACACTCCAAAGACATACGGATAGGGAATGTAGATTGTGAGCCCTATATGGGACAGTGACTGCCAATGTCTGTAAAGCACTGCGGAATATGATGGCACTATATAAGTAAGCATAATAAATAATATAATATGTTTTATGCTTTAGCCCTGTAGCACAACGCATACTAATATGCAGTGAATGTGCAGGCACTCACCCACTGCCCTCCTTCACTTTATTCAGCTACAGAAGAGTTCCCCTGTTGGTCATGTGATTGTCAGACAGCCCTCCGATTCACACACCAGCTGGAAGTCACTTTTTCTATGTAAGTCTATGAGAGCCTGGATGTTACAAGCTCATAGACTTAAAAATAAAATAAAACCAGGACCTTCCGGCTGGTGTGTGAATTGGCAGGCGAGTGCAAGTGCCCCCGGTGAGTGCCTGTGCCATTCATTATATATCAGTATGCCCTGTACTACAGGGTTAAAGCATAAAATATATCCTTGTAGTGAGGCTTAAAAGGGGTTGTCCAGGATATTTTTTTATGGTGTAGCCTTTCGATAGGCCATATAAAAAAAATCCTAAACAACCCCTTTATGTTTTCAGTAAAGATGTGACCAGTTTTTTATCCCACTTATGTGACTATAGTTAATCTGAAGGTTTTACAGTAAGGGATCACAGCCCGGGAAAATCTTTTGGTCAATATCTTACACGTGTAGTCCATAGGAAGGATGTGCCTCCTATCAGAAGCAGTGGTCAATGGACGTGCCTCCGGTTGTCTGTCATGAGGAACTGTGAATGTAAAACATGTTCAGCGATTGAAGACGCCCGACCTCTCATCGTTCATAGTAGATACTCCATGTACTCTTCAAACACCATTGATTCCTCGTGACATCTGAACACCCTATAATCTGAAGAAACTTTGGACATCATAACAACACCTAATGTAAGTATCATTTAGCTCAACAATATATAGTACTGTACTGCGTTATTATTAACCCTAGAACAATATCTTAGGGAATCAATAAGTAAGAATTTGGATAATTTAGTCTCTTAGGTAACATCTATTCATGGAATGGCACTTTCTAAGGATCTCGCTTGACTTGATCTTCAAGCCCTACTGGAATATTGCCCATGTTAACAGAAGGTCAACTAACATGATTTCAAGCCTTTCAGATTAAGCTGCATGCCTATAGGAATCGAAGGTCTTGTTCCCGCCTGGCGTACATATTTTTTGCATTGATGGAGTAGAAAGCACACACATTTATATTTTGCATATAAGTAAACAGTATTTTTGGGAGGCTTGTTTTGTTAGGGCTTGCTCTGTCTTTGGAAGTTTTGCTGTGGCTTGTCCATATCAAAATAAATGCAGAAAACGCTATAACCATTATGTTTTTTTTTTTTTTTTAAAGATGTAAGTCTAGGAACATTTGAGCTGCACCACAATGTAAGGTGTAAATATGGCCTTAGACCAAAGCTGTAACTTGAAATTTTTGTAGCCCCAATGCAAAATCAGATTCATGTACCCAATAGTAATTTATTATCCGCAATTATGGGCTCACAATTGTGGATAATAAACTGGCCCATTGTTATCTATGAGCCCATGCACACAGCCAGAGTTACCTCTGCCAGCCCCTTAGTCTTCACAGCACTATTGTTGGGTTCCGGGGGGTTGCACAGCAGCTGGAGGACTGATCATAGCCTCTAGTTCTGTCATGTATGGAAGCCTATTAGGCCCATTCAGAGACTGGGTCTAATAGACTGATTGTCAGTGTAAGGTTGGAAGAAATAAAAAGAAAAAACAGCGCAGAGCGCTAATAGTGTAAAACCAAAGGATGATAGATATCAGAACACTGATACAAATTGCTCACCTTGGTGTGTTGTGATCAGCTCACAACAACTTAGTAGGCATGTAGAATCAGATTATCTTCATTGGGACCTTGTGAAGCAGCTGCTAGCCTCAGAACCGTGGTATGAAGCACGTGTGGAAGAATCCAGATGCAGGTAGAAAAGAGGAGGCAGATGAGCGCTGGTCCAGAATAAATGTAGTCTTTAATCCAATTGAATAAAACACACGACGCGTTACGGGACACACTTGAAAAAGGGCTTCTGGACCAGCGCTCATCTGCCTCCTCTTTTCTACCTGCATCTGAGTGTAAGGTTGTGGGCACCTGCAATACGGATGGGATTCTGGCCACACATTGCAGAAAAAAATCTGCAGCAGAAATGCTGCCAGGGTCGGACTGGCCCACCGGGGAACCGGTGAATCCACCGGTGGGCCCCGAGCCCCGACTATTAGTCCGATCGGGCCCCTGACCAGTGGCATTACGATCGCGGTCGCTGGGGGTGCGACCACGACCGGACCCGGCAGGTTACGGGGCCCGCGGCCAGCTGGAGATGGCCGGGGCCCCGGACCACTATGATAGCGGTCGGGGAAAGCCTGGTTCCCCGACCGCTATACATACTGTTATTGGAAAGGGGCCCTGTCATATTGCAGGCCCCTTTGCAATAGATGGCAGAGCAGGACACCCAGGGGAGGTGACTGAAAATAATAACACATATTCTCACCTCTCCAAGGCACAGCGTCCTCTCCGGCGCTCCTCCGTCATGTGACTGAGGCCTCTGATTAGGCCCCTGCGGTCACATGGGGCGCGACCGCGTAATGACGTCAGTGCGCCCCCACGTGACCGCTGAGGCCCAATCACAGGCCTCAGCAGTGTCGTCGGAAAAGGGCCTGAAGACGCTGAAGACGACAGGATGGAGCGAGGATGCCAAGGAAAGGTAAGACAAGGTGAGTATGAATGTTTGTTATTTTTAATCACTTCCCCTGGGCCTCCGATTATTATACTCTGGGGTCTGAGGAGACCCCAGAGTATAATAATAGCACTGAAGCGGA
Source organism: Leptodactylus fallax (assembly GCA_947044405.1). NCBI lineage: Eukaryota > Metazoa > Chordata > Amphibia > Anura > Leptodactylidae > Leptodactylus > Leptodactylus fallax. The sequence goes on along the minus strand of CAMRHE010000374.1, from coordinate 535,290 downwards.
GCGAAGGGGGCTATTGGGCGCATATAATACTGGGTGGGGGCCACTGTGGAGCTTATAATACTGGATGGGGGCCCCTGTAGAGAGCATATAATACTGGGTGGGGGCCACTGTGGAGCTTATAATACTGGGTGGGGGCCACTGTGGAGCTTATAATACTGGGTGGGGGCCACTGTGGAGCTTATAATACTGGGTGGGGGCCACTGTGGAGCTTATAATACTGGGTGGGGGCCACTGTGGGGAGTATATAATACTGGGTGGGGGCCACTGTGGGGAGTATATAATACTGGGTGGGGGCCACTGTGGAGCTTATACTCCATACAGTGGCTCCTTCATTTTTTTTTAATTACGCCGGGGCAGGTGAAAAAAACAAAACAAAAAAACCCCCCACAAACTTTCTCTCCTGTCCCCAGTGTCTCCCAGTGCGGTTCGGTCCTGCAGTTCTGTTGTTTTCTTCCAGCGCAAGTTCCCTCTGCACGTGACTACCTGTGACGTCACGTGACCCCTGAGGCCAATCAGTGGTCTAAGGGAAGGGACCTGGGATGTCACAGCCAGTGAGGAATTCCGACAGCGGAGCTGCAGGACCGGACCATGCTGGGAGGACACCGGAGCACCGGAGACAGGTGAGTATGTTTAGTATGGGTTTTTTTTTTTGGGGGGGGGGGGTAGGGGGGATTCACCTCCCCCAGACTAATTATAAAAAAGAAAAAAATTATACTGGACAATCTCTTTAAAGTGTGGTGCATTAGGGGTGTATATTAAAGGGGTTGTCCAGGCATAATTTTTTATGGTTTATCCTCAGGATAGGCCACAGATACCTGATCTGTACGGGGCTGACCCCGGACCGATCAGCTGTATGGAGCCACTTCTGATGCCCGTACTGTACACAATACAGGGCCAGAAGCAGAAAGCTCTGCCCACTGTGTATTAGCCGGGCACCTTCACTGTATTTCAGCACTTATTGAAGTCAGTAGGAGCAGAGCTGCAGTGAAGGCGCCGGGCTGCTATACAGCGGATGGAGCTTTCTGCTTCCGGCCCTGTGTTGTGTACAGAACGGGTGCCGGAAGTGGCTCCGAACAGCTGATGGGGCCATGTGTCAGCCCTCTACCGATCAGGTATTTATGGCCTATCCTGAGCATAGGCCATAAAAAAGATTAACCCTGGACAACCTCTTTAATATGCCCCACACAGTTTAATGTCCCTCCCCCCACAGGATGTTAGCCCCCATCACTGCTCCCACACAATATAATGACCCCATCACTATTCCCCATACAGTATGGGAGACCAGTGAAGAGGCCACTATGTGGGGGGACCAGTGAAGTGACCATAGAAAAATTTGGCCCAGACAACCCCTTAAAAGAGGTTGTCCATAAACTGGAGTGACCACTGTGTTGGCCGCCAGGGAGGTGTAAAAATAAGAACATTTTTAAAAAAGCATACTCACCTGTCCCCAGCACCCCGTGTTCCCCTGCCTGTGTCTGTTCGGTCTCATGGCGGCGCCTCATTTCTGGAAATCCTGTACCTAATTGGTCTTAGCGATCACATGAGGTGCAGGACTCCCAGCAAGGAGTTGCCGGCATGAGACTGAATGGACACGGGCAGCAGACAACGGAGCGCTGGGGACAGGTGAGTATGCTTTTTAATTTACTTATTTTTTACTTTACACCTCCCGCCAGCTACATGGGTTGCTCCAATTCCTTCGACAACCTCTTTAAAGGATTTATCCATCTTCCTAATATTGATGGCCTGTCCTTAGGATAGGCCATCAATATTACATCTACGGTGATACAACAGCCAGGACCTCTGCAGATCAGCTTTTCCAGGACAATGCGGCTACAGGTAAAAGTAACAATTCTAGGGGCCACACTGTTCACTTGCCATACAAGGTGTAGCAGTAGGTTTAGGTAGTGCAGTGGTGCACATGGTATAGTGGGTGAGCAGCATGGCTCCCGGCATGTTATTAAATTAGCCGCCCTGTCTCGGTACCGCTGATCTGCAGGGGTTCTGATGGTGGGCCCCTAGAAACAATTCCACTGGTGGGCCCTAGACATCCAAGTCCGACACTGAATGCTGCGTTTTCAAAACTGCTTGGGTTTTTGAAAATCGCAGCATGTCAATTATACCTACGGAAATGCTGGCATTTTCCATATAGGTATGATAGGGGCAGAAAGTTTCAGTGAAAAATGTTTCTTTTCTTGAACATACTTGCTCCAAAGCAATGTTCTTGTCACTCTCGACCTAAAGGATGCGTACTTACAAGTTCCAGTTATCCTCCTCACAGAAGGTGTCTGAGAATTGCTGTTTCAATTGCCGCCCACAGGTGACATTTCCAGTTTGCGGCCCTGCCCTTCGGCATTTCCTCGGCTTCCCACACCTTTACCCAGGTGATGGCTCCAGTAACAACCACACTCAGACTTCAAGGTCTGTTCATAGTGCCATATTTGGACGACTGCTACTAAAAGCCTAGTCAGAAACCATCCTGCTTCGGCACCTGCAGACAACTGTGTCTTTTTTCCAGCATCCAGGCTAATAACCGGGAGTAGTCAGAGGTGATTCCCTCCACACGGAAGAAGGTTCAGTCTGACTCTGTCTGCCTAGAAATTTCTTTAACTCTGATAAGGAGAGAAAAGATAATCAGAGCACTTCTGATATGGTGGCTCAGTGGTTAGCACTGCAGCCTTGGGTTCATATCCTGCCAAGGACAGCATCTGCAAGGAGACTGTATTTTCTCCCCATGTTTGTGTGGGTTTCCTCCGGGGTCTCCGGATTCCTCCCACACTCCTAAGACATACTGATAGGGAATGTAGATTGTAAGTCCTATATGGGACAGTGCCCTATATCTGTCAATGTCCGTGAAGGCGCTGCGGAATATGATGTCGCTATACAGGTTACCATAATAAATAACAATATCTTCTCAAGACGCTTCGGATGTTCATCAGAACAATTATGAGAGTCCTGGCCTGAAGGTTGCACAGTCCCTAGTGGACTGTCAGAAGTCGTCCTGGAGACCTTTTTTCTGCGCAAGAGCAGAATCCACCAATAAAAGATACCTAAGGATAGGTATTGTCTTCAAGGAGTGGTTCTCCAGACAGGAAGTGAATAATTTGAATCCTTCTACGAGAATGATTCAGAATTTTCTTCAGTACCGCTTGGATAAGGGCCTTTGCCCTGCCACACTGAAGGTACAGGTTTCAGCCCTATCCACCTGCTTAAGCAAAAGATTGTCTAAGAACCCCTTAATTCCCAGAATTTCTTAAGGGTGCTATGAGGCATAGGTAAGTGGTTGCAGCTCCCGTTCCACTCTGGGATCTATTAACAGTTCTTTCTGGCCTTTGCGGCCCGACATTGGAACCATTTGAGAAGTTGGATCTTAAGTTTCTGTCTTGCAAACCACCTTTTTACTAGCTATTACCTCAGCTAAAAGAATACGAGAGTTTCAGGCTTTTTTTCTGAAGAGCCATATTTTTTTCATTAGGGTCCAGCTCAGATGTCTTCCTAGGTTTAACCCTAAGGTGCCCTCTCGGGCTAATATTAACGAGGTGGTCTCCTTACCAGTTTTCTTTCCCAGCTCCTTCCTCCAAGGAAGGGGGAGAACTCCATTCTCTGGATATAGTATGGTGTCTCCAAAATTTATCTTCTGTGTACATAGTCAGTCAGAAGATTGGAAAATCCTCTTAATTTAAATTTCTTTTGCTCGGGTTAACGCTCGAGTTTATCAAAGGGCTGTGTCAGCCTCCTGGGCTGAGAGTCGGTCTTGCTTTTTGAGCAGTTGTGCAGCCGTTTTTGGTCACCACCAACTAACCTTTGTTAAACACTATCAGTTAGTTGTCCGTAGTTCAGAGGCTACTGCCTTTGGGCATTCATACAGTACTGTAGTGAGTGAGAACCCTCCCTAGGGGATCTACTTGCTACGTCCCCATATTGTGCTGCTGTTGGATGTAAGGGGAATCATTGATTATGTAGATGATCTGTTTTCCCTTAGTCCGAACAGCAGCACAAGCTTTTTCCCCCTTTAGGAAGGATTGTTGTTTTTTTCTTTTATTCTTTATAACTAACACAGTGAGGGGAGGTCTCCTTGGCCTCTTATAGGGGAGTATCATTTAATTATGTAAATTAAAAATTCCGCCTGTCCTACCAGCACACAGGGGCAGAGATACCCCATATTGTGCTGCTGTTCGGACTAAGGGAAAACAGATTATCTACATAATCAACAATTTTTATTATATTTTTCCCCTTCCTCAAAAAATAATAAAATAATAATACAATATGTGTACTCCATTTAAAAAAAAATGCCAAAATCAAGCCATCATATGGCTACATCAATGGAAAAATAAAATCAGATACAGAGATGGAAAAAGCAAACAAGTATGCTTCATCCTGAAGGCCAAAATAGGCTATGTCATTAAGGGGTTAAGATATTAAAGCTGAGATCTGATTGATTTTTATGGACAACAAGAAGTTTTAAAGCTTTGATAAATGTGTCTTGCGTCTCCACTTCAAGTTCATCAGTTTTCCCAGAAATAGTTTTGCTCTCACTCACACCTAGGGGAAAATAACCAAAATATTGAGCAATACAGTAGATATTTTTATTATAGTCACAATGCATTGATCAATACACATATAAAAACATCTATGTGTTCAATACTGCCAAAGGGATGATAAACAATACGGAATCAGAAAACCCTTTTACTCGAAACCTAACTGCAAAATCTTTAAGATTTTACATTGTATACTTGGAATACAAGTGGAGGTAATCATAGCTTAGAACAGTGATGCCATGCCAAAAACATTTTGGATGATACACATTAGCAGTTACTTATTGTGTTATTGCAATAAGCAGCTGCCGATAATTTTTACTCACCTGTCCATGCTCCTGTCCTGGTTGCCCTCCGTTACCTCCTTTAGGTGGTGCTACACTTACGTCACGACGCTTCAGCGTTCTTCAACATCGGCTACAGCACACCCTGGAGGCGGCAGTGAAAGGTGGCCAGGACAGGAGAGTGGACAGGTGAGTAAAAATTATCGTCCGCTAATACACAAATGTTAGAAAAGGAAATGTTAATTATAGTGTTTTAACTTATTAGAAAGAGATGGAAGGTATATGCTTCTCAAGATTTACCAAGATATTCCGATTATAGAAGAGGTTATTCAGAGGGTTGTTCAGTTTTGCTGCTTGTCCTGTAGAAGAAAGATGCTTATTGGTGTAATTCAAGATTGTACAAAATATTTTATAAATTTTTTTCCAATTAGGATCTTCCAATTATATGTGAAAAAGATGACAGCACATATTACCTGATGTATACAGGGTAATGTGCTGCCAAAAATGCAACATGTATGGGGATGAACAATTTATTCGTATAGTAGCGATGATCTGCTGCATGGAAATGCAATAATGGAAATGTCAAAATCAGGAACAGCTCCCCGGATTATTGCTTGCTGGGTCGGCACATGTAAAAGGGCTTGCTAAAAGGTAGGATTCAGAGAAAAAAGCAACATGTGAATCTACAGCAGCAGCACAAATGACTGCAATGGGTGAAAGAGCGCACACTGAATGGACAGAAGATCAATGGATGCAAGTTATTAGGAGCAATGAAAGGAAGATATCATTATTTGTCTGTAATGGGGAAAATATGAAAGACATAGAGTAGGATTTATCTCCCTGTCACACATCAACAGGATGTAAACAGTGGTTTACAGCAAAGAGCGTCTACTTCTTGACCTGGCCATGAAATAGCCCTGATCTCAACCCAATAAAAAATTTACAGCACTGTTTCAAAAACCTCGTATGAACAAGCACAGATGTAACCTGAAGCTCCTGGGTCCCAATGCAAAATATGTAATGGGGCCCCCAATGTGCTATCTAAAATGGTGTCATCTCATGTCATAGGGAAGCCTTTGTGCCCACTGAGGATCCAGGATCTGGTAGAGAATGCACCCCCTATAGCTACAGCCCTGCGAACAAGGTGTCCATGAAATAAAAGCCAATTATTGTACAGTAGTGTAGACTGTAGTGTAGGGTGATCATGGCTGAAGGATGACAGTTTGCACTTTCAATTCTGTTCCCTTGAGAAATAAACATTTGCATTTAGAAAAAAAAAAAACATCATCTATTTTCTATAAGCATGTAAAGTTGCAAAACATGAAAATATCCAAAAGTGTTACAATATTGGCCACCAAAGTCTTTAGTTGCAGGTGAAATAAATGGACAGAGAAGGCTTCTGAAGCTGGAGCTCTGGTGATATTCATGAGACAGACACATTTCTATAAAAAAAATAAAGATAAAAATAAACACTCAACAAAAAAGAATTATATAAATAAAGTAATAATAATAATTATACCGCAATCATCTCTCTCTCTCTCTCTCTCTCTCTCTATATATACACATATATAATATATTATATATAATTAGTATTAGAGCCACAAGTTCTAACAATAAATATCAAATATTTTTAAAGAGTTGCAATGACATTGTTAATACTACTTGGATTCTTTTGTGCTTTTCACAGATCCAAATACATTGGCAATTTTAACCAGTAATTTACTCGTAGCACAGATGTGTAGGCAAACAGACTAGTGACCCACCAAGGCTTTTCCTGACCCTTTAGGTGACAAGAAATTTCCTGCAAATCTTCTGAAAAGCTGACAGCGCTGATATTTATCATGACACATGTCAAAACCTTATTATGATAATAAATTATTACTTGGATGTATTGCTAAAAGAAGCCATAATCTTTATCTGTCATGGTTTCTGTGCTGTCATTCTCCAGGTATGCAATGTAAGGAAGACATCTACACAATGCTGTACACCAATGTATTAAAAATTTTGTACAAATATATATCATGATGAGTTGAATTAAAGAAAATACAGATTTTCACTGTGACCTGACTGCTCTCCTGATACAGATGTAGCAGAGTTTCCCACAATTACATGAAACTTGGTGCGTGTGTTGGATTTATTGGCCTGAACAGTATGGCGGAAGAGGGACTCCTAGCAGTATAGTTATGTATGATGCTAGGAGTCCCTGCCTCCCAGTGACATACTCTCCTATAGTGATTATACTACATGACAGTATGCAGCATGTCAGTTTTTTTGATGGCCTTTGTGTGAATAAGGCCTTAACCTGAACTTCTGAAATTGGTTAAACTGCTGCAGCGTGATATCTTATCACTGAAGACAAAAAAAAACTATGAAAAGTATTTGGAAAAACATTTTCATCTGCATTTGCTGTCTTTGTGATAAGATATCACGCTGCAGTTTAACCAGTTGCAGAAGTTCAGGTTAACTCTGCTTGGATGTTTGGAGCATCTTTTCTTAGCACTCTGTTGTTCTTTTGCAACAGGGGCGAGCACTGTAGTTTATTCCTTACCACGCACAGCATCATACATTGCATAGCGTCTGTGGCAAATATTGCAATTCAGTCCCATTTTATTGGTAGACATGATGTCACCATCACAAAGTAGAGGATTCAGTGCTCACCTGAGCTCAGAGGCCCATTTAATGAGATGATCAGTGGGAATGGAACAGGAAGTAGATATCTCCGTTTCTCTGTAGTGGCCAAACTGAGTTACTGCACCTTAGCTCCTATTCAAGTGAATGGGATCTGATCTGCAGTAACACCATGTCTGCTTCCCTTTCCGTTCTCTGTGTTTCTGCTGCTGAGAACAGGTGATAAATAGGGGTGTCTGGTGTCATCTACATTTTTGGTCCAGAAAAAACCCTTTAATTATGGAATTCATGAATGGGATTTACTGTATTATTTCCTATTATATGGTCAACTGAACTGTGTTACTGTACACTGGAATTTTCCATTTCACATTACAATAGATATTCCTGACTTCACATATTTCACAGGATAATATATTGGAGAATAATGCGTTTCATTTGGGTGAAAACTGCACATTTTAGTGCTTCTATTTAGTACAAGCCTGCAGAGTTTCTACGTTTGCTTTACGCCACAGGAGAGGTGGTACAGTTATCACTAGCTTTTTCGTCTCTTTTAGAGGCCATAAATATCACCGGAGCTCATTTACACATATTAAACAACATTGTATAATAGTAACCTGTAGCAAGGACTTTCCTAATGTCACATTACTGCCATAAGATATATCATAAAATGGAGGGAAACTGAGATAAAATGCATTTAATCCATTTAAAGGGGTATTCCCATCACAGCTGAGATTAGAATACCTGTCTGTATGAGGCAGAGGTGGCTGAGACTACACAAATGTCTGAATGGGCCTTTCTACACCATCTCCATAATTCCAATAAAAGTGAATAAGACATAAAAAGTGCAGTATAGAGGAACACGTACACAGTATCTGAGCATATGTGTGTATGGGGGAGGTTAGGATGAGAGAACTAGCTTTCCTAATGAGTATAAACATGCATGATTGGCTGAGTGTACATGTCTCTTTAAAATAGGAAGGGGATTAAGCTAATGACAAAGGATTAGACATGTTGAAATCCAACATATCCATTTATTTTTACCCCCCTTCCTTTCTGGGGGTTATCAGACTATCTTGCTGCCGCCAATGAAATAAGTGATCTCATACAACTTTAATGGGGTATCCCAATTTTATAAATAGATGGATATGCCATTACTTTAAAGGTGTTTTCTGGGCAAAAAAACTTTTTTTTTTTTTTTTTTAAAAAGGTCTGTTACTGCTATTAATAGGTTAATAAGTGCACCCAAATACCTTTAGCAGTGTTTTGAGTGATTTCTGGGTTTCTCTGGGAGCTGCTGGCATCCTCTGCATTTGTTTACATGGATAGGTTCCTGCTCTATTATCCTACAACTACCATGATGCATTGCTCTTCACTCAGATCCCTCTCTCACTTCCTCCTCCTTCCTGTTTCCCTAGGTAGCCCGCGGACTACTAGCCCTACCTAACTAACTTAGCTCAACATCACCACCCCATGATACTTACCTGTCTTCCTGTCCTGGAGAACTCTTTCTTCTGTGCCGCCGGCTCCTTCTTCTGTTGACTTGCGCACCTGAGAGTGCCAGCTCTATTGCGCATGCATGGGATGCAGGATCCTTCTGCTCTTCACGTCTACCGGCGATTGCACAATAGAGCCGAAGTCACTCCGGCTCTATTGCACAGGCACAGGCAGAAAAAAAGGAAGTGACACTTCATGCCCAGAAGAATGAAGACATGAAGACAGGTAAGTATAATGGGGTGGGGGGTAGTATTAGTGACATTCTGTTTCTGGAAACGGGGAAATGGAATGTCAGCGGAAAATCAGACCGCCCACCTGATCTGGGCAAATATAATTTTTTTATAAATTAAGTAAATTAGATGTTATGTGGGGGGAGGGTGTTTAGTTTAGGGTTACATTATCATTTTATCCTGGACAACTCCTTTAAGATCAGTATGGTTCTGGTATCTAGGACCTAGGATCCTTAGAATGAAAAAGCTGCAGCTCTGGTTTATCCCGGTCAAAGGTTTTCCTGTACAGCCACAATCTCGGCCACTTAATGTTACAGGGAACTGCAGCCAGCCCCATTCAGATTCCCTGCACCAAGGGTGGTCAGGGCACTGCTGTACAGTGACATTCAGTGAAGGAGACATTGTGCTAAAACAGTAGGGTTGTTTGTAGTGCATAATCACAGATACATAGGTGAGCTTAAAGGGGTTTTCCCATGAACATAACCATATTTAAATTTTGTAGAAGATTAAAAGTTAAACATTTTCACAAATATAAATAATTACTAATTTTGCATTGTTTTAATGATTTTCTCTAACAATCTTTTGTGTTTTGACAGTCTTTTGTTTAGATCAGTTGCCAATGGATACGACCATTAATGCAGGAGCTTTCTATGGTTTGGGACAATCTGACCAACATAATGGTCCATCATGGCTGGGTTTCTAACATAGAATGTTCCTCCATTCATGGTCATATTCACTGCCAAGTGATCAAGATAAAAGATATCACCATTAACATGCTTAGAGAAAATCTTTAAAACTCTGAAAAATTTCTATTTGTAAAATGTTTAATTTTTAATTGTCTAGAATGTAAATGTAAATATGGTTCTGTTCATTGCTTCTAAACTGCTGGAAGGAGTGTGTTTGTTCTCCTCCATAGAATAGCGCTTGGCTTTGCTGTTCTTGCTTATTTAACTTGATAATATCATCAAGCGACTATCAATCTTGGGTTAAGGGGGCGAGAGGGGTGAACTAAAATAAAAAAAACAAGCAATGCTCATCTACCTCCTAGTCCCCCATTGCGGCATTGGTTCTTTGCTATGGGGCTGGCTGGACCAAAAGTGAAGCAATTCAGGTGACTGCTGCAGCCGACCACTGACCTTAGTAGTCATATGTTGGGCAACGGTGACATCGCTGCTAATATGCTAATATGTCATCAGTAACGTGTGAACACTGAGGCCAGTGACTGGTTACAGTGGACACTTGAGCTACTTTACTTCTGAACCAGCCAGTGCCAGCATGGAATGAAATGGATGACCCGGTGCTGAAATAGAGTACTGGGGTAAGAGAGTATCACCTGGAAAACCCCTTTAAGGCTAAGGGCTCACGTTGCAGAATGCAGCTAAAAATCACATTTTTCTCTGCAGCATATTTCAGTGCGTTTTTGCTGCATTTTTCTCTGTGGATTTTCTTCCCTTATTTAATTTATAGGGAAAACACAAGCATTTCTGCAAGTAAAATTGATATGTTGCATTTCTTAAAAACACATATGTTTTTGAAAATGCAGTTTTTCTGCAGCGTTTTTTTTCCGACAATGTGTGGATGGGATTAGCCAGAGTCTCATTTACTTTGCTGGTACTATAAAATGCCGCTTTTTTTTCCCCCCCCCCCACAAAGGGGGCCCCCAGCCTAAGAGTTGTAGATACAAAAGATGGTAAGAGATTTGCCATCAGAATTTGCTGTACTATTCATTTTTAATGCATTGAATTAATAAAATTCATTGCAAAGTTGTACATACCGTCAAATATATGTAGAGATTTAAGGGATATCTTCTATTTAGAGACTCTGTTAATAGAACGCAACACAGGAGGTTACTGAATCCATTAAGGGACAGAAGCCTAGGGAAAACAAGTCGTACTTGGCTTGAAAACTGTCTAGAGGATAGAATGTAGAGATTTGTTATTAATGGACTACCTCCGGCTTCTGTCCTCAGTCCACTGCTTTTTAATTTGCTTACTAACAGCACTGTAAGCTGCACATTTATGTCTGCTGATGGCACAGATTCTAAGCAGATACTTTATAAATGGGGACTGGGAGAATAAGTGACATGTAAACTTTAACAAGATGGCAAACCGCGCAACTCACACTGGAAGGGACCAAATTAATTGATTTCTGGAGGGGAATTGAGTTAGCAGGAAATTAATGGTAAAAAGACGCTAGCGCCGAAAAACGGGTTTACACTTGATCTATTGTCTGGTACCTTGAATTGATGAATGTAAAAGAATTATAATGCAAAATAATATCCCGGACAATCAGAGCTGTCAGTTTTGCTGCATAGACAGAACGAACATGAGAGTAGGTAGAAGTTTTACTGCTCAGGACATCTAAATTCTGTATTGTAAAGTGTTCTTACTTTCCTAGAGCTTACAAATAAGAAAGGGGTTAAATTGGTATGATTCAACAATGTGTACTGCTATGTCTGAACTGAAAACTCCTCTAAGAAATTTCGATCTTTTATATTTAGTACTGTATAAGCTTCATCACAAAGGTGTCTACTCTCCTGGAATGCCTGGGTGACTTCTGGCAAAATGTGAGACCTTCCTGAAGAATAGCTTGTCATATAATGGTAGCACTCAGCCTGGGAGGTTGTCAGTGAGAGGCTGGAATCGCCATATGAGGTTTAGGGGCGGATGATGTCTGGAATAAGTAGGTATGTGGTAACCTACTGATAATGTGTGTAAAGGGCTGCAGCACTATATAAGTAAGGGAAATAACTACATACTGTAGATTTTGTCTCCTGGTTCGGATGTAGTACTCATGCACATGTAATTATGCATTTTCAGGGCATGTCCTGGAAATTAAGTGGCAAAATTGGACACCCACTATTTTAATCTAAAAACATTTCTCAAGTATAGTTTAGAACTTGAAAAATTAAGGGATCCAGGTAGGAAGTCGTGTGAAGGCATTAGAAGTGTTCATTTGGTTCTGCCAGAGGTAGACTATTTTTCTCATAAATTCATTCAAAATCAGTGAAAAAATAATGATAGCATCACTTCCAGGGTGGCACTATATGGCAAGACAGAGAGTGCCTACAGTGTGCATGGAGCTTAGAGATGCTTTCTGGACCCTGGACCACTTTAGATACTAATGATCGAACCTTGGGATAGGCCAGGGGTGTCCAAATTTTTTTCCAAGTAGGGCCAGATTTGGTAAGGTAAAAAGGTGTGGGGGGCCAACCCTTCAGCCTGACATTCTTTTAGGCTGGGGCCCCATGTTTTGTATATCTTGTGTACCGTATGTAAATCCTCAAATGTAAAGCACCATGGAATTAATGGTGCTATATAAATAAACAATAATAATGTAGTGTAAATGCGGCGGCAAAAAACACGTTTCACAGTACCTGCAAAGTAGATGGGATTCTGGCTAATCCCATCCACCCATTGCAGAAAAATATCCGCAGTAAACATGCTGAGTTTTTCGTATAGGTGTAATTGAAGCCGAAAGTCCGCAGAGGAAAACTCTGCAGACTTTCTGTGAAAAGCGCTATGGTTTCCGCCACAGTTTTTTCTGCATCACTTTTTAGCTGCGGCTCACTATGTGGGGCCTTAGCCTTAACTATTAAAGAGAACCTTTACATATCCTCACAGATGTGTGGTATTACATTAAATTCAGCACACTGCTGGCTTTCTAGCAGAATATAATACCATACATCTATGAGGACATGAAAGGTCCTCTTTAACATTAAATGCAAATGAACTATTTTATGAATTTTGTATTGCTAATGGCATACTTTTAATTTCTTCACACTCAAAAATTAGCCCCCATCACTGCCCCCACACAATATAATGGGCTCATCACTGGTCCTCATGCATACAGTATGGGGGACCAGTGAAGTGGCTACTGTATGGGGGGAATGGCGAATGGGCCATTGTATGAGCCATACAGTGGCCACTTCATTGGTCCCCCCATAGTAGTATTAGGTCATTACTTACCCTGGTCTCACTCCTTCTCCCTGCTCCGGGCACACTGTTGAGACGTCATGTGTGCTCAGAGGAGGAAGAAGCAGGAGGCACCGGAGAGCAGACAGGTGAGTATTGGTACTACAGCCTGTAGCCTACAAGCTCTACTAGCAGCAGAACTGGGTCGGTGGCACCACTTCTCCCCTGTTCTGCTGATTCGGTTTTAACAACCGGATCAAAGAACTGGGAAGAACCAGGCCGCATTCACTTATTGCTCACTGCTCCTGGCCTCCTCCTCCTTCTTCAGCCTATATTGGGACCTGTGCGTCGCACATCAGGTAGTGATGAAGTAATGTGCGGCTCATGGGTGCCCCCTGGTGGATAAAGAGGGAATAGGAGGCCTCGAGCAGGAACGGAGATAGGTAAGCTAATAGGTGCTGTTACTGGACCTCCACTGCCTATTATATAAGCAGTGGGGATCCGTTAAGGTTCCCTAAATGCAGCAGTGCTGGCGGGCCGAGTTATATTTGAACACGGGCTGCATTTGCCTGGGATAGGCCATCAGTATCAGATTGTTGGGGTGCGGAAGCCAAACACCCCACCAATGAGCTATTCCAAGCTATCTCCAATCCCAGAAACTTTACAGGGGACAGGAAACTGGAACCTGTGCAGAAGACTGCAGTTCTGTATCCATTCAAGTGAATAGGAGCAGAGCTACTGTACTCTGGCATGGCCACTATACAGTGAACTGAGCCTTCTTTTTCCAATTCCATCCCCTGCATAGCTTCTTGCGCGGAGGCAGACCAAAAGAGCTGACTGGTGCAGAGTATGGGTGTACCTATTTGGTACTAATCGTGTATCCTGAGGTCAGTGATTGGCTGAAGCAGTCATGTGATGATGTATGTGACGTTATCACTATAAGATTAGCAGGGGCCATTGAAATGGCATCACTGGAGTCATGTAATGAAGACATGTAATGGGTGGTTTCAGGTTATTAGTTTATTAATTCTTCTGCTGGTGGCCTTTCCAAAACCCTTTATGTTGTGTTTTGTGTGGCGCTTAACACTTGTGTTTTTCTCTCCAAACTCCAGTTGATGTAAAGGTGGGACAGGTCAGTGGGTAGCTGTCACTTCATTCGTTTGATTAATATTAGACTCCTGGTGCACATGGGAGATTGCCTGATTCCACCTTCACATTGTGACAGGAGTACAAATGGGAGATGGATAATCACATCAACCAGTTTTATGGAATAACCGGGCTGATGACATTCATGGAATTGATGGTAGAAAAAGCAACCACAGCTCCTATAGAAGAACAAAAACACTGCTGGATAGGTGGAAAAAGAAGAAAACCGAAAATGTATAGGACCCTTATAGCGTTACACATTTGAAGGAGGTTTAGAAATGTTAGGAAAAAGCAGAGAAGTTGCCTACAGAAACCTTGTATTAATAATCGGTCCCACCCATAAGAGGATCCTTACTCTAAGACAGTTGAGCAGGAAGGAATTACAGAACCTGTGGAGATAAGTAAACTTTAATCCTAGAATACTGCAGTAGCCACTAACCCCTACAGCATCTATCTCCTAGCAAGAATCAAATCTAAGAAAATTATTCTAATAATCTGCTAGGCAAACCTAGAGATGTTAGTTTTTTTTGACAATTTTTTTTTTTAATTGTCAATTTCACTTGCATTTTCTTGTCTTGAATTTTATTTTCTGCACACATACTGTAGTTTATCAGGCATTTTTTTTTGCGGTTTGATTTTCTATATAGACCTTCATAGAAAAATACCTGAGTCCAAAGCATGGAAAAAAGCCAGAGAAGCAAAATAACACTAGGAAATTTGCAGAAATCACAGAAAACAATGTATGTAAGGCTTTTCATAAATGACTATTGATTGGTTACTGTTAACCTGTAATAGCTGGATGCTGCATGTTTTTTTGTCAGAAAAAAAAACGATGTGAAAAACATTGAAAAAACACCTGAAAAAAAAACAGAGTGTGCAAACAGCCAAACAGAGGCATCAACTTGCTAATTTATGTAGATCAATGTCCCTCAACCGGTGGTTTAGGACTAGGGGCAGCATGCGACTCTATAGCCCCTGCACACGGTCCCCCGGCTGCTGGCTATTTCATACACTGCTTTATGTAAGCAGCACCAGAAATATTGTAGTATTAAAAGAACCTGGTACCAGGTTTATAACCATATCACTACTAATAAGTACATTACATATAATCATATTGCATAGTTAAAGTGTTACTTTAAAGAGGTTTTCCGTGATTTTTCAATTGATGATCTATCCTTAGATCTGTGGGGGTCCCAGTTGTTTGAAGCAGCACTCCCCAAATGCCACTGCCGCGTCACATGGCCTGATCGCAGTTCAATCCCATTCACTTCAAGTGAATGGGCTGAGCTGCGATGCCAAGCACAGCCGCTGTACAAATGTATGGCACTGTGTTTTCTAAGTACTGAAGAGGCTTCTTCAAACAGCTGATCGGCTGGGGTCTTAGATGTTGGGCCCCCTGACAATCTTTAATTGATCACCTACGTTAAGGGTAGGTCATCAAATAATAAGTCCTGGAAAACCCCTTTATGCTGGGGCCCCACGTTGCGGAAACACAGCTTTTTTTGTTGCGTTTTTTTGAGCCAAAGCCAACAATGGCTACAAAAGGATGGGAAATATAAAGGAAGAACTTATTCTTCTACCTTTGGTCAATCCACTCCTGGCTTGTCTCAAAAAACCACAACAAAATCTGCAACAAAAAAAGCTGTGTTTCCTAAAGTACTCTTTGGGGTTTAACAGTGTATTTGTCAGTGACTAGCAACCTAAAGCTTTGGTATCTCTGATCTACACAGAAATGATTTTTTTTTTTTTTTTAATGTAATATTCATTCTTTATTAAAGAGGACACTTTACTACCTTTACCAATACCAACTCTTTGCATCCTATAATAGGTGCTGCTGATTTTGGCACAGTTGGAATTTTTTTTTCTCTAGACCCCATCATTCCTGAGCAGTTGGTGCTGTTAGTTTAATTTCCCAATATGCTAATTAAGCTTTTTTTTTTTTTTTTTACTGTCAAATGGGTGGTCGTTGTCTGTTAGCTCCAGCCCAGTACCGCCCACCTGACAGTAGATAACCTAATTAGTATATTGGGTGCTGAAAGAGGTTGTACGTCAAAAAAAATATTTTTTAAATAGGCTGGGGATATATTAATAGGATATATAATATTAATTATATAATATTAAATAAATTATATATAGATATATATTCATTATTGTGATCATCAACCTGACTTACATGCTACCATACAAGTTTGAGAGTCTCGCCTATGTATGTTTGATTCTTTTACAATAGTGGTATCAGCCTAGGACAGTGATGGCGAACCTTTTAGAGACCGAGTGCCCAAACTGCAACCCAAAACCCACTAAATTATCAAAAAAGTGCCAACACGGCAATTTAACCTTAAATTAACCAGGATCTGTTTTATACTGACCGTGCAATGTTATTACAGCCTGTAATAATATCACATGTCTGCTATAAAACAGATACTGTGTGATATAAATAGTGAAGGGCCTCCACACAGTACAATGCGCTCCACTTTGGGTCCCCCCACATTATAAGCTTCACAGTGGGCCCCCACACAGTAGTATATGCTTCAGTGTCCCCCATACAGTATTAGATGCTTCAGTGTCCCCCACACAGTATTAGATGCTTCAATGTCCCCCACACAGTATTAGATGCTTCAGTGTCCCCCACACAGTATTAGATGCTTCAGTGTTTCCCACACAGTATTAGATGCTTCAGTGTCCCCCCCATACAGTATTACATGCTTCGGTGTCCCCCCATACAGTATTAGATGCTTCAGTGTTTCCCACAGTTTTAGATGCTTCAGTGTCCCCCATACAGTATTAGATGCTTCGGTGTCCCCCGCACAGTATTAGATGCTTCAGTGTTCCCCACACAGTATTAGATGCTTCAGTGTCCCCCATACAGTATTAGATGCTTCAGTGTCCCCCACACAGTATTAGATGCTTCAGTGTCCCCCATACAGTATTAGATGCTTCAGTGTCCCCCATACAGTATTAGATGCTTCAGTGTCCCCCACACAGTATTAGATGCTTCAGTGTCCCCCATACAGTATTAGATGCTTCACAGTGTCCCCCATACAGTATTAGATTCTTCAGTGTCCCCCATACAGTATTAGATGCTTCAGTGTCCCCCACACAGTATTAGATGCTTCAGTGTTTCCCACAGTTTTAGATGCTTCAGTGTCCCCCATACAGTATTAGATGCTTCAGTGTCCCCCCATACAGTATTAGATGCTTCAGTGTCCCCTATACAGTATTAGATGCTTCAGTGTCCCTCACACAGTATTAGATGCTTCAGTGTCCCCCCCACACAGTATTAGATGCTTCAGTGTCCCCCACATAGTATTAGATGCTTCAGTGTCCCCCATACAGTATTAGATGCTTCAGTGTCCCCCGCACAGTATTAGATGCTTCAGTGTCCCCCATACAGTATTAGATGCTTCAGTGTCCCCCATACAGTATTAGATGCTTTAGTGTCCCCCACATACAGTATTAGATGCTTCAGTGTCCCCCACACAGTATTAGATTCTTCAGTGTCCCCCATACAGTATTAGATGCTTCAGTGTCCCCCACACAGTATTAGATGCTTCAGTGCCCCCATACAGTATTACATGCTTCAGTGTCCCCCGCACAGTATTAGATGCTTCAGTGTCCCCCATACAGTATTAGATGCTTCAGTGTCCCCCATACAGTATTAGATGCTTTAGTGTCCCCCACATACAGTATTAGATGCTTCAGTGTCCCCCACACAGTATTAGATTCTTCAGTGTCCCCCATACAGTATTAGATGCTTCAGTGTCCCCCACACAGTATTAGATGCTTCAGTGCCCCCATACAGTATTACATGCTTCAGTGTCCCCCCCCCACACAGTATTAGATGCTTCAGTGTCCCCCCATACAGTATTAGATTCTTCAGAGTCCCCCACACAGTATTAGATGCTTCAGTGTCCCCCATACAGTATTAGATGCTTCACAGTGTCCCCCATACAGTATTAGATGCTTCAGTGTCCCCCACACAGTATTAGATGCTTCAGTGTCCCCCCCATACAGTATTACATGCTTCAGTGTCCCCCCCCCACACAGTATTAGATGCTTCAGTGTCCCCCACACAGTATTAGATGCTTCAGTGTCCCCCATACAATATTAGATGCTTCAGTGTCCCCCACACACAGTATTAGATGCTTGTGTCCCCCACACAGTATTAGATGCTTCAGTGTCCCCCATACAGTATTAGATGCTTCACGTGTCCCCCATACAGTATTAGATGCTTCAGTGTCCCCCATACAGTATTAGATGCTTCAAGTGTCCCCCCATACAGTATTAGATGCTTCAGTGTCCCCCATACAGTATTAGATGCTTCAGTGTCCCCACACAGTATTAGATGCTTCAGTGTTTCCCACACAGTTTTAGATGCTTCAGTGTCCCCCATACAGTATTAGATGCTTCAGTGTCCCCCCACACAGTATTAGATGCTTCAGTGTCCCCCCATACGGTATTAGATGCTTCAGTGTCCCCCATACAGTATTAGATGCTTCAGTGTCCCCCAGTATTAGATGCTTCAGTGTCCCCCATACAGTATTAGATGCTTCAGTGTCCCCCACACAGTATTAGATGCTTCAATGTCCCCCATACAGTATTAGATGCTTCAGTGTCCCCCACACAGTATTAGATGCTTCGGGGCCCCCCAGTTTGTGTTGGTCCCCCATACAGTATTAGATGCTTCAGTGTCCCCCACACAGTGTGCCCCCCACACAGTATTAGATGCTTCAGTGTCCCCCACACAGTATTAGATGCTTCAGTGTCCCCCACACAGTATTAGATGCTTCAGTGTCCCCCATACAGTATTAGATGCTTCAGTGTCCCCCGCACAGTATTAGATGCTTCAAGTGATGCCAAGTGCCCCACACAGTATTAGATGCTTCAGTGTCCCCCATACAGTATTAGATGCTTCAGTGTCCCCCACACAGTATTAGATGCTTCAGTGTCCCCCACACAGTATTAGATGCTTCAGTGTCCCCCGCACAGTATTAGATGCTTCAGTGTCCCCCACACAGTATTAGATGCTTCAGTGTCCCCCCATACAGTATTAGATGCTTTAGTGTCCCCCAACAGTATTAGATCCCGCTTCAGTGCCCCACACAGTATTAGATGCTTCAGTGTCCCCCGCACAGTATTGATGCTCCATCCCCCACACAGTATTAGATGCTTCAGTGTCCCCCACACAGTATTAGATGCTTCAGTGTCCCCCATACAATATTAGATGCTTCAGTGTCCCCCATACAGTATTAGATGCTTGTGTCCCCCCCACACAGTATTAGATGCTTCAGTGTCCCCCATACAGTATTAGATGCTTCACAGTGTCCCCCATACAGTATTAGATGCTTCAGTGTCCCCCACACAGTATTAGATGCTTCAGTGTCCCCCGCAGCCCCCAACAGTATTAGATGCTTCAGTGTCCCCCATACAGTATTAGATGCTTCAGTGTCCCCCATACAGTATTAGATGCTTCAGTGTCCCCCACATACAGTATTAGATGCTTCAGTGTCCCCCCCCCACACAGTATTAGATGCTTCAGTGTCCCCCACACAGTATTAGATGCTTCAGTGTCCCCCATACAATATTAGATGCTTCAGTGTCCCCCATACAGTATTAGATGCTTGTGTCCCCCACACAGTATTAGATGCTTCAGTGTCCCCCATACAGTATTAGATGCTTCACAGTGTCCCCCATACAGTATTAGATGCTTCAGTGTCCCCCATACAGTATTAGATGCTTCAGTGTTCCCCACACAGTATTAGATGCTTCAGTGTTTCCCACAGTTTTAGATGCTTCAGTGTCCCCCATACAGTATTAGATGCTTCAGTGTCCCCTCATACAGTATTAGATGCTTCAGTGTCCCCCCATACAGTATTAGATGCTTCAGTGTCCCCCATACAGTATTAGATGCTTCAGTGTCCCCCATACAGTATTAGATGCTTCAGTGTCCCCCATACAGTATTAGATGCTTCAGTGTCCCCCACACAGTATTAGATGCTTCAGTGTCCCCCATACAGTATTAGATGCTTCAGTGTCCCCCACACAGTATTAGATGCTTCAGTGTCCCCCACACAGTATTAGATGCTTCAGTGTCCCCCATACAGTATTAGATGCTTCAGTGTCCCCCGCACAGTATTAGATGCTTCAGTGTCCCCCATACAGTATTAGATGCTTCAATGTCCCCCACACAGTATTAGGTGCTTCAGTGTCCCCCATACAGTATTAGATGCTTCGGTGTCCCCCACACAGTATTAGATGCTTCAGTGTCCCCCACACAGTATTAGATGCTTCAGTGTCCCCCCACACAGTATTAGATGCTTCAGTGTCCCCCACACAGTATTAGATGCTTCAGTGTCCCCCACACAGTATTAGATGCTTCAGTGTCCCCCGCACAGTATTAGATGCTTCAGTGTCCCCCATACAGTATTAGATGCTTCAGTGTCCCCCCCCACACAGTATTACATGCTTCAGTGTCCCCCACACAGTATCAGATGCTTCAGTGTCCCCCACACAGTATTAGATGCTTCGGTGTCCCCCACACAGTATTAGATGCTTCAGTGTCCCCCACACAGTATTAGATGCTTCAGTGTCCCCCCATACAGTATTAGATGCTTCAGTGTCCCCCCATACAGTATTAGATGCTTCAGTGTCCCCCCACGTTAAAGATGCCTTCGGGGCCCCCCCACACACAGTATTAGATGCTTCAGTGTCCCCCGCACAGTATTAGATGCTTCAGTGTCCCCCCCATACAGTATTAGATTCTTCAGTGTCCCCCATACAGTATTAGATGCTTCAGTGTCCCCGCACAGTATTAGATGCTTCAGTGTTCCCCACACAGTATTAGATGTTTCAGTGCCCCCCATACAGTATTAGATGCTTCAGTGTCCCCCATACAGTAATAGATGCTTCAGTGCCCTCCCATACAGTATTAGATGCTTCAGTGCCCCCCCATATAGTATTAGATGCTTCAGTGTCCCCCCCATACAGTATTAGATGCTTCAGTGTCCCCCATACAGTATTAGATGCTTCAGTGTTCCCCACACAGTATTAGACGCTTCAGTGTCCCCCTTACAGTATTAGATGCTTCGGTGTCCCCCCATACAATAGTATATGCTCTACAGTAGGCCCCCACACAGTAGTTTATGTTACTTACCGAGTCCTACGAAGAGCTGCAGTTCCACGAAGAGCGCCCTCCTCCTTCTTCTGTTCGCAGGTGCTGATGAATGACATCGCGGCTGTGTCGGGGCAGAGGTCACACTCTGCAGTCAGTGTAAGCTGTGGTTCCACGGACCGCGGCCTACTGTGACAGCTTTCGTCAGTATGTACTTATGCACATACAGCTGAAAGAAGCGATTGCTCACTAACCAGGAATCCTGTACCGGATTTGCAGTTAGTGAGCGATCATGGCGACGGCGCGCATGCCAACTCAGAGGGCTCTGCGTGCCCTCTCTGGCACGAGTGCCATAGGTTCACCATCACGGGCCTAGGAAGAGCCTCTGTTTCTTCTTTTTGGATATTTGTCACATTACAGTAATTGCAGAAGTACAAAGTAGTTGTACAGGTTTGCCTAGACTGAACTAGCACAGGAGATCTCCTATCTCTTACCAATCCCTTTAATGCAAATTTGCTCAAGTCTGTAAAAGTCTAAAAATCTTGCTCAACAGCTCTACCCTGGTCCATTCACGTGGATTTAAAACAACTTGCCTTTGCAAATGTAAAGAAACTGCTGACGGGCGAACTTCCAGAAGACTTGCAGAAATATGAGGAAAATCAACCCAAAATTGGTAATACACAGTTAGATGAGGGCTGGCTACATGACAACTTTGGATCACCATGTTGCCCTGCAACTCCTGCACTAATGTAAGTGAATGGAGTCACACTGTAACCTGAGCACGCTGCGATTGTGACTCAGAGTCAAAAAAAATTATTTCTGTTTTTTTTTTTTTTTTTTTGCGACTACAAGTGACGATTGCAGCATCCCCTAGGTTGTAATTAGAGATGAGCGAATTTCTCAAAAGTTCATAAACAGCCCTGATATAGTTACAAACAGCTCATTTGCATATGGATTACAAGTTGATTTTCTCCGCAGCCTATAAGTGATTTAAAGTTAGACTCCTTTTGAGGCCAAGGCCCCACACAGAAAAGACTGCAGACTTTCTGCTTCTATTATACCAATACGGAAAACACCAGCAATAGGTAGAATTGACATTCTGCAATTTGCAAAAACGCTGAATTTCCACTGCTGATTTTTTTTTCTGCAATGTGTGGATGGGATTAGCCAGAATCCCATCCACTTTGCAGGCATTGTTAAACGCAGCGTTTTTGCAATGTGGGGCCCTGGCCTAAGATAGGTCATCAATAATCAGCTGGGCGGGGGTTTGACACGATCTACTATTCAGAGTATAGTGTACAGAGCAGTAAACAGATAGCATCATATACTGTGTGGTGGCCAAACTGTGTTATGCTCAGCTCCTATTCACTTGAGACTCATAAATGGCTGAGCGTGCACACTCTTTCACTCTTGTTCTTGGGTTCAGTGCATGGATCCCTTAGATACAATGGCTTGCATTCATACCCTTTGAACTTTTTCACATTTTGTCACCTTACAACCACAAACTGAAATGTATTTTATTGAGATGTTAAGTGATAACCAACACAAAGTAGCAGATAATTGTGAAGTGGAAGGAAAATGATACATGGTTTTCAAAATTTTAATCAAATATAAATCTGAAAAGTGTGACGTGCAAAAGTATTCAGCCCCCTAAATCAATACTTTGTAGAGCCACAATTACAGCTGCAAGTCTTTTGGGGTCTGTCTCTACCAGCTTTGCGCATCTAGAGACTGAGATTTTTGCTCATTCTTCTTTGGAAAATAGCTCAAGCTCAGCCAGATTGGATGGAGAGCGTCTGTGAATAGCAATTTTCATGTCTTGCCACAGATGCACAATGGGATTTAGGTCTGGACTGTGACTGGGCCATTCTAACACATGAATATTCTTTGATCTAAACCATTCCACTGTAGCTCTGGTTGTATGTTTAGGAAGGTGTTGCTGGAAGGTGAATCTCCTTCCCAGTCTCAAGTCTTTTGCAGCCTCCAACAAGTTTTCTTCCAGGATTGCCCTGTATTTAGCTCCATCCATCTTCCCATCAACTCTGACCAGCTTCCCTGTCCCTGCTGAAGAAAAGCCTCCCCCCAGCATGATGCTGCCCCCACCATATTTCACAGTGGGGATGGGTTGTTCAGGGTGATGAGCTGTGTTACTTTTCTGCCACACACAGCCCTTTGCATTTAGGCCAAAAAGTTCAACTTTGGTCTCATCTGACCGGAGCACCTTCTTCCACGTTTGCTCTGTCCCCTATATGGTTTGTGGCAAACTGCAAACAGCACTTCTTATGTCTTTCTTTCAACAATGGTTTTCTTCTTGCAACTCTTCCATAAAGGCCAGATTTGTGGAGTGCACGACTTATAGTTGTCCTGTGGGCAGATTCTCCCACCTGAGCTATGGATTTCTGCAGCTCCTCCAGAGTGACCATGGGCCTCTTGGCTGCTTCTCTGACCAGTGATCTCCTTGCTCGATCTGTTAGAATAGGTGGATAGCCATGTCTTGGTAGGTTTGCAGTTGTAGAATACTTTTTCCATTTTTGGATGATGGATTGAACAGTGCTCCTTGGGATATATTTTTATAACCTAACCCTGCTTTAAACTTCTCCACAACTTTATTTCTGACCTGTGTGGTGAGTTCCTTGGTCTTCATGATGCTGTTTGTTCACTAGGTGTTCTATAACAAACCACTGAGGCCTTCACAGAAAAGGTGTATTTATACTGACTATTAACTTATTAAGTGACTTCTGAAGGCAATTGTGCGCACTGGATTTTATTTATGAGTGTGAGAGTACAGGGGGCAGAATACTTTTGCACATCACACTTTTCAGATTTTTATTTGATTAAAATTTTGAAAACCACGTATCATTTTCATTCCACTTCACAATTATCTGCTACTTTGTGTTGGTCTATCACTTAAAATCTCAATAAAATACAAGTTTGTGGTTGTAAGGTGACAAAATGTGAAAAAGTTCAATACTTTTGCAAGCCACTGTATGTTTAAAAAAAAAAAAAAAAGTCTAAAGTTAGAAACCACATTTCATTTGCTCACAGAAACAGAAAGGTTTTATGTTACAAACCTACAAAATAAAACAAAAGCAAAAACATAAACACATAAAAATACTATTAACGGCTAAAGATTTCATTAAGAGTTTAGCTTTATTACAATTCATTACTTCTCATTATTTGTAAGAATGTAATGTACTTTATAGCTTGTACAATGAATGTCTCTCCTTCAGCTCATTGTGATTTTCCTTCCGATTCAGGCAGCAGAATACAGATATTTCCCAGAGTGAGCAGCTATTGAATAACATTAAGTCGGCCTAGAAGGGAAATTTAATGTATGTTCCTACAAACATAAAGTTTTATTCTGAAATCTATTTACCCTGTAATATGTCTAGAGAGAAGCAATTTTTGGATGCATTTTCAAAATGAATGTCTATATCCAAGAACGCTTCATAATATGAGAAATATGAAAAATTTCCACACGCGGGACAAATTCATCATTCCCTCTACGCCAGAAAACTGATATTGAGGCACACGTTTGGTGCAAGGCCCCAATCCACGCCTTGCCTGCCACATTCTGTAAGTGTGGGCGGTGAGGGGCAGGGATCGAGGAGGGCCGAGGTGTCTGCGCCTTGGACTGACATATTTATTATATCTCTCTGTCCCTGTGAACGTGGGACCTGTTATTAACACTGGCTATGATGCCAGTCTTAATAAATTTGCCGCTTAGACTACCAATAATTTATTGTAAGGTGTAACCTTTATAGGTTTGCTAATATTAAACCACAAAGAAGAGGCAGGTTATTCGTACAGCTAAAACAAATCTAGTAAAGAGGTTCCCGATATATGTGAGGTAAGTGAACCTGTTACATTGCACTTGACATAGTACACCAGGGTCACTTTCACAAAAGGCTTGACAAGTCATAGACACAGGCAGGTTGGTGGTGCAGTGTAGTAATGAAATTTTTCAACATTCATATGGTCACATAATAGAAATATCTGTGTCTAAATACTTATTATAGGGATTAAATTAACACTGCCATGTAACAACCACAATATTGCTTCGTTATGGAGATAAAATGAAGTCTTAACTTAAAGCTCTTCCAGAAGCAGCAAGCTCCATCCACTGTGTAGTGTCTGTACTGGGTTATTCCAGCTCAGCTACTATCGTGTATATTGTGCACACCCACTATACAGTGTATGGGGCAGTCTGCTTCCAGCTCCATATACTGTGTAGTTCTGAAGCCTGTGGGCTCATCTATGCTACTGCTAAATCTCATAATACACACCTCACCTCGCTTGTTGCTGAACCTCATTATCAGAGATGTTGAACCAGAAGACATCTCTTTAATAGGGCTTTTAAAGGGAGTCTGTCACCAGAACACCGCATGTCATTCAAACTCCACAGACATTTTCCTCTTGTGAATCGGTGCCTATTTTGCTGAGATTCTGCAGTTTTTGTCAATATGCAAATGAGCTCTTTGGAGCAACAAAGGTGTTGTCATTGCTCCAAAGAGATAATGCCCTTGTTGCTCCGTAGAACTCGTTGCATACTGACAAATACAGCGTTATCTCGGCAATAGAGGTGCTGATTCACAAGGGGGAAACACAGTTTGATTCATGTGACCCTAATCTATCTGTGGGCTGGGTTGATATGCTGGGTTCTGGTGACAGACTCCCTTTAAGAGGACAAAATGATACATGGTGTTTTGTGCAACAGAACAATAAAGTTTTATCTTTTATGGGATGCTGCCGTCATAGTCTTTTTCTTGAAGTCAATCTGGAAGAACAGGGTGATACTTGAGCAGCTGGTTGTGGCAAAAGCAACTGTGGCCTTTCATGAGTCCAGCATGAGAGAATGGGTGCGGCTAAGGGCAGAGTCTTCAAGCCCTATGGCTTAGGCCCCACACAGAAACGCAGTATTTTTTTGTTGCAGATTTTGCTGTGTTTTTTTTTTTTTTTTTTTTAGCCAAAGTCAGGAGTGAGTTGAAAAGGAGTGGAAAACATAAAGGAAGCTCTTAGACGTTATCACGGTTAAATACACTTCTGACTGTGGCTTAGAAAAACGCAGCAAAATCTGCAACAAAAAATGCTGCGTTTCTGCAACGTGGGCCTTAGCCTTGATCAGATTCCAAAGAAACTTCAGAACCGGACCAAAATGAATAAATAAATCTATGGGTCCTTGCTCTAGCGTCCTCTTCACTTCCACACACTGAACACAGGGTCCTCATACCAAGCAGTGCCAGGGTGCCGCTGCACCTACAATGTCCACACTCTGCTTGGTGTCAGCACCCAGAGCAGTGATGCCCAGAGGTAATTGGGATTCTGGGATGAATAATTAGAGCTGGAACCTGGTTGGTTGCTATGGGGAACATCTCCATATGGATTCATTTCCCCCAATGTTACGTAGCTACATGTAAGTAATCTCTTCCCCCAATAGCAGTACAGCTCCCCTTAAAATGGTTATCTGGTTTCTAAAATAAAGACTAAAAATGGCTGCAAAAGATAGAAAAGAAAAAAAAATAGTTATAACTAATCACCTCTTCAAGCCTCTGCTGGCTGACCCAGCACCACCCCTCTGTAAACAAAGACCTCAGGGACCACCAAATTGCCTGTACATGACTGCTGGGGGGTGATGCTAGTAGCAGTACACATATGACCCGGGACGCTACTGATTTGCTGCAGCAGTCATGTGTCACTCTTCTTACATAAAGACCAAAGGGCATCAGTGCTGGAACAACGAAGGACATTGTTCACATTTGCGTTGGAGCCTTTGTCATAGATTGTCAATAATGTTGGACAAAATACCCCAGCATGCTGCACTAATACGTCTGGCAAAATGCCGGCTCCATGGCAGAAAAAGTCAGATCCCATTATAGTCAATGAACTCTGTGAGGCGCCATTGGTGTCCAGGGTGTAAAATGTGAAATAAATAAATACATATAGAGACAAGTCACATTATTATGACCACCAACTAATATCCAGATAAACCATCATATGCAAACAATCGAGGTGGTCCCACAATTGCCTCGACCAGTTCGCGTTGTAGCATTGGTTGCAGGGTGTTTGTTCTCTGATGTTTCTCATCTCACATGCCAAAGTCCATCTGTTTGATGAACCCTTTGCCAACTAGCGGTGGTCCAATTCTGACACTGCTGTGCAAATTTAAGCATTTTTCTACGATGCAACTTAGTTAGCATAGGTGCAGTGATTATCCGTCTGCTTCGGAGCCCCATACGGAGTGGGGTTCACTGAACTGTTGTTTTAGACACGTCTGGCAGCCCCTTGGTTCACGGTAAGCTGCTTCACTGTGGCTTGTTAGTCGGCCCTTGCACACCTTTGTAGACCATAAAGGCAGGTGGTGCTCCGCACCTTCCAGGTTGGTTATTCCCAATGGTGCCATTTGTTCATTCACTATACCCTTTCACCACAGTCACATGTTCACAAACTGCGCTGTTTCAGAAATTCTGACACCCTTGACCTGAAAGTCAATATCATCCCTTTTCACAAATTGCACAACTTATAAATCCACCAAGCCAGCCCATGACAAGTCACTTCAAAAGTAGGAGGTGATCAAAATAATGTGACTGGACTATGTAGAAGGTTTTTATATCTTTATAGTTTTATGTCTAAAAAAAACACCTTGTTTACAAGGCATAATTTGGCGCTGATTTTGAGGCGGATTCCACCTAAAAACCAACGCCAACTTCCGCCCACTGTATTCAATAGGAGGCAGAAATAACTAGATGGGCAGAAAGTGAAGAGGAATTTCTGTTCACTCTCCGCCATGTGAACGTACCCTTACACCTTATTGAAGGGACAGGGAAGTGAATGAGGACATATACAAACGGAAGATCTGGTAAACGTCTATGTTCATTCTTCTGATCCTCTGACAGATAAGAACAGTGGACATAGTGCGGTAGTGTGAACGTAGCGTTAGGACCTTATAGGGAAGTGGTAAAGAAGGAAAAAACTATAGATCTCGGCATGCCCAGGCACTTCTTATGGGATGTCGGAGGACATTGCAGGGGGAACATAAAAAGAGGAAACTCCTGGACATTTCCATGGCTACCAGCTCTCAAACTAGAAGAAAAAAAACAAAACACTGAATTCACAAGCTCTTCTCTCTTCTCCTCCATACAAAGCACACAGCACAGAAGCTCTGAGATCCTTCAGATACCACTTCTTTTCTCTACTGCTGAGCTCCTTAGAGATGGGTAGTGGAGAGGGCATTGAGGTCATGAAATGTGTTGCAGTGGGCCGCAGGGCTATTTAAATACTTTAGTGGGCCCTGTTCAAAAGATTTCTTATGTGGGCCCCCCATAATTTAATGTCTCCTCAAGTGGCCCCAACATAATGCCCCCTCTGTAACGATAGATATATATATTTTATATACAAATTAAAGACAAAGTTATACTCACCTAACCCCATTTCTGCATTGTGCCTGCACCACCGTATTCAACTTTATCTGCCTCCTAAGAACATAAAGTTTAGATCGCCGCCTGCTGCGCAGAACAGTAGTCGACATATGGGACTGTCCCACTCGATTCAGTAAAACAAAAAGAGGCCCACACTACTATAGTACCCAGTGTAGATGCACTGTTATCCCTATTGTTAAAGCGGCTTTGGGGGGCAGTAAACCGCTGCTGTCCTATGGTTAATGCAGCCCTAAACTACAGATCTGAAAGCAGGGGTGGGTTGGCAAGTGTCCATGGAGAAAAAAAACTCTAATAACGGCCCCATCTGAGAGTTGGCAGTTCTGTGTAAAATATGGATAGGATTGCAGCAGCCCTGTGTAAGTAATGCAGGTGAGGCAGCCTGCAGCACTCCTGTGTAAAACATATGAAGGCGCTGCAGCACTGTGTAAGGTACTCAGGACTGCTGCACCCTATTTTATACAGGACTGGTGAACAAGCAGCCACTTACCTGATTTTACCTGCCATTTTGCTAGTAAACCTGCCAGTCTGTACTTGTGCCCACAGCAGAGCTGCAACATTTTAAATGACAATGTGTGAACATTGAACAGACCACAAAATAAAAAAAATAAAAAAACACCCCAGACCAGAACCAAAAATAGATAACAAAATAGACCCCTAAAATACAGCTGCATCTCAATAAATTTGAATATCTTTGAAACAATTATTTCTTTCAGTATTTAAATTGAAAAAGTGACCTGCTATATTTTCTAGATTCTTTACACACAGTGTTCTATTTCAAGTGTTTTATTTCTGTAAATGTTGATTATGGATTACAGGTAATGAAAACCAAAATCTAAGAAAATTTGAATATTGTAAAAAAGTTCAGTATTGTAAATTCAGTGTGTCACCTGCCAAGCAGTGGCGTAACTAGGAATGGCAGGGCCCCAAGGCGAACATTTGACATGCCCCCGCCCTGAACCGCTGCCCCCAATCGCCCCCCTGGGACCGCCCCCTCCACCCCCCCCCCCCAAAAAAACGCATTCCTGCGCACACTATTATGTGCCATAGTGGCCCCTGCACACAGTATCATGCCCCATAGTGGCCCCTGCACACAGTATCATGCCCCATAGTGGCCCCTGCACACAGTATCATGCCCCATAGTGGCCCCTGCACACAGTATCATGCCCCATAGTGGCCCCTGCACACAGTATCATGCCCCATAGTGGCCCCTGCACTCAGTATCATGCCCCATAGTGGCCCCTGCACTCAGTATCATGCCCCATAGTGGCCCCTGCACACAGTATCATGCCCCATAGTGGCCCCTGCATACAGTATCATGCCCCATAGTGGCCCCTGCACACAGTATCATGCCCCATAGTGGCCCCTGCACTCAGTATCATGCCCCATAGTGGCCCCTGTACACAGTATTATATCCCATAGTGGCCCCTGCACACAGTATTATATCCCTTAGTGGCCCCTGCACTGATTATTTTGCCCCATAGTGGCCCCTGCACACACTATTATATGTTCCATTGTGGACCACCCATGAACAATTATTAAACTCTGGGGTCTTTTCAGACCCCAGAATATAATGATCGGAGACCCAGGGGAGGACAGAAACATAAAAAACAACGTTGCTTACCTGTTCCTCGCTCCGGTCCACTCCTTGCTGCTTCAGCCGCCTTCAATGTTGGACCAGGCCGGCATCACGTGATGTGGGTAAGGCGTCGCGACGCAAAATGACGTCGGGGACGTCACCAAACAGGCCGAAGCCTGGAGAAGCGTAGGAGAGGTAAGTACATTGTTTTTTATGTCCCCTCACCCCTCACCTCCCCTGGGCCTCCGATTATTATACTCCGGGGTCTGAAAAGAACCCGGAAAAAAAAGGGAGGGGGGGTTGTTGGGGTCCGGCCGGGGCCCCACACCCGGTCCCCGCTCCTGCTCACAGCCGCCCCGCGGGGGGGCCGGCGGCCGTGGCGGGCCCCGGGCGGGGTTGGGCCCGTTCCTGCGGGGTTGCCCGCGGAAAAAAAAAAAAAAAAAAAGAACGGGGCCCGCGGGGCCCCGTAATGTCCCGGGCCCTGTGGCAGCCGCTACCACTGCTACCCCGGTAGTTACGCCCCCTGCTGCCAAGGTTTCCTAAGCCTTTAAATGGTCCCTCAGTCTGGTTCAGTAGGACACACAGTCATGGAAGACGCTGATTATGAATTGTATTACTGAATTACAGAAATGAATGAACGTTTCAAAGATATTCTAATTTATTGAGATGCATCTGTAGGTACAGACCCCATACACCCCAAAATAGCTAAAGTGTGAGAGCTACAAAGGACATTATGAGTAGAGACAAGAGAAGTGATACTGTGCACCATCCATACAGGGCCGGTTTTAGACAAAGTGTGGCTCTGGGCAAAATTCAAATTGAGGCCCCAAATTCTAACCTACTGTACCCGGCTCTCTCCTCTCTTACCTGTGGCGGTGCTTGGCTTTCTCCTCCCTCGCCTGCGGTAACGCCCAGCTCTCCCTCCCCTCATCTGTGGCAGTGCCTGGACCTCCCCTCCCTCGTCTGTGGCAATGCCCGGCTCTCCCTCCCTCGCCTGGGGCGGTGCCCGGCTCTCCCCTCCCTCGCCTGTGGCGCGCCTGTGGCGGTCCCCCTCCCCTCCCTCGCCTGTGGCGGTCCCGGCTCTCCCCTCCCTCGCCTGTGGCGGTGCCTCCCCCCCCCCCTGGCCTGTGGCGGTGCCTGGCTCTCCCCTCCCTGGCCTGTGGCGGTGCCTGGCTCTCCCCTCCCTCGCCTGTGGCGGTGCCAGGCTCTCCCTCCCTCGCCTGTGGCGGTGCCAGGCTCTCCCTCCCTCGCCTGTGGCGGTGCCCGGCTCTCTCCTCCTCACCTGTGGCAATGACCGGCTCTCCTCCTCACCTGTGGCAGATCTCGGCTCTCCCTCCCTCACCTGTGGCGGTGCCCGGCTCTCCATCTCCTGTGGCGGTGCTCGGTTCTCTCCTCCTCACCTGTGGCAGATCTCAGCTCTCCCTCCCTCACCTGTGGCAGTGCCCGGCTCTCCATCTCCTGTGGCGGTGCTCGGCTCTCCCTCCCTCACCTGTGGCGGTGCCCGGCTCTCCATCTCCTGTGGCGGTGCTCGGCTCTCTCCTCCTCACCTGTGGTGGTTCTCGGCTCTGTCCTCCTCACCTGTGACGGTGCCCGGCTCTTCCTCCCTCACCTGTGGCGGTGCCCGGCTCTCCCCTCCCTCACCTGTGGCAATGCTCGGCTCTCTCCTCCTCACTTGTGGCAGTGCCCGGCTCTCCCTCCCTCACCTGTGGCAATGCCCGGCTCTCTCCTCCTCACCTGTGGCAGATCTCGGCTCTCCCTCCCTCACCTGTGGCGGTGCCCGGCTCTCCCTCCCTATCCTGTGGCGGTGCTCGGCTCTCTCCTCCTCACCTGTGGCGGTGCTCGGCTCTCTCCTCCTCACCTGTGGCGGTGCTCGGCTCTCTCCTCCTCACCTGTGACGGTGCCCGGCTCTCCCTCCCTCTCCTGTGGCAGTGCTCGGCTCTCTCCTCCTCACCTGTGGCAGTGCTCGGCTCTCTCCTCCTCACCTGTGGCAATGCCCGGCTCTCCCTCCCTCACCTGTGGCAGTGCCCGGCTCTCCCCTCCCTCACCTGTGGCAGTGCTCGGCTCTCTCCTCCTCACCTGTGGCAGATCTCGGCTCTCCCTCCCTCACCTGTGGCAATGCCCGGCTCTCCCTCCCTCACCTGTGGCAGTGCCCGGCTCTCTCCTCCTCACCTGTGGCAGTGCTCGGCTCTCTCCTCCTCACCTGTGGCAATGCCCGGCTCTCCCTCCCTCACCTGTGGCAGTGCCCGGCTCTCCCCTCCCTCACCTGTGGCAGTGCTCGGCTCTCTCCTCCTCACCTGTGGCAGATCTCGGCTCTCCCTCCCTCACCTGTGGCAATGCCCGGCTCTCCCCTCCCTCACCTGTGGCAGTGCTCGGCTCTCCCCCCTCACCTGGGCAGACTCGGCTCTCCCTCCATCACCTGTGGCAATGCCCGGCTCTCTCCTCCTCACCTGTGGCGGTGCTCGGCTCTCTCCTCCCTCACCTGTGGCAGTGCCCGGCTCTCTCCTCCTCACCTGTGGCAATGCCCGGCTCTCTCCTCCCTCACCTGTGGCAGTGCCCGGCTCTCTCCTCCTCACCTGTGGCAGATCCCGGCTCTCCCTCCCTCACCTGTGGCAGTGCCCGGCTCTCCCTCCCCACCTGGGCAGCCCGGCCTCTCCTCCTCACCTGTGGCAGATCTCGGCTCTCCCTCCCTCATCTGTGGCAGTGCTCGGCTCTCCCTCCCTCACCTGTGGCAGTGCCCGGCTCTCTCCTCCTCACCTGTGGCAGATCTCGGCTCTCCCTCCCTCACCTGTGGCAGTGCTCGGCTCTCCCTCCCTCACCTGTGGCAGTGCCCGGCTCTCTCCTCCTCACCTGTGGCAGATCTCGGCTCTCTCCTCCTCACCTGTGGCAATGCCCGGTTCTCTCCTCCTCACCTGCCGCCTAGGTGCTGCTCTCCTGCCCGCTGAGACTTGTTGCTCGCACCGCCCCCAGGTGCCGTGCTCATTGGCTGCAGGAGCCGCGGGTTGGAGCGGATTCCCCGGGCACGCCTGGGAGAGGTGGAGCGGCGGCGTCCAGCGGTGGCTTTGCAGAGGCAGAAAGGTGGGAGAAGGTTTGCGCATCTCGTGGGCATGGCGCGGTGTGACACGGGGAGCCCGGCTTGTCTACAAGTCCACTGAGCCCACCTATATAACCCATGCCGGTACATGGTGAGCTCCTCTCTGCGGTGCCGGCTCAGGAAGCGCACAGTCTGCTCCTGTGGAGATGGACGCCAAAGTTTCCGAGGGAGCTGACACCTCCTCCTCTTCATCACTTTCTTCCTCGGGCTCCCAGACTCTGTCAGAAGGAGAGATGAAGGCGCCGACCGAGGGGAGCAGCACCGACTGCGAGTGTGAGGGTCAGCAGCTCACCCAGGAGGAGGAGGCAGCGAGGAGACGTGAAGGGGAGACAGGACAGCAGTGCAGAGGGGAGCAGGACGAGGCGGACGAGGAGGTGAGAGCTGCCCCGTGTCTGAACATGTGTCTATCCAATGTGTGGATACCTATGTATAAGGTGTTTCTAGAGCACCAGCATATGCTGCAGCGCTGTACACATATATCTGAGTGTATGTATATACGTGTGTGCATGAGATATGTGTGTTTACATCTATCCAAAATGTGTGCACCTGTATATACCTATGTATGATGTATTTATATAGCGCTAACATATGCTGAAGCGCTGCATGTTGTGTCACATCCACAAAGTATTAGACATACAGTATATATGTCTGTGTAAGCACTTACGGTGTGCAAATGTTGCTGTATATATAGCTGTGTATGGTGAAATAGTGCTGACATATACCATGGCGTCAATAGTTGCCAGTCTGATTACTGGACAACTTGGTCAAAAAATGACAGATGGTCAACAACCACCCAAATTTGCATGGAAAAGTGGTCTTGTCAAGGGGGCGGTCTTTTGGAGAGGTTTCACTGTACATGATAATTCTAATTACATTAATCTGAACAAGCTCCAAGGATGCAGCAAATGTTTTACAGACAGCGGTCAGTCCTGGAATTCACGGACTATACCCAAAGGAGCTCGAAATGTCAGAAACACCCTCTTAGAGATGATCACCCAAAATTGCATTGCAAAAAGTGGTCTACTAGGGGGTGGTTTTCTTGGACAAGATGGTCTATGTGCATAATATAGGAATGGAAAATCTGTTCTGGAAGAGGGGTAGCCTTCTCAAAGAGGGTTTTTTCTTTTTGGGAAATGTTTCACTGTATACTATGAAGATATGTGTGTTTGTGTGTATATCTATGTATACATATATACAAAGGACACACGTGGAAATTGCTTAATGACAACAGCGATAAGCTGGACGTGAGTGGCTTGTGTTCCTGCCAAGGTAAATATCTCGGCATGTCTGTGTGTGTGTGCTTGGCATTGCAATACACTCGCTCATGTCATACACACATGGCGATCTAGGCGCATGAGTTCTGCTGTGTACTCTATATGACCGTGAAGGACTATCCTGGCCCCCAATGATCAGATCTACAACTTATCGGACTAATATACAACTGTGATGGTGTATTGTAGCTATGCACATTGTACATCCTGCCCATGAAGTTTATTAGACGGTTACTATGTGAACATTTATGGGATGCGGTTTGTTGTTGCTTGTGGTTCCAGAGCTGCCATGGCCACCGTATAACATGGTGTGATCATTCATTCCAGTCAATATTGATTAGAATTGCAGATTGGGATACCCCCACCTCGTGTCCTATGCAATCTACAGCAAGGCAAGGGAATGCTGAGACAGGCAGAATGCTGGTAATGTTATACTGAGCAATGTGGAAACGCCAGCCGCTCATTAGACTATATCAGGCAGTGAAAACAAGGAATGATTAACTCGTGTAATGAGTCTTAAGTGGCGAGACTTGGAGGACAGGCTTCTGTGCTGGACGTGTGTTGTGATTTGTGATGTGTAAGTTATTCTGTCCCTGTCTCGCTGTGCTGTAAACCTGAAATAGGATTTCAGTTGGTGTGACCTCAGGTGAGAGAGTGTTGTGTTTCATGACTTTGATAAATGCCTTTGTCATGGAGCGTAAATGTTCTCCGTGATGGTGGACGGGATTCGCATCCGTCTGCTCGCAGTCTCCTGTGCAATCTGTGACCTTTCCAAGCAGTCGGGAAGAAGAAGAAAAA
The DNA here is from genome assembly GCA_947044405.1 of Leptodactylus fallax. Taxonomy (NCBI): domain Eukaryota; kingdom Metazoa; phylum Chordata; class Amphibia; order Anura; family Leptodactylidae; genus Leptodactylus; species Leptodactylus fallax. The sequence continues at coordinate 499,779 of CAMRHE010000374.1, read as the reverse complement.
TGTAAACTTATCAAATATTAATTCATTACTTTCAAAACGCTCACCTAAAGTTTTTTATACTTTGACAGATCTTGGAATATACTGGACGAGAGACCTGTCATCTTTCATCTGCTAGAATTTATCCTCTGCACAACACATACGTCTATTTATTGGGGGAGTTTAGTAACCCTGCCATGCCAGAAAACTGGGGTAGCAGTGGTGCAACTTAGATGTATAGTTCTGATATTCGCCTAAGATGTGCAGTATCAGTAGTTTTTCACCCCACTCGCCACTTGGTAAGACAGTGGGTGGACCAGAGGAAAAAACTAGACGAGCCAGGAGAAGGACAGCTCAGTCCATGAGAAGACTGGCATGAGTTATACCAGACATCTGTGCCCATCACTGACTGACATCGATATGAATTCAGGTGCACGGGACCTCCTAACATGCACCAGAATGAATAAATATGACACGTCTAGTGCCTGTGGGACAATGAATTAAAGGAGTTGTCCAGGATTTAGAATTTATGGCCTATTCTTAGGATAGGCCCTAAATATCCCATAGGTGGGGGACTGATATCTGACCCTTGCTCTGATCAGCTGTATGGGACTGCTTGTGATGCCCATTGTATACACAACATCGGACCAGAAGCAGTTTGCTCCTTGCCCTGTATAGTGAAGACAATTGGAGCTGAGTTACAATACTGGCGCCCGGCCACTATACAGGGACTAGAGCTATCTGCTTCTGGCTCTGTTGTGTATGGTATGGGTGTCGGAAGTGGCCCTGTAAGGCTGACTGTGCATAGGATGTGCAGTCAGTCCAACCCCTTTAAGGGTATATTCACATGGTGGAAAATGAAGAGTAATTTTCTTCATTTTTCGCCGCGGTCTAGCCGCGTCAGGATACCGATGCATTGCATCAGCATTCCGTTGCTGCATCCTGTTCCTGATTAGGCCCGGATGAATGGGCCTAATCAGGAGGGCGTCTCGAGGCGCGGACACCGCAGGCGTAATCCGCGACAAGATTGAGCAGGGCGCTTCTTTTTTCCGTGGTCTGCTGCAATCACTGCCTCCCATTAAAACAATGGGAGGCGGATTCCGGGAGGAATCTGCTCCGGATTCGAGGGCGAATTCTGCCCCCCAAATCCGTGGCAAATTCCTCCGTGTGAACAAACCCAAAGACTGACATAGAAACTGCCAGTTTTAATAAATTCCCTCCATTGTGTGCACATTCAACGAATACCAAGTACACCTCTGTATATTGTGTGGGGACAGTGCTTGATATTGCAATTCAGCCCCTTTCAGTTGTCTGGGACTGAGATGCTGCTGTACCATGTGACTGAATGTGACATCATCAGAAGAGCGAAGAGACTGTATTGTTCTTGAGCATTCTGTCCTTCTACAACAGCTGATCTATGGGGGTTCCTGGATGTCACCCTTGCTGATCAAGAATAGATCCTCAATATTTAATTCCTGGAAAACTCCTTAGATGCCTGTTCCAGTCTCTATAGACTTGCAGGACTTTTCTCTCTGCCGATTTTTAAGCCGAATCTGTGGAGGAGTCTCATACGGAGACTTCAGCGCAGATGTGAACCTATCCTGACCAACCTATCTGGGTAGACTCGTATGAGCTATACAGTCTGTACTCCAGAAATATACATTTTCTGTACTGACACATTGTAGCAATGGTAACTCAGTGACTGGATGTTAACAGGGCATTAAGACTGGTGTGTAGTATGTCAGTCTTAGCAATTTGCTGTACTGGAATTGGATTTGCCACAGTATTTAGAGGCCTATACCTTTTTAATAATTGTTGTGCCTCTTGGGTCTCCTTCATGTGCCAGAAATGAAGCCTGAATCAGTTCGGAGCTGGGTTAGTATTCAACTGTAATATTTGCTAGTTTTAGGGAATAAATTATAATAAATTATTTGATCCCCGGTGGCTTTGCCCAACTGTGCGTGACTTTTCTTTGAAGTGGTGGAATAAGTGCCGCAGTCTTTGCCTGAAAATGATGGAATGCTATGGGAGAGATTTATCAACTCCCTATTCTAGAAACTGGCCTAAAAAAGTCAGAAACCGCAAGTTTGGGACTTTTCATCTCCATTTGAAGATTTTTTAATTTTTTTATTCTGCCTTTACCACTTTCCAGAAAGGGGGTGTGCTGTTTGCAGGGCCATTGATATAGCTTTCTGGCATAAATGATGGCCGAAATCTACACAAGCTAGGGGCTAGTGTAAATTTCAGACATATGGAGTGCAGGAGGATGCCCTAACTTACCATGAGGGGTGCGCTTCTTCATAAGTCAAGCGCATTCTCGGGTAGCACAGGGGATATTAAGACTGGCATATAAAACTCCAGTCTTGATAGATCAGCAGGTAACTTTTATGTCATATCCTTTACTATAGTACATAAGATATGGAAACAGAGTTGTATACTCTATTGTAAAATTGTCCACACTGAGCGTTTTAGCAAGCACAAGGAGGAGATTGGTGTCCCAAAACGACTGTGGCTTGCTTAGATGTGTGACTGCTCTTATCCCCTATATGTCTTATTACCGTTCAGGTAGAAGGGAAAGGAGAATGAAGTGGAAGTAAATTTACTCAGCAACCAGGACTTATCTGGAAAGCAGAATGGCTTCCATCTGTTGCTCATTGTGTTTTTATTTTTGTTTTATTTTTTTCTTGGTTTCTACTTTTTGAAAGATGGCAGCTCTAGACGTGAAGCTTTATGTCTGGCTTGTCTTAAAATTTGTCAGGAATGACTGTAGAGTTTCTTTGTGGTGATAGAAGTGATAGAAATGTTGCTAACAAAGGTCCCGGATGGCCTTTTTTACTTGCCTGGTGCGCTGATGTGCCCGTCTACCCCACACGACCACTGCGGTCAATCAGTGTCTTCAGCGGTATATGGCAGAAGACTGCAGAGGTCAGACACGGCAGCAGTGGTCACATGGGTAGATGGCAACATCATTGCTGCCAGGAACTAATTTCACGGATCCATGACATTCAAAATTATGGAAATTTGGTTATAAAATTAGTTAATCCATTTTTCACAGAAGCGAAAAATAGATGAACCATGGAGAAAGCATATCCATAAATTCAGCAGGACTATGTGCCGTCTGTGGTGAACATTAACAGTACACGTCCGTGAACAACGGACATCTGAATAAGCCCCAAATCTCATCAACTCTAAGGCACTGGCGGCAATTTATCTTGCTGCCATTTCTACCCTGCAATTGGTCCAGCCCTGGCAAAAGTATTTGCATCTTGCCCAACATTTCTGCATGCGCATCTTTACCCTGCAAGTGGATATTTTGGAAAAACCCATCACCGATGAACTTGATGGACCCAAGATCTGTTTGTGTCTGAATAGAGGTTGCAATATTGCACATCTTTTGTAAATTTCAAGAAAAGTCATTTAATGCAGTGATAAAATTTGGTGGGTCTTCTCTGAAGGCCTCAGCTCATGGACCAAAACCACAGTGTAACTTTATGGCATAGTATTTCAGTTGTTGTTAAACTTTTTTTTTTTTTTTTTTCGGGACATTGATGACCTAATGATAGATCATTTATATATGTGATCAGTGAGGACGGACATCCAGGACCCCACATATAAACTGGTTGAAGAGCCCACAGCCACGTGTTCCCAGCTTTGTCTGCATTTCGTCGTTTCCCCGGCCTTGTCTACATTTCAGATTCTACTCTTTGCTCTGTATCTACTGTTGTAATAGCCGTCTAAGGCTCCGATAACCCCATTATAATGTTCTACATAGACAAGTCCTGCTGACAGGCAAATTTCACTGTGAAAGAAATGAAAGTGATTAGCCATGATGGAATAGATCATCCATGATATTCTCCATTTTATTAATGCAAATATTATTATCAAGCCTTTTCCCTAAATGAACTTGTGTCTTGTGATTAGTGACCCGTCCATCAGCCGGACCCCGAGCGAACACCATGGTGGATTTCGTTTACTTTGGCTTTATTTCTTCGTGTTCTGATGTCTGTCTTCATTTCTGTAAAGTGAAATATCCTCATATTGCCAATGATAATTTCACGCCTCATGATTGCCTCACCTCAGAAATCTGCTCTCCCCATGCCCAGTAAATGAAGCCTCTAATTTGTAAGAACATCCAGACTGTAAGTAGATCTGACGTTTTCGGCTCAGACTCAACCGAAAATTGGCTTTTTCTGGGTCGACCCACTTGAATTGACCTGTCTGAATTAACCTGCTCTACATGAGGGTTTTTTTTTTTTTTTGGTCCTGAAATTTGGAAATCTATTTGCATTGCCGCAGGAATTTTTTTTTTAACCTGGGTAATGCACAGTTCTTAAGTCCTCATACACATTATAGCAAAGTCGACTGCAAAATCCTTTTGTACGCTGGGGAGAGTAGTCACAGCAGCAGATGTTTTACTATAATCTGTGCCAGAAAGTAGTGCAAATTATAGCCTACTATGTCTACAGCAGCTCCTTTTTGAAGATGAGCCTTAATTTATTAAAGGGAACGTCCAGCGAGTATTAAAGGGGTTATCCAGCTTTCAAAAATTATCTGCAAATACCGTATTTTTGGACTATAAGACGCACCTAGGTTTTAGGTTGCGCAACACTCTTGTATGGGGACAGCAGTTTTACACAACCTATGTGGCTCTGCAGCTGTTCCCATACTACAGCTCCCATCATCCCAACCTGTCCAAGTATAATGGGATTTTTAGTTTTGCAACAGGTGCAGGGCCACATTGACAGGTGGCCCTTTAGTGGTATTTTCCAATATTAATGTGGGACACACCAGTTACGTGATGGAGGCACATGCGGGCACCACAGAGCAGTAATAAGCATCATAGCTTTGTTATGTATGTCACTTTTGTAGATTTGGAGAAAAACAACTTTGAAGTCTTATACCAATGAGATAGTTGGTGCACTGGGGGCGGGCCTTTACCCATTGTACTTGAGCAGCAAAAGCACTGCTCACAGGGGAGATGTCAATGAGGCAGTACAGTAATGGACAGTACAGTAATGAGCAATAGGAAAACCAACTTTCACTGGGCAGGGTGGTGCAGGCAGGAGATAGTAGCGGTCTGAGTGGCATGAGCAGTGCTCCCAGGGGTGAAGGCCCGCCATCAGTGCACCGACTGCCTCATTGACATCTGCATAAGATTTTAAAGTAGATTTTCTACAAATGTGACATAGATAACAGTGGTATAATGTTTATCACTGTAATGTGCTCTGTAACATGGTGGTGACAGTATAGTATGCTTGCGGGAGGTGGTAGATTCCCCTTAAGAAACTGTAATTAAATATCATTCTTTCTGGGTTCCTGCCGGTCTCTATTTCCTGGTCCTGTCTCAACCCACAGGAAATAGACATCGCTGGCTGAGTAGTCCTCTCCTGTGTGTCAATCGGGACAAAAAAAGTAGAGGCTGGCAGGAAACCTGGGCAGTGCCAGAACAGCATTGGCAGGGAATCAGTAGGTCAATATTGATTCTTTTTAGGCTTTTAGCCCATTCTTCCTGTTTTAAAAATAAAATAAATAAAAGTAAATTTTATTAATTCTCATTTTATAATGAAATGAGTCAATGTTGAATAGAGTGAAACAAAACTGACAGATCATACAGTGTTACGCTAGGTTCACACTAGCGTTCGAACCTCTCTGTCCCAGACTCTGCTTAAAATCAGTGGAGAGAAAAGTCTTGCATGGAGAAACCTGGCAGACCCCATCATAGTCTATGGGGTCTATAGACTGCTTTATAAGCGGACAGGGTTTCCCTCTTTCAGGTCCCCATGCGGACCCAAAGGACGGAAACCCAAACGCTAGTGTGACTATGGAGGCATTAAATGGGTTATCCAGTTTTTTTTTTTTTTTTTAGAATTGACTTATCCATCGGATAGAACATCAATTTTAGATCAGCAATGGTTCAGCTGCTTGGACACCCACAGATCAGCTGTTTCCACAGTGCCGCCACGAGCTACAGTGCTTACTTGACATACTTTTTAATAGTGAGTACAGAAGCCCGTGTCTTATACACTTGAATGGGACAACCTCTGGCCAGTGAGCACTGCAGCTTGTGTCAGCATCGGGAAACAGCTGATCTGCAGGGGGGCATTCAATAATCTAAAATTGATGTCCTATTCTATGGATAGGACATGAATTTTAGAAAGCTGGATAATCTCTTTAATACAGATGATGGTTTAAGTCTCCACTGTCTTATAATTGCTCTGTAATAGGAAACTTTGGCAAATCCAAAAGGCGATCATGTATTTGGTTTTTCCAGGAGGTATGGTGGGGGTATTATAGCTGGTCATTTGGGTTTTGAGACCATTTTACACGAGCACTACATGGCAGCTCTTAGCAGTGCTTTATCTGTCACATGGGCTTTGGCAACAGATATATGGCCATATTAGATTAATATATTTGTCACCTTGGGTATTAAACCAGTTATTTCTGCAGATAGTGACTGAACCAGAATATAAGAAGTCACATTTTGCACAACTGCAGTTCTTAATAGAATTCAATTTCTTGAGACTCCTTCCTTCCTTGATTCCCTTCCTCTATGTTCCTTCTGATTAGTAACACAAACAATCACTTGTAACCTGTTCACATTGTATAGTCTGCTAATCACTAGCTTTGCCCATCACCAGGCAGACGCTTCATGCATTGGGAAAGCTGCATTGTTGAAACCTGATGGCATTGTAATGTAATAAATAAAATGAGACAGGTCCATTATCTTGGTAATCTTTGTATGCTAATAACAGTCCCGTAGATGATATTGTGCTGGGTTTTTTACCAGTGATGAGCTCTGGTCTACACGACAACCCAAAAGCTGATCAATCACAGATGCCACAAGGGGGTATGTGAAGGCTTGGAGACTTGATAAATGAGGGAGGACTGTCATAGATCATTTAATGTACTGTTCATGGTTTGGGCACCTGTATGGACAAATTAGAAACGGAAATGAACCAGGTGGTGTTGTTTTTGCATTAAGGTGCCAAAATGGAGTCATTGGTGCAGATTTACTAGTGAACATGCACCAGAATTATGGCAAAACTTGTGCCGAAAAACTGACACAAGTGTTTTTGCACCTTATTTAGTGGTTTCTTCAGACACGTTTTGTGCCTGACAAAGATGCATGGCTTACGCTAGGTTCACAATAACGTCACCTGTCTTTTGTTCTGATCAGAGCAATGGAGAGGCGGACTTCTCAGATGGACTCCAAAGGACAACGTTGATCGTTGGGTGTCCTTCCTTTAAAAACTGAAACTGGCGGAGGGAAAAGTCAAGTGCCGATTTTTAGGTGTACACTGCAACTGAGTCTCCAACGGATGTGAATTTAGTTTTAGGGGGCAAGGGTAAGGCTTTAGAACACCCTTGGGTGCTAAAAAATTTAAAAAAATTTGGTCCTTTTTTGGCATAAACTGAACCAACAAATAGGTGGTATAAAGTTAGGCAAAGGTGTCTAAAGATTCGCCAGATTTACTGTGTGATGCCAACTGGCATATTTTTAGGTTGTATAGTCTAAATTTACACTGATAACCATTAGACAAGATTTCGGTTCGTCCACCTATCCTATTCATTTTTATGGGGCCCAATGGAAGTCACTTTTCTGAAAGCCCATAAAAGTGAATGAATGAGCGTATACACCACCATTTCATCCACATGGGCAACCCGGGTCCCCCATTCTTGGGGTCCCATTGGTTGGACCCAAATTAATGAGACTCTTATGCCCTATCCTCTTGGAGTTATTCGTGGAAAAAACCCTGTAAAGAGGACCTTTCATGTCCTCATCAATGTGCGGTATTATAATACAAGAAAGCCGACAGTGCACTAAATTCAGTGCACTGTCTGATTTTCCGTTCTGTGCCCCGGTGCTGGTGATATCTTCCCACTGTCAGAAGGGCGGGCCCTACAGCCTAGCATCATCATCATCACCTTACACCTCCTCCTTCCCCGTATGCTAACATACTCTATGTGCTCTAACATAGCCTTGTACTGTTGGAGGAGGCGTTCCTCACAGCTCAGTGTCATCGATGACAGCAGTTTATTACTTGTCACACTTAGGCATGTTTTATTACTGATATGTTTGTATTACTTTATGGAACACGTCTGAGTCACCATTTGCAGACGTTCTTTTAATTAAATATGCTGTACACTTAGTAAGTAGGCCATTATCAAATCTGTATCCCTGCGTCACCCTACAACTCCTTCACTAATGTAAATGAATGGAGTTGCATTGTGACCGCAAACTGAAACTGTGACTTCCAGTCACAAAAAAAATCCAGCAGCTTGATTTGTTTGGGACTAAAAGTCACTGTAGCAGAACTCTCGAAGTTAGGAAACTGCCGTAGTAGATGGTTAGTCCATTTGGTCAGCGCACTTTCGGCTTTCCCGGTATGTGCCGTTAGTTTCGGCACTGATATCTCCCCACTGTCAGAAAGGCAGGCTTTACAATCTAGTACAGGGGTAGGCAACCTTTTTTGTTCAGCATGCCGATTTTGATTAAAAAATTAAAGTTGAGGTGCTCGGAGTGGCGGTCAATAATTGTAAGTCTGACGACCTCTGCACACGGTATTATGTCCCATAGCGGCCCCTGCACACGGTATTATGTCCCATAGTTGCCCCTGTATACGGTATAATATTCCAACTTTTATAATATTCCAATTGTCGCCACTCACTAGCTATTATTATACTGTGGAGTCTCTTCAGACCCCACAGTATAATAAGTGGAGGGCCAAGAGAGATGAAAAACATAAAAAACAATGTTAACTCACCTTTTCCATCGCTCCGCAGCCGCTGTGTGCTCTTCGGGCGCTTTTGTCTTTAGTCAGCGAACGCTGACTGAGTCTCCGGGGTCACGTCGGTGTTATTATGCGTAATGACGTCGGACGTGACCCCTGAGGCCCTGTCAGTGGTCTCTTACGTCAGGAACCAGGGAAGATGAGTTAACGTTGTTTTTTTATGTTTGATCACCTCCCCGGGAACTCCGCTTATTATACTCTGGTGCCTGAAGAGACCCCACAGTATAATAGCAGTTTAGTTTCGGCCGTGTTTGGTCTGATCGAAACTGCTGGGTGAGGACTCCGCTGCCATGCCAGGGAAATAAGCCTCGCGTGCCACTCTTGGCACGCATTTCGGGGGTTGCCGACCCCTGATCTAGTATCATCACTGGGCTGTGAGGAATGCCTACCCTGACAGTACAAGGCTATGATCAGGAACAGGTGTTCTTCAGGAACGTTCATTCCCAAATTTTACCCGGTAGTCTTCTCCATTTACATGCAGCAGATCATTGTTGCTGCACGGGGTGATGAGCGGATCATTCGTTGCCATACAGTTTGCATTTGTCAGACTCAAAAAGTCAAGCACCAGGAACAGATTTCTAGGCTACTTGACTAAAAGGAGACTGAGACTGGTCAAGTGCTGTTTTACTCCATATGTGAATGATAGGATGTATTACTTAGTCAAACAGTACCAGTTCCCTGACTACTAAGGCGAGGGCCTTGGCAATGATACTAGGCTGTAAGGCCGGCCTTTCTGATAGTGGGGCGATATCAGTGCCGAAACTAACGATACAATATCTCCAGGACTGGGGCACATACTGGGAAAGGCGACCAAATGGACTGCAACTGTCTGTAGGTAAATCTGGCAAGTCAGGCCCCGCCCCCCGTGCACTTGCAGTCTTATTTACATATCCATAAAAAATATAATTATCTCTGTATTGATTCATTGGTTTGTGGCCAGAAATATATTTCTGCTCTAATTAAAGGTCCCTACATGGCAGTTCTGTTAGTTTGGGAGACACTTTGGACCTGACAGTCTCCCTATAAATTGTATGGCCACCTCTAGAGAACCCCCAGTACTGTCTTGAATGCAGTTGAGCTGATTTATAGAGCTGTATCTGTGGCCTGTGTTCCTTCCATTCTCTTCCCCGCAGTGAGAGCTTTTCAGAAACATATGTTGCCGCCTCCCGCTTCTGGAATCCATTATTATTTTGGGAAATAGAAAATATTGATGTAAACATGGATTTTATATACAGCCTTGCAAATATCCCCGTGAACCAAGGGAATCTACACATCTCGGCTTAATTCATGGGTAAATGCATCTGTCGTTCCATTTGTTTTTAGTAAATTAACTTTTTATGTGAATGGAAAAGCGATGAGTCCAGACATGGGTGAGAATAAAGATGACAGATAGTTATGTTATAGATAGGGGTTTTATCAGAAATGTATTAATGATGCCATTTTCTCTGTTGTCACGGTAACCTTGAAAACTCCACTTCCGGTGATGTTCTATCAGGACAAGTGTGCGCACTTCTATAAGTGAAGCGGAGGTTTTCATTTCTGTATATTGCAGTATTTTGCGTGCCGTATAGACTGCTGGAATAGCTTTGCGGTGATATGTAATACCATCAGCTGCCGGCTTCTACTCTGCAAGGCGCATATTGACAGTACACATGCCTGTGCAGTGGATGGGGGTTTAATAAATTATCCATTATGGTATGGTCTGTAGCTGTCAATAAGAAATGCTTTTGTTCAGCTTGAATGGGAGCCGTATTACTGTATCTCTCTATATTAAAAAAATGGGATCTTGTGCTGGAAAGGCGGCAATTAGAAGCTGCCAGACTGTCCTCCCTTGGGCTCCTGTTACGGAAGTCAGAAAGCTGATATTTATGAGTTTCTGGGTAAGGTTGCTGAGTTGGCACTATAGGAGCTGTTTGATATCCTGGATTGTTTGATCTAACATGAGTTAAATGTATAGTGTGAACATCCCTACTGCTAAGGCTGGAGTGCCAGATGAAACGTCTGCATACGAGAAGAGGATTTCTGCCGCTATCATCCTAGGCAAATGCCTCCCGTCATCAAAAGGAAATACTACAGAGGTCTTCTGTGTATTGTATCCTACATCTTCCCATTGAGAAATGTGGGCCACCATGACTCGTAACAATGTTGATCTTCAGTGATATGCAAAAAAAATTGAATGTTATGTTTTATTTATTTAAAATGGGGGTTCAGGAGAGGCGCAACTGAAGGCTCGTGGGACCCCAACACAATGTAAAAAGGTACCTTCACTTACCATGTGCCATTTATAATACTGGTGCTTTTCTATAGTCCTAAACCAGTCATACACGTATAATGATTCTGTGCAATGCTTGGTTGGCTGGTGGCTAGCTCAACCGACTTCCCTATATATGTGTGGGTTCAGCGAACATAGACCTAAGCTGAGCTGCTTTAGCGGTAAGTGTCCAGGTATAACTGATACCCCTGAACCTCATAGTTATGCCCTGGGGAGTGAATGTCCCCCCAAGCCTCCTCCCTTTTAGGACATCATAATGGTTCCGCAGCATAAGGTGATATTTGGCATGGTCAGACTGGCTCATCAAAGCACCTCAGACCAGTGCCAGCTCCCTGAGACATACAGATAGGCTCCAAAAACAAGCTGACTATCGATCACTTGACACTAGGGACTTTTTCTTGTGGGACGCATCAGAAATATTATGGATGAGTAGTTCTTTTTGACGTGTCCTATGTGAATGTGCACTGATCCTTTATAGATGGAGAGTGGGCCCTCAGAATCGCCATCCCTAATATGCTCCCTAGTCCAATACTGCTTCTTGCGCAGTATCCATCCCATTTAAAGGGGTTCTCCAGTTTCATACAAATATTGAGGCAAATTCTATTGTTTGTATAATTAAAGCTATACAATTTTCCAATATATTTTCTGTATCAATTCCTCACGGTGTTCTAGATCTATGTTTGCTGTCATTCATTCTGTTACTTCCAGTGATTAAAAAAAAATAAAAAATCAGTCCATGATCATGTGATGGACACACAGGTGCACAGCTCGTTATTGTCACAGCTCAGTAATCAGACATCTGTCTTGTAACGAGCTGTGCACCTGTGTGGTCTGTATATCACATGACTATGGAGTGATTTTTATAGACTGGGAATAAACAAGGAAGGACAACAAGCAGAAATCTAAAAAGAATAAAAATGGGGAATTTAATACAGAAAGTATATTGGAGAATTGTATAACTTTTTATTATACAAACAATAAAAAATTTTTCTAAATATTTGTCTGAAATTTGACAATCCCTTTTAAACTGTCCATACACATACAATGCAACTAAATGTATATGGCATGTTCAGCTGTTAATCTGATCACTTTCCACTTAGCACATGCACACTTCTCCCTGATATGTATGCTAGGCCATACTCGACCAGTCATATCATTTGCACAATCTCACTGGCCGTTCTGATTTTATGATTAAACACGCACACTCATTCTCTACATATACACGTTTATGTTTTGATATGACAGGTTTATGTATTCTGCGTTATTGTTAACGGAAAACATATAAACCTAGGAAAAAAATGCACAGTCTTGGTTAAGCTCGCACAGTTTGTTGTGTCAAGTAATCCCAGGCGCAGGCTACATTGATGCCAGCAGCATAGACTCAGAATGAAAAAAATGTAGCTCAGCACAACCAGGAATCTTCATAAAACCATCTGTTATTGGGGGCTTTAAAACAAAAATAATAGAAGAATGCATGCTACAAAAACTTACTAGTTTCAGACCATAATACATTGTATGGACCAAAACTTGTAGGTTTTTGTAGCATACAGTTTCTCCTTTTATTTTTGTTTTATTTCGTAATTCTTGTAGGTATTTCCTGCTGTAATAGGGATAAAAGTTTTATAAAAGTGGGGATATAGTTATAAAAGTCTCCTGTAGCTTTTGAAATCCAGATATTAGTAATGACTTTATTCCTTGTTGGTGTTGTTTGTGATCTTATTGAAGCAGACTTATGAAAATTGTTTCCAGCTCCAAATGGACTTTTCACACTGACCCATCCACATCTTTGAGGGTCCAACACCCAGGCCCTGGAACTACATAATTACTCCTGTTACTTGAATAGCAGCAGCCTGCACGTGCTCCCCATCTACTGGAGACTGCAAGAACAGCTGATCGGTGCTGGTCCCCCACAGATCACATACTGATGACCTATTCTATGGAGTTACTGACAAGCTTTCTATTATGGCAGATGTCGGGTATTTAAAGAGGACTTTTCATGTCCTTAAAGATGTGCGGTATTACATACCGCTAGAAGGTCAACAGAATTCGGCGTCCTGTCAGCTTTGCCAGTATGCTCCCCGGTGCTGGAAAGATCTGTGCCGATTGTTTCGCCACTGATATCTCTCCACTGTCAAAGGCAGGCCTTCTAGCCTTGCGTCATGGCTGAGCTGTGAGGAGAACCCCCCCCGACAGTACAAAACTATAGAAGAATATTGTTGCGGGCATTCTTCAGAGCCCAGGGATGACGCTAGGGTGGAAGGCCTGCCTTTCTGACAGTGGAGAGATATCAGTGGCGAAACAATCGGCACAGATCTCTCCAGCAGTGGGGTGCATACCAGCAAAGCTGGGGGGGGGGGGAAGGGGCTAGGGTTGGGGAATCAAAAGACTTGAATTGCTATTCTTTCGCCTCTCGTAGAAATTTGTAGTAAAAAATTATCAAAGCAATAAACATTCCCCAAAATGAGCATAAACTTAAGTATTGGGGGGGAACTGAAAATACTAATTTATTTCTGCTTCCTAGTACATTGTATGGAATATTAAATGGTTCCATGACAAAGTACAAAGTACAATTTATCCCGAAAAAATGAAGTACCCGGACACCACACTGATCAGATGTAGCGGACAATATACAGTCAACAGAGCTGTAAGCAGAAAGAGCTGTCTGTTGTATAGTGGCGGTGCCTCAGTACTGCAGCTCCTATATCTAGTGGAGGGGCGCTGAGCTGCTGTACTTCAGCGCCACCAGTATACAACGGACTGCTCCTTCTGCTTCTGACTCTCTGTAGTATACTGACCAGTACAGGTGATCTGATACTGATAGACCTATCCTGTGGATATGTCATCCATATCAAAAATGTCCAACATGCATGATAGTTTTAACGAAGGAATGGGACAATAAATGGATGACAAAAGCCTCAATACCACTTATTGTGAGTGTTTAGACAAGTAAAGATCTGACCTGATACAGTGCCTTGCGAAAGTATTTGGCCCCCTTGGACTTTTCAACCTTTTGCCACATTTCAGGCTTCAATATAAGGATATAAAATTTAAATTTTTTTTTGGTGAAGAATCAACAACAAGTGGGACACAATTGTGAAGTGGAACGAAATTTATTGGATATTTTAAACTTTTGTAAAAAATAAAAAACTGAGAAGTGGGGCGTGCCAAATTATTCGGCCCCCTTAAGTTAATACTTTGTAGCGCCACCTTTTGCTGCGATTACAGCTGCATGTTGCTTGGGGTATGTCTCTATCAGTTTTGCACATCGAGACACTGAAATTCTTGCCCATTCTTCCTTGGAAAACAGCTGGAGCTCAGTGAGGTTGGATGGAGAGTGTTTGTGAACAGCAGTTTTCAGCTCTTTCCACAGATTCTCGATTGGATTCTGGTCTGGACTTTGACTTGGCCATTCTAACACCTGGATACGTTTATTTGTGAACCATTCCATTGTAGATTTTGCTTTATGTTTGGGATCTTTGTCTTGTTGGAAGATACATCTCCGTCCCAGTCTCAGGTCTTTTGCAGACTCCAACAGGTTTTCTTCCAGAATGGTCCTGTATTTGGCTCCATCCATCTTCCCATCAATTTTAACCATCTTCCCTGTCCCTGCTGAAGAAAAGCAGGCCCAAACCATGATGTTGCCACCACCATGTTTGACAGTGGGGATGGTGTGTTCAGGGTGATGAGCTGTGTTGCTTTTACGCCAAACATATTGTTTTGCATTGTGGCCAAAAAGTTCCATTTTGGTTTCATCTGACCAGAGCACCTTCTTCCACATGTTTGGTGTGTCTCCCAGGTGGCTTGTGGCAAAATTTAAAAGACTTTTTATGGATATCTTTGAGAAATGGCTTTCTTCTTGCCACTCTTCCATAAAGGCCAGATTTGTGCAGTGTACGACTGATTGTTGTCCTATGGACAGACTCTCCCACCTCAGCTGTAGATCTCTGCAGTTCATCCAGAGTGATCATGGGCCTCTTAGCTGCATCTCTGATCAGTCTTCTCCTTGTTTGAGATGAAAGTTTAGAGGGATGGCCGGGTCTTGGTAGATTTGCAGTGGTCTAATACTCATTCCATTTCAATATGATCGCTTGCACAGTGCTCCTTGGGATGTTTAAAGTTTGGGAAATCTTTTTGTATCCAAATCTGGCTTTAAACTTCTCCACAACAGTATCACGGACCTGCCTGGTGTGTTCCTTGGTCTTCATGATGCTCTCTGCGCTTTAAACAGAACCCTGAGACTATCACAGAGCAGGTGCATTTATACGGAGACTTGATTACACACAGGTGGATTATATTTATTATCATCAGTCATTTAGGACAACATTGGATCATTCAGAGATCCTCACTGAACTTCTGGAGTGAGTTTGCTGCACTGAAAGTAAAGGGGCCGAATAATATTAATGCCCCACTTTTCAGTTTTTTATTTTTTACAAAAGTTTAAAACAACCAATAAATTTCGTTCCACTTCACAATTGTGTCCCACTTGTTGTTGATTCTTCACCAAAAAATTTAAATTTTATATACTTATGTTTGAAGCCTGAAATGTGGCAAAAGGTTGAAAAGTTCAAGGGGGCCGAATACTTTCGCAAGGCACTGTATATCCTTGTTCAGCAGGTGTCTGGCTGGACCCATTCGATTGTCAATTGAACCTAATAAAAAATGTTTCGGCCTGCCATCCATCCAGACATACTGGCATACGTGGCCAGTATAAGCTACAGTGTCTGATGCCTCTGGCATCCTATTGAGATTTACACTAGTTACAGGCTAAGGGTGCTATTTAAATGTAAAGGAAGTGGCAGTCATAGGAGTTTTTATTGGTTGATCTCTCGAAGGGAGTCTGTCACCACAACCCAGCAAATCAACCCAGCCCTGTGTGTATGTGTGTGTATATATATATATATATATATATATATATATATATATATATATAGGTTAGGGTCACCTGAATCAAATGTGCTTTACCTTTGTGAATCGGTGTCTCCATTGCTGTTTTTGTCAACATTTAAACAAGTTCTTTGGAGCAATGAGGATATTGCCATTACTGCCAGAAAGGTAAGCAGCAATACCCTTGTTGCTCCAAAGAGCGCATATTGATAAAAGCCGTGATGTTTTGGCAACAGTCGCTGATTCACAAGGGGAAACCACTGTTTGGTTTAGGTGACCCTCACCTAGCTAGCTGCTGGATTGGGTTGATATGCTGGGTTCTGGTGACAGACTCCCTTTACAGCCTCTGTACACTGGACAACGCAGCAGCAGTGATCCAGAACAGATGTTCCTCAGGAACGTTCGTTCCCAATCTTTACCCAGTAGTCTGCTCCATTTATATGCAGCAGATCATTGTTACTGCATGGGAGATGAGCGAATCACTCATTGCCATACAGTTTGCATTTGTTAGACTCAACCACTCAAAAAGTCAAGCACCAGGAACAGATTTCTAGGCTACTTGACTAACTGGAGACTGAGACTGGTCAAGTGCTATTTTACTCCATATGTGAATGATAGGATGTATTACTTAGTCAGTCAAACAGCATCTGTTCTATTCCCTGGCTACTAATGCTAGGGCTACGTGTCGACTTTGGCCGCAACTCCTGTTGCCATGTAGTGCTGTGACTCCTTCACTGATGTAAATGAATAGTGTCACATTGAGGGTGCTGCTACTGTGACTTTTAGTCACATACAGATACTGGATTTTTTTGTGACTGTAAGTCACAGTTGCAGCTCCTTCGTGGTCGAGTTGTAGGGCGACACAGGTAGTTGATGGATGCCAAAGTCCCTAGCTCTATATTACCCCAGTTAACCCCTTAAGTGGTCATTTGATAATGTCCTACTTGCTAAGGGTACAGCATATTTAATTTAATTAAAAGAACATCTGCAAATGTGGCGACTCAGACGTGTTCCATAAAGTAATATAAACCTATCAGTAATAAAACACGCCTGAGTGTGATAATTAATAAACCGCTGTCACTCCGGAAATAGACTTTAGTAGGAAAGGTCTAGGCGTAATAACGGCTAATATGTTTTTACACTGCGTCTTTTATTATTAAGTGAATGGTTTTAGCTCTGCCTGGGTAAAAAGCACACTCAAGCATTTGTGTACCGCACATTCAATTCTCGAGTGCCTTTGTGATTTGGTGCCTGACTAAACAGATGGCAAGCATTTAGTTGAAAATTGTTGCCGTAAACATAACTTTTTGCCCTCCGCTCTAGTTAATGTGTGATCCAGCTGTGCTGCTATTGTTTTATTGGAAGTTTTCGGTGCCTCTGCGGGTTTACTTTCATTGTAGCACTTCAAATAAGCAAAGGTGCTTGGGAAAAATGTCACCTATAAATGTAATTACAGATAAACTCTGAGAAGCCTGCTGACACCGTATAAATGTACAGCAGTAAAGTAAGCACTAAGAGCTGCAGGTATAGAGACTCAGCCTCCGGAGGAGGTGGGGTACATGTGTCAGAATTTCCACTGTATTTGTGCCAAAATGTGGTCATGTACAATTAAGTCTTGTTACCTGTTATTAATGTATATGATCTTACACGCACACAAACAACCATAGAAATGATCTGGAATATACAATTCACCTCATTGGGAGGACATGTGGCCCACTCTTTGCAAGTTTTTTTCGACTTGTCTGTCACAGTTTCTTAATTAGGTTCAATTCAGGATTTTTGACTAAACCATTCCAAATCCTTAGTTTAGTTTTTGAGCCGTTCAGAGGTGGACCTGCTGTTATGCTTTGGGTTATTGTCTTGCTGCATAATCCAATTGTGTGTAAGCTGTGTGACCAAATATTCTGTTTTCTGTGGTAAAGTGTCACTAATATGCTTAACGGTTGGATTATCCTATTAATGGAACCCATATGTAAAATTTGTCTTTCAGCTCCACAGAACATTATGGAATTGTACCATGATAGACCTCTATGGCATATCCACATAGTATGCCTTAAAGGGGTTGTCCAGGGAGTATTTGTTCACATACCTGGTTTGGCGGAATGCTTTTGATGGACTCGGGAGTTCTAATGATGTTACAACCCCCGAGTCATGTGATCAGAGGCAACGTTGGGCTCCCCAAGTCGCTCTGCCCTACCTCCTTCCCTAATCTCAAGGTAATAATTACATATGAGATCAGGGAGGAGTCGGCGGGGCAACCTGGGTAGCCAAATGCTGCCTCCAATCACATGACCCGGGGATTCTGACATCGATTGATAACCCAGTCCATCAAAAGCATTCCACCAGACCAGGTAAGTGCATAAATACTTACCTGACAATCCCTTTAAATGTCTGATAGAATCAGGATCCATCACTACTACACTCTTCACATAACTACCTTTGACTGACTTTTACGGGAGTTACAGTGAGCTCCGCTGTTTCTGTAAGCCCAACTACTGCTCACAGCTTGTATTTGGCGGGATGGAGGTGATCTGGGACTGGTTTTAGGGAGTCATTACTAGAGATGGGTGCAAGTGTTTATCATGGTATGACAAGTGTCTGATCAGTGTGAGTCCAGCCATTGGGTCCCTTACTGATCATGAGAACTTAGCAGGAGAGAGGTCAAGCAAACATTTTGCAGAAGATGGCCAAGTACAGTGTTTGGTAATCTATGGCCATTCTATATAGTTTGAATGGAGCAGCAGTGCACATGCCTGACTGCCACTTGTTTCAAATAGAGGAGCAGAATGCTTTGTGATCGGCGGCGATCATGGCAGTCGGACCCCACTGATCAAATAATAATCTATCCTGTGTGTAGATAAGTTGCAGACTTGGGGAAACCCCCTTTACGTTCCTTATGGTGAGCAGTGGTAGTCCTCTGATCTGATGAACTAAAATGAGTAGAGTCTGCCATTCCTTATAAGTTCCCCTGGGTTCTTTTCTGGCTACCTAGATGAGTCCTAAATGGTCTCTTGGAAAGATGACTGTGTTTCACTGTAGCTCCAGAACCTTATAAATGGCTTTGTAACTCTCCAGATTGCTAGATTTCAGAAAGTTTCTTTCTCGCTCTTGTGGTTGTGGCATAGGGTGCAGCTTGTTTAGGGGAATTGCCCAAGGACTTAATACCGTGTCAACCATATATGGAAAAATCTAAGTCATGCCATCTGTCTAGTATCAGAAGTTCAGTAAAGAAACTGTTAACGTTAGCTACCTTCTGACTGAAAAAATCTTGGCTTTAACACTCATTCAGTTTTCCCAGGAAGATTACTGACGTCTCCCTCAGACAGAGGATCAAATCTTCTTGGCCCAGTGTTCAGTCTGAAATTTTCCCATAAATACCTGTGTGTTGGGTATCATGTTGAAATGAAGATCTATCACAGCATTTCTGTGCTCAAACTACCAAATGGAGGTATCCTATATCAGTATAAATGACTGGAATGCTTTCCTACCTTTACCTGCAATGTTGTTCCTGACTTTGTGTCCTTCTGCAGGTTTTAATCTAATGGTGGGATACGCAGCCAACAAATTGGACGGTATTGTTGCGAAGGGAAACGTTTCCTACCCGAGTCCATACGCTTCTATTCTCTTTCGGCCAAATGCTCATTCCGAACTGACCTACGTAAATAGCATGCTTGACCGAGTGTTCAAGGGTTAATGTGTTCTCAATGGAAAGAGGGGAGTAGGCATATAAAGCTGTCCTAAGTCAAGCCATTCACACAAGCTACCAACGCATGGAGGGCCCCGGTGCGAACCCCGAATCTAGTACAAAGAACATCTTCAGAAATGTATTGTTAGGGGCTTATTCACACATAAGTCAATGTTTTCCACAGACAGAACACAGACCCAATTAGCTTCTGCCAAATACCCCTTTTTTTTGCTTCCAAAAAATTATGGGTTAAATTTTTTCATGGTTTCGGTTGACCGCCTGTTTATATATATTTTTTCTTGCCTATGAAAAACGGGGGCACTTGTACAGATAGGGGGTGGGCAGTGTCTGGTTGGAAAAAGTCCAGGTGATGGCCTAGCCTGCAAGGCCTCTGTTTTGCCTTCCTCGTTTTTTTGCAGAGTTGTAGGGAAAAACTAACATACCACTTTACCAACCCAGTAATAACCCAGTATTTGAGTTTCCCCTGCAACGGTATTTTTTTCCTAAATCGCTGTAATATTGCCCCCCCCCCCATTGTTCCTACTTCCTATTGTTTGCTTTCCTCATGCTTTTTTGTATGATCTTGGGTATATCTGAGAACGTAAAGGACCATAGAAAATGTAATTGCTTTCACTTTATTTTCTCTTTTTATTGTCCCTAAAATGCAGGGAATCTTCCTGTGGTGCTCCTGTGGATAATACACAAAAATATGCTTGCCAGTTACAATATTCTTCCGTTTTCAGTCTAATTTCAGTAAATTGCATATGAAACCAAGTGAATGGGACTGATCTGCAATAGCAGACAGTCCAGGGACAAGATTGTTATTCTTATTTCTTTTTAGAGCAGCATTAATTCCATGGCTTATAAGTATAGTGCCAGAACAAGTACAATAAATGCAGAACTAGGTATATGACTAGAGATGAGCGAAGTATTCAAAAATTTGATTTGGCAACTTCGCCGAATTTCGCGATATGATTCTATTTGATCCGAATTAGATTGCGGCGAATCGCGTACCAAAAACAGCTATTTATTGGCTGCAGAGAGCCGGGGTGGGCGGCAAAATGGCAGAACCCCTTGGATGCTGCGGTCATGTCAGCTGAATCCATGTTGTTAAAACGCTGGATCGGTTATGGAGCAGGGTGTTAGCTGTCAGCTATAGCTAACACCCTGCTCCATAACCGATCGGGGGGATTTAAATAGGACCTTTCACGTCCTCATGTATATGCTGTTTTACATACAGCTAGAAAGCCGACAGCGGCTTTCCCGGTATGTGCCCCGGGGCTGGAGATATCGAGGGTCTTAGTTTCACGGTTTACTGTCAGAAGGGCATTCCTGACAGTCTAGCTGTTCTGTGAGGAACGCCCTCCCTGACAGTACTCGTTCATAGACTTGCACTGGGGGGTCGTTCCTCACAGCTCAGTGTCATCGGCTTTCTAGCGGTATATAAAACAGCATATACATGAGAACGTGAAAGGTCCTCTTTACCACCTTGGATTCAGCTGTCAAACATGCCGTGTGCGCTCGTGAAGGGGTTAAAGGGATGTGACATCACAGGGCTGGCTGCTGATTGGCTGCACGCATGGCATTGTGGGTGATCTTGCGTTCCCAGAGTTCCTTGTCCCATGTAGAGCAGCCATTTTGAACTAAATGTGAATCGTTACCACGACGCGTGAGGAAATTCGGATTCGATGTGAATCGAATATTTCCTGAAATTCGGATCAAATTCCATTTCTGCAGCTTCAATTCACTCATCTCTATATATATGACTGATCTGGTACAAGCAGGAACGAGGACCATGATCAAAAGGACTTACCATCTACACGGGGAGGTAGGTGGACACCGTAGGGGGGATAAGAGTTACTAATACAGTGGTGTGGAGGCAGTAGGGTTACTGTTTAGTATGTTTTTCTATAAAGGGTCGATCTTCAGGTTTGAAGGGTTTGGGAAGTGTCTTATGAATCGTGGTAGCTTTTTTTCTAAAGTGTGGGGGATGCACAGGAGAAATCATGGAGACACTTGTGAGAAGAGGGGGGATAAGAGCAGATTGAAAAAGGGCTTGTGCACTTCAGAGATTCCATGTGGGGAGGTAGCAGGAGACTAGATCACAGATCTATGGAGGGGACAGGTTGTTGACTGCTCTGTATGTCATAACTAATATCTCGGAATGAATTTGTTGGGCAATGGATAGCCAGTGAAAGCATTGGCAGAGATGGATTAACAGAGTAGCGGAGTTAGGAGGGGTGTAAGTGAGTTATCTGGGAGGCCACAGAGAAGGATGTTCCAGTAGTTTAAGCAGGAGATAAGGGCACGGACTAGTATTTTGACTTTGGGGTTGAGGAAAGAGAAAATGCAATAAATATTTTGAGGTGTAGACGGCAGGAAGTAGTAAGATAAGACAAAGATTATAAATTATGTTTTAAGAAGCGAGTGGTGAAAGAGGAGGGTATAGCTGATACACTGAAACTCTGGACAGCCGGGAGGTAGTGTCCGGGTCAGAGGGAGAAATTTGAGTATCCTCAGCATAGGCGTGGTGCTGAAAGCCTTGGGGCTTTGTCCCATTACAGACTCTTGTACCCTATTTTGTAGATAGGGTGGGTATAAGTGTCATGTCACTGAGGGTTTGACTGTTGGTTTCCCCATCGATCAGGAGACGTTCCATTCACTGCAATCTCCAGCAACCCCCTAACAGTGAATTGAAAGCCAGTCATACATGCGCATTGGCACTTTATTCACCGGAAGAATGCAGTCATAAAATATATAATTGTATTTTACTTCTTGTACTTTTAGATACTTAGTGCACTAAGATAGGGGTGCAAACTTTTCTCTGTCATGCAGAATGTTTCTCCTATTTGCAGTATGTTGTACTTTACATTTCCACAACTGGTGTCCTTAAAAAATCTTGTAAAATGTTTTATGCATATGTCCTACAGGAACCTAGATTTTAGTTAAATGCTGAAAAAGGCATAAAATGCTTCAAACTGCTTTTGTGTATGACACAAATATATACGCTACATAACTACATTTTTCGCCATGAGTGCCTTTTATAGACGAGCCCTTTTTGTGCGTTCATGCTGATACAACTAAAGCTCTTTACTTTTGAAGTCTACAACCGTTTACAATTTTTGCAAGATATTGGCACCTGCTGTTTTGTTCCCTGTTAACCGTGGATTCTAGGACAGTGTCTGTACACCAGTAAAGGCAAAACTTTAAAGTATGAAAATGCTAAAGTGATAGAGATTTGGTCTTTTTTATAAATATATTTTAAACCTGCATCAAATGCACAAAAGTAACTTTGTTTTTGGTCCTTTTTTATGTTGGCTTGGGTAATTAAAAACAAAAACTCCCTCCTATATGGAAGCCGATGTAAAATGCTTGTCTGATTTGTGCACAATACAACAGAATAAAAGTCTCATGCTGCTCTATGGAAGACGTATTACAGCTCCATATAAAGGAGCCATAATACAACCATTTCCATGAGCCCTGGACTATGTCAGTAGTCTGATACTCCACCGTGTAAATGGGCCATATGTAGAAAAAAAATTGAAGTTCAATGGCTGCATTCATTATGTTGGTCCTATAGGGTAAGAAGGGCCCCCTCCAGTGACCCTATGCGGTAAAACGTCCCACACCAGTTGTCACCCATAGTGTTCAGGCCCCTATCACTGTCCTCATATAAAGGTGATTGTTAGGACAGTACTTCCCTCACTGTTCCCCAGTTGCACTCTTTCCCTAATTCGGACAGTTAGAGATTGAGGGTGCCGAGGCAAGTACTGCACTTGTACTGCTTGCAGCTTGTACGTCACAGGCCTAATGTGTCGGACAGTGGTAGAGCTTCCTGCTCTGCCAGTTTCAAAATGTGGTCTTCCTTGTTTTGCAATCTGGGAGAAGGGCTGCATCCCACTCCTTTCTGCAGGATGCAGATGACAGTCTCAGGGGCTGCAAGTTTGAGAGCCCTGGGCTAAGGGGAGAGTCCGTGTATCTACAGCTGCAGTTCACAGGAATACTTTAAGTTGCATACAACTCTAAGCATGCCTTCAGGATGCAGCTGATACAGGCTCTCATATAAATGAATAGAAGAGAAGCTGAATTCCTGTCCACACATATGGCCCTGTGTAAGTTGGAGAGTCTTCTTGCTGGTCACATGATACAGCTGAGGACCTGAGCAAATTAGATGACTCTCAAAAATCATACACCAGTAAGACGATTACCTTCACTACTATCATGTACTTATCCAATGAACCAGAGAATAAAACTTTTTGAAGGCTTCCTTACATATTATAGAAAATTTGGCCTAACCTGTAAGGGTAGCTTTTTTTATTTTATTTTATTAAAGGTGTAATATAATACCAACACATGTGAACAGGGTCTTCTAGTACCTTTTATAAGTATTGTTTTTCTGTACTGCAGAGCATGTGTTAAACAAGCCCTCCCTCCATGAATTTTGCACTATTTATGAATTTAATACATATATATTATTGGTATTTTTTGTGGCAATATGTTACTGTTTATATGTATTATTATGCAGTCTGTACTCTTACTGTGCAGTTTATACCTATGTAATCTGTACCCACATTTCACCCTGTGGTGTTTTCTGTTGACTGTCTATATCCTTCCTTGTTTGTATTTTTGTTACTAAAATTCTGATTTTTGAGATATATATATATTTTTTTAATCAATATTTGTTTATTTTGCATTAAATACAGTCTTTCTGTTTGACTAGGTTTCTGCATTGAATCTCTGTGGGGGGTGTTTTTTTGATCGAGGTGCTTTATAGGTTGACACATGTTGAATAATGGTTGACCATGATCCGATCCCATTCTTCTCAGTCTACCCCCCGAAGCATGTTTTGTCATATGAACATATATAAAGCTAAATAAGTCAAACAAACTGCACGCCAGTATAGTGATATTCTATCCTGGGGTTTCAAGGCAACACTTACAGTGTATAATTCTATTATAACAGTGTATTGTGTAGAATTAGATTTTTTTTTTTTCTGCAGACCTTTGTCATATTGGGATCAGTGCAGCAAGTGTTTCTATTTTTGCTGCTTAATATTCATTTTATTTTTGCTCCAAGTATTCTAGTACATACAGTCCCTGTCATGATAGTGTTTGCTTTAGCATCTCAACAAGAGGAAGAGAGCAGATTGCTGCAGGGTATAGTCAGCTGGCAGGAATAGTCAAAAATGTTTCTGTGTTCTCGGAAGTATCTATAGTGAAATTCTAATAGCAGGATGTTTGCTAAATGGGACTAAGCAAGCAAAAGTAAGGAGGAAATGAAATTTGTACTTTAAGTTTTTCTGAAACCTTCACGAGGTGAAGTAGAATTCACACGTGACCAGAGATGCTGTTCCAACATGGTTCAAAATGTGTACATATACGGTATCACAATAGCAGCGGCACGCAAAAAAGCGTGGTATGGGTATTGTGTGAAAAGTAGGTTCTGCCTGCTATTCGTTTCCCATTCTATTTAACCAAGGGTATATCGGGCTTGTTAATATACAGTGATACTATATGTGAATGCGTTCTGGACTTAGTGGTGATCCAATGCTAGGTTTTTATACTCCTCCCCCCCCATCCCCTTTTGAAAATTCATTTTTATTATCTATTCTAAGACTAACCAATTTGTGAGTTGTTATCCCAGCGGTCAGCAACCTTCACCACTCCAGATGCTGTGATACTACAACTTCCAACATGCTCCATTCACTTCCATGGGAGTTCCAAGAACAGCAGAGCAAGTGTGCATGCTGGGAGTTGTAGTTTTACAACAGCTGGAGTGCCGAAGGTTGCATTATCCCTTTGGCTACATTACATACTGTACATTTCGCTAGTTAATGCCAGCCACCTTCTAGCATATTTGTATTTTTGTAGAAAGCTGCCACATAAATGGACATGCTATCCAACAAAATAAATGGGCTGATATATTTGTAAATCCAACCTGTGCCCAGATGCTTTGATTTACACCAAAAAAGAAAAAAAAAACTTAATAAACATGTTTCTTTATGCAATCCACAAATTAAATCAAGTACATATACATAACACTATCATCTATGGCAAACAGACCCCTGAGCAGTAATCGGTCTGTAAATTATATATACACTATATCTCACCCATATTACAGGCATATGTGTAACCCTAGTATCATGTAAGAAGGTAACCATATCACCCTATAGTCAATAGTATCCATCATAATTAAACATAGTATAAAGCAGGGGTGTCAAACTCATTTTCTCCGGGGGCCACTTCAGCCTCACGGGGTACCTTGAAGGGCCAAGATTATTTTACACATGTATAAAAGTAACTTCTCCTTAACAGTTAAGCGAGCTATTAAGGAGTAGTTACATTTGTACATTACTACTGTTACAATCAGCCCTTTGAGGTCAACCAGGAAGAACATAATGTATTGTTAAACCCTAAGACATTGGCATGTTACATACTATCCTCATCCTTTTCTGAATATATAAAAAATTAAGCACTATACAAATACTCTTTACCCCTGCAAACGGTATTATGCTCTATAGTTGCCTCTGCACACGGTATTGCGGCCCCTGCACACGGTATTATGCTCCATAGTTGCCCCTGCACACGGTTTTATGCTCCATAGTTGCCCCTGCACACGGTTTTATGCTCCATAGTTGTCCCTGCACACGGTATTATGCTCTATAGTGGCCCTTGCACTGGTATTATGCCCCATAGTGGCCCCTGCATTGGTATTATGCTCCATAGTTGCCCCTGCACATGGTATTATGCTCCTTAGTGGCCACTGCACACGTTATTATGCTCCATAGTGGCCCCTGCACACGTTATTATGCTCCATAGTGGCCCCTCTAATCGGTATTATGCTCCTTAGTGGCCCCTGCATTGGTATTATGCCCCATAGTGGCCCCTGCAAACGGTATTATAGTCCATAGTGGCCCCTGCACATGGTATTATGCCCCATAGTAACCCCCCACCCATGAACTATTATTATATTCTGGGGTCTTTTCAGACCCCAGAGTATAATGATCGGAGACCCAGGTGGAGACAAACATAAAAATCAGTGTTACTTACCTGGGCCCCGGTGCGCTCCCTGCGTTCGGCCTTCTTCAATGTCGCACAGACCGGCGTCGTGACATAATGACGTCGGCCTGGCTCATGTGACGCCTGGGACGTCACCAAAGAAGGCCGAAGCCGGCTGGGAGCAGCATCGGATCACCGGAGAGGTGAGTAACACAGGTTTTTATGTTTATCACCTCCCCGGGGTCTCCGATTATTATACTCTGGGGTCTGAAAAGCCCCCGGAGTATAATAATAGTAGTATTTGATGGGGTTCACCGGCCGCGGCCTCACTTACCATCCCCGCTCCTGCACACAGCCGCTTCTGCGTCCCATAGAAGCAGGGGAAGCGGGGGGCGGCCACGACCAGCAGCGGGGATCGATAAGTAAATAGGCCGTTACGTGCCGGGGATGCTCCAGCAGGCAACGGCCTATTTATATATATAAAAAAAACTTATCTTCACCTACTTGCGATGCCTTCATGCAGCCGCCGCCGCCTCCTCTTCTTGTCTGCGTGTCAGCGTAGGAGGCGCGATGACATCATTGTATCGCCGCCTGCGCTGACATGCAGAGGTCTTGTAAACCAGCCCAGGACAGGTATCGCGTAGCTTTGTTTTGTTTTTTTTTTTTAAGCGGCCTGTCCTGGGCTGGTTTACATTACATAATGTACATAGACAATAAAAAATGCCGCGGCCCTGCGGGCCAGATAAGTGCCGGGCCGGATAACAGAAGGCAGCGGGCCGGATTCGGCCCGCGGGCCTTGTGTTTGACACCTGTGGTATAAAGGGAGACCAAAGCTCCAGGGCTCAGCCCCAACACGTGTTTCACCCACAAGGAGACTTCTTCCAAGGGGGACTACCTTATGCCTAGGGTGGGCCCTATTTATTGTATAGCCAATCCATAAGGTATATGATAGCAAAAGCCTAATACCATACTTACCTCTTTATACACACATACAATGGGAAGGGGGGGGAATGGTCATATATAGTGCGATTTTGCCCACAACAATGGAAGAGGAGAGGTTTCTGCAGGGAATAAGTTGACTTTTAATACAAATCTTGACAACCCCTTAATTCATGCTGGGCAATTCATCAAAAAATGACTGAAACTGACCAGGTTTTGTGCTCATCAGTTATTTCAGTTCGGTTATTGGTATTCACGAGATTCTACCTACCAAATATGTCCGAACCGGAACTGCTGTTATATTCTGTAGTCCCTTCAGACTCCAGAGTATAATAAGCAGAGGCCAATGGGAGGTGAGCAAATATTAAAAAAAAAAAAAAAAAAAGTGGTTCTCACCTTCCTTGGGTTTCTGATGTGGGTCTTTGTCCTCTTCAGGCTTCTCCCGACCTCCTGGATGATGTCAGGGATCTCAGAGAGGTGTGATTGGGCCTTAGTGGTCATATGACATTGTCACCAATAATCACAATGCCACATGACATGTGAGATCGCTGAGGCACAATCACAAGCCTCAGCGGTCTCTGATGTTAATCAAGGAGCCTAAAGAGGATGGGGACCAGTGCTGGAGCACTGGAGAGGTGAGTAACCCTTTTTTATATTCGCACTCCTCCCATGGGCTTCCAATATTTATGCACTGGGGTCTAAAGACCCCAGAATATAATTGAAGTTCTAGTTCAGACTTGTTCGGTCCAGTATCCAGAAAAGAGGGTACCGTGTTTTTAACAATAGGTTGAAGGGGTTTTACAGGACTTACATATTGATGACCTATGCATAGGATAGGCCATCAATATCTGATTGGTGGGGGTCTGACACCCTGGCCTCCACTGTTCAGTTGTTTCTAGAGACCACACCATTTGGGTGAGCACTGCAGGCACTTCATTGAATATCAAGCACACATTGCACAGAAGTCTTTCTATTTTGGCTGAGCCCCATTTACCTGAATGGGGCTGAGTTGCAAACAGGCATGTGACAAATGAATGTGAGGAGTTTCAAGCAATTGATCTTTGGGGGTCCCAAGTTTGAGCTCCACCCATCAGATATTGATGACCTATCCTAAGAATAAGTCCTTAAATTGTAAGTCCTGAAGCGCCCCTTTAAACTTCATCTGAGATTCCCTGAAATACATCATATAACTCAACACCGCGTTGTAAAATCTAGGGATCAGGTGACAGGTCTCTGCACACTTGGATGAACCTGAAGTGGTTTTGAATAAAGTTTTATAGACAGATGACAGAAAGCAAATATGCAATTCCAAACAAACAAAAAACTTAACCAATAGTTAAAAGAAAATAGAAATGGAAATGTATTGGAATGGCAAGGCTGTGCCGCCCCATGTCAGCTTGACATCCGTGAAGAAACCATGAATTCTGTAGAAAAACAGTTCTCAAGAAGGCTATAAACCTGTCTGTTACCCGTCTGTTACACAAGACTAAAACATACTTCAGTTATACAAGAATCCAAAAGAATTCCACATCGTAAAGTGGATACATTAGTGCAATACCACTGATGTGAATACCCAAGTGGTAGGTGGTCCTTCTGTTATCACAAGGAGTAAGGAAAGAGACAAGGAAACCCTACCCATGTGCTGAATTAAAGCAGTTTTGCAAAGGGAAAATTTTCTTTAGTAACAAATGTATTTGAGATTTGAGAAGCGTTTCTAATAGTTGTTCTGATATAGGGTCTCTATCATTCTGGAGGACCAGTCCTGCCCTGCATAACACAGACAACCCATAGAATTCAAATCTGCACCGTGTAATGTTTAATTTCACCTGTGGTGGTGCTGCAGGGAAGTTGAACTCTTACGGCAAGTATTCACAAAAAATTACAGCTGATCGCTGGGGGTTCAAGATGGGCAAGACTTTGTGACCTCTTATTGTCATAAGACCCTTCTAACGAGTAGTCTTTGTTAAAGTGGACAGCCCCTTTTAAGAATGTGGTGTGTGTTGTGTGTGTTTTTTTTTTTTTTTTTTCTCAGGAAACCCCATTTAACTTCTCAATGGCAGATCCTGTTGAAAAATAATACATAAGCAGGAAAACCTGTAAATTGGAGAATTTTTGGCAGACATCCACAATTTGCGCCAAAGATGCAGCACTTTTTGTGCCTGCTCGTCACTTTTTAAGACAAAGTGCATGGATCAAGGCGGGCCAGTGAGGTAATAACTCACACCAGCAAAATGGCGTGAGCTACACCTGCTTCACACAGGTAGCTTCAATCCTTGTGATATGGACCAAATGTAGGCCATATTTCCCAGACTGAACCCTGAGCTGGGATCCGAACTCCCAATATCTGACACCTATGATGCTAGGCGTCCCTGCTTCACTGTGGTTCAACTGCCCCGATACTGAAAACATGATTACAGTATGAAAACGTGGACTATGAGGCTGGGAGTCTGGGTCCCGGCTCAGGGTTCGATCTGGAAAATACAGTCCACATCTCATGGTCCATACAGGGACATAAGGGGAACCTGACAGGGCGATTCAGAACACTAAACCACGCACAGGTCCTTATGGATCAGGGGTTTAATATCCCAAATCCCTTGCTATAATGCCATCTGTGTCTGTATTAAAAATATAAAAAAAAGCTTTATACTTTTTAGACATGAGGATAAAGCTTTTTTTTACTTTTAATATGGC
Source organism: Leptodactylus fallax (assembly GCA_947044405.1). Classification (NCBI taxonomy): domain Eukaryota; kingdom Metazoa; phylum Chordata; class Amphibia; order Anura; family Leptodactylidae; genus Leptodactylus; species Leptodactylus fallax. The sequence goes on along the minus strand of CAMRHE010000374.1, from coordinate 469,542 downwards.
CCCGTATTGCGTTTACAATTTGGGACAATAAACCTCATAAGGAGCTGTGAGTGGTTTAGTGTCCCAAATCGCCCCATCTCCTTCCCGTTGGCTAATCTATTAAATTTGGTGTATGAAACCCCTCCCAATATATGGTATTCAATTGTAACAAGTCATAAGACGATTTCAACTTTGCATTGTTTACTTGCAAAATTTTATAAAATGAATATTGGGTATAATATGTGCAATGATACAACGTATCCTGTAAAGTAATATACAATTTAATCCAAGTATCTTTAAACACTGCACTGTATAAATCCCCGGACTCGGAAACTGCTAATGCAATAATAATGGTTTACAGATTATTTTAAGTAAACAGATGTGGAGCCAACACAAGCACTTTGCTCAGAAGTGAACTTCAGGGCTCCTCCATCTTCAAAATCTTTGCCTGCGGTCCTTGAGTCAGTGGCTCTTGCATCACCTAATAACACAGACTCCTCTTATTACACCCAAGTCAACATTACATTGCAATGATTTTGCATTTTAGCAAGCAAGAGCACATCATGGAAGAGGATCTGAGCGATTATTGATTTATGCAAAGTTTCTTGAAACTACAGGATCTGTCTTATCTCTCCCCAGCCTAAATTTGAAAACGTGCATGTGATATATTAAAGAGAATCTGTCACCAGATCTGAAAAGCCCAATGACATACATCACCTGATAATGATAGGCGCAGGCACCCTCACCATTGTAATTTTTTGTTTATCCAAATCATTCAGCCATTCCAAGGGTATAAGCCCTTTTAGCATTGATGCAAATTAGGGTCTACTAGCCAAGTGTGCGGTGGTTTCTCTGGGGCGGAGTCTTTGTGTATTGTATGTTGTTCAGTGTTACCGCCCAATTGGCTAGTATACTTAAAATTGCATAAACAGTAACGGGGTTTCTGTGTTTGGAATGGTGAATGGATTTGGATAAACAGACTTGTTCTACTAATCTACTTGGTAACAGGTCCTCTTTAAAGGGGTTATCCAGCACCTTGACCTTTTTTCCAAAAGCTTACAATGTTGTAAGACAATAAAGTTAATACTCTTTAGAATTGCTCCTCCACTTCCTGGGTTAATCTCTATCCTAGCCTCCAGTGATGCAAGGACAGGCGAACACTGCAGTCAGTGAGTGCTGCGGTCATCACTAAGGTCAGTTCTGCAGCCAGTGATTGGCTGTTCCTCTGACATGGTTGTTTCAGGCTGAGGCCCCACATTTCAGAAAAGCAGCTTTTTTTTGTTGCAGATTTTGCAGCGGGTTTTTTAAGCCAAAGTCATGAGTGGATTGAGCAGAAGGGAAAAGTACTTTCTATATATTTCCAATTCCTGTCGAAGCCACTCTAAGCTTTGGCTCTGGCTCAAAAAAAAAAAACAGCAGCAAAGTCTGCAACAACAAAAAGCTGCTTTTCTGCAATGTGGGGCCTTAGCCTAAAACAGGCAAGAGTGGCTTCAACAGGAATTGGAAATATATAGCAGGATGTTATACTTCTCCCTTCTTCTCAAACCACTCCTGACTTTGGCTCAAAAAAGTGCAGCAAAATCTGCAACAAAAAAAAGCTGCTCTTACGCAAAGTACAGTACCCGCAGAATGAGTGAGATTTTGGTTAATCTCATCCACACATTGTGGAAAAACTGCCAGCATTTATTGCTCGGAAACGGTTCAGGCTACAGAAAAAAATTCCAGATGCGCCTATTAACAGATGCTAAGAACTGGTGGAGGTGGTGAAAGGTCCTCTTTAAATATGGCGGCCAGTCAGGAGCTGAGCAGCTTCCATAGCCGCCAGGTCTCCACTGCATTATAACTGGAGGCAATGTCCACTATTGGTGCCTTCACTGATCATAAGCATAAACCTCCCTGACGCCTAGGTCAAACATGACAAGGTGCCGTTTTCCTGGCAAAGCATGATCGCTGCCATTTTGGGGTGGATTGTCGATCCCCAGAACGAGATCCATCACCGTGAGAGCCAGGAGCCTATAAAAGGTTAGCCAGCCTATAATAGAAACACCGCAATTTTGCAATGCGCAAAGGGGTCTAAAAATACAAATTCAATTCACCCCCCCCCTTTCACTTGTACATAAAAGTACAAAAATAAAGTAAAACACATATATTTTAGGTATCCTTGTGTCAGAAAATGCGCAATAAAAATGTTACCTAATAAAAAAAAATATATGCAATGTATTAAAGGATATAATGTCACACAATCCCTTTATTTAACCTTAGATTGTCAGCATTCTTCTAAATGTGATTAAATGAATTATACATTTGTTATTGCATGACAGAGTAGAACAATCTCCATTACATTATGCAGCATTAGACTGGAAGTGAAGCATGTAGAGGTAACAAGGGACTTACAAACCACGTCAGCTGGAAAGCCCTACATTAAAAGATAGAAAATCTGGATCCTACAAAGTGGAACACAATGAGGATCTGCTCCTACAGGTTTGTCATTAGTTTATCTCATGACGCTATGAATGTAAACCGCAGAAATGGTGGGCACAGAACAACCATAGGCTTGTGCACGCTCTTTGCAGCAACTAAGTTAACCCTTTACAGTGATTGTGTCACGTTATTTAAGAGCATCTGTCTTTTTTTTTATTATAGGCTCTTAAGGAGCATTCTACAATAGGAGCTGCTCCACTTGTCCTGACACAGTTAGATTTTGTTCTCTAGCCCCCCTAACATTGACATACTGCCTGCCACCTAAGGATAGTGGGGCAGCACCTGAAATCTGTGACTGACCCACTAAATCTAGGACAGTTGGGATGTATGTTAAAGGGTAATGGCAAGCGGTGGCTGTGGAAACTTGTGTATGGAGGTATTTTACTCTTATATGTTCAAGAACACGACTTTGTTCTGGGGGAATGCCATAAAATTGCACACGATGGAACACTACTGCATTGCATTGCAGGCATATAGTAATACAGTATGCTCGCAGAAACTGCTATTGTGATCAGAACCAGCCCAGAACCCCTAGGTACTGTAAGAGACAGCCAATGTTGTCTTAAGCTTCATTTGTCTGTATAAACTGTTAATGTTGAATGTATTTCTGTGATTCTGTTCCTTTAAGACAGCAGCCATTGTAATTGTGACATGATGCTGGAGTGAGACCCCCCCCCCTTTTATGTCAGCCTGCCTGTTCTGCAGACAGAGTGTGAGCAGAGAAGCAGGAAGTGACGAGACAGAGAGCAGCAGCCATCTTGGCAAGTGTTGTATTGAACTGGTGTGGAGATTTTTCTGTACAGCTAAGCTGTATCTTGGTCCAGAGACAAACAGAGTGTAAAGAGACAACAGGACTAGTGAGTCCACGTGAAAGGAACTGTGCTCAGTGGCTGATCAGTGAGACTGACATTGTGACTGTGTATATGGATACCACAGATAGAGACTCGCAGTGCTGTTGACGTACTGGACGGCACCTGCTAAATCCCGGCTTACATCCCAGCTCAGTGTATGGATTCGGCAGGACTGTCAGTGTGCTGAGTGGAATCTGCTGTTGGATTACATTGCATTCAGTTGGTTTCCCTGTCTGTTAAAGAGGACTTCATTTCTCCCAAGATCCTGATAACAGTGAGGAGAGGACGCTTCACTATAAAAGAAAGGACCGACTTTGGGCCCCACCGCGCGCTTCTACGGACTGTAAGCGGTCCACCTGGACCACTGGGGAAAAGGGGGTGCACCCAAATGTGAAGTCAGGGTCAGTTAGGGATAGTTTTGAGTATATTGTTCATTCAGTGTCCATACTGCAGAAGTGGACAGAGTAAAAGTAGAAACCATTGCAGAATTTGCCTTGAAATTGTTCATGCTATATTGTATATTTTGCTTGTCTTTAGCCCTGTCATTTTACCTTTAACTAGCCTTTATTAACTTATAGTAAATATATATTTTTTTCTTGAACTACCGCGTGTGCGTTCATTTCTGGTTGCGGAGTCCAAACCACCTGCCTTGCTCTCGGTTCACAGTACAGCATCAAAATCCTGCTGCGGAAGAAAGTAAAAACCCCTTTAACTAACATAGTTGGCACTACAGTCAGTACTGGAGCATGGTAGAACTTTGTACCAGTATATCATTGACACACAAGGTCTTTTTGTTTGGATTATTTGATAAGACTGGTATTTGGCTGGGAAATGTTAATAAATGTCATATGTTTATTTCAATGGGCTAAATCAAAGTTTTTAACAATAAATTTAGCTTTTTACCAATTTTCACAAGTGTAATATATGCAAATGTGAACTAAATGGGTAAAACCCTTTTGGGTCCCCTGGCTTAAATGTTTATGAATGGAGATATTGGTGCACCGTAATGTTGATCTCACATCAAGAGCCAAGTAGCTGCTGCCAAGGCAAACAAAAACATGGGATGCGTAGATGCTTGTGATAAGAACGATTTGGCTTCTAGACAAATCAGACCACATATGAAATTTTGGGGCACATTTACTAATACTGTTTAAAAGGTAGACAATGCAAAGTTATAATAGCCCGTCGTAGAATGTGCCAGATTTATCAAAGTGTCTACTGGGTGATAAATCTGTCGCATTTATAGCTGGTCTAATCTAACTTTGCACCTCCTATTAGTTGGCTTGGCTTACAAAAAAAAAAAAAAAAAAGACATTTTGGTGCATTTGTGGTTTGGCAGCTTAGACCTTGCCCACTCTTTGTGAAACCACACTTCTTTTTCATACATGAAACAAAATAGTTTAAAACACTTGATAAATGTGGTGCAAATTACGCTGAAATCTCTCTCGTTGTGTTACATTTTGGGCACCTCTGTATAAGAAGGACATAGCTGAACTACAGCCGTTGCAGAGGAGGTTATCTAAGGTAATTGAGAGATTGGGTGGATTTTACTACCAAGACAGGTTGTCATCTTTGAAGTTATTCAGTTTAGGGCAAAAAGACTTTGTAAGGAAATTGCTAGTTCTGCAATTCCCCAGTGCTGCTGCTGAACAAGGGAAGAAAGGGAATGACAGAGAGAGTGAGTCCTAAGCTGAACCCACCCCCTGTCCCTGCCTACTTGCCTCAACTGTCCTAAGTGACAGCAGACAACTGGACGCCAGTCTCTTCTTAGATAATGACAACACAAAACATGGATGCAGAAGAGAAGTCAGCAAGCCAAGGGTTAAAGCCAGAGAGACAAAGAAGTATCAAATCGCAATCCAAAAGAGTAGTCACAAGAAAACCAAAGGTCAGAAGTCAGTAATAATATACAATAGCAAGAGAAACGCTTAGCGAGGATAGAGTCACAATAGTCAGCAAACGTGTGAGCAGATGACCTGTTTATAGGAAGTCCAGAATCTGTCCCAGACTTGATTAGCAGACAGGCTGTCACTCACACAGACAAGGCTAAGATTAACTGTTTCAGGAGCAGAGAGAAACAAGGGAGCCGGAGATGGTGTGGTGGAAATTCAATTACAGAGAAGAGGTAATAGAGCAATGTTCAGACAGAGCAACAAGAACCCTAAGCAAGGAATCAAACTGAACAAGCCTCCTGCGCCGCAGCGTGCGAGCGGATGGTGGCACAAAGACCCGAACAGACAGAGACGTTACAGACTTGTTGGGATCATCTAGCTACAATGTCTACACCTACACCAGTAAATGTGACAAGCAAGGCATCTTCTACATCTAGAGGAAATGGGGTTTAACCATTCTAGATTGGGATTCTTTACTTTAATACCAGTGAGACTATGCAGCTTGCTGTCACTGAGTTTTATAATGGGTGATGTATTGAGCAAGTTCAGGTGGGGTCTTGATATCTCTCTTGAAAGATTTCTAGAAACGCGACGTGGATCTAGGGATCTATTCTCACTGCCGTATTTAGAGTCTGGAAGTCATTTTTTCCCTGTTTAATGTAGGGAAATTGGGGGTATCTGAGACATGGGGTGCATTTTCTCTTTTCTCTGCATCAACACTATAGGATAGACTTCATGGCCCTTTTGTCTTTTCTGATGTTTTTAACTATGAATAATATGACTTTAGATTTATGATTAGCTTGTGAGGTAGAGGAGGGATTGGAAATATTGAAATTCAGGTGCCAGATTGCTAAATTTAGAAGCCAAGAAAGCTCTGTATGTTTACTGGTCTGTTTGCCGATTATGTAATGTGTTACTTCAGTAGCACTGCACTATTTCATGATGGTGTCCTAGGTCACTCTCTCGATTGTTGTGTAAGACTGTAAGCTACAGATTGGGTCAGAGACTTTACACATTAATAGGTGATGTATCCTCCGGACTGTCCATGTGTTTTCTGAGTAAAGCCAACTACAAACTGAGAGTTCAAATCCAAAGAAGCCTTTGACATTGACCTCTATCTATCCAAGGTTGTCATCACAGAGCATAGCAAATGCAATAAACTCCTGATCATAGAACGACAGGCTGTGTAAAATATAGCATATTACATTTTATCTATGTTCTATTTTTATAATACATGAAAATGACATGTATTGACGGAATATTAAAGGGAGTCTGTCACCATTGAAGTATAAGCACAGTCAGTTAGCTGGGGTTCACGGGAATCAAAAGTGTTTTCAGTTTCCCAGTTGATGTCTCCGATGCTGAGATATTAGCTTTTTTCCTGACATGCTACAGAGCTGTTTGATACAGCGAGGGGGTCACTGCAGCTCTCATCACACCAAAGGGCTACAGACCCAGTATGATTGAAAGGGCCAGGCAGTGTCATTCATTGCAGGGAGTAATGGAGGGAGTGGGTGCTGAAAAGCATAGCTCTGTGGTGTCATGAGAACAATGACGACTCCCTCGTTCTAGGAAAAGAAACTCCAAAAAAATGTTTTTTGCAAGCGGAATTGAAGTACTTAATGAAACAGAAATGTTTGTAGGTCTGCTTTCAGGGCATGGTTTTTTAGGGCCCAAAAAGTCATACATGCTTATACCACATTCATTAACTATATATTGGGCACTTTCTGTTTCAAGATTATGTGCATGGGGTGGGAGGGGGTTACTGGGAAAAGGTGGGGCTTGTTTGTAATTTGGGCTGGTTTAAAAGTGTTTTCCAGGATTATACAGTTTTTGCAAGGAGGCTGGGGATGGTCTGGGGAAAAAAAAAGCTATACTCGTCTACTGAGGCCAATCACTGGCCTAAGGAAATGGCATGGGACGTCACAGGTGATGTATGTGAGTGTCGTCCCGAATCCTTTCCTTAGGCCGCTGATTGGCCTCAGCAGTTACGCGAGGCGAGAACTTCTGCTGGAAGAAGCACCGCAAGGCATCACCGGCCTTCTTGCAGAAAATTGTATATCTTGGACAACCTCCTTAATGTGCAATACCATTTAATAATAATAATAATAATAATAATAATAATAATAATATTTATTATTATTATTATTATTATTATTTTTTTTTTTTTCTTGTGAGAAACTAAGCCAACTCTTAGCTGGTGTAAACATAGACTAGACCAGGGGTCGGCAACCCCCAGCACGCGTGCCAAGAGTGGCACGTGAGGCTTATTTCCCTGGCACAGCAGCGGAGTCCTCACCCAGCAGTTTCGATTGGACCAAACACAGCCAAAACGAAACTGCTATTATTATACTGTGGGGTCTCTTCACGGAGTCCCCGGGGAGGTGATTAAACATAAAAAACAATGTTAACTCATCTTCCTTGGACCTGCAGCCGCTCTGCTCTTTGGGCACTTCTGCCTGGGACCGCTGGCAGGGCCTCGGGTCACGTCCAGCGTCATTACGCATAATAACGACGTGACCCCTGAGACTCAATCAGCGGTCGCTGACTACAGTCAGAAGCGCCTGAAGAGCACACAGTGGCTGCAGAGCGCAGGAAAAGGTGAGTTAACATTGTTTTTATATGTTTGTCACCTCTCTTGGCCCTCCACTTATTATACTCTGGGGTCTGAACAGACCCCACAGTATAATAATAGCTAGTGAGTGGTGACAATTGGGATATTATAAAAGTTAGAATATTATACCGTGTATAAGGGCAACTATGGGACATAATACCGTGTAAAGAGGCCACTAAGGGACATAATACTGTGTGCAGGGGCCGCTATGGGATATAATACTGTGTGCAGGGACCACTATGGGACATAATACTGTGTGCAGGGGTTGCTATGGGACATAATACTCTGTGCAGGGGCCGTTATGAGACATAATACCATGTTCAGGTGCTGCTATGGGACATAATAACGTATGCAGGGGCCGCTAGGGGACATAATACTGTGTGCAGGGGCTGCTTTGGGACATAATACCGTGTGTAGGGGCCGCTATGGGACATACCATGTGCAGGGGTCGTCAGACTTACAATTATAGACCGGCACTCCGAGTACCTCAACTTTGATTTTTTTTTCATTGAAATCGGCACGCCGAACAAAAAAGGGTTGCCTACCCCTGGACTAGACAGTCTAGCAATGCGTCAGATTTCTCATTCAGCATCAGCTTCTGCGATAAATCTGCTGCATTTTAAAACTGTTTAGTTTGCACTTCCTAAACCAGTATAATGACAATATTAGGAAATCTGCCCCGACTTGTATAATTTAAAAAGAAAAAAATTTTTTTTTTTTTAAATGTGTGCTAGATTTGTTACAGAGAAATAAAAGTATATAATGGTGTATAGTGTACTGTATATACAGTATATGGAAATGTAAAACTAAATCTTGACATGATCTTCAGTAATAAGTAGTGACTTGCTAGAGTAATGAATTCATGCTTTACAGAGGTTCTCTGATCAATACCACTGCCTGAGAGAGAGAATTATGATGGTTTTCACAATACATGTCCCTCTGGCGGTGGCTTATCTCCCACAGGAACAATGATGCGTAAATGCTGAAATCCAACATGCCTGATCTTTCTTGTAGGCTACCATACACATTAGCTCATTGGTGGGCTCAGCTGAGTTTTATCTAATGCCTTTGGCCAGCTTTATTTCTAATTCATGCAGATGTTTAGAAACCTAAAGCCTCAGATTATTTCTGTGTTTTTAATGCCATATATGACATTCCAGTAGCATGGAAAGAAAGGTATACATTAGAGTTTGATTAGACTTTTTTTTTCTGATAAATTTCCCCCCCTGCCCCTAATCTCTGACATATGATATTTACCCCGATGCCCTAGAAACATTACTGGGACCCCCTATGGTAACTGGGTGAATTAGAACTTTCATAGAACCAATTCAAAAACAATCCGAAAAGTTAAGCTCTGGCAGCACTTTCGTAGGTGCATTGGCTTCCACAAGGGGGTTTGTAATACCCTGGTGTTCTAGAAGTTCACACAGGCGGAATACTCGCCTGAAAAATGTGGCTGTGGAAAATAGCAGTTTATATCTGCAGTTCTGCAAACAAGTTAAAACGTGATATTTAAATGTGCCAAATCAACAGGAAAAAAAACCCAAACCTGTATGTAAACAAACATGCACCAAAGCCACACGTAGCAAAACGGAGCTAAAAAAAATTGCATTTTTCACTGCTTTTCTATTGCATTTTTACTTTTTGCTCCGCCTATATAAGTTGTCAAGAATCGGGCTCTCATACAAGATATATCTCACTCACTGTATACCAAGTCTGTGGGGTATTTGTACACATCTGCTCACCACACACACAAACACGCACGTATGATCCTGGATATGTCTTCAAAGGGGTATCTCCCTTCCACACTCGCCTATCACACTAGGCTGCACAGGAATGAAGCAACCCCTACAATCACAAATCCACACAAAGAGCTGCCACCACCCACCACTTTATGGTAGGCGAGACACCAAGAGTCTGACAAGGAACAAAGGAGGAAGTAGTTGGGAAGACCCTACAGGTGACCCGTATCTCCAAAATCTGACCCTGAGTTCAAGTACCTGCTGACAGCCTCAAAAGACTTGCTAAGTAGATGCCCTTTGAACTGTATAGACATCCTGGGCCTAAGAGTGCATTTACACGACTGAGTTTCAGCCGTGAATCTTGGTCCATGTGTTGGCAGCCTTTACCGGCCTTCACTTTATGGTAGGAGAGGGACTCCTAGCAATACAGTGATCTATTTGGCTAGGAGTCCCTGCCTCCCAGCGACATACTGTCTTGTATTTTAATCGGTATGTTGCTGGGAGGCAGGGACTCCTATCGGCATAAATAACTGTATTGCTTGGAGTCCCTCTCCTGGTATAAGGTGTAAGTAAATCTGGCCAACACAAGGACCAAGTTTAAAGGCTGAAACTTGGTCGTGTGAATTTAATCTTAGTCGAACATCTGTATCCTGTCTTGTGGATTGAATTACCTTACAAATTGCATAGGTGCTGATGACAAAAATTTAAACACAAAATACATTCCTTACATAAGTCTATGGGGGAAACCCAGTGTTTCCGCAGGTAAAATTAACATGTTGCATTTTTCACAAATGCATGCAGTTTTAAAAACGTTTTTTGCAGTGTTTTTTCCTGCAGCATGTAGATGAGCGTAAATGAAATCTAATTTACTTTGCTGAGTGTACGCCATTGAGCCAAAAACTCTTGTTTCCGAAACGTGATCTTAGCCGAAGGCCACACGTCTAAATGTGTGATGCTAAAAATATTATTTTATTGAAATTGATCTCCTACAATCGCCTCCTGAATCTGAATGTAGATTACTATTACTTTGGTCGATAGTTGACTGTCCGCGCCAAGTTCTTTCTGTTGGACAAATGACAGTTGTTCTCGGTAACTTCAGTATACTGTATTGCATGAGATTTCCCCTTCAGGCAAAGCCGAACTTTATTGCCACAGTAATATGTGCAATGACTCTGTGCGAGGAAATAGCTAGAGCTAGTCCTAGTCCACCGTGCAAACTATGGTGCATCATATCATTTTGGTTGTAAGCACCGACGCAGAAAGCTTTCTCTTGTCATTTAGGATTGTACCTGCCTCTAGCAGAAGATCAAGGGATGTTCTATGGTGCTCATTTTTTACAGTTTTAGCTTAGGTAATGAGTGATTGATTCTTTTGGCAGCTCTCGTGGAAGTATTTATGGCCGTAGGTGCCTTTGTTTACATACATAAGCTTTACTGTTGCCTTCTTGAATGGAAAAATGTGGGAACATTGATTATTTCTTTCCACCATCGACTCGGTGTCCTCGGGGAGCGAGGCTCTTGTCAATAAACTTGAAAGCTTTATGCATAGAAGAAAGCTGTACTGTGATTTTGTCTTAAACCATCAGCATCCCCTTCATCAGATACACTTAAAATCCCATCACTCCTAACCTTACGCTTTATTGTTTCAATATTTGTGTAATTACCTTGTGGTTGTGGCTGAATATCACCTTGTCCATGTGGACTCTATGAAAAGGAATCTGTGTTACATCCTTCTGCTTTTTTTATTCTACAATCAATATTAATAGGATAGATAGGTTAACCAGCAACTTTGCTGATTTGCAACATGCGAGGATTAAATTATTTTCAAGAACAGTCCTCACGAGGTGACCATAAAACATAAATTGGTATCAATACTTTCTCACTACGCGAAGACGTGAGGTCATTGCTTCTCGTCTTCCCCTTCTGTCATTGTAGAGCTTAAACAAATATACATCAATATTGATCTGGCTGACCGTTTTGGGGAAAAAAATATTCATAAAGATTTCCTGATATTGTAAGGATGGAGTAATTGGCTTTCATGTAGTGCATTTTCTTTTTGCTTTTAATCCACATATATGAACTACAATTTCCCAGAGGCTGGCCAATTGATTTATGGAAATGCGAAAGTTAAAATCATATCTCGCCCTGTACTCTCTTATGGAAACTCACGTCTGCTGACTTGGGGGTTTTCTTGGCTCTAGTAAAGTAAAATTAATCTATTTTATGGAAGGAACTACTTTAACACAAACGCAGGGTTCCCACTAAACTTGAAGCTGCAATACCCTGCAGAAATTCAGTTATACCTATCCTTAGTCAAGTGATCCTGGGAAGTCATTGAAAATGTCTTTAAATTTTTTTTTTTTTTTTTTTTTAATTTATGATGTTGCTTTTGGCTACTCTCTTCTAAAAGTAGCCATTTGTTTTACAAGTAGGTTGATAGTTGAACAACCATTGATAGAACTATTGTCTGGGAAACATTGTCTTACAGATTTTAGTCTATGCTGGCTCTCATTTATTTAAATAGTGGATATACTTTTTTTTCTAACCCCAGATGAAGTGCGAGTGATAGGTACTCTCTAAAGGATTGTTCTCAGAACAGAGTTTTTATAAAAAGTTGAAGTATGTGCAATGTCTTGCTGGGCAGTCTGTTCTATAACTGTATAAGCCTTCATATTTTTTATGCTGCAAATAGTCACTTTATGGCTGCAGCACATATTGCATTTGTCTTTGAAGTTGTGGATGGGTACAATAAGGAGCAATATGACCTTCCCCTATCCATTACTACTAATACTGGTTTCTTTGCGTAATTCTGCCTGGAGTAACTGTACAATAGCAAACAAATACCTCAGAAAAGCCCATATGACCATAATATAGATCTAGGAACACTGGACTGCAAATACAAGACAAATGCATGCATAAAACCAGCTAAAACAATCAAGTCAGGAAAGCTGCTTGCTGTCTGTGAGTAATATCCCATCTGTAATCTCACAAGCAGTAAGAAGTAGATACAAGTACATAGATTTTTTTTTTTTTCAGTTCTTTACACAGAGCAACAGTTTGAAAACATGTGAAGAAGCAGTGAGGAGAATCAACCCCTCTCCTCTCTTCACTTTATGAAGACCGAACAGAACCTACCCCTCCATTCACTGTGAACCCATCTTGCATCTGTAGATGGAAGTTCCTTAGAAACAGGGAGAGAACTTCAAATTCAAAGAAAAACCTAGTGGCAGGAACTTGAGAGAGGCTTTTTTAGGCAGAAAGCAGCTACGTTATTAATGTGCATTAAATTTTGGTCCAGATTCACATGTACTATGAAATGAAACTAGGTTATCTGAAAAGTTAGTGACCATTTAAATAAAAATTATTTGTGAACAAAAACTTTTGTCGGGATGAAAATTTCAAAAACAGACAACTTTTGTTTGCTGATTGTTTTAGCCAACTGAAGACAAACCAATGAATATTTGTAATGATTGTAATTGTCCAATTTTAACAACTTTACGCCATGTATATGGGCACCTTTAGAAGCAAAGGTTAAATGGAAGGTTCTTGAGATGCTGTAGCTGCAGATTGGGTCATAGGATATTGGCAACAAGAATCTAGGATGGTATTTCAGCTCATTATTTCAACTGTGATTTGAGGGCTGTTTGGTATCTGCAAACTCCGAAAACTTGAGTGTGCTTGTAGTACAGAAACAACTGAACAGACTGTCCTGTGGTGTTTCTGTAGAAATGAAAAGCACTTACGGAAATGCATATCACCGTGAGCCACATTCTTTCTCTAACTTGAGATTTAACACCTATTGGTTTCCTTTTGGAGGGTACAGGATAATGAATAGTCAGTATAGGAGTTTTCCAGGAATGGGATGAATTTAAGATGTGATGAAATACTTAAAGAGGATCTTTCATCACCTCCACTAACTACAGTTCTTAGCTACTATTAATATATGATTCTGGCAAAGTTAGATTGTTTTTCTCTATCTCCCACCGTTCCTGAGTAATCAATGCTGTTAGTTTTGCTGTCTGATATACTATTTAGACTCTGTACTGTCAGGAGGACGCTGTCAGGGAGGAGCAGACAAGGGGTGTGATTCTGAACTCTTACACTGGCTGCCTCAGATTGGAGCTCTGAATCACGCCCCCTGCCTGACATCGCCCTTCTGACATTACAGAGCTTAAATAGCACATCGGGCAGCAAAACTAACTGTACTTGGGCTATAGAAAATACAACTGTGCTGGAATTAGTGGAGCGGATCCTATTAACAGATGATAAGAACTAGAATTGGTGGAGATGGTGAAAATTCCCCTTACAAGCAAATTATTTTCCTGGTAAATCGTCCTGCTGCCACTCTGGTCCCTACCAGTCTGTTTACTTGCCAAATGCAGTGTCTGTAGCCCATGACCGCTGCAGCCAATTACTAGCAATATATATTTTGTAACATAACTGCTGTATTATGGAAGGTTGCCCATATATTTACCCAGCTATGGATTTATGTACGCAGTATGCTTTGGGCTAATACTGTGCCTCTATGTGTTTCTGGTTTTTATTTTTTATAAAGGCTCTATGAAGATTTAATTTTCTTACCGATTCCTTATGGTTTTTTATGAAGGCATCACCACATAGAGTGCGTACAAGTCTGTAAAATGGACTCCTGAGGATTTTGTTTGCTGACGCAGGGGGTCTGTACATAGGTCCTGAAGACCAGACCCTGCTAAGTGATACACTCGATCGCTCTTGCTGCAGGCTTTCTTCTCTACTTAAAGCTGTTAAATGTCGCCTCTAGCCATCATTGGCAGATCATTTTCTATGTGTAAACTTAGGTCAAAATGATGCTGACAATCTTGTCAAGAAATAGTTCACATCCCTGCTTGATATGTATGCCTCACATGGAAAGGAATGGAAGACTTAAATCTGTCTTCTTGCTAATGCTAAAGCCGGTCGACCTCTTATAGTATGTGTGAGAATACATGCAGGGCTCCAGTCTTTAAAAAAAAATAAATAAAAAATTGTATGCGTTTGACTCCTTGGCCTAAACACTTAAGAGCCAAGTGATATTTTTTGGTTGGCAAATCAAAAATCAGACGGATTGCAAGCAAGAACAATCACTTGGGCAATTTTGACTACCGAGTTTAGGAGCCAAATGGTATTTTTGGATTGCATTGATGTCCATTTAAGTGACAATTTGGAGCCCCTGATGTGAGTTTATGGAAACTATATGATAACTGTGTTCTGTGTACAAATGGTGGTACTGTAGCCTGTGGTCTGCTGCAGTACCTGTGGGCTGTGGTCCATTATCACTTAGTCATAGAGCTGCTCTACTGATTGGCTGGTGGAGCAAAAGTCCATTCCATTTGGTCAGAGGGATGGAGCTTTGTAGAGTTACTGTATATAACCTGTAATAGAGTGACCTGCACCTTAAGCCCAAGACACTATCCAGGAACAATCACATGTTCCTAACCAGAGCCCTGGAGAAGATCTACGTCACAGTCATCTGTGCAAGGCATGTAAGCTAGCACTAGGTTAATAAAGCAGGTGGTGGTGGGGTTTGTGGCAGCAATAGTAGATGATGCAGTCATCAGCGCCCTGCCTGTGACTAATGTGGAATACGAGAGTATACAGTCATATGAAAAAGTTTGGGCACCCCTATTAATCTTAATCATTTTTAGTTCTAAATATTTGGGTGTTTGCAACAGCCATTTCAATTTGATATATCTAATAACTGATGGACACAGTAATATTTCAGGATTGAAATGAGGTTTATTGTACTAACAGAAAATGTGCAATATGCATTAAACCAAAATTTGACCGGTGCAAAAGTATGGGCACCTCAACAGAAAAGTGACATTAATATTTAGTAGATCCTCCTTTTGCAAAAATAACAGCCTCTAGTCGCTTCCTGTAGCTTTTAATCAGTTCCTGGATCCTGGATGAAGGTATTTTTGACCATTCCTCTTTACAAAACAATTCCAGTTCAGTTAAGTTTGATGGTCGCCGAGCATGGACAGCCCGCTTCAAATTATCCCACAGATGTTCAATGATATTCAGGTCTGGGGACTGGGATGGCCATTCCAGAACATTGTAATTGTTCCTCTGCATGAATACCTGAGTATATTTGGAGCTGTGTTTTGGATCATTGTCTTGTTGAAATATCCATCCCCGGCGTAACTTCAAATTCGTCACTGAGTCTTGTACATTATTCTCAAGAATCTGCTGATACTGAGTTGAATCCATGCGACCCTCAACTTTAACAAGATTCCCGGTGCCGGCATTGGCCACACAGCCCCAAAGCATGATGGAACCTCCACCAAATTTTACAGTGGGTAGCAAGTGTTTTTCTTGGAATGCTGTGTTTTTTTGACCCCATGCATAACGCCTTTTTGTATGACCAAACAACTCAATCTTTGTTTCATCAGTCCACAGGACCTTCTTCCAAAATGAAGCTGGCTTGTCCAAATGTGCTTTTGCATACCTCAGGCGACTCTGTTTGTGGCGTGCTTTCAGAAACGGCTTCTTTCGCATCACTCTCCCATACAGCTTCTCCTTGTGCAAAGTGTGCTGTATTGTTGACCGATGCACAGTGACACCATCTGCAGCAAGATGATGCTGCAGCTCTTTGGAGGTGGTCTGTGGATTGTCCTTGACTGTTTTCACCATTCTTCTTCTCTGCCTTTCTGATATTTTTCTTGGCCTGTCACTTCTGGGCTTAACAAGAACTGTCCCTGTGGTCTTCCATTTCCTTACTATGTTCCTCACAGTGGAAACTGACAGGTTAAATCTCTGAGACAACTTTTTGTATCCTTCCCCTGAACAACTATGTTGAACAATCTTTGTTTTCAGATCATTTGAGAGTTGTTTTGAGGAGCCCATGATGCCACTCTTCAGAGGAGATTCAAATAGGAGAACAACTTGCAATTGGCCACCTTAAATACCTTTTCTCATGATTGGATACACCTGGCTATGAAGTTCAAAGCTCAGTGAGGTTACAAAACCAATTTTGTGCTTCAGTAAGTCAGTAAAAAGTAGTTAGGAGTATTCAAATCAATAAAATGATAAGGGTACCCAAATTTTTGCACCAGTCAAATTTTGGTTTAATGCATATTGCACATTTTCTGTTAGTACAATAAACCTCATTTCGATCCTGAAATATTACTGTGTCCATCGGTTATTAGATATATCAAATTGAAATGGCTGTTGCAAACACCCAAATATTTAGAACTAAAAATGATTAAGAGTAATAGGGGTGCCCAAACTTTTTCATATGACTGTATTTTGTTAAAATGTCCTGGTAGTAACACCGTATAGCCTTTAGCTGGTTGTAGACGTGTTTGATCGATGGTGGGGTTGTTTGTATGAATGAGGCCACCATTAACCTTAACTAAACTGTCCGATCAGGAGGCCCCATTTTATTTTTTTAAATGGGGTGGGTTTGGGGAAATGGGGTGGTGTTTGGCCAAAAGTGATCAATCATGCCAAACGCTGTCATTTTCAGTCAATGCCAAGCAAAATCTTCTGACACAGACAATCTGTTTTGCCATCTTGGCTGAATTTTACTGTTTTTGTAGCTCTGCAGGTGTTGAATCTGTGTGGCTAAATGTGCTATACTGTTTCAGGACCCTGCACTGGGCAAGCTGGTGCTACATGCTATGGCTTTTAATGATGGGCGCTGTTCTGTATTTCAGATATGTGAACATATAAATAAAGGCAGTAGGATTAGTAGGGGAAAGTGAAGGAAAAAGTTTAAAGCGGCAGGTTAGATGAAAAACCTCAGGTTTTCAGAAAAATAGAGCTCAAATGTTGCAGCTGAGGAAAAGTTACTTTTCTATATGTGAACACTATTTTGGTAGCTCTCATTCACCTTTATGGCAGTTATGGAAACTGCATACAACAGCACTTATCCACTTTTTTTCAAAAGTCCCGCCGTTGTGGTCGGCATTTATGAGCAGCTATTCCTATATCAGTGATTTACCAAGATTAGAATAACCCTTTTACTTGTTTGTTCAGAACCACACCAAAAGTGCCGCAGAAACTGTACATTAAAAGGGCTTGTTCAGGAATTACAGATCTCTGCCTCAAGGCCCGGGAAGGTGGGGAAAAAAACAAACAAACAAAAAAACCCATATTCCTCTGTTCTTAGTGTTCCAGTGTCCCCTGCCAGCGGCGCCTGGTATCTTTTTCTGGCGAAAGGCCTCGCCACAGATGACTGCTGAGGTCTATTAGTGGTCAAAGGAAAGGCACGGAACATAACCAGTGATTTATGTGAATGACATCACGTGTCCAGACAGCGGCGAGGTAAACCAGAGTGCCGGGGACAGGTGAGTATGTATGTGCGTGTTGTGTCTGGTGTGTGTTGTGTGTTTTTTTTTTTTTTTTTTTTTTTTTTTAATATTCTTCACCTTCCCCGACCTCCTGGCAGAGAACCGTAATTCCTGGACAACCTTTTGCATACATGAGGTTTTCCATGAGGAAACTGCACGGAATTGCTCACTATTGGTAGTGGTGTCTTAAATTGTATATTTTTGAGGCTACTTCATGTATTTTAGCAGAATATCTGCACTAAAGCAAGTGGTTCCTGCACATCTTTTGCTCTCCGTGTCTTATAAGGAAATGAATACATTCATCCGATGAGAGCTGTCGGGGACTTGATGTGAGCGCTGGGACAATGAATTACTGTACAGCCCTGCAATAACACCGGTAAGGAATAAAAACAAATACGTTTGACGTTAATTGTCTCTCCAAATTAATATTTGGTTTCTCCCTGTGATTTAATAGTCCATAATTCCTTCTATATTTGCTTTCTGGTGATGGAATTGTACAAAACTTCATTTCCAAGGAATTGATTTTCTTCTCTTCCAGATTAATTTGGATTTGATGCCTTCATGTTTTAAGGCGGCATGTATCTTCTATGAAATTCCTTACTATGCACCATGTCAACATAATTACAACGTATATATTTTCCAGATCACGGTGCTTTTCTCACAGCATGTAGGCAGCTTTTACAATGAGATATTGCAGTAGTCATCGCATAGACCTAGTCAGTGCATCTATCACTTCCTGAGTCTTTAGTGTTTGTTGGGACATGCTTGGCTTGGTGTTGCTGTAATCACCTATGTACAGACATTTAATGCCTAGGTAACAAGAGGAAGTGGAATAATTCCTGTATACTTGTGGGATGGGAGATGGTTGTTAAATTTTTTTTTTTTTTTTCGTAATGCAAGATTTTAGTCTTGACCTACTTTCCATCTGGCAGCCGGCTTGTGTGCATTGCTCATGTCTTTTAATGTTTCATCTGCTTTTTTCAAGGAGCCAATTTTATTTTCTGTATTTTTCATCCCAGAAACCTGACTTTCTTTCAGAAAGAACATTTTATTCTCTTTTGGAGGAAATCCTTTTAGCTGTTTGATAATGCTGGCATGTAGATGAGAGATATAGCTAGATACTTCTTTATCACACCTGTCTGAATGAGGCCTACAGGAAGGTGTGTTTAACAGGCCATATTATGGATGTTCAGTACCATCTGGACACTCATGGTTCTACATAACTGGGTCTAATGTATCATATTTGTTTAGAATATGTGTCTATGATGCTGTCTGTTTGGTTCAGTAGAAGTAGAATATGGATACTTAAATATAGGTAAAATGTGCCCATCTGAAAATGGGTGTTCAGTCTTGCAGTTCTAAGCATTGAAGCCATATCATAACCAGTATAGTAGTTATTGGAACAGATGTACATACAGTACAGACCAAAAGTTTGGACACACCTTCTAATTCCAAGCGTTTTCTGTATTTTCATGACTATAAAAATTGTAGATTCACACTGAAGGCATCAAAACTATGAATTAACACATGTGGAATTATATACTTAACAAAAATGTGTGAAACAACTGAAAATATGTCTTATATTCTAGGTTCTTCAAAGTAGCCACCTTTTGCTTTGATTACTGCTTTGCACACTCTTGGCATTCTCTTGATGAGCTTCAAGAGGTAGTCACCTGAAATGGTTTTCACTTCACAGGTGTGCCCTGTCAGGTTTAATAAGTGGGATTTCTTGCCTTATAAATGGGGTTGGGACCATCAGTTGTGTTGTTCAGAAGTCAGGTGGATACACAGCTGATAGTCCTACTGAATGGAGTGTTAGAATTTGTATTATGGCAAGAAAAAAGCAGCTAAGTAAAGAAAAACGAGTGGCCATCATTACTTTAAAAAATGAAGGTCAGTCAGCCTGAAAAATTAGGAAAACTTTGAAAGTGTCCCCAAGTGCAGTGGCCAAAACCATCAAGCTCTTCAAAGAAACTGGCTCACATGAGGACCTCCCCAGGAAAGGAAGACCAAGAGTCACCTCTGCTGCGGAGGATAAGTTCATCCGAGTCACCAGCCTCAGAAATCGCAGGTTAACAGCAGCTCAGATTAGAGACCAGGTCAATGCCACACAGAGTTCTAGCAGCAGACACATCTCTACAACAACTGTTAAGAGGAGACTGTGTGCAGCAGGCCTTCATGGTAAAATAGCTGCTAGGAAACCACTGCTAAGGACAGGCAACAAGCAGAAGAGACTTGTTTGGGCTAAAGAACACAAGGAATGGACGTTAGACCTGTGGAAATCTGTGCTTTGGTCTGATGAGTCCAAATTTGAGATCTTTGGTTCCAACCACCGTGTCTTTGTGCGACGCAGAAAAGGTGAACGAATGGATTCTACATGCCTGGTTCCCACCGTGAAGCATGGAGGAGGTGGTGTGATGGTGTGGGGGTGCTTTGCTGGTGACACTGTTGGGGATTTATTCAAAATTGAAGGAATACTGAACCAGCATGGTTACCACAGCATCTTGCAGCGGCATACTATTCCATCCGGTTTGTGTTTAGTTGGACCATCATTTATTTTTCAACAGGACAATGACCCCAAACACACCTCCAGACTGTGTAAGGGTTATTTGACCAAGAGGGAGAGTGATGGGGTGCTACGCCAGATGACCTGGCCTCCACAGTCACCAGACCTGAACCCAATCGAGATGGTTTGGGGTGAGCTGGACCACAGAGTGAAGGCAAAAGGGCCAACAAGTGCTAAGCATCTCTGGGAACTCCTTCAAGACTGTTGGAAGACCATTTCAGGTGACGACCTCTTGAAGCTCATCAAGAGAATGGCAAGAGTGTGCAAAGCAGTAATCAAAGCAAAAGGTGGCTACTTTGAAGAACCTAGAATATAAGACATATTTTCAGTTGTTTCACACTTTTTTGTTAAGTATATAATTCCACATGTGTTAATTCATAGTTTTGATGCCTTCAGTGTGAATCTACAATTTTTATAGTCAGGAAAATACAGAAAACTCTTGGAGTGAGAAGGTGTGTCCAAACTTTTGATCTGTACTGTACATATACCGTGTTTCTCCGAAAATAAGACAGGGTCTTATAATATTGATTTTTTTTTTTTTTTTTCTCTGAAAAAAGGGCTAGGGCTTATTTTCAGGGTAGGGCATAATTTTTTACATGAACAACAATCACACATTTGATCACTTTTTTATTCCAATTTTTATCAGAGGCGGAACAGCGAAAAAACTTTTTTTTTGTTTTTTTATATATATATATATATATATATATATATATATATATATCTTTTTTATTTTATTCATATATTATTATTTTTTTTACTATTTTATTAACCCCCCCCCCCCCCAAGACTACAATGCAACTGTATTGCAGTCTATGGGAGATTGACTGGCCGTCGACCAACCTCAATAGTAATATGAGAAATATGACATGCCTGGGAACTTTAATAAGGCTCCCAGCTGTCAATGGAACAGGTTGGCTCCCGCAATCTCGCTGCATGGGAGAAGGCCTGCAACAAAAATGGTACGGGGTCGGTGGGGACCGCCCCTGGGGCAGTTGTAATACTTTGGGGTGGTCCGTGATCAGAGTCCAGGCATTGCAGTATATTACAACGGAAAACCGGTACGATAGCTATGGTGTACACTCTGCAGCAGAATGGTCTCCATCTTTAAGGACCCCGCAGCCACCTTAATCCTATGGCAGAAGGGGTTAAACCTAAATTTAAACTGTAACTAGGGCTTATTTTTGGAGTAGGGCTTATATTTCAAGCCTACTCCAAAAAACCTGGAAAATCTAGCTAGTGCTTATTTTCAGGGTAGGGCTTATTTTTAGAGAAACACGGTAGTAAGTTTGCAAGTTTTAAGCAGATGTGGAAAAATGCTACAAAAGTAAGAATGCTTTCAAAAATAGAAGTGTTTATTTTTGTCACTTAAAGTAAAGTGAATGAAGGAAAGATAAATCTAATCCCATCAGTATTTGGTGTGACCTTTTGCCTTCCATCAATTCTGCAGACAGTTCTCCAAGATGTTTGCAACAACCTCCCTGCCGAGTTCCTTCAAAAACTAAGCACAGATCTTCTGTGGATGTAGGTTTACTCCAATCTTTCTGTCTTCTCTAATCCCAAACAGACTGGATGATGTTGAGATCAGGGCTATATCAGTGGGGGCCATATCAACACTTTCTGGACTCCTCCAAATGGCAAAGGTCACACCAAATATTGATGGGATTAGAATTCTCTTTTCTTCATCTACTTAATAGTTTATTTTTGTCAGTCAACAAAATGATCATGTCTATTTTTGAGAGCATTCTTACTTTGCAGCTTTTTCCACCTGCCTAAAACTTCTGCACAGAACTTCATATAGTAATTTTTTGCTGTAACTGAGCACTTGGTTTTCAGTCTTGACAGACTGGCCCCTTTTAAGCCCTTTTCACATTCTTGGTAGTGTCTGTCTGAGGTTCCTGTCCAGAGGATTTCCCTGTGCTACGCGTTTCAATGCATGTGTTGCTCTGAGTGCATTGGGGGCAATTGAGTACCATCCATCACATAGCACATAAATAATACATAGTACATGTTTGCTTACTAGAAGCCTCTGTATGAAATCAAGCAGCCCTGGCTTTTGTTGGTATAATGGGGGCCTATGGCTCCATAATCTCATGACTTCTTGAGTATGTAAGCACACGTATTGTGGTTGTGTTGCAGTCCTTACAACATGGAGAACAAGCCAAAAAAAAAAATCAGTCTTTTACTGTGCTGTATATTCTTCCTTTTTCATCCTGCACTTGACTAGTTATTATTGAACTACACTGTCCCATCTGACCTGAAAGACACCTGTGGCACATCCTGCTATTAATAGTATGGTTTTCTAATATAGTTATCCATTGTGAAACTATTTTAATCATCTTCCTTGGAGAGCATCTAAGTTGTAGAAATGACCTATAATTGTGGTATTGGTTCATTGAGGCCTGCATGGGACCGTATGAACTGTCCATTGGGAGGACTGTACAAAGCCAGCATTGTTGGTAGGCAGTGTGTCTCGTGAACCGCGTCGGCTTTTTATTAGACAATCTACAATGAGGAGACTTGTGAAGAG
The DNA here is from genome assembly GCA_947044405.1 of Leptodactylus fallax. Classification (NCBI taxonomy): domain Eukaryota; kingdom Metazoa; phylum Chordata; class Amphibia; order Anura; family Leptodactylidae; genus Leptodactylus; species Leptodactylus fallax. Next base: position 446,579 of record CAMRHE010000374.1, on the reverse strand, counting down.
CATGTCATTATTTGTAAAATCCATGGTTGTGTTATTGTATTGTTTTTCAGAATGGCTGCTTTGCAGTATTTTTTTTTTTTTTTTTTCCATCCCAGCCCGGCCTTATGCATTTTAATCTCTATTCCATATTAAGTAAGAAATCTCTTAAATTCCTCTTTTAACATCTTAAACTCTGTTATCACAGATGAAAATGCAGCGCCTGGAAAATCCAATGTAAATGTGCAGCAGCGTTGGATAAATAACAATTAATTCCAATGATTGAAACGTGTATAACAATCTTGATTCTAATCCTAATGCTAACATTTTTACTTGGTCGTGTGTTTTGTATTATTTCAGATCTTTTAATCAGCCAATATGTAATTTACTTTAGATAATTAGTTTTTTCCACTTCTTGAAGTAAGTACCCATTAAAAAACTATCCCATTCCTATTCTTGGTTGAGCTCCTTTTCAATGTTGAATTTATCACAATGCCATACTTTGTATGAGAATATATTAATAGTAATCATAAAATAAGCTGGATGAGTTCCTAATGCTCAGATCATCTTGTCTCAACAGTTTCTCCATATACAGTGGGGAAAAAAAAGTATTTAGTCAGTCACCAATTGTGCAAGATCTCCTACTTAAAAAGATGAGACCGGCCTGTAATTGTCATCATAGGTAGACCTCAACTATGAGAGACAAAATGAGAAAACAAATCCAGAAAATCACATTGTCTGATTTTTTTTTTTTTTTTTTTTTAAGAATTTATTTGCAAATTATGGTGGAAAATAAGTATTTGGTCACCTACAAACAAGCAAGATTTCTGGCTCTCACAGACCTGTAACTTCTTCTTTAAGAGGCTCCTCTGTCCTCCACTCATTACCTGTAGTAATGGCTCCTGTTTGACATTGTTATCAGTATAAAAGACACCTGTCCACAACCTCAAACAGTCACACTCCAAACTCCACTATGGTGAAGACCAAAGAGCTGTGGAAGGACACCAGAAACAAAATTGTAGACCTGCACCAGGCTGGGAAGACTGAATCTGCAATAGGCAAGCAGCTTGGTGTGAAGAAATCAACTGTGGGAGCCATAATTAGAAAATGGAAGACATACAAGACCACTGATAATCTCCCTCCATCAGGGGCTCCACGCAAGATCTCACCCCGTGGGGTCAAGATGATCACAAGAACGGTGAGCAAAAATCCCAGAACCACACGGGGGGACCTAGTGAATGACCTGCAGAAAGCTGGGACTAACGTAACAAAGGCTACCGTCAGTAACACACTATGCCGCCAGGGACTCAGATCCTGCAGTGCCAGACGTGTCCCCCTGCTTAAGTCAGTACATATCCGGGCCTGTCTGAAGTTTGCTAGAGAGCATTTGGATGTTCCAGAAGAGTATTGGGAGAATGTCATATGGTCAGATGAAACCAAAGTAGAACTGTTTGGTAAAAAAACAACTTGTCGTGTTTGGAGGAGAGTGAATGCTGAGTTGCATCCAAAGAACACCATACCTACTGTGAAGCATGGGGGTGGCAACATCATGCTTTGGGGCTGTTTCTCTGCAAAGGGACCAGGACGACTGATCCGTGTACATGAAAGAATGAATGGGGCCATGTATCGTGAGATTTTGAGTGCAAACCTCCTTCCATCAGCAAGAGCATTGAAGATGAAACGTGGCTGGGTCTTTCAGCATGACAATGATCCCAAGCACACCGCCAGGGCAACGAAGGAGTGGCTTCGTATGAAGCTTTTCAAGGTCCTGGAGTGGCCTAGCCAGTCTCCAGATCTCAACCCCATTTATTCAGTACCTTAAAATTCAGATCCAACACCAGGCTGCAAACCTAAATGAAAGGGGTTGACCACTTTCTTAGTACTGCTCACTATCATGCACCAGCCATTGGGATTGCACTGCCAGGACTCAAAACCTCAGCCTGACAAACTTTACTATAACTCCTACCAGAAACCTGGCATGAGCTGTACCTGAAATCTATGACTGGCTGGCATAGATCTCAATTCTGGTGCGCGGGAGAACACCTGAATTATTAAGAGGCCAGAGCCTCTTAATACAGGTGCATTTCGCCCCAGTTTGGTGCTTGATAAAGACCAGAGTACAGTACGCCAGTCTTAGTCTAAATAAATTCATCCTGAGCGTGTTTGAATGAAGAAGGCTGAGTGTTGTTTGTTACATGCCCCTCTATTAGCAGCCATGGTATGGTTGGGAACCTCAGTCTGGACTGTGCAGAACATATTCCAAACAAGGGGGTATTGTTTAAAAATTTTAGAAAACTGCTCATCAATGTAACAATAGTCATATTAGTAAGTGCTATATATTTACATTATCTGTTATATCATTATAATAATTATAAATTTTATACATATGTTCGAGAACAGTTGCCAACCCCATTAAAAGCACAAACTGCTAAAATTGTTTTGTACCCCTAATTCGTGTTCAAGACCAGATAAAAAAAATAAATAAATACTTGCTTCTCCTAGGTCCTCTATAATTTTGGGGGTTAAACAGACCACATCCCAATGATGGTCAGCATCTGGCCCTTTATGTGTGGGACCTGGCAAAAGAATGTAGTATAATGGCCCCCTCAGTGCTCCCACACTCAGTAGAATATCCACCTCAGTGCCCTCCATAGTCAGTGTAATGGCCCAGTCAGTGCCACCATATGTAATATAATGGCCCTCACTCTTCAGTGCCCCACATGTAATATAATTTCCCCCACAGTGCCCCCTTATATAATGTCCCCCACACTCAGTGATGTTTAAGGAGCGATTGTTTAGCTGAATTTATTACTAACCAATGGAGCAGATTAAGGGTACCGTGGGTCTCGGGCTGTTAAAAAAGCACCCCCCCCCCCAGTCATGCCAAAGATCCCTGTGACAGAATAATGTTCCATAGTGACCCCTCCACACAGTATAATGTCCCATTGTGGCCCATACATTAATAACATTAAAAAAAAATAAAAATCCCACATCCATAGGAATTTTCTAACAATTTTGGGTTCAGTGAAACCGAAATTGTAGAGGTTTGTAACTATTATTATACTCTGGGGTCTTTTCAGGATTTTGGAGTATAATTAGTGGAGGCCCATGAGAGGTGAATAAACATAACAAACAGTGTTACTCACCTCCCCTGGGCTTTGGTACTGCTTCTGTGCTCTTCTAGCCTCCACAGGAGACGTCAGGGACAAAAATCTGACTATCTGTCTCAGGTCATTGATGCCTAAAATTCATACCACATTTTAAATCCACTAAGTGAATGTTGTAACTCTAAGGTAATTTTGACACTTGAAGTATTGTACAGTTTTTTTTTTTTTTTCAGTTTGTATATTCAATTTTAGCATCATGAAAGGGTCAAGTTTTGGGATAATTTACGGCAGTTTTATGGCGGTTTAGACAAAACACTTTACTTGTAATGGTTTCTATAAAGAAGGATTTTAAGCGGTTTCCTAAATACAGCAATTGTTCCATTTTTCTATTCAGATGATACTTCAAATAAATTTCCCAAAATGTTAGTTATTATATTGTGAGCAAATAGTCAATAAATTGTCTAATAATAGGGAAATTATGCTAGATTGTGCTTTGTGCTGTGTGTTGTATCTATACCCGGGTATACTAAAAGTCCAATAATAGCAATATAAATGTTTGAGCGAAAGGGGAAAAAAAAACATCATGAATGAAGACTCAAGAGAAATGTTAGAAAACCAATAAATATAAGCCAAGAATGAATTTATAAAGTATCTTTCAATTGTAAAATACTGGTATTAACGTTTGAGGAAATTAAAATGACTGTTGTAGATTGGGATTCTTTAATACACAGTGGTCAAAGGGGTTTCCGGGATCCTACCCTATTAGTCAGAGTGGAGAGTAGCTGCAAAGAACAGTCCATTCAATTCATTCAGAGCTATGTATAATGCTTCATTTCAAGGGATGGGCCAACCACCGCAATATTCATTTCACATTCGGGTGGTTTAGGTCCCTGATTCTTTTCAGGTCGAACTACTTCAGATAGAATCGGAACTGAAATTATTATTCTCTGGCCTCTACCCGTGGGCCGTGTAAAAAATATAAAATGCATTTACAGTATACTCACCAGCCATCATGGTTTTTTGGGCTTTCTGACGGTGTTCGACAAGCTCTTGGTCTCCTCAGTGATGTCATGTGCCTGGGGTCGCCGCTGTTTCGTGTGGAGGCCCGAAAGAGGTGAGGGAAGGTGAGTATAAATGTGTTTTTTGTTTTGTTTTTTTTGTTTTTTTTTTGTCCCCCCCCCCCCCCCACTTAGACCGGGACATCCACCTATTATTATACTCTGGGGTCTACAGTGCTGGCCAAAAGTATTGGCACCCCTGCAATTCTGTCAGATAATACTCAATTTCTTCCAGAAAATGATTGCAATCACAAATGCTTTGGTAATAATATCTTCATTTAATTTGTTGTCAATGGAAAACCACAAGAAGAATTGTCAAAAAGCCAAATTGGATATAATTCCACACCAAACGTAAAAAGGGGTGGACAAAAGTATTGGCACCCTTTGAAAAATCATGTGATGCTTCTCTAATTTGTGTAATTAACAGCACCCGTTACCTGTGGCACATAACAGGTGGTGGCAATAACTAAATCACACTTGCAGCCAGTTGAAATGGATTAAAGTTGATTCAACCTCTGTCCTGTGTCCTTGTGTGTACCACATTGAGCATGGAGAAAAGAAAGAAGACCAAAGAACTGTCTGAGGACTTGAGAAGCAAAATTGTGAGGAAGCATGAGCAATCTCAAGGCTACAAGTCCATCTCCAAAGACCTGAATGTTCCTGTGTCTACCGTGCGCAGTGTCATCAAGAAGTTTAAAGCCCATGGCACTGTGGCTAACCTCCCTAGATGTGGACGGAAAAGAAAAATTGACGAGAGATTTCAACGAAAGATTGTGTGGATGGTGGCTAAAGAACCTCGACTAACATCCAAACAAGTTCTAGCTGCCCTGCAGTCCGAGGGTACAACAGTGTCAACCCGTACTATCCGTCGGCGTCTGAATGAAAAGGGACTCTATGGTAGGATACCCAGGAAGACCCCACTTCTGACCCAGAGACATAAAAAAGCCAGGCTGGAGTTTGCCAAAACTTACCTGAGAAAGCCAAAAACTTTTTGGAAGAATGTTCTCTGGTCAGATGAGACAAAAGTAGAGCTTTTTGGGACAAGGCATCAACATAGAGTTTACAGGAAAAAAAAAAAGAGGCCTTCAAAGAAAAGAACACGGTCCCTACAGTCAAACATGGCGGAGGTTCCCTGATGTTTTGGGGTTGCTTTGCTGCCTCTGGCACTGGACTGCTTGACCGTGTGCATGGCATTATGAAGTCTGAAGACTACCAACAAATTTTGCAGCATAATGTAGGGCCCAGTGTGAGAAAGCTGGGTCTCCCTCAGAGGTCATGGGTCTTCCAGCAGGACAATGACCCAAAACACACTTCAAAAAGCACTAGAAAATGGTTTGAGAGAAAGCACTGGAGACTTCTAAAGTGGCCAGCAATGAGTCCAGACCTGAATCCCATAGAATACCTGTGGAGAAATCTCAAAATGGCAGTTTGGAGAAGGCACCCTTCAAATCTCAGGGACCTGGAGAAATTTGCCAAAGAAAAATGGTCTAAAATTCCAGCAGAGCATTGTAAGAAACTCATTGATGGTTACCGGAAGCGGTTGTTCGCAGTTATTTTGTCTAAAGGTTGTGCTACCAAGTATTAGGCTGAGGTTTGCCAATACTTTTGTCCGGCCCATTTTTGGAGTTTTGTGTAAAATGATCAATGATTTGACTTTTTTTTTTTTTCATTCTCTTTTGTGTTTTTTCATTGCAAGCAAAATAAATGAAGCTATTATTACCAAAGCATTTGTGATTGCAATCATTTTCTGGAAGACATTGAGTATTATCTGACAGAATTGCAGGGGTGCCAATACTTTTGGCCAGCACTGTATACTGCAATGCATGTTGCTGCGGCAATTATAGTTTGTTTGAGATGAATTCCAAATTGTTCAGTTTATTTAAAACTGAACCATTTGAGATATTTGGGTCAAACCTGGCGCATGCTGAATCTCTATTAATTTTCTCTTTGGAGCAACAAGGAAATTAAACAGTTGCGGTCAGGCTCCTCTACCATTTACTGGTGATCATTGGAGATACTAGCAATTGGATAGCCTGTGGTCATCTTATTTTCAGTAGTTCCTGGCAAAAAGATTGGCAAGAACCAGCAGTTGTGCAAATGTGCTTAGACATGATAATATTGACCATACACATTACCCATCCATGATTGGGTAGTTGGATTACAGCATGACCAATCCCTCTGTTCAAGCATCTGCTAGAGTTGCTGTGCGTGGGTGGCATAAAGTAAAAAAAGGATTAAATTAGTCAAGAGTTTGATTTTTTTTTTTTTTTTTTTTTTTTTTTACTATTTTTGCTTTCTTAATATATCTGTCCTGAAAGTGGGGGTAATGGTTTTGACCAAATGTTTCTATCTAAAAAACAAACAAAAAAAACCCTAAAAATGTTTGTAATGTAAGACATATTAAGGGGAGTCTACCACCTCCGCAAGAATATTGAACTGCTGCCACGGTGATACAGCGCATATTACAGTGATAAGTCATACCCTTGTTATTTATGTCACTTTTGTAGATTTGGAGAAAAACAACTTTGACGTCTCATGCAAATCAGGCAGTTGGTGCACTGGGGGCGGGCCTTCAGATTCCTGCTCATGCCACTCACAAACCTACCATCTCCTCCCTGCACAGTGAGAGTTGATCTTACGTGTTATGACTTGAACCATCCTAAGTGAGCAGTAAAAGCAGTGCTCCAGGGAGCTGAAGATCCGCCCCCAGTGCACCATCATCCTCATTTGCATAAGGCTTTAAAGTTGTTTTTCTCTTAATCTACAAAATTGATGTACATAACAGAGGTATGTTATCTATCACTGCAATGTACTCTGTAACACGGTGGTAGTTTAATATTCTTGGGGGAGCATCAAGTCTCCCTTTTAGGTATTTTATGACTCACTACAGTGTCATTGGCACAACTCCTACCGCCAAGAACATTTTGTTTGATAGTGAATGAGGCATTTCTTTGTCATAGGTTGGATGAAGAAATGAGTAAATGATTACTTGATTTTCAGAACATTCTCAAGTGCATATTTAAGCTGTATAAAATTCACACAGTACAGCTTTTAGGTTACAAAAATATGTAATCTGTATAAATCTGATTTTTATTCTAAATGCCACGTCTTTTTCCATTTCTGGTTTAAATAAATACAAATCAAAGCTGATTCTGACAACTGATAAAAACAGACTAAGCTATCTTTACCTACTGACACCTTATTAATGCCCTTTTACCCACTCTCAATGGACTGCCAGGTTCTGTTAGTAGATGGCATTTTAACAGCCAAGAGATGAGTATTAAAGTTGATACTACGGCCTAAATAGCTTCCAAAATTTTAGAGGTCCTAATCCATACTAAGGGTAACGCTCAGATCACACTAGCTTTTGAGTCTCTGTATGAGAATCCGTCCTACATTCCACTTAAAATCGGCAGAAAGAAAAGTCCTACAAGGAGGACTTTTCTCTCCGCCGTTTTTAGGCGGAAAACTGTCGGACCCCACTATAGTCTATGGGGTCCACAGGTTTCTGTGTGTAACCAATTTTTAAGTGGATAGGGTTTCCGTCTTTCGGTTCCCCAAGCGGACCTGAAGGACGGAGACCCGGACGCTAGTGTGAACCTAGTGTAAAATGTAAATGGTGATTTCTTAGGAGGAGATTTTTCTAAAAATGGAATGTACAAAAAGGTATCAATGGTAGTCAAAACTCGAAAAGCACAGTTCTTGGTGCCATATACCATTAGACAAGTTCAGAGGTCTTGTGAAGCCCATACCTCAATGGGTCAGGTGTGTTATTATTATTGTTTATTTATATAGCATCATTAATTCCATGGTGCTTTACATTTGAGGGTTTACATACAGTACACAAGATATACAAAACAGATAATACTAACAGTGACCAACTGGCACAGTGGGATAGAGGGCCCTGCCCGCAAGGGCTTACAATCTATGGGGGAAGAGGGATAAAGACAGGATTTGGGGGTAGAGATTGTACAGGTGGTGGTGTGGTGACAGTAGTGTTATTGGAGGTTATAGGCCTTCCTGAATAGGTGAGTCTTCAGGGCCTTCTTGAAGCTTGTGATTGTGGGGGTCAGTCTTATGGGTCTTGGTAATGAGTTCCAGAGTATGGGGGATGCATGGGAGAAGTCTCGGAGATGGTTGTGTGAAAAGCGGATAAGAGCAGAGCGGAGTAGGAGGTCTTTGAAGGATTGGAGGTTACGTGTGGGCAGGTAGTGGGAGATTAGGTCGGAGATATATGGAGGGGACAGGTTGTGGATGGCTTTATATGTCAGCGTTAGTAATTTGAACTCTATTCACTGGGTAATGGGGAGCCAGTGAAGGGATTGGCAGAGGAGAGCGGCCGATGAAGAACGGGGGGAGAGGTGTATTAAGCAAGCAGCACAGTTTAAGGTGGACTGGCGGTATTTGGGGCGTCTACACAATATTAGTTTGATGTAATGTTTGGCTGGGTGGGTGTCTACCCATAGTCTCATAAATACACAATGCCACACATGCTCCCTTTTCTTTTCTGGTAGTATTTCTTCATGGCTACTACAATAGAGGATTATGGGTACAACTGAATAGAAGAGCTCCAGTTAGCAGAGATTCGGAGACACTAAAACAGTGAAGTTCTTCCACCTCTTCCCTTTCCTGCCCATCTGGACTGCTTTTTGTGATTCTTTTTTTTTTGCATTTGCTATAGAAAAGTTAACATTTTCTTTGTGTATTCCTCTTTCTAGTAGCCTCTAAATAAACCTAGGGATATTAAGATTTTTATTTTACTCCTAAGGCTATGTAGACCGCCAGAGATTTAATTGAAAGTTTCCTTGGGGCTGTATTGCCTTTCCCTTGGTCCTATTTCCACCTTGGGGCTATAGAGTCTTCTTGAACTATGTAGACTGTGTGGTGGTGATCTTATACGATCACTGTATTTTTTATGTAATTTTTTTTTTTTTTTTTCTCTTACAAAGTCACAATGCTTGACCCAGGGCGTTCAACCAGCCTTGATCCAGCCCTGTTGGAATTTATCAAATTTTTATTGCCGGAAACTTAAAGCTCCAAAGTTTGCTTTTTGTAACTTGCTTTGAGAAAGACCTTGAAGGCATTGAAATAAAATAAGCATTCATGTACAAATAGATTCCTTCATTCATATCTGGTTAATGTGCTACACCAGATACAATAAAATCTTAGATTATAATACATTCTTCTGTCTATAAAATCCCTCTGCCAGCCTTGCTTGTAAGCCAGAGGACTTTTGTGTGATCAAGTAATTCCTACGACAGTCTGAGGTAACATCAATACTAAATTTATAACCGGTTTCAGAATCCCAAGTAAATGGAGCAAAAATGCTATTGGAAGAAGTTCAGAATTTATTCCTCCTTTATTAAAAAAAGGATTTTCTTTGTTAAAATCTCCTCCTATATGTCAGCGAGTTGTGATCCAAAGTGGTAATTGGAATGAAAGGGCTGTGATTATTTCAGTGTTACGTATACATGATGTATGTCCGCATGGGGCTGATAAGCTGCTGACTTCCTGCAGCGGAAAATCCACGGCTGCAAAAAAAAAAAGCACACCAAATAAAATAACATGATGTGGAGTTAAAATTGGTCCGTGTACGCTGCAGACTTTTTTTGCAGCATAAGGATGAGATTTGCTTAAATGTGCTGCTGCTTTAAAATATACTGGGGGGAGATTTATGAAGACCGGTGTTATCATCTCCAGTCTTCATAGCCCCATCACTGGCGGGTGTGTGTCTGTATGATAAGGTGCACCCTCTGCTAGGCTGTGCGTCTGCAGGGATATCTATACCAGCTCACTTCCTGCACCGATTTGCCAGATTTCTGGCATAAATGATAGTAAATCTGGTGGGGCTCTTGCCACGCTCCCCTCAAAAAGGAAAAGTTGCAAGAGCCCAAAAAAAAATACTAAAAACAATCTACCCCGATGTATTCTCTGCCTGTAGTTCTGTTGCGAAATATCTACAGTGTGCAGGTACTGTATGACTTGCCCTAATGGACAGGGCAGCTCAGAAATGTATACATTTACCTCAAACTCCACATCAAAACTCCACATTGTCAGTTTCACATATTACCATAATACATGCTCAGATCTCCCAATATTCAACCGAACATATAAAACTACCATCGAACAAAAAGTCAGGGTACCATCCCTTATACCCAGCTGCATCCTCTTGGTAAGATACTGGAGCTTGTTTTGCGTCTAGGGTGTATATATGTGGAGTAAAAATGGCTGTCTGTGATTCTCAAAACCCGTCCTGGATGAGTTTGCTGTTGGAGAAGAAGGGAATGGGAACTAATGTCACTGGTTTCTGTTCAGGCTGTGTATCAGCCTGACAAGATTTCTGAGGCAGTGACCATGGCTGTACTAATACTAGAAAATGGTGAGAGCAGTGCAACCTCTTCTCAGCTGGTCCACTATCTTTTAGTATTACAGCAATGGTCACGGTTTCATAAATCCTGTTAGGGTGATACACAGAACAGAGATCATCGCACAAATCCTTAAAGGGGTTTTCAGGCCCTAATGCATGTTTCATACCGATGACCTATCCACAGAATAGGTCATCAGTATCTGGTCTGTGGGGGTCCAACACCCAGAGCACGCACAGGTCAGCTGATCCAGCAGCCTTAAGATGCCCGAAGCTGCTGCATTGGATTGTGGAGCGTTCACAGACTGCTTGTAGTTAAGTAATATGAGCACAGTGCTGCAGCCCTGTTCTCTGTATAGCATTGGTGACAGTGAACTGCATCTCTGTTTTTTTTTATTTTACTTGAATTGGAGCAGACAACTCTGATGTTGGACCCCCACAGATCAGATTCCAAGGGCCAGATAGCCCCTTTAAAATTGCTTAGAACATAGATTGCTTGAACCAGGGAAGAGCCTTGTTTTGTAGCCATAATAGGCTACTGTTTTCAGACTACCTTTAATAGGCAGTGCCACTGTTTGTTTGCCGTCATCCCATAACTCCTTGATTTGAGGGTTATTTATAGTTCAGCTCTCCTTAAGCATGAATTAAAATGGGAAGGGCCAGATCCGATTCCGGAGCCAAGTCTTAATCAATTGCTCCAGTGTTTTGAGTAATTGTCTTGACAAACTAATCATCTCAATTTTTCTTTGCAACTCCGAGCACAGCGTGGTTGGCCTCATCAATCTTCACTTATTTCTTAGATTTCCTCAAGGGCCATTTTTTAACAAATTAAATTTTTTTTTTCTATGAAATGATATTATTTATTGTTAACAATAGGTAATTCATCATCATCATCATCATCATCATCATCATTATTATTATTTTATAAAATAATAATAATATGCTATTATTTCTGCTGACTTTTCTATAGAAAAAAAAAGTTACACATACAAATAATCTTTGTGTTTTGGTAGCTTCACTGGGGTGTATTATATTGCTTTACCTGCTATAGTAAGGCATGGATGACTTGTTCACTAAGAATGCATATGAATTACTAAAATCCTGTGGTATAGCTTAAAGGGTTAGTCCAATCTCTGCCTTTCATGGTTGAGATGGGATTAGCGATTAGCGTTGTCTCTGCATACTTTAGGTGGTTGGGAGATACGGATACACTGTTATAGAGGTAAGTGGGACTTATGTAAACTCCGTTGCACAATGAACTATGTTATTTTTGTATCGCTTGAATTTGCAGAAACTCCATAGCTCGCTATTCTACATTGTTTCCGTACCTCCTATTAGGAGTTACAGAAACGGCGTACAAAGGTCTGGCTAGGAGAACAAGCCCTGCATTCTAATCTTGACCATGTTTAAGCTGAAATGGGTATTCCCATTTTTATGGCCAGTGTAAAATGTAACTAGAATCTGTCACACTGAACCCGCAGTCTGACCCGCAGGCAGTATGTTATAGAACAGATTGATGTATAGAGTTGTAGGAGAAGATTCAGCATAACTTGTTTTAATTCCTACTTCTTCTAAGGTTAAGGAGTCTAATGGGTGGTTCTACTCAGACTGTCATATATATATATATATATATATATATATATATATATATAATTTGAAGGGAGTCTGATCCCTTTTTGAGAAAGTAGTAGAATTTTGTAATTTATTTTTGCAAATACTTTCTTGCCTTGTACTTTTCAAAATATGTTTTATTCTTGGATTATGGAAATCTAAATTTGGAGTTCTGAAAATATTCTGTTACCAGGGAGCAGTGCCTTGTGGGAGCTCAGATATGATAATTATATAGTTAGTACTTACTAGTTATGTCACGTGGCTGTCTGCAAAATGCAGATAAACCACATAAGGTTTCTAAAATAAACGAGCTTAAATTTTAGGGTATAAGTGATAAAGAAAATGTCTTATATCACAAATTCCGTACAAGATAAGTAAAGTTAAACTATACAATGAGCTGAGTAACTTTTCAATTATTTAACTGTGTTTTCTGATCTACATCACAAGGGGGTGAAGAGTTCCTGCATTTTGCTATACATGCAATACTGGGGTATTGTGTGTATTGGACTTGGGTTTGGTTTTCACTCTATTGCCCACTAGACTTAATTTAGGATTCTATTTTTATGCTTTTTCCTGGATTAATACTTTATGCCCATTTGTGTCCTTACTCAATGGGGGATGACTGGCAAACCATTAAACAAGGGTTTAGCTAATAGATTTTACACTTTATACAGGAGGAAACTTAAGCAAATGCTTTTTATAGCACAAAACGGAGGCAGATTTTTCTTTTCCCAATTACGTGTAAATAAAGTTTTGCAAGTATTTTATCTATTAGCTTTGGTAGTGCAAAACACATTTCTCAGCAATATCTACAGCTATTACTGTCACAAAGCACGTATCGGACTTGAGTAGAAATCACATGAAATTGTAGCTATTTTCTAAAGTAACCTCCTGAGATTTCTAGCGTTGCTCATTCCTGTCAGATGCGCTCTTTGTGGTGTACGAGCATTTTAGGGAAATGGGTTTCTTTTGTGATTACTTGTAAGTTTTGCATTTGTGTTACTCACTAAGCTTGTTTAAAACACATCTTAGGGGGGTCACCGCTGATCTGTGGGCTGTTGTCAGGCGTAAAATCCCTTCCATTACATGACAATTCATGTTGGTGGTTTCATGTTGCATACAGTACATGGGCATTATCGCAGTAATTTTTGTTTTCAAAGCTGTCCATAATCTGCAAAAGTACAAGCATAGTCACTGTATTTCTTACCATGCTGACGTGCATCTTCAAGAGCCTTTGTCTGAGGCATCTAATATTCTCTTTACTACCTGTAGCTTAGCTGTGGTTTATAATATTTTTTTTTAAATGCCATGTTTTTTGGGACAAACACCTATAAGTACCTGGGTTTGCTCCTCAATAATAAGCTGGACTTGGCAGATCACATGGAGGTCCTGTACAGGAAGGGCCACAGCAGGCTCTACCTGCTTAGGAAGCTGAGAGCCTTTGGAATCCGGGGGGCACTTCTTAGGACTTTCTTCAACTCGGTAGTGGCATCAGCCATCTTCTGTGGAGTGGCCTGCTGGGGGAGCAGTATATCAACCAGGGACAGAAATAAACTTGACAAGCTGATTAGAAGGGCCAGCTCTGTCCTGGGGAGCCCACTGGACCCAGTGCAGGCGGTGGGTGACAGAAGGATACTGTCCGTGGTGAGCTCCATGCGGGAGAATAACTCCCATCCCATGCATGAGACTGTGATAGGGTGAAGTAGTCGGTCACTGACAGTACTGCCCAGCGCTAAGTGTGAAAAGGGAAGGAGCGCTATCGGAAGTCTTTCCTCCCCGCTGCGGTTAGGCTGTACAACCAACACCAACCTAAGATCAGTCCATACAGAGAACTGAAATATCTTTCTGTTGTGATACCCCCCTCTGCTACTTCTTTACCTGTACCTTTTTATCTGTCTGTCTACTATCAATGAAATACCTCTACCTTGGAACGTTTTGTGTATATTGTATGTGTATTTGTATTGCTTATCTTTGCATTGCATATCTTTGCTGCTGTAACACACTGAATTTCCCCATGGTGGGACTATTAAAGGATGATTAATAATAATAATTAATAATAATATGAACTTAGCGTTTAGTTAGGGACACCTGAATCAATCTATCTGTGGTGCTGGGTTGATGTACTGGATTCTGGTGACACTCCGATAGGGAGTCTATCACCTACAGTTAGGTCCACAAATATTTGGACAGAGATAACACTTTTCTAATTTTGCTTCTGCACATTACCACAATGCAGTTGAAGTTCAGAATTTCAGTGGGTTGAACAAAATGATTGCATAAAAATGTTCACCCTTTGTTGGCAATGACTGCCTGAAGTCTTGAACTCATGGACATCACCAGACGCCGCTGTGTTTCCTCCTTTTTAATGCTCTGCCAGGCCTTTACTGCAGTGGTTTTCAGTTGCTGTTTGTTTGTGGCCTTTCTGCCTGAAATTTAGTCTTTAACAAGTGAAATGCTGCTCAATTGGGTTGAGATCAGGTGACTGACTTTGCCATTCTAGAATATTCCACTTCTTTGCTTTAATAAACTCCTGGGTTGCTTTGAAACACAGACCAATCAGTTTGGCTGGATTTCAGCACACAGTATGTCTCTGAATAACTCAGAATTCATCCGGCTGCTTCTGTCCTGTGTCATATCATCAATAAACACTAGTGACCCAATGCCACTGGCAGCCATGCATGCCCAAGCCATCACACTGCTGCCTCCGCCGTGTTTTACAGATGATGTGGTACGCTTTAGATCATGAGCTGTACCGCGCCTTCGCCATACTTTTTTCTTTCCATCGTTCTGGTAGAGGTTGATCTTGCTTTCATCTATTTCATCTATCCAAAGAATGTTCTTCCAGAACTGTGCTGGCTTTTTTAGATGTTTTAGGAAAGTCCAATCCAGCCTTTTTATTCTTGAGGCTTATGAGTGGCTTGCACCATGCAGTGTATTCACTTTCATGCAGTCTTCTCTTTATGGTAGATTTGGATATTGATACGCCTACATCCTGGAGAGTGTTGTTCACTTGGTTGGCTGTTGTGAAGGGGTTTCTCTTCACCATGGAAATTATTCTGCGATCATCCACCATTGTTGTCTTCCGTGGGCATCCAGGTCTTTTTGCATTGATGAGTTCTCCAGTGCTTTCTTTCTTTCTCAGGATGTACCACACTGTAGATTTTGCCTCTTCTAATATTGTAGCAATTTCTCAGATGGGCTTTTTCTGTTTTCGCAGCTTAAGGATGGCTTGTTTCACCTGCATGGAGAGCTCCTTTGACCACATGTTTTCTTCACAGCAAAATCTTCCAAATGCAAGCACACCTCAAATCAACTCCAGGCCTTTTATCTGCTTAATTGAGAATGACATAACGAAGGAATTGCCCACACCTGCCCATAAAACAGCCTTTGAGTCAATTGTCCAATTACTTTTGGGCCCTTTTAAAAACAGGGTAGCACATGTTAAGGAGCTGAAACTCCTAAACCCTTCATCCAGTTTTAATGTGTATACCCTCAAATGAAAGCTGAAAATCTGGACTTTATGTCCATGTCCATTATATAACTATAACTTGAATATGTCTCAGTAAACAGGTTAAAAAAAATTTGTGTCAGTGCCCAAATATATATGGACCTAACTGTATTTTATGCGTTTTAAACTACTGGCATAGTAATATTGGTGGTTGATACAAATACAAGTCCAGACATACAGTACTTTTTTTTTTTTTTTTTGGAGATTGGCCTGCCAGGTTGCATGCAATAAGTGTTTCTTTGTTTATGCAAATGTGGCTCACAGAGCATAGGGGGCGTTCACTGCTTACCAGAGCACAGCCGCATCATCTCATAGAACGCCCATCCATCGCTGTAGTCCGGCCCCCTCATCCTCTTCAGATCTGCATCATCCAGAGTTAGTCACGGAGATGAGTGCTGCAATCCTGTGCATGCGCAGTATGCTACTTTACTCCGGGTTGTGACCAAGCTTACTGTGCACGCTCATACGCTGGTGTATTTCGTGCTGCATCTGAGCGTACGGAGCATGCGCAGTACGCTTGGCGCAACCAGAAGTAGCGGACTATACTGCACATGTGCGAGATTTCAGCGCTTATCTCCATGACGAACTCTGGATGATGCGGGTCTGAAGAGGATGAGGGGGACAGATTACAGCGATCAATGGGCGTTCTATGGGATGATGCGCTTTGCTCCGGGAAGCAAGCGAACGCCTCCTGTGCTCTGTGAGCCTCATTTGCATAAACATAAAAGCAGTTATTACACGCAACCTGGACTTTGTATCACCAATATTACTATACCAGTAGTTTAAAACGTATGACATAGGTGATAGACTACCTTTAAGTCTTACCATCTACTTTGTGCTGCTGGCAGCACTTCTTACACTCATCCTCTTTCATTTTATTTTTTTCAACTTAACTCCTTGTGATGTCACAACAGGTTAAATAAAAAACAAATCTGACTCTACATCTGATGTGAAATTGGGAGAAATTAGTCATTCTTTTTATTATAGTTTTTGTCTGATTTATAATTAACAGATATGTTTCCACTAGAGGTTTGGTCACTAGATGTTGAGTATCTCCCCCTCTTCCTCTGCTCTCTTTATTCTGAAAAGTCTGCTGATCTACACCGTTTGATATTTTTGGACTACTGCTTCTGTTTTCGGGTGTGATGCGCTATAGGCAAGAATGCGTTGTTACTGTGCTTAATTTGCATGGAAGAATAGCTATGGAGTTGTTTAGGTGACATCATACACTATGAAAAGCCTTCACAGATGCAGCTAAAGAACACCACGTACTACATGAACAGTCTACTGCATGCTGAGCCACTATTCATCTAGATTTAGTAGTTCTCCTCTCTTAGATTTATGATGTGTTGGAAGCACAGGAGTCCTTTCTTTTTATACATACAATAAATGACAGGCAAGACTGAGGGAAAAGAATGAAATTGGTCACCATTTTTGTGTAGTGTGTGGTGATGTAAATGGGGGAAAAACCACTAACAAATTGTCTTTGAATTTTCTGCTTAATAAAATATTTCAAAGAAATGTGATTTCCCTCCATGAAAATAGTAAGTACACCCTTGGCTCTAATAAGTAGAATTGCTCCTTTTTGTGAAAACGACCTCCAGCAGGCATTAGATTTAACTACTCTATATACCTGCTGTGTAGTGTTTGCATGCATTTTTTAGGTACAAACTATGTGTCTAGTTAACTATATAATATTGGCAATTGTATAATTAATCATTTTTATTTTGAAGCCAGATTGCAGACAAAATTAGTCCCGACTCTGACTCCACAGCCCTTGTAATATCTTGTCTGACTATCTTATTAGGATATATAGATATCATAAGGAGGAGTCTCCTGCTCAGAACAAACCTCTCCAGGCACCAGAATCAAGAGCTGCTATGTTCTTGTGGTTTCCATGCCGGTGGGCTCAAGTCATCCTTGTATTACGGCTGGCCTTGTATTATGGCTGGCCAAAGCACAATTAGCAATTTGCTAGGCGTGAGACCAAGAACAATCAGATGATCGCCCTAGGCAGTTGTAGTTTTTAAAGGTGTTGTCTCTGAGACAACTTCATAATGGGTTCCTAACTTTTCTGATTACATTTTAGTATAAGTTGCCGTGTGTGTGTACATTATTAACACATTTCAGTCCACTATGTGATTTTGTTTTCTACATTTTCAAGCAGTTTTCCCTTTCTGTAGACACTCTCTCTAATTTTCAATTGTCCCTGAGCAAGTGGGTGGAGACTAGCTGCTATGTGTTCCATAGGCAGCACATAAAAAAGAAAAAAAAAAGCAGGAGATTATATGTAATTCACTGTGCCAAACGCTGAAATTTAATGGTGGGCATTATAGAGATGTACTGATGTGAATATAGTACTTGAGGTAGGATAGAAACTTCATATTAGCTGCAGCAGCCTCTTGGTCTGTGTTAGTACCCATGTCTCTGCTCCTCTTGTAAGTAAACTGGTGGGTAAAGTTATTGCGTTGCAGTCACACACTTCTTTACTTTGCATTGCAATGTGGTTTTTGGCTACTTGGTTGTACAGGCAAACACACTAGGGGGGGTATATTATCCCGTGTACAGTTTTCCAGTGTAGGTGGGTGATATTGTAGCACAAATTTGGCCCTTTCCCATCACCCACTTTGCGTCTCACTGGTCATTTTCCCAGAATGTTGGCAGCGTCTCTGCCACGTAACATACTGTACTACCATCCCTAAATAAGACCCTAGTAGTATAATGTTGTACCATGTTAGCCATTGAAAGTAGTGGAAGAGTGAAGAAATCAGGCAATACCTTTTAAAGGCTAACTGAGTATATTTATAAGTAAGCTTTCAGGAGTACTCGCTCCCTTCATCAGACATGGTGTGATTCAAGAACTGAAAATTAACAGATTTTTATACACATGGTTTTCAAAGCATTTTAGAGTCCTTAAAAAAATTGCAATCTAAGTAGAGAAGTTATTTACAACAGGTCAAAAAAAACAGTCTGGAAACTTGTGGTGCGTGACGGAGGGATCAGTAATTCTTGCTGTTATCTGTTTGCTATCAGGAGGTGATTTGTGTCCCTCACAGTTCATACATAGTGTGATTTGAAGCTGGCATGAATATTGAGTTCAGTTCATGGTTCAAACATAGTGTGACATGAAGCTGGCATGAATATTAAGTCCAAATTGCAGAGTTTGAAATTTTTGCATAAATTTGTACTCCATTTCTTTCCTTTTCTCCTGTGTCTTAAAATGTCCCATTAAAACCACAACCCGCAAATCTTCAATAGAGTGGTTTTCTCCGGAGAAATGTGCGGCCACTGGGAGATCTGTTCTGCTGTTATTAATGGTGGATCTGTGTGAGTTCATTCGTTGACTGAGTCTCTGCCCTGTTTCCCCCACATAGAGGCCTGTGGTGGGACATTGCACACACATTATGAGGTACACCACATTGGAAGACCTGCAGGAAAATGTCCCCCTAATTCTGTGCACCTGTTGTGACTGTGGGATAGGTACACTGTCAGCGGTGTGGATGTGCCTGCAGGTCATGCACCTTTTATGTAGGCAAGGTGAGGTGCCATTTTCAGTTGGGGCCTTCAGGGCACTCCGGACGATAATGCGCCTCAGGTTTGGTGGTTGTCGAAAGGAGAGGAGAGGGGGGACTGGAAATATGTCCTTGAGTCTGTTGTCCCTATGTAGCACAGGTTGGAGCTCCTTGGCAATCCTTCGTAGGATCTCCAGCTGTGGGTTGTAGGTGACGACTAGGGGCACTCGGGCTTCTTTCTGGGTCTCTCTATATGTGAGCAGACTGTCTCTGTTAATGGCTGCCGCTTTGTTTAATTGGTTGTCTGTCACTTTTGGTTTGTATTCCAATCTGAGAAATTTCATCCTCAGATCCAGGAGGTGCTTGTCCAGGTCTGTTTTGTCGGAGCAAATACGATTGTATCGTATAGCCTGGCTGTAGATTATAGATTGTCTTGTGTGCTTGGGGTGGAAGCTGTCGTTTCTCAGGTAGGCCGTTCTGTCTGTGGGTTTGTGGTATATCGATGTGAGTAGCCGGTGGTCTTTAATGTATATTGTGGTATCCAGAAAGTGAATTTCACTCCCTGAATAGCTAAGTTTAAGGTTGATGGTCGGGTGAAAGTCATTGAAGTCATTATGGAATTGAAGTAGGGCCTCCTCACCTGCAGTCCAGATGACAAGGATATCATCGATATAACGAAGGTAAATCATAGGTTTGGTGGCGCATGTTGATAAATATGTTCCTTCCATTTCTGCCATAAAGAGATTTGCATATTGGGGTGCACATCTGGTCCCCATTGAAGTTCCCATTCGCTGTAGATATAGATCCTCTCCAAAGGTAAAATGGTTGTGGCTAAGGATGAATTGTATGAGCTGCGTTACTGGTTCTGTTGGGAGGTTTTGTTTTGCCAGGTGTACCCGACATGCTGCAACTCCATCCTTGTGGGGAATGTTGGTATACAGGGATTCCACATCCATGGTGGCCAAAATGGTACCCTCAGGTAGAGGGCCAAGGGCATTCAGTTTGTTAAGAAGGTCAGTGGTATTGCCTGATTTCTTCACTCTTCCACTAAATAAGACCCTGGCATCCCTAATCTTTTATGTTTGATTTGATATATAGGATTCTTTATATTTGATTTTTAAGGCACTGATGTAACATATTTTTATCTGTATGGGTTTTTAACTTTATTTATTTATTCATTTAATTAATTATTTTTTTTTATTTATTTTTTTTGTCGAAAAGCATGTTTTAGGTTTAGTAAAAAATGCTCAGCCAAAACTGCATTGTCAACCCACAGTGAAACATGCATTATTGCTGTGCAGAAAAAGTGTCTGCAATAATGTCACATGGCACTTTATTGAAATGGTCACTAACTTTTCAGACAGCTTAGTCTCATTTCATAGAGCATGTGACTCTGGACCACTTTAATTAAAAAAGTTACTGCTTTCTTCCTGAAAAACCTCTCTAATGTTCCTGCCATTCGGTATCTCCCTTCTAGCAAATTTGCGGTTCACTGTTGTTATGTTAAGTCCATCCCTACTGTAGATACATTCCATTCCGTCTTGTTTATCTCACTGAGTGTAGGTGGCAGTCCTTTTCTCTATTCACCAAGTGAATGGAGAGGGGAGGGGGTGATTCTGCCCACAGCTTGCACAGATATGTCTGCAAACTGTTGCTGTGTTGAAAAGACTGAGGATTCTGCAAATCTCACATCTTATGTAAGAAAAGACTATGTACTTGTATCTACTACTAGCTGCTTGTTTGGTTACAGATGGGATATTATTCATAGACATTAAAGGTGTTTGCCGGGCAAAAAAAATATTTTTAAAAAAGGTCTGTTAGTGCTATCAATGGGTTAATAAGTGCACCCAAATACCTTTACTAGTGTTTTGAGTGATTTCTGGCTTTCTATGAGAGCTCCTGATATCCTATGAATTTGTTTACATGGGTAGCTTCCTGCTGTCTTAGCCTACAACTACCATGATGCATTGAAGTTCAATCAGATCCCCCCCCCCTCTCACTTCCACCCTCACAACCCCCCTAGTTTCCCTAGCTAGCGTGCGGCGGACTACTAGCCCTACCTACCTAGCTAACTAACTCAGTCCCCCAACCCCCTCCCCACCCACCGCATCATACTTGCCTGTCTTCTCGTCCTGGAGATGACTTTCATTGGTGCCGCTGTCCCCTCTTCTGCCTGCACCTGGATGCTGGCGCCTGCACAATAGAATGCTGAGAGAAGTGAAGAGAAGCACGCATGCGCAATAGAACGCTGCTTCTCTTTGCTTCTGCTGGTGTTCTATTGCGCAGGCGCCGGATACCTTGTGAAGGAAGCAACGCCCAGCAGAAGAAAAGGACGTGAGCATTGGTGAGTATGATGGGGACGGGGGGGGGGGGAGGAGTACTGGTGACCTACCATCTCCGGAAACAGCGAAACGGACCGTCACCAGGAAATCAGAAAATGTGCCTGGGGCGGTCACATAAAATATACATTTTTTTTTTAAAGGGAGTAAATTAGAAGTTAGGCAGGGTGAGGGGATTTGGCTTAGTGTTTAAAGTTTTAGATTATGCCGGACAACCCCTTTTAAGCAGCTTTATTGACTGTACTATTTGTGGTGGTGTTTTTTTTTTTTTTTTTTTTTTTTTGTGTTTTACCTGCTTGGTTTCATTTGCCCTGAATTTACAGTTCAGTGTTTCTGGATCTCCTATATTATGGTCACTTGGGCTTTTCTCAGGAATTTCTTTGCAGTTATATAGTTATTCCTGGTAGAATGGCAGAATATTATCAGTAATGGCTAGGGGAGGGAGAAGACTGCTCTTTATTGTTCATGACCACAGCTTCACAAAATGTGTTTCAGCTATAATCTGATTATTAGTAACAGACAAACTGTTATAACAGCATGTATGAAGGCTTATACAGTCATAACACTGACTGCCCAGCAAGACCCTGCACACATTTCAACTTTTCATCAAAATTTAGGTACCCTTTAAGGCCGGCACCACACGATGTTCCTGAACCTGGTGTGACAGCTTGGGGGAATTAAACTCAAATGGTGGCTTTTCCTGGTCCCAACAGCGGTGGTTCATGGTACTGGGCGCCGGTGAGACAGCGTTCAGACGGTGCCAATTTAAAACAAAGTGGCTTTATTACAGCTTAAGGGCAACATAACAAAACAACAAACAAAACCTAGGCCACAGTTAGGGCACTAACTCACTCATAGAGCCCCTAACTAGCCTCTGGGGCAACAAGAGCCTGACTTAGTCTCCATAAGTCCTCTCTGGACCCAAGCCCTCTGGGACAGACTGCCTCTCTGTCCTAGGCTGGTCCACCATTTCCTGCTCCATGCAGGTTTCTCCAGCCTTCTGGAGATACACGCCCCACCCAAAGCTGTGGCTGAGGGCCTTTTCAGGGCTGGCCTGGGTCGCTCCCTAGCGCCCTCTAGGTTCGTACTCTCACACTGGCTAAAGCTGCATTCAGTCCAGGGGCCATCAGAGCTGCTTCTAAGTAAGTGAAACACTGATTTATTTGGGCTATATATCTGGGAACACAGGCTATAGCCACGTTCAGGACCATCGTATGGCATCTTCTTTACATTTTCTATTGCTACTTAAATCTAGTTTCCTCATCAAGGTCTTCTTTTTTTTTTTTTTTTTTTTTTTTTAAGCATATTTTTATTGCTCCAAAATGTTCAAAGGATATTGTTTTTATCACATAAAGTTTACAAATGGATATGCGCATATGAAATCATTCTGCAAAATAATGCATAATTAATAGTTGAAGAATTGTTATACAATTGTACTAATGGATTAGTTATTTTTTACTTTCAATAGTTTTTTTATTGAAATTTTTTAACAGGAATACATTACACTTTGTAAACACATCAAGGAACAAGGGCAAATTTATGGCCTCACATACATCATAATCACAATATATTACAATATACTCAGGTGAGGTACATCCATGAATAAATACATATAATGATAATGCATAATAGGATCAATTAGGTTTTTTCCAAACCGATGATAAACCTAACACGATAAGGCCGTATGGAGCGACAATCGAGTGTTGCCATAAAAGGAGAAGGTGGTGAACGGGCTAGTAGAGGGCAAGGTGAAAAGCGGAGGGCAAGACAACAAAAGAACATAAAACACAAAACATAGTCCAGGCCTAGAGAACGAATAAAGTCGGATCTCATCCCCTAACCCACAGAGCTACCAGGCATCAATCTTCCTATTACTAATTAGATAGCATATAAGTGTTCCAGGAATGACTCATCATCGTGGCCCCAAGAGGCTATAGAGATAAAGTAAAATATAGTACCATAGTATCAGGGGAGGCCCCGGCGTATAGTCCGTCAATGAGTGTACGGTGGGGGGAATGCTTCTGCCCATGACTCCCAGTGTGTCCTGAATCTGTCCAGGCCCCCTCCATTACATGCACAAATACGCTCGTATTGATAGTTCAAGGACACCGCTGAAATCAACTCTGTCAAAGTCGGGCTTGTGGGAGATTTCCATCTTCTTGCAATGAGTAGGCGGGCAGTCCCTAGCACCTGACATAGAACTGTTCTATGTCTACCCGGTATCATGTGGATGCCCAGCAGGAGGAGTGCCAGTTCAGGTGTATATTCCACTACTCCACCGCACAGGCTATTAACCAAGGAAAACACAGAGACCCAAAAGGGCTGAATGAGTGGACAGTGCCAGAACACATGGAATAAAGAGCCGTTCTCCCCGCATCCCCTCCAACACCGAGGTGAACACGATGGGTAGAACTTAGCTAGGCGTAGAGGAGGGTAATACCATCGTAGAAGTAGTTTGCTATATTGCTCCCAATGTGAGGCACATACTGTGGATCGTTTAGCCCATCTGATCACCTTTCGCCAGTGGCCGACCTCAAATCTTCTGCCTATGTCCTCTTCCCAAAGGCTCATGTTTTTAATCTTGCGAAAGGTGTAATCCATATTCAAAGTACGATACAGGGTTTTAGTATTATAAGCTGCTAGGGAAGCCTGCGGGTGTAAGAGGTCGGCGGCTGGCTGCGGTAAGCGCAGCTTAGCCGAAGTAGTGTCAGACAAGTAGGAAGTCAATCTAGTATAGGTATATGCCTCCTTCACGGGCAGATCATACGTCTCCCTCAACACGGAGAAGGGTGCTATAGCCCCTCCCCTATATAGGTCAGAGACATACTTTACCCCACATCTGCGCCACACATCTAGGGATAAATGCGGCATCTCGTGAGGGAGCGTCGTAATGGGCAGATTTAGTGCTACCTTAGGAGCATCCCCGTCCTGCAGCGTACACAATGCATGCCATGCCCCAATCGTAGCCTGTACAGCCGGTGGAGCAGATATGGACGAACTGCTCCTGGGACCTGACGCTAATAGGTAACCCTCCCAATCGGTAGTCTGAACCATTTGGGCCTCCATAGCTGGCCACAGTTTGTCATGATTTGTTGTAAACCAAAATTGGAGTTGACCTAAAACTATGGCTAAATAATAATGATACAAGTTTGGTACACCCATACCCCCATTGTCTCTTGCTTTAAACATTGTATGAAGTGCTATTCTGGGTTTACCACCCTTCCATGTTTTTGGAAACTGAGGAAGGTGGACTTGGGTATCGGTATCACTAATGTTCTTAAATAGTAAAGTATCTTGGGAAGGATCAACATGTTGTATAACACTATTCTACCCATCCAACTATGCTCAAATTTAGTTAACCCATCCAGCTCCTTCTGAAGGGCAGCCAGCAGGCCTGGAAAGTTGGCCTTAACTAAATCTTTTGGGTTTGGAGTGAGCCGTATTCCCAGATAGGGTATAGTGTGCGAACACCATTGATAGGGCGATGTGTTTTTAATATGGTGTATATTGTTTTGAGTCATACCAATTCCTAAAATCTGGGACTTGGATACGTTAACTTTATAATAAGATAGCCCTCCAAAATCTTTCAAAATTTGAGATACAGCACAGAGCATGCTATTAGAGTAGGAAAGAGACAGAATCACATCATCCGTGAATAAATTAATTCTGTGGTCTGTCCGATCCAACCTGATACCAGACAGACCCGGATGCGTCCTGATCCTTTCGGCCAGAGGTTCCATCACCAATGAGAATATCAAGGGGGACAAAGGGCACCCCTGTCTCGTGCCATTGGTAATGGCGAAGGGTCGGGACAGGACTCCATTCGCCAGCACTCGTGCGGAAGGGTTGGAGTAGAGTGCTGAGATTGCAGTAGCTATGGGGCCAGAAAAACCAAATTTATGGAGAACCTCAAAAAGGTACCCCCAATGTACTCTATCAAACGCCTTCTCCGCATCCAGGGACAGGAGCAGAGAAGGCGCCCGCCGGGCCCGGGTCAACGCAACCAGCGCGATCACACGCCTCGTGCCGTCTGGGGCCTGTCTCCCCTTAGTGAATCCAACCTGATCCCCATCTATCAGTGTGGGCATGACATCGAGGAGTCTGTTCGCAAGTACCTTCGCAAACAACTTAACGTCCGCATTTAATAGTGATATGGGCCGGTAGTTGGCGGGTTGGGAGGGATCTTTGCCTGGTTTGGGTAGAGTCACAATCGTTGCGGATAGCATCTCAGGGGGAAAGTTTCCTGTCACCATTACTAAATTAAACACCTCAGTAAGGTGAGCAAGAATAAGTGGCTTGAATAGCTTGTACAGTCATGGCCAAAAGTTTTGAGAATGATACAAATATTAATTTTTACAAAGTCTACTGCTTCAGTTTTTCTAATGGCAATTTGCATATACTCCAGAATGTTATAAAGAGTGATCAGCTTAACAGCAATTACTTGAAAAGTCAATATTTGCCTAGAAAATGAACTTTATCCCCCAAAACACATTTCAACATCATTGCAGCCCTGCCTCAAAAGGACCACCTAACATCGTTTCAGTGATTGCTCCATTAACACAGGTGTGGGTGTTGATGAGGACAGGGCTGGAGATCAATCTGTCATGATTAAGTAAGAATGACACCACTGGACACTTTAAAAGGAGGCTGGTGCTTGCCATCATTGTTTCTCTTCTGTTAACCATGGTTATCTCTAAAGAAACACGTGCAGTCATCATTGCACTGCACAAAAATGGCCTAACTGGGAAGAGTATTGCAGCTGGAAAGATTGCACCTCAGTCAACAATCTATCGCATCATCAAGAACTTCAAGGAGAGAGGTTCCATTGGTGCCAAAAAGGCTCCAGGGCGCCCAAGAAAGACCAGCAAGCGGCAGGACCGTCTCTTAAAAGTGTTTCAGCTGTGGGATCGGGCTACCAGCAGTGCAGAGCTTGCTGAGGAATGGCAGCAGGCAGGTGTGAGTGCATCTGCACGCACTGTGAGGCGGAGACTCTTGGAGCAAGGCCTGGTCTCAAGGAGGGCAGCAAAGAAGCCACTTCTCTCCAGAAAAAAACATCAGGGACAGACTGATATTCTGCAAAAGGTACAGGGAGTGGACTGCTGAGGACTGGGGTAAAGTCATTTTCTCTGATGAATCCCCTTTTTGATTGTTTGGAACATCTGGAAAACAGCTTATTCGGAGAAGAAGAGGTGAGCGCTACCACCAGTCTTGTCTCATGCCAACTGTAAAGCATCCTGAAACCATTCATGTGTGGGGTTGCTTCTCAGCCAAGGGAATCGGCTCTCTCACAGTCTTGCCTAAAAACACAGCCATGAATAAAGAATGGTACCAGAATGTCCTCCAAGAGCAACTTCTCCCAACCGTCCAAGAGCAGTTTGGCGCTCAACAATGCCTTTTCCAGCATGATGGAGCACCTTGCCATAAAGCAAAGGTGATAACTAAATGGCTCAGGGAACAAAACATAGAGATTTTGGGTCCATGGCCTGGAAACTCCCCAGATCTTAATCCCATTGAGAACTTGTGGTCAATCATCAAGAGACGGGTGGACAAACAAAAACCAACAAATTCAGACAAAATTAAAGCATTGATTCTGCAAGAATGGACTGCTATCAGTCAGGATTTGGTCCAGAAGTTGATTGAGAGCATGCCAGGGAGAATTGCAGAGGTCCTGAAGAAGAAGGGTCAACACTGCAAATATTGACTTGCTGCATTAACTCATTCTGTCAATATAAGCTTCTGTTACTCATAATATGAATGCAATTATATTTCTGTATGTGATAAAAACATCTGGCAAACACACATAAAAACCAGAGGGCAGCAGATCATGTGAAAATATAATATTTGTGTCATTCTCAAAACTTTTGGCCATGACTGTAGTATTCCCCAGAGAACCCATCTGGACCTGGAGATTTATTAAGTTTCAGGCCATCTATCGCCTTAGCCACTTCCTGAGTGGAAATAGAAACCTTTAAAGACTGCAGCTGTTCAGGGGTAACAGAGGGAAGGTGTAAGGAGCATAGGAATCGGTTAATATCTATTATTGAAGGCTGCACGGTATCCGAGTCATCTTTCAAATTATACAGGTCCTGATAATATTTACTGAATTCATCAGCAATTTGTGAGGATGGAAAACTTTTGCTGTGGTCGATTTAGACCCCAGAAATGGAATTTTGGATTTAATCCTTGCTGCCTTGACTCTCTGTGCCATTAGCTTGCTGGCTTTATTGTACGACCGGTAATAAGAGGCTTTCAAGCGTTTAGAGTGTTTTTCAAAGTCCACCAGTAGGTGGGCGCTCAAGTCATCCCTGGCCTTCCGCAAAGCACCCAATAGGGCAGGTTTAGGGTCAATTTTATGTTTCTGCTCTAGAGTTGCAATAGAAGTAAGTAGCTCCTTCATCATTTGCAGTCGGTTGCGCTTAAAGCGCGAGGCATGCTGAATCATTAAACCCCTAACAAATGCTTTATGTGAATTCCAGAGGCAAAACTTATCCTCTACCGAGGGGGAGTTAATGTTAAAGAATTCGGTAATGTCAGTGTTCAATTTCTCAGTTACCGATTTCAGAGACATGACATAGGTATTGTTTCGCCACGAAAAGGGGGGAGCCATTGTGCTAGCTAGGTGGATGCTAAGAATAATAGGTGCATGGTCTGACCACGTGATATTTCCTATTTCACAACTTTGCACTCTAAGAAGCATATCACTCTGGACCAGGAACATATCTATTCTGGAGTAGGATTGGTGACTAGCAGAGTAGTACGTATAATCCCTCTCAGAGGAACGGAAGCACCGCCAAACATCGTGAAGTTCCATTTGCCGGAGCCAAGGCCCTAATTGTTGAGGCAGATGCTTGCCGCGATATGTGGAATCAGCAGCAGCGTCATGTATAATATTGAAGTCACCGCAAAATATAATCTGGCCCTGAGCATGCTTCCCACACTTCTTCAGTACAGAATTTAAAAAGGAAATCTGAGACGTATTAGGGCAATATATGTTTACAATAGTGATGGGGCAATTATCAAGCAGACAGGTGAGAGCTACATAGCGGCCTTTGGGATCTGAGCTGACATGTATTAACTGAAAGGACACTGTATGTTTGATCGCTATGAGGACACCCGCAACCTTCTTGGCAGCATTGGAACAAAAGATATGAGGGAACAACTTATGAGAAAACTTTGGTGGATGAGAGTCACAGAAATGCGTCTCCTGTATACAAACTACATCTGCTGCAGATCTGAGAGCCTCCTTCCACAACAATGAACGCTTAAAGGGACTATTTAGTCCCCTCGCGTTAAGTGACAGTAATTTAACACCCATTAATATTTTCAAGAATTAGCAATACACACTGGTAGTAGAAAGGGTCGGGTAATAGAATAGTGCTAGAATGACATCTCTTAGGCCTGGAGGAGAACAATTCGTTAACGGCATTATTCAACACAGAACTGGTTAACAGTAAGGGAAAAGAAAATAGTGTTACACAACCGAGCAGTGAAATACTGCGCAAACTTGGGGGGAAGTTTGCCATAAAATAGGAGGTACAAAACACACCACAGGTAACTCACAATACGTCCATATCGAGCTATTCATTCGGCGGAGGTGGTAGATTTCCACGGAGGGTCCAACTTAGTGGACTCGGCCCTTGAAGGTTTCTGAACATTAGGCGCAGGTGGCGGCAGGTTCCACTGGTGTAGCAAGTTTCTCCCGGTATCAAAGGAGTTAAATGTAAAAGTCACTCCATTCCTGATAACGATGACTTTAGTTGGGAATCCCCACTTATAGGGAATGTTGTGTTGACGGAGGACCGCTGTAACAGGAGCCAGCTCTCTTCTGGCAGCAATGGTAGCCTGAGAAAGGTCTGCATAAAGTTGGATGTCTTTAAACGGCTCAGGCAAAGATGGTCTTTTCCTTGACTCAAGCATGAGACGATCCTTGATATGGTAGAAGTGTATGCGGGCGAGGGTGTCTCTAGGAATATGATCAGGCATCCCCTTCGGCTTCGGTAAGCGGTGGGCCCTGTCTATTATAAGATCCGCGTCAGAGCTTTGTGGCAGGATTGCTTTCATTAATCGTTTTAAATATTCAGTCAGGTCCCTGGCAGCGACTGACTCTGGAATACCACGAAACTTGACATTGTTCCGCCTATTCCTATCCTCCATGTCGGCAAGTTTAAGTTTGACCGCCGCTAATTCTTCCACAAGATCATTATGGGCATCCACTATAGTATTGTGTGCCAGCAGCAGATTCACTCATCTTATTCTCAACATGGTTTATTCTGTTGCCAAGAGAATCGACCGTGGAAGATACGGACGTAATCGCCTTAGTGATTTCCTTCTGAATAGATCTGTACAATGCTAGCATTATATCCTTCAAGAAGGACTCAGAGGCCGATTGGGTACCTGCAGGGATAGCCTGGAGCACATCCGAATCGCCTAATTGGGGATCTTCTGCAGCCGGGCGAGAATCAAAACAAAACGCGGTATCCCATCTCATCTTTTGCTTTACAGGGCTATGTGTGGGAGTAATGCTATCCGCCTGGGAGGATGCTTCTGCAGGAGGAACCTCAGTATGGCTAACAAGGGCTGAGGTGGGTGAGGATGGGGGTTGTAGTCCCCTCTTTGAAGCCTGCTGCTAGCCTTCTAGTGCCCTTATCTGGTGGGCCTGTGAGCCAGGACTGTCACCAGAGGCCTCCAGATGCGGTGGTGAAGTTTGAAATAGCCGCTCACCTGGAGTGCTGTTGTGCTCCGCGCCGGAGCGGCCCGCCGCAGCGGGTGAATGGAGGAATCGCCGTCGCCATCTTGTGCCGAGACCAAATCGGTGAAAAAGTCGGTAAGCCGCTTCGGGGGGCCTTTCTTCCCCCGTTTTGTCATATCCCTGTAGTCCCGAGGAGCAAAGGACCCTTCCGCGCTGTATTATCCGGGTATCGCCGGCACCAAGTGGTTGCTATGAGCCGCTATAGTAGTGTGAGGTCTCAGAGCTCACAAATCAGCGGCCATCTTAGTCGGCTCCAAGCCACGCCCCCCGGATTAGTTATTTTTTGATAGCTATGCAAGTAAAACAGAAAAAGAGGCTAAAAACAACATAAAAAAGTTGCATAGTATTAGAGATTGAAAATATATAACAAAATAAATCAGAAAGGCGAAAGACTGATTAGAAAGGTATAAAACAAAGTATATTTTTGCAATCTCGTCCTGAATCCAGCTTGCATTTTACAAAAATAAAATTTTAAATTATTTATTTAAATATCTTTTATATTTTTTTTTCCCTTTCACATTGTCTTTACTCCTTTTTAAAATAGGTCATCAATATCATTTGTCTGGAAAATCCCTTTAAAGGTGTTAGTCCTGCAAATGAATATTACATTAGTTTGTTGGATCAGACCAAATGTAACAGTATTTCAATTCTAAATTATTTTTATAAAATGTTTTTTTTGCCTAAACATTAATGTTAAATACTTATGGCACCCACTGCTGTTCTTTTAATTCCCTCTCAGGAATGTCCACCTAAAGTGTGCAGTGCTGGTGGTCACACATGACCAGTAGCTCAGCCAGAACATCTTATACTACTTGTACTTGCTCAGTGATTCTTGCAGTTGTGCAAACCAGCCAATACAAATTGGTGCACTAGAAGAGGTTTTTTTTCCC
Organism: Leptodactylus fallax; assembly: GCA_947044405.1. Lineage (NCBI taxonomy): Eukaryota > Metazoa > Chordata > Amphibia > Anura > Leptodactylidae > Leptodactylus > Leptodactylus fallax. The sequence goes on along the minus strand of CAMRHE010000374.1, from coordinate 415,465 downwards.
CAATGCAGGACATAGGAGTTTGATTTTCTAAAAGGTAATCCTAAGACCACCTAAGAAACCTTGTCTGCTTTAAAAAGTGGTGACCTGCGGAAACCCGCAGACCCCATAGACTATAATGGGGTCTGCCGGCTTTCCTCCCGATTTCACTTGATTTTATACTGAGATCGGGGGCGAGAAAAGTTTGGCTTGCAGGACTTTTCTATCTTCCGATTTAAGCGGAATACAGGACGGAGACGAGGAAAAGCTAGTTTGACGCTAGCGTAAGTAGTAAGAATTTAATCTCACTCCTGTAGGGTACTTCTTTTTATTACATTGAAAAAAGCACATGAAGGGAAAATATGGATGTTATGACTTCATTGGAACAGATGTAAAAAAATGTTGGATTCTGGATGGATATAATATATATAATGTACAACTTTAATAGGTCACCATAGACTGTGCATTCATTTGGTTTCCTGTAATCCTTTTGTATTAGGCCCTAGTGTGACTTGTTCTGTTATTAGCTAAGGCACAGCTGTGTGACATCTGGCTGCAAACGGAAAACCTAGCTGGATTGCATGCCTGTGATATTTTAGCAATTTTTCGAGCACCCTCCTGCTGTTTCCCTTCTGGTTGTACTTCTGTCTCCACAAGCAGATTGGATGTAAACAGGAAGTCACACGGTTACCGAGGCACAAGTTAAACATATGTAACATTAACATATTCTTCAGTCGCTGCTGTCCAGCATGAGACTTCACATATCGCTAAATTCGTTTGTTGCCTAGTTATTGTTCAGTCTTCTATAATTAAATAGCTTGTTAGAATGAGGACCAGCTCAATAGTAAGAAGACTATTGATACAATTGTTTTCAAACTTTTAAAGGGGACCATTCACCAACTAGGCACCGCTCTGATGATTCCAGCACAGATGGTTGTCTCTAGCTCCTACTGTTCCTGAGCAATAAATGCTGTTCGTTTATGGTTCTTGTCTGGAGCTCATAGTCTAGGACAGCCCACCTGACAGTAGAGAGCCTAATTAGCATATTTGGTGCTGACAGTTACTGCACTGATTGCTCAGAAAGTGTGAGGGCTAGAGAAAGAATCCAATCTGCACTAGAATCAGTGGAGCGGAACCTATTGAAGTATGCAAATGTAATTGTAAACTCTATAAATTAAAAGGAACACCTAAAGGGAACCTATCTCCAAAGAAATGCAGTATAATCTGCAGGCAGCATGTTATAGAGATGGAGGATCTGAGCAGATTGATATAGTCTTGTGGGAAAAGATTCCGTATAACTTGTCATGTATCAGTTTTATATATTTGCCTTTTTGAGTCAAAGGGGTAGACCTGTCAGTGATTAACAGCCCTTAAAGAATGACCGTATATACAGAGCTAACTGTCAATCACTGATAGGACTCAGTTACTGTTTCTGAGCATAAAAAAGGTAAATATGTAAACGGATCAAAAATATAAAATGGATAAATGACAAGTTATATTGAGTTTTTCCCATAAGCATATATATCTGCTCAGCTACTCCTGCTCTATTACATACTGCAGATTATACTTGTGGCAGGTTCCCTGCTCTTTCTAATGGTGCTAAAAGAAAGAAGATTGAAGCTGTCACACTGGAGATATAGGGCATCAAAGATAGCCTAAATTAGGCAAAAATGTTTTTTATACCAACTTTGAACACTTCTATTTTTTCAACCACTTGAAGGAAAATTCTGCAAATTGGAAGGCCTCATTAAAGCTGTGTATTTAGTACACCTGCCAAAAATCAACCTGAAAGGCCAACTAGTTTTGACATAATGGCAGCCTCAACATCGCTGTAAATTCATTTTTGCTGTTTTTTGAGCCTAAACCATGAAAAAAGTAAGAGGACTAGGAACAATGGGTTTTGCCAGTTCTTTAAGCCCTAAAAGTTGTGCAGGTTCTCCAAATATCCCCCTTATACTACTAAAACTTCCATGTTTACAGCTTCTGGAAGTTGGCCCAAAATGTCATTTTTGCTCAGGTGAGATTTTGCAACCATTTACTTGAGGTCTCCTAGAACCTCCAATTTTTAGTCTTTTGAACTAAAATTTTGCACAGCTTTAGTTTTATATCATAGAGAAACTATGTACCAAATTTCATCAAAATCTGAGACGGTGAGGTGGGGACGACCTTTAAAATTGTTCCACTTGACACGGAATGACTCTTTTACCCTTTTCCGACATCCACCTTACTATTACTATTAATGTTGACTCTTGATGGCGGCCACTCTGCAACAGGACAGCCGCCATTGCCACTGGGTCTCCTCTATAATGTATGGGGAGACTCGGCGCTAATGCTTACCACCAGAGATCACACTGGCCTCGGGCATTGCACTTCTTCTTGTATTATGTATGTAAACGCTTTTTTCATATGTACAGCATTGTAGAATTACGGGTGCTCTAAAAGTGGTGGTAATAATAATAACAACAACAATAATAATAATAATAACTTATAAAAACTAAAACGTGATATCATCATGAGTTTTATAATATTTACTTACAGAATTAAAACCTCTTAACCAAATGATAGCAAAAAATATAAATAATCATTTAAAACAGTCCAAATTGGCTATAAACCTAATGTTTCTGCAAAGTTTATTAGACAAACATCACATTATATAGTAAATTTAACAAATGACTAGGTTTCACTGTAATTGGTAACTCTATAACTATACGTCCTGTAAAATCCATTTCATGCATTTCTCATGATTGGTGCATTGCCCCCCCATAATATGTATGTGCAAGTAATGATCGGGTTAAAAGTACTTCAATTACATCTTCGAAGAAAAACTGCACCTTGTCCTGCAAAAAAAAAAAAAAAAAAAACAGCCTGCAATGACATGATGGATATTAAAAAGTGGATGGTCGCAATGCAAAGAGTAAAAAAATGACAGATTATACTGCTAATGCCCTTGTTATCTCTACTGCCTTATATACACCGCAGCTGTAATTGGTAGCACTTTCAGTCTTTCTATAGGTTGTCTGCTTGACCTAATGAGATTATCTGACTGGCAGTCTTTTCAGTCATATCATACATACGTTATGCATTTTCTTTTATAAGATCCTTTAATTTTTTTGACATCGGAGTTACATATGCTGTTAGTAGCTTTTTTTTATTTTTCTTCATAAAGTAGAATTGTATATTTGGTTCAGTAGCTCTTTCGATTAGATCATTAAATAATTAGCGCTCGCTCTGTAATTGAGTATCCTATTAAACTGCGAGCAATAAACATATTAAATGTAAATGATACTTGTAAAAGCCGAATTTAATGTACTGAAAATTCTGATCCGGCTGCCAGTTTTCTTATGAAAGTTTTATGCTTGAACCACTAAACATAGGACTGTCCGGTTTTTTATTCCCAGTGGCTGGTGTAGACAGTGGTGTCGGGTGTCAATATCTATTTTTAGTAGAAACCTTGATATCTTGCAGTTTTCATACTGGCCACTGAACGCTCAATAGTCTGACACTTCCAGTTCTGTCAAGACTACTTTTCAGCAGCCATGTCATTGTCAGTATACATAGGTTTACGATGAATGGTATCCATGTTATTAAGGTGCAGGCAAATAACAGAGGATCTACCACTGACAATAGGTAATGGGAACAGCTCACTTCCTCCCCTTTCCAGTAACCTGTGGAACAGACATCAAGCAGGCCTACACTACTATCCTGTAGAAGTCAGTGAGCCACCATCAGGGACCAGTTTCTGATGTCCATGTGGATTCTGTAACGCAAATCTCTCAAATGGACCCCACAAAGCGAAGTCTCAGCTCGAGCAAGATGGCCTCTCCCATAGTCATGTTCAGAAAGTTTGAGTGTTGACTTTTTATATCTGTAATGTATAATCATGTGAACAAATGTTCGTTTTTTATTTTTTTGCAATATTGGTATTTTTTGTAACAAACAGTTCTCATTCTGTCACTGAAACAGTAGGTTCCTGGCTTCAAATCCAACATCATCTTTAAGTTCTCTTCGCTTCATACCTGTGTGTGTTTCCTGTGGGTTCTTTAGTTTAAAGCAGTTTTCCCAGCTCTCTCTCTCATCAGTTTGCCTCTGTCTCTTTGTCTCACTTCCTGTATTCTTCCATAAGTTGGTGGATGGCTTTGACTGTTTGATGGAGAGGACACTATGAAGTATTTCAGTAGATACAGACATTGTCTTTGCCATGAGAGGTTATTTATTATGATTGCTAGAAATCTAGTATTAATGCAGTTCAAATAATATGCACAGTAAATGTATGTTACATTACACAGGTTTGGAGAGAAAAAAAATTCTATGCTTCTAGGACAGACAACGTTTTTGCAGTAAACTCAATGTTACCTTTGTGCTAACATAGAGATATAATATGACTGTCTGAGCCTTTATCATCAAGCTGCAATTAGATGACCTGATTGTCTGGATAGAAGAGCAATAAATAATAGCTCCAGGGAGCAGTGAGTGAGTTACGTCATCCAACCTGTTATCAGATACAGGACAGGGACCAAGGAAATGCTGTGGTAACAATAGGAGGAGTAATTTAATATATTGGGCAAATGAAGCAGCATTGCTAAAGAAATGTATTAAGGAAAACTCTGGAATTTACATAAGCTAACAGTATAGATAGGACCCTTGACATTTGTGACCAATGGCTGTACAATTTTTCAGATTATATGTGCATTTTACTTGTAAAATTGTGAGACCATTGGCTATGGCATGTGGGCCAAGTATCCACCATTAGTGGCAGCCAGATCATGTACAATCATGGCCAAAAGTTTTGAGAATGATACAAATATTAATTTTTACAAAGTCTACTGCTTCAGTTTTTCTAATGGCAATTTGCATATACTCCAGAATGTTATAAAGAGTGATCAGCTTAACAGCAATTACTTGCAAAGTCAATATTTGCCTAGAAAATGAACTTTATCCCCCAAAACACATTTCAACATCATTGCAGCCCTGCCTTAAAAGGACCACCTAACATCGTTTCAGTGATTGCTCCATTAACACAGGTGTGGGTGTTGATGAGGACAGGGCTGGAGATCAATCTGTCATGATTAAGTAAGAATGACACCACTGGACACTTTAAAAGGAGGCTGGTGCTTGCCATCATTGTTTCTCTTCTGTTAACCATGGTTATCTCTAAAGAAACACGTGCAGTCATCATTGCACTGCACAAAAATGGCCTAACTGGGAAGAGTATTGCAGCTGGAAAGATTGCACCTCAGTCAACAATCTATCGCATCATCAAGAACTTCAAGGAGAGAGGTTCCATTGGTGCCAAAAAGGCTCCAGGGCGCCCAAGAAAGACCAGCAAGCGGCAGGACCGTCTCTTAAAAGTGTTTCAGCTGCGGGATCGGGCTACCAGCAGTGCAGAGCTTGCTGAGGAATGGCAGCAGGCAGGTGTGAGTGCATCTGCACGCACTGTGAGGCGGAGACTCTTGGAGCAAGGCCTGGTCTCAAGGAGGGCAGCAAAGAAGCCACTTCTCTCCAGAAAAAACATCAGGGACAGACTGATATTCTGCAAAAGATACAGGGAGTGGACTGCTGAGGACTGGGGTAAAGTCATTTTCTCTGATGAATCCCCTTTTCGATTGTTTGGAACATCTGGAAAACAGCTTATTCGGAGAAGAAGAGGTGAGCGCTACCACCAGTCTTGTCTCATGCCAACTGTAAAGCATCCTGAAACCATTCATGTGTGGGGTTGCTTCTCAGCCAAGGGAATCGGCTCTCTCACAGTCTTGCCTAAAAACACAGCCATGAATAAATAATGGTACCAGAATGTCCTCCAAGAGCAACTTCTCCCAACCGTCCAAGAGCAGTTTGGCGCTCAACAATGCCTTTTCCAGCATGATGGAGCACCTTGCCATAAAGCAAAGGTGATAACTAAATGGCTCAGGGAACAAAACATAGAGATTTTGGGTCCATGGCCTGGAAACTCCCCAGATCTTAATCCCATTGAGAACTTGTGGTCAATCATCAAGAGACGGGTGGACAAACAAAAACCAACAAATTCAGACAAAATTAAAGCATTGATTGTGCAAGAATGGACTGCTATCAGTCAGGATTTGGTCCAGAAGTTGATTGAGAGCATGCCAGGGAGAATTGCAGAGGTCCTGAAGAAGAAGGGTCAACACTGCAAATATTGACTTGCTGCATTAACTCATTCTAACTGTCAATATAAGCTTCTGTTACTCATAATATGAATGCAATTCTATTTCTGTATGTGATAAAAACATCTGACAAACACACATAAAAACCAGAGGGCAGCAGATCATGTGAAAATATAATATTTGTGTCATTCTCAAAACTTTTGGCCATGACTGTAGAAATGCAGAAATATTTTAACTATATCTTACTATTTTACCTTTTTATAATGTCTGTCAATTTAACAAAAAGTTAAACAAAAAATTTGGGTTACTGTATAACAATTTACAAACAGAATACTGGAACTCTGGTTGAATCTGGGCATACTGACTGATTTATGGCCATGTCTTGTCTGCAGGCGTTGTGCTTTCTGAAGAGAACTAGGTAAATCTTTGAGATTTGTTTACTTCTCCTCTTGAATTTTACTTTTGGTGAAAAAACAACCAACCAACAAAAGTAGAATTGTTCAGCTGCAACTGTATCCTCTTTCAATAGAGCCGCCACTGTGCCCATTATAATGCAATAATTGAAAGCTTCTTAAACCATCTTATCAGGGGTTATGAGATATCAATTGTAAGTATAATGACAAGCTACTCCTAAAAGAAGTCAGTCAAGAAGCGTGAAAAGTCATACCTTGTCTGCACATTGCAGGTGAACGCTGATTTACTCTGCCTATAATCCTGTTAAGTATGGAGAGAGAGCTTTCTTCTTCCCCTAGGGTGCCCAAAGCAATCTGTCCACTTTGAATGCAATACTGTACTTACTGTGTTCAAGGGGATCATCTAGTCCGTCTGATTTACTTTAGAGACATAGCAGCTCTCAGGGCTAGGAAAACCCAAGCCAAATGACACTTGGCATCAAGTTGGAGTTCTCTTGCATGACATAGATCCTATTAATGACTATAATAAGACCTCCTTCACATCCTCAATATTTTCTTTGCAAAACACATGGGAAGATTCATCAAGACTGGGATTTCAGATGCATATAGTGGTAGAGAGTAGCCTCTCAGAGACCCATAGTGGCATGGTTGGACTGGATGTAAGCCAACACTCTGAACTTGTGCAAGTTCTGTGTAAAGTGTACCTAACCTTTCTAGGCTTTGTACATGAAGACTAACACCATTTCTGCCGTTTGCCTTCTGCAAGTTCTACCTCTGATCTTTCATCTCTCCCTGAGCTGGTGGGTGGGAATTGGTTACTATGATGTCCCCCATTGATAGCACATAGAAAGTACTCTTTATATCTCTCTTTTTATTTTTCTCTTTTTTTTTTTCTATCTGTTTTCTCGTTCTCTCTTTCAGGTTCCCTTTAACTAATGAGCTTAAAGTATAAATCTGGATTAGTAAACATCCCAATTCAGAAATACTAGGGCAGATCTATTGAAATAAAAGTAAAATTTTCTGTCGGTGCAGTGATAAAGCCTGACTCTTATTATTAGCCCCATTGAATGACAACATGGTCAATCCCTCATGGGGATCCATGGCACAGCAAACTGCAAGTGCTTAGTACAACTCTATCCGTGATTAGTTGTGTTCTTACTAATGGCGTATATCAGCAGGATACCCAGTGATCACAAGAGCTGGGGTCAGCCTGTTCCCCCTTGTAAATACAGCCATGGTGGCCATGCTTGGCTTATTTCTATGGGACTTCTGGGAGAGTATTCTTTGTCTGTGCAATGAAAGAGAATGGAGTAATGAATGTGCATACACTCCACCGCTTGGTTGACATGGGGTGCTCGAGGGAAGCTGTAGCACTGGAGGTCCCTATGGTCAGATCCCCAGCATTTAGATGCTTATCTGCTGTCCTGTGGATCGAGGATAAATGTCATTCATGAGAAAACATATTTAATCTTTAGCTTTTTTATTCTATGCTACTTTGCAATAATGTGTTTGTGGAGGAATTCTGAGAATCTCTCTCCCATGTTTACTAGAGAATTAGTGAGTACATGCAAAATGGCTATTATGTTTCGTGTTAAATCCGCAGACATCCCAAAGGAAACATATCCAATTAGTGTGGTGTATACTTGTGCGCAGAGTAACTACAGTGTGTGCATCGGAGCGTTCACTTTGTCTCCAGTATGTTACTCTCACTAATTTAATGTAATATAGAATCTGCTGCCTGCAGTCTACATGCAATGAATATCAAGTTATGGACCCGTAGGTTTTCACTTTTAGCAAACATCTTCTGCAATGCAAAACTTTATTTAACAGGGAATTTATAGAATAAGTGATTTAAATGAAACTTTTATATTTCTGAAGGAGATGGTGAAAGCTACGGGTACGCCATGCTGTTAGATTGTCTTTCAATTCACAAGTCTGTCATTAAGCCAGGTATATTTCTGTTATTGATCTGCATTTTCCCCATGACAGCCCAGCAGTGAGGTGTCCCCCGCTGATATAGGCAACCTGAGCCGTCGCTTAGACAAAAGGGCTTCATTCTGCGAACAGCTAATTAGAGATAAAACCGCCATCTATCTCCTCAACGTAACAAACCCAACTTCTATAGATCCCTCTCACAATAAGTAGACGTGATGCATCAATTCAGTTTTGATTTATTTTTTTATATTCTATTCTTTTAATTAAAGTGTGATGGGAAGAAAATTTGGGAATGGGGAAGAAAGATAGATAGATATAGACAGATAGATAGATAGAGATATAGATAAATATATATATATATATATATATATATATATATATATATATATATTTTATATAATCTTTTTTTTTTTTTTTTTTTTTTTCAGCAGTATTTTCCACATTCCCACCTGCCATTTTGCAGTTAGGCAGGGTTCACGCTACCGTTGGATTCCGTTATGAAGGTGTCCGTTAAAAAAAAACAAAAAAAACCGGACACCTATCCTAACAGACACTAACTGATGTTAATGTGTCCGTTTTTTTTAACTGATTCAGATAAAAAAAAAAAACTGACACATTAACATCAGTTAGTGTCTGTTTTTTTTTTTTTATACTGTCCGTTTTACTTTTTTGTTTTCTGCTTTCTGAGCATGTGCAGGGCAAAACGGACACAAAATAATGGACAGTAACTGATGGCCCCCTTAATGATATTTTGGAAATTGAGTTTATAGATGCATTACCGGTAATATGTAACATTTCTAATATTTTTAACCTTTTTTAATTTGTTTTTGAATTTAGAAAAGACCATGCCATTGATATAGATCAGTATTTTTTTGTTCTTGAAGCTTTTGGAAGCTTTCTCGCAAAGTTTCTGTTATGTTTCCAAGTTTCACCTTTGTTTTATGTGCCTTTGGTAAAAGGATACACATTGGGATCAGTTCAGTATGAGTTCTGATGTTTTTTTGAAGTTGTATATGGCTACTTGGATACGAAGCGAAAATTGCTGTCAAAATGGAGAATTCTGTGAGGAAATGCACTACATAGGCATTACTGTGATTGCAAAAGTAACTGTGTTTCTTTAAAGCAGAGTTTCCCAGTCTTTTCTAGCTGTGGGGAACCCTGAAAGAAAATTTTACCTTCAGGGAACACCTACCAATTTATTATTATTTTTTTATTATTTACAAAAGGCCTTTAAAAAGTATAAAAACAAGTAATACTTGATGCCTAATAAATAAATCACGGTTCTTAGCCCCTAAAGTTTACTTCAAAATTGGAAAAGACTTACCTTTTGTGTGCGAAACCTGGGATTGCTTCTTGCGCAAACGTTGAATGGCTTATACAAAACAAAAACATAGCACCAAGTGGTACATCGTGTGAAACCCGTATTGGGGGATAGAATTGTACACACGGTATATGATTACAATAAGTTATACCAAATGACCGTCGTGTCTGATTTTCAGCAGACCCTGCGACAGTCTCTCCGTGTGAACCTAGCCTTAATTGGCATGGCTAACGGCCATGGTGTGTTACTTGCAGCCTCAGATGCACCAGCACAGCTAGGTGTATAAAGGAGTTGCGGAGACTATACAGCAGCAAATAAGATATGAAATTTTTAATGAGGATCGTTAAGTTACTCAATTTTGCATTTAGGAGACAGATGAACAGATGAAGGGCTCTGTACTTGTGGTATCAGCCTGTAATATGATGACCATAGAATTATGTCCCAATTACCAGAATCTGCTCGAAAAAAATATATAGCATGGGCTGTATACCTCGGCTCATGCAGAATTGATACTATTCTGTTTTTCCCCCCTATACGATGAACAATGAGCCTTGATGATAATTGTCGCCTCTCTCATAACACCGGGATTAGATTTGATTAAGTGATATATTTTAACTTTGAGGGACGTGCGATAAACCTGTGATTGATCGTGCCCAATATAATGCCAATCTGACTCAATTAATCTCTGAGGTGCACTGAATGTTCTGTTTGTGGCTAGAAACTATTCATTATACTTATGTGAACAATTTTGTACATTCTTCATCCTCTTATAAAAGAACATGAAACCAATGAACACCAAAATATACTTGGTCTCGTTTTAATGTTTTTTGTTCAAATTATTTCTGTGGTCCGCTTTCATTATCCTTATAAAATATCAGTTATGGCTAAGGGGAAAAATCTCCTCCATTCTCTTTTATCCTCTTTTTGCAGAGAATTAATTCCCTTTATATCCCAATCTCTTTGCTCCCAGACAAACGCACAGCAGGAAGAATTATTTTTAAATTTGCTTTAGTAGGCAAGGTCATAAGCTGGGCCGACACTTGTCCTACAGGAGACTTCGCTTGAGGATTCATATTGGTTTGTACTAGTAAATTTTCCATTACTAGTGAAAATTTGATTTCCTCATGATTGATTTTTAATAGTACCGAAAATGTGCATTTGGGGTGATGTTATGAATAATTCTCTCTGTGATAGTGAGGATGTTCTCACCACCACTTTTCAGGTTGAAGAACACTATTGCTTGTAGAGTTGTATTGTCTTCTTATTGCTTTACCTTTGATGCCAAAGCTTTGGATTCCTACTTGTGGCCCTGGGGCTATATATGCCACTCATGCATTGGTTGTACCCATGGGTCTCGAAGTAATGAGAACAAAAAAAAAATTAACACTTAAAGCGTACCTCCAGTTATAAACCGCTTTTCATAAATGAATGGTACAGGTTCATATATGAAACTTTGTAATATATCTTATTAAAGAAATATGTTTACTTCTCCACTTTTCAGGCAGTTATTTTCTATATTAGCCTATGAAGAGGGGAGGGGGATAAAAAAAGCACTCAAATAATTGCTGCTGTTACACTGCTATTCTGAACTTTTTTTTTTTAGCACTGCTAGGTTGTAGATAAGAGGCTACCAGTGCACAGAATGATGCAATAAATTCTACTCCACCCCTCCCTTCTCCATAGAGCGCGGTGTGAGGCTGAATACCGTGACGAATCTTATGTAAACAACAATCAGGCTAAACATGAGGAGCAGGAGAACAGCCTAATAAGTGGAGAAGGAAACCGATCTCCTTAATAAAGATATGTTAAGTTTTTTATTGTCGTATGCACTATTCAGGGTCAGTTCACACTAGAGTTGGGGTGCTCCGTACTCCATTCCACTTTAAAATGGGCAGAAAGAAAAGTCCTGCTTCAGATAGAAACCCAGCAGACCCCATTATAGTCTGCGGGTAAATGTTTTGTAAGCGGATAGGGTTTCCATTTTTTGGGTCCAAAGTGGACCCTAAGAGTGGAAAACCGAACAATTGTGTGAGCCTAGTGTCATTTGTGAAAAGTATGCAAATGAGGTATGCTTTAATGCTATAACTAGAGGTATGCGTTAAAGGGGTTTTGTAAGTTCGCTGGGAGTCTGACCTGTGGAACGTCCAACATTCAAAAGAGCGGAGACCCAAATGTCCCTTATGCCTCCTCCATGTGAATGAAACACAGCAAATGATCTGCTCTCCATTCATTTCTATGGGACTTCTGGGACCGCAACCTCTGGAAGCCCCCTAGAAGTGAAAGGAGGCAGAATGGCTGCCCCCATAATCATGTACTGAAAATACAATACAACAAATCAGTGATAAGAAGATAAAAATGGGTAAAGTGATATATTTCAATCATACTGGATACTGGATTTTAATAAATAAGATTAAAAAAAATGGTGATTCATTTGTTAGAAGAACGGCGTGCGGATTTTAATTGCAGTAGTGAGTAGTAGATTAGTCTGCATTTTACCTGTAAGCTGATGGCCATTATATTGAAAACCTCTGGTTTATTGGCATAGTAGAAATGTGCATAAATGTAATTAAAAACTGCAGGCATTTCTTAAGAAAAAAAAAAAGCATTGTGTAAAAGCAGCCCTAAGAATAACTGCGATGGACAGTCCTTAAACAACTGTAAAATGGAATATAATTTAGCGATGTTAAGTCTTCCAAGTACAACGACTTCTATGTAGAAGAGAATTGTTCCCTGCAGATCAGCATGTTCTCATTGAAATGTTTTAGTTGTTCAGTTAAAAAAAAAAAAAAAAAAAAAAAAAGTTATATAAAGGGAAAAAAAAACACTTGCTGAACAGCTGCTTGTCTGGCACAGCTATAAGGAATAGTAGTTGTGTGTTCCTGAATTCTGAATAGACTGTGATAAAAAGGACAATGCGAACATATTCAAGGAAGAATAAAGCTATATTGACTCTTTGGACACTTAGTAAAAAAAAAAAAAGAAGAATTTGTCATGTCCCCAAAAAGTAATGTTGCCACCATACCTTTATTGTTTGTCTTGTGTAGAGCAAGTTTTTTTTTCTCCTCTAGGAACCCTTCTCTCTCGATGGTGTCTGAAGGAGGATGTTCTGAGGATATGATGCAAGCCTCACGAGATTTCACTGCTGGAGCCATTTACAAAACATCTCAGATTCATGCCCCATTGTCTTTGGGTTGTGGAGACCGTCCGCTTGTCATTTTATTTGTTAATTAGCTTATTGGACATAGAAGGTAGCTGCACTGATTATGGGGAACAGGGACACCTAGAGGAAACAAATTGTTCTGAAATCCAGGGACAATACAGTTATGGTGGCATTCTTCCACTGTTTTTTCTAACTAAATATGTGCTTTTATATTCGGATTATAGATTCCTTTATTCTGTTTCCTGGACATGTTTATGGGGCACTCATCTTGAGCTGTTATAGGGGGTCTATCACTAGAACCCATCATATCAACCCATCTCAGTGTTTTCCCTTGTGAATCGAAGCCTCCATTGCAGAGTTATTTGTCAACATGCAAATGAGCGCTTTAGAGCAATGAGTCTCCCATCTCTTACCAAGCTCAGGGCCGTTTTAACACATTGGTGGGCCCAGTGCAAAGGTTTCGAAAGTGCCCCCCTCATCACCACACTTAAACATACCTGACCCACCAAATTAAATTGCCCCCACATACAGGGGCATCTCAATAATTTAGAATATCTTTGGAACGTTTATTTCTTTCAGTAATTAAATTTAAAAAGTGACCTCCTATATTTTCTAGATTCTTTACACACACAGTGTTCTATTTCAAGTGTTTTATTTCTGTAAATGTTGATTATGGATTACAGGTAATGAAAACCAAAATCTAAGAAAATTAGAATATTGTAAAAAAGTTCAGTATTGTAAATTCAGTGTGTCACCTGCCAAGGTTTCCTAAGCCTTTAAATGGTCCCTCAGTCTGGTTCAGTAGGACACACACTCATGGAAGACGCTGATTATGGATTGTATTACTGAAATGAATGTTTCAAAAATATTCTAATTTATTGAGATGCACCTGTAGTATCTTCTGGAACATCCAAATGCTCACTAACAAACTTCAGACGGGCCTGGATATGTACTGACTTAAGCAGGGGGACACGTCTGGTACTGCAGGATCTGAGTCCCTGGCGGTGTAGTGTGTTACTGACGGTAGCCTTTGTTACATTAGTCCCAGCTTTCTGCAGGTCATTCACTAGGTCCCCCCATGTGGTTCTGGGATTACCGTTCTTGTGATAATTTTGACCCCACGGGGTGAGATCTTGCGTGGAGTCCCTGATCGAGGGAGATTATCAGTGGTCTTGTATGTCTTCCATTTTCTAATTATTGCTCCCACAGTTGATTTCTTCACACCAAGCTGCTTGCCTATTGCAGATTCAGTCTTCCCAGCCTGGTGCAGGTCTACAATTTTGTTTCTGGTGTTCTTCCACAGCTCTTTGGTCTTCACCATAGTGGAGTTTGGACTGTGACTGTTTGAGGTTGTGGACAGGTGTCTTTTATACTGATAACAATGTCAAACAGGAGCCATTACTACAGGTAATGTGTGGAGGACAGAGGAGCCTCTTAAAGAAGAAGTTACAGGTCTGTGAGAGCCAGAAATCTTGCTTGTTTGTAGGTGACCAAATACTTATTTTCCACCATAATTTTCAAATAAATTATTAAAAAAATCAGACAATGTTATTTTCTAGATATGTTTTCTAATTTTGTCTCTCATAGTTGAGGTCTACCTATGATGTCAATTACAGGCCGGCCTCATCTTTTTAAGTGGGAGAACTTGCACAATTGGTGGCTGACTAAATACTTTTTTTCCCCACTGTAAGTAGGGGAACTACTTATATCATTGAGCCACTCTGGGGAGATCTCAAGCGCGCAGTACATGCAAGACAGCCCAGGAATTTACAGGAACTGGAGACTTTTTGCCAAGAAGAACGGGCAGTTTTACCATCTGAGAAAATAAAGAGCCTCATCCACAACTACCACAAAAGACTTCAAGCTGTCATTGATCTTAGAGGGGGCAATACATGGTATTAAGAACTGGGGTATGTGAACTTTTGAACAGGGTCATTTTGATGTTTTTGGTTGTCATTATGATTTAAAAAGAGAAAACACAGAAGTTTGACAATAAATGGCTTCAACCAACCACTAACCATGGAGAAAAAAAGTTTTTGTGTTATCATTCATATTCTCTGAAAAAAGGCCAAAAAAATCTGCCGGGGTATGTAAACTTGTGGTTACTTACTGACTTTACAAGCAATATCAGGCCTCTGCTATCTGTCTGACACTATCTCGCTGTTTGTTACGTCAATTTGTATGTGTATACTTTGTATATATTCTTAATAAAAGATATATTTTTTCATATGTGATGTATTGATTGTTTCTGCCACTCCCATTTTTCTTTTGTCGTGTTTACTACAGTACATTTATTGATATAGATTGGGCACCAGGGTTATATGTAGGATCTCAAAAGTCTTGTACATACTCCAGAATTTGAGTCATCATTGCTGACTGTTTCCTTTGGTGTTACAAGTGATGACTTGAGGTAGCGATTGTGTGAGGTTTTGGCTCTGTGCTGACTGCGCCTGAGTAATTTTCCAATGTACAACTCCGGTGGACAGCAATACCATGTTGATCATACTGCATGAACAATTTAATTTCCCACTATTTGCCAAAGCCTTACACACTACACAGATCTGAAAAGAGTAAGATAAACCTATAGTTTATTTTACAGAGGACCTTTCACTACCTCCGCCAACTCCTTCCTACAGTAGGTGCTGCTTCATTTATTCCGTTCCAGTTGGAATTTTTTTTTTTTTTTTTTCTAGCCCTTACCATTTCTAAGCAAATCCCTTCTGGTAGTTTTAGTACCCAATGTTCTAGAGAGCCCTACTGCCTGGTGGGTGGTGCCAGAGTGTCTACTCCAGCCTAGGACCACCCACCTGACAGCCTAATTAGCATATTGGGAGCTAAACCAACAACACAGATCTGTAGTAGACATTTATTTTAGGAATTCTTCCCCAAGAATACACAGTAGTAGAACACTTACATAAAGCAAAATAACGGCAGATCCTCCTTTACCATTAATAATGATATTGAAGCATATGCCTCGGGTTTTCATGGGATTTAAGAGCATCATTTATCTACAATTTCCAGTGATCTTTGCTCAGTCTTCATACCAGAATAGTCACAGGGCGGACACATGAAACACTTTCCTAATGGTTAGAAGAAAAGACTTCCCTCCGTTTTCTTTCACATGAAATCTCTGACTGACTGATCCCTTCTCCATTTGTACAAAAGAGCGGCTCCTCTCTCTCTTGACTTTGTTTTTTTCCGTCTTTCTAAGGTCACATCACAGAATCAGTAGAGATACCTGACAAGCTTACATATGAGGAGAACATTCAACCACAAAAATTGCAATTCCCTAAAGGTTTAGAGAAAAAACTGAGATGTTTCAGCCTTGATGTTTGCCCTGGTTTTCATGTGGATTTAAGCTTCTGATACGGGAACAAGTTAAAGTACTACAAATGCCGCCTGTTGTCTGCGTGAAGTGAGAGAGGCAATTTTCATTCATACATTATTGATTTTATTCTGACCATCCTTCTTCTTCTTCTTTTTTTTTTTTTTTGTTTTTTTGTTGCAACCCAGGACTGGGGAAAAAAATTAATTAACATGATTATTATATGATGTTGCGAGGTAGTACTGCTGGTAATCTATCCCTACATACAGTCATATGAAAAAGTTTGGGCACCCCTATTTCTTAATCATTTTAGTCTAAATTTGGGGTTTGCGCCTTTATTTGATATATCTAATACTATGATTTTTGGTGTGGTTTGGGAAAAAAATTTGGTTGTAATTAACATGATTATTATATGATGTTGCGAGGTAGTATCTGCTGGTTTATTAATCTATCCTTCTTCATACGTGTATGCAATCATGGGTTTTGGTGGTTGGTTGTTCTCCTATTTGAATCTCCTCTGAGGTGTCATCATGGTCTCCTCAAAACAACTCTCAAATTTCTGAAACAAAGATTGTTCAACATAGTTGTTCAGGGGAGGATCAAAAGTTGTCTCAGAGATTTAACCTGTCAGTTTCCACTGTGAGGACCTAGTATGGTGGAAGACCACAGGGACAGTTCTTGTTAGCCCAGAAGTGGCAGGCCGTATCAGGGCAGAGAAGGAATGGGGAGAATCAAGCAATCACACCTAGCTCTATTGTGACTCCATGAAAAATTGATATGCTCTTGTGGTAGAGGTCCTGGGCAGATTAATCAAAAATTAATTGTTTGGTCATACAAACGTATGCTGGCGTCAAAAAACACAGCATTCCAAGAATAACACTTGGTGCCCACTGTAATTTTGTGCAGGTTCCGTCATGCTTTGGGGCTGTGTGGCCCCTAGTTATTGTAGCATGGATTCAACTCAGTTCAGCAGCTTTTGAATATTCAACTGTTTAGTTTTGGATATTTCGCAAGACAATGATCCAAAACAGTCCAAAGCTACCAGGAATCTGCTTATTTCTTCCCCCCCCACCTATATCATAGACCCAATCTTGGATTATTTACGCTGCGCGCCCACCATCAACTTCTACTAATTTTTTTGTTTAAAGGCCTTCAGCCAGGATCCAGGAACTGTTGCTACGGAGCGCTAGAGGCTGTTATTTTTGCAGGGGTCTACTTTTTGTCCTTTTCTGTTGGGTGCCCATACTTTTGCCGACATCGTTCAGGAGGCCTGAAGAGGACCAGAAGCAGCGCCGGAGCCGTGGGGGTAGTGAGTAACAGTTTTTAGATATGTTTGCTGCACCTCCCAATGAAGGTTTGGGTCGACCGTCTCTCTGCTGGGGGGGGGGGGGGGGGGGGGGGGGGGGGGGGGGGGGGGGGGGGGGGGGGGGGCGGGGCCGGGGGGGGGGGGGGGGGGGTTTTTGTGTTTGCTCCCCCCCCTGGCCTCTGAATCATACTCCAGGGTCTGAAGACCCCAACCGACGTCAGGGGGGGGGGGGGGGGGGGGGGGGGGCCTAATAATAGCAGTTTCAGTTCAAACATTTTCGGTCCGAAAGAAACTGCCAGGTAAACCTGAAAAGGTTTGCCCAACTCATATGCTAAAAGGGGCGTCCATTTAATTCTGTGGTACTTTACATTTGAAGATGGGTTTACATACAAAGTCCAAAATATACAAGAAAAAATACAATACAATAGACTAAAATTGTGACTACCTGATACAGTGGGATATAGGGCCCTGCCTACAAGGGCTTACAATCTGTTAGGGAAGGGGGGTAGAGACAGTAGGTGAGGTAGAAGAGATGAGTCTTCAGGGACCTCCTTGAAGGTTGTGTGGGGAAAGTCTTATGTATCACAGTAGTGAGTTCCAGAGTATAGGGGATGTGTGGGAAAAATCTTGGAGGCAACTGTGTGAAGAGCAAAGGGAGAGAAGTGTTTTTTTGTTTTTTTTTAAATAAATACTAGCCAGCCTAAGCACCCAGAAGCCCCTTTCACTGTTGTGATGATGAGATAAGATAAGCAAAGAAGCAGCAACTGCTTGTCAAACAGTTAAGGAAGTGATGGCTAACCTTTTAAGCTCGGTGTGTCAAAATTCGTAAAAAAAACCTAGCTTAACTCGGGTGGTATGTCACATCTAGAAATATCCATAATTTTGTGATATTTGTAGCTCTAGTAAAAAAAAAAAAAAAAAAAGTTATATTTTTGAGCACACACACACACACACACACACACACACACACACACACATACACACATATATATATATATATATATATATATATATATAGTTGTACCATATGTATTTCTGGACCGTCACACGGTATATGATCCCCTTTTTATGACCCATCACAAGGTATATGACCCCCTTGTCCATGCCCATCACACAGTATATGCCTGCCTTTTCCTGGCCAATCACACGGTATATATAACCCCCCCCTTTTTTTTTTTTAAAGCCCCCACACTGTATGACCCCCTTTTTTTGCCCCCACAGTATAAAAACCCCTTTTTTACCCCTCCCACACAGCATATGATCCCCCTATTTATGGCCCCCACACAGTTTGACACCTTTTATACCCCCCCACACAGTATATGACCCCCTTTTTTTAAAACCCACCCGCATTATATGACCCCCTGTTATCACCCAACCACCACACAGAGTAGTGGCCGATACTTTTACTCACCTGTCCACGCTACACTCCTGGCCACCCTCTGCTGCCGCCTCCAGGGTGCGCTATTGCCGACGCTGAAGAAGGCCAGGATGCTGTGCGTAGCGTCCCGGCATTCTTCAGCGTTGTGACATCAGTGTAGCGCTGCCTAGAGGAGGCAGCGGATGGTGGCCAGAACAGGAGCGTGGACAGGTGAGTAAAAAGTATCGGCAGCTGCTTACTGCAATACAATAAGTAGCTGCCGATGCGTGTCACCTAAAATGTCTTGGCGTGTCACAGGTTCGCCATCACTGGTTTAGGGGGTGCTGTTGTCTTGTTTAGAAATCCCAGTTTCAAATACCCTTCCAAACAATTTTAAAGGGGTTGTTCAAGATCAGGCAAAATCTAGCTGAACGTGAGTGGGTAGTGCTGGAATGGCCAGGGAATTTACTAGGTCAGGAATGGTGTGTGGTGTGTGTGTGTGTGTGTGTGTGTGTGTGTGTGTGTTTTTTTTTTTTTTTTTTTTTTTTTTATGGCATTTCTTCTTAACTTTAGCTGGATTTTGTTCAGTTTCAGAGAACTCCTTTTATAAAGTAGAACTCCAATATTCAGCAGTCCCATTTATTAGCCAATAAAGAGCAGCTTCTGCAAGCATCTCTCATTTTGGAGGGAGCCCAATAATTTCAATGGGTAACTTGTAAAGCCTCAGATTTGGATGGAAAATCTGCTGTGGAATACAGTTATGTCTAGGTGGTTGAGATTTTAACTAATCCACACACTACATGTGTAAATTGACATGTATAGATTTTAAAGAAGCACTCCAGCAGAAACACTTTTTTTTTCTATCCCTGTATCCCTCACCAGATTGTCTGTCACTCTCCAGGCTTCTTTCATGTGTTCTGTCCTCGTATCCCTGCAGTCTAGTTTCTCTTCAGCTCCTAATCAGATACAATCTTGCCTTTCATGTGTCTTCTTCTCTTTGCTCTATCAATTCCATGACGCATCAGCACAGCATCTTATGGGCAGCTAGAGACTGTACTTTATCTACCTGCTGGGGGGGGGAGTTTATTTATCCTTCTCTATATATTCTCCTAAACAGACCAGGCCCCATGACAAATTTACAAATTTTACTGCCCCCCGCCCCTCCCCTACCTGATATAGCAGCTGTGGGCAGGAACAGGGATCAGTAAATAAATAGCGACCAATACCAGCTGGAGTAATCCTGAAAATAATGGCCTGTTTATAAAAATAAATAAAAAGTAAAAATAAAAGTAGGGAGTCCGACTGAGCCAGTTAAGGTCGTGAGCCCCATAGCAGTTGCTATAGAAGTAGTTCCACCACTGGTCCTAAATAATGTGAGACTAGGAGTATATAATTATAGAGGCTGAGCTGTGGGCTCCTTCATTATAGCTGTGTGACAGGAACTGTCTGCTCATCCAGTAGTTGGTGACAGTAAATCCTTACTGAAGTGAAGGATTCATATAGAATGGATTATATAAATAAGGTAATACTGGCTAAATTGTATATATCTGGGTGATAGGCACACAATGAATGAATAAAAAAAAATCTAAAATAATCAAGTTTTTTACACCTATGTTGGATTTATTCTAATGCCTAATCACTCCTATAATGGTGCTGTAGAAAAAGGAAACTCTTACTGCCATGTTTCTGTGGGTCGTATAGCAGTAAGATGTCCTTTTGATCTGCCCTGCTTCACAATACCTTTCTTACATGCCAAGGTAAGAAGCAGGGAAGCAGGGCTGTGGAGTCGGAGTCATGAAGTCGGAGTCGGTATAAAATGGACCGACTCCGACTCCCAAAATATATAATAAATTGGTACAGTTAGTAGTACAATGCAGTATGTGCTGAATATATTTTCATAAGAATTTGGGAAAATGATGAAATGTTGAAAATGATGAAATGTCCTGTAAAGGTCTGTTCTATTCCTCATATAATGATGGGACTGAGTTCTGAGTGAACCTATAAGGTTTAGCAGTGCCAGGGCTGTGGAGTCGGAGTCGTGGAGTCGGAGTCGGTGCCTATTTTGGTGGAGTTGGAGTCAGAGTCAGGGGGAAATTGAGGAGTCGGAGTCGGGGCTTTGGCGTACCGACTCCACAGCCCTGCAGGGAAGAAACGAACATCAGATGAGTGAGATTTTGGGATAGAGCATGGCCCTTTAAGATATCCTTTCTGTACATTTTCTCATAAAACATTACTATGGTTTTGTCGTTACGGGGACGACTCAGACAGCAGGGGAAAAAAAAGTGATTCCATGTACAAAGTCTCCTGTTCTTGTTTGTTCTCTGTTGTAATAAATGGTCATTTGAGGAAAGTATCATTTGCTTTAGCGGGAAAGGTTTGTGTAGCTGAAAACAGAAAAAAAAATTCTGTGTGAAGATGGAGGCGACTTTAGGTAGTTCACTGCTTGCTTGTTATTATGAAATACATGTTTTAATAGGAGTCTCCTGACTGAGGAACCTCGACATCTCTTATTAATATCCTGGAGTTTTCTGTACGTTCCCTACACGCTGTGGCAGATGTATTTAAGCTTTTATCACACGTCCTTTCCTTGTGTGCTCTGAACCCAGCTTGAGCAATGCTCTGAAAGCCTAATGATAAATGTGCTTATAATGCCAGAAAAAGAAAGCTCCAAATGTGACTTTTTCCTAGATAAAAATAATTGTTGAAATCTGTAAAACTGCCTTTGGTGAAGATGAGACTTTTTTGTATTTGTTTTTAGACTTTTACGGCTAGGACGCAAATTATAAAATGGGTTAAATACACAATTTTCACTTTATAATTAAATTAACTTTTTAATTGTACATAACATGGCAAAACATTTATACTGTTCACCTTCACCATATATATATTTTTTATTTTTCACATGTATATAAAATGAAAGAAGGTGGAACATAGTACATTTCAAAAAAGACATATGTCAACTTTGACATATCAACAGTATATGCCATAAATGTCTGATAAATTCTTTCACCGCTCAAGACCTATATTTATAACACTGGTCCATTCAGTTAATGCACATATTATGGGAATGTACCAATAGAGGATCTTTTTGGAATGGGGTGCTGGCACACATTCAGAGAGTTAGGGCATACAGCTACAGGATGAACCCAGAGTCTATCTGTCTTGCCCTTTTAGGGGTGGAGACAGACATGGAGTCTGTGGGAATCTTCCGTATTTTCTACCAGGTAAGGAAACTTTTGGCTCTGCCTCAAAAATATGAAAAATGCATGGTGAGCATGGTTAGATACTCTGGGTCTTCCATTGGGGATATTACTGAGTGACTGTATCTTTCTGTATCTGTTATGGGATATCTGTTAATGTCCCTTATCATCTCCATACTGGCACATTGGTTGGACACCAAGGTCTTACTGGCGTTGTCATATCTTCTATCTAAGGGTTATAGAATGTAACACCGATTACATCCAGAAGGGGTAAACATGACCGAGGGTTTTGAGGCACATCACTGTGTTAGGATTTCTTAAAGGTGGGGGTTCATTCTGTTCTACTTGTTGTTTTTGAGTGTGATGGGATCTACTATGTTCTATTTGCACATCCTGTGACCTGTGAGTTATACCCAATGATATGTTCTTTCTTTTGTTGGTTCCTTGTGACTTTCTCTTTGTGACTGAACATAGAACATTGGAAGTAGTTGTCAAAAACTGATTAAAAAAATAAAAAGAGCATGGGCCCCCTCGATGCCAGTCCACCTGGTGTTGAAGCCGCTGGCCACTTCATCCAGGCAGAGATTACATGGAGAGGTGGCTTTGTGCTCTATTAACTATTGTGAGAGTTAGCACAGCACGCGCTCATGGCAGTTTCTAGGACTCCTGTAGAAGTGATCAGAGCTACACAAATGCAGGGTCACCTCTCCATTCATTAGACATCTGGATGTGGTGGATATGCCATAGATGAGAATTTTCATCTTGGACATTTAAATATATATTTCTTGCTTGGTGTCTGCTGATCTAGGGGTCTCCATGGTAACAGACTACAAACATATCCTATGTAGTCTATTTCTGCTGGCTCTGTAGTAGTTGAAGTGTGTGTGTGTGTGTGTGTGTGTGTGTGTGTGTGTGTGGGATGGGGCCTGAAGCTGGCCATGAGGCCATATTTCCCACATGCTTTTTGTGGGTGTGATTTCTTAATAATAATACATTTTGTTTATATAGCGCCAACACATTCTGCAGCACTTAATAATTTGTAGGGTTCAAGTACAGACAAAATGAGACCTTAGAGAGTAGTAAGTCAATTTACACAGTGGGACTGAGGACCCTGCTCGCAAGAGCTTACAATCTATGAGGTACAGGGGGTGATTGCTTGTATCATTTGTATCAGTTTTTAACACTCATTCACTTTCATCTGCAACACAAACTTTCTTATCCCCATCTTTCTGTCTTGCTACATGAACAGAAGAACAAACAATCTGCATTGATACTCGCGGTGTCTGTCACTTTGGTGGACAAGCTATTTCGGCTTTGACTTTTGACAGAATCTGCAGTGGAGCTTCTAACAGAGATGTGAATATAGCCTTATGGAAATTTTGCACATGCAAAAAATATAAAGAAATGATTGATACTTCTCTTTTTGTATTCACTTTTGTATTTTGTTTACGGGTCACCAGGAGCTTAAAGTGTGAATATGACCTGAAAGTGAATCCGCTATCTGCCAGCAATAAACATTTGTTTCTAGTGCGTCCTGTGTATATATCAAATAGTTATAGACTGTAGTTACAACAGAAGAGGAACATTATTTTTAATGGACTCTCATAATTCTTTCCACAGCTTGATAACATATTGTCCCCACCTCCTATGCAGCTGCGCAAATGTAGCACTCCGGAGGTGTCATTTCGGTCAAGCAAGTCTGTTAAATACAAGAAGTCACTGAATGAGGATGGACGACTGCTGAGAAGAGGGAGTCTGGGAGGTGCTCTGACTGGTAAGCGGCAATTCTTCAGACAGTACTGATATGACTGTATTATTATACTTTATATTTATATGTTGTTTTTTTTTTTTTGAGGAGGGGGCACTTCAATAATCTGATGGTTCGTATCTGTTCTAAAAAGTATGATGCATTACATTTACAAAACATCGCGCTTCTGACCTGAGGTGTTACTCTACTTTTTATGCCCCCTTTCTAATACATATCATGCAACTTTTTGCTGACCATTCTGAAGTGCAGGGCTTGATAAATCCCCTCCCCCAATTGATTTTGCAGCAGTTATTGGGCCAAATGAATTACAATTTTCTTAAATGTATTTTAATCTTTAAAGAGGGGTTCCCATCTCAGACCAGACACTTATAGCATATCCGTACCCAAGGGGACCCTCACAGGTCAGAAGAAAGAGTATATAATTCCTAGCTGCTGCTTTCGCCATACACTTAAAGGGGTTGTACCATAAAAGCAAGTTATGACCTCTCCACAGAATTAGGTCATTATTATTATTATTATTATTATTATTATTGTTTATTTATATAGCACCATTAATTCCATGGTGCTTTACATTTGAGGGTTTACATACGGTACACAAGATATACAAAACAGATGATACTAACATTGACCAACTGGCACAGTGGGATAGAGGGCCCTGCCCACAAGGGCTTACAATCTATGAGGGAAGAGAACTTACTGATTGGTCGGAGTCCAATTGCTGGGGCGCCTACCGATCCTCTCTCCTCATGTGAATGGTTTCAGGAGTGTTCGTTGCTGCTCCATTATTTTCCCTATGAGAATACCAGAGAGAGCTGTACTCTGTGGTCACATAGGGAATGGTGTGCCAATATGCATGTGAGACTTGTCACTACATTCACATGGGAAAGATGGGACCCCATTCTTGGGATCAGTGTGGGTCCCAGCGGTTAGACTCCCACTGATGTACAAGTTATGGCCGATCCTGTAGATGGGTCATAATTTGCTTTGATGGCACAACCCCTTTAGTGGCGAAGTGTCTGTGTTCTTCTGAAGCAGATACAGACATTTGGAGTGTATTCACAAATAGTCACATTAAGTTTTTGGAGATTTTGCTCCAATTTTAGCTGAATTGTGTGTTTTGCTCTCTACTTGCAATATTGCCAGTGACTCTGCAGTCATTTACAATGTTCGGAGAGGGGCCAGGAAGTAGTGACCGAACAAGAATGAGCATATGATTTTGTTGTGTGTGTGTGTTTTCTTAATTTTTTTAGTTTTAATTTTACATCCTAAAGCAATTATTATTGGGTGGTCAGCCCCTTTAATGAAAACATGTCTGTACCAGGTTAAAAAATTATTATTCATGTATACAGCTCCGAGATGTCTCTGTCATACTACTGTATGAATAGAAGAATATATGGAGACTGCTAGAGAGGACAGTAAAACAGAAATAGTAACCATGATTGCATTGTGATGTAGGAGAGCTCATGTCCTGCTATGCAGGTAGCATCATTTATAGCTTTCACTAGGAGTATAGATAGCAGTCACATCTGCAGCCGGCTGTCATAAAGAGCAGCAGTGCCTCTTCTTTTCTGCTTTGCATTATGTATTTTTATTTTGATGGTACCAGATTATGACCCCGTAATGCCAGCTATGAAATCTAAAGTTCAGACTCCCTAAATGAGCGTAGTTTATATTTTCTAGGACGATATCTGCTACCTGCTGGCGCTGCACAACAGACTTGGCAGGCATCTACGGAAACCTCTAATCTGGTGCGAATGCGGAGCCAGGCTCTAGGGCAATCTGCCCCGTCTCTGACTGCCAGTCTGGTAAGTGATTTATTTATATGTATAGGGTATATGGTTATGGTTTCACTGCAATAAGTATCTGAAGTTGGAAAAGTTTTCATACTATTAGAAAGATGCCTGAAAAATTAGAGGTTGAACAGATTAGCAAGGGAGTCGGTTTAAAAGCTAAAAAAAAAAAAATTGTGTAAAGTGGCAAATTGTTTTGCCCAATTGGACCAATCATGGCAAATACAAGTACTTTCTTCCAACTGAGGCTGAAATCCTCCAACTTCACCTCTTTGGAAAGTCGACTGTCTGCCATCATGTAAAGTTGTTCAAGTTAATTAATCTGCGGCCAAGATGGCCAAAGACAGGATGAAAGTTTGTTAGTGAGAAGAGTGATGTGTCCCTGAGTGTTGAAAGATGGGTCCGCCAAAGCAACAGTGGTGCTTTCTGAATACCAATACTTACCTTATGTCACACACATCTTGTGTGACTGCCTGAAATGCTGCTGGATGTTTAGCTCTGTTAAGGTTGTGAAGAGTGTCCTTATCTGTACACTGGTCTCCTTGTAAAATCCAAGGACTAATGGCCTATTGTTTAAATTAGGTTTTGATTCACATATTTTTTTAAAGAAATTTTGCTATTTTTTTCATAGTTTTTTTTGGTCTTTATCTATATTAAAAATATCTTGAATCTTGCATTGTTAACATTGGCCACTAAGCCTAGTGATAGGCCAACACTTCCTGTTTTGTAGAGATGACTTCTCAGTTGTCCCTTATTATAATCACTAACAGGATTACAATAAATGGTAACGCCGCTATTATAAAGCTGTAGGCATACAACACTCAACTCACCTTTATCCCTTTCCTGCACAAAGACCTCCACAGAGGTCACAGAGCATACCTAGAACACTCTCCTATAGAAGTCAATGAACTTCTCCAGTTGACCGTTCCCTATATTTATGTGGCTGCTGTAAAGCATAACTCTAAATGCTGTTAACATAGTGGAAGACCAGCTTAGGCAAAATTGCTGCCCCACCCATAACAGATATAAATATACTATCAGAGAAAAAAAAAATCTGCAATCAAACAGTTGAACCTGAGTAGAAAAAAATGGTGTAAATAACTTGCACCAGCTTTATTATCTGTTTCAGACGCATTTTATAACTTATTTGACAACTAGGTGGGGCTTATCAGTTAAGGGGAGGAGGTGACTTTACCTGAAAGGGAGTGTTAACTGCAATTTGACATTTTGCCATCAAACAAAGCTCCAAAATTTTGGTCCTTTTCATTTTTGACAAAAAAAAACAAACAAACAAAAAAAACAAATCGGTGGTATAAAGTTAGAGTAGAAAATCTAAAGATTTGCCAGATTTATCTTTCAACTTTAAACACTTTGTGACACAGTTTAAAGGGGGTCTGTCAGCAGGAAAATTTGTATCAAACTTATTGACAGTACCTTGTAGGGCGGCTTCTACACTTTCCAAAAATGACTTCCTTATTATGCATAGCAGCCCCATATTCATGAAAATCAGTATTGTATACTTATGTAAATTACATGAAAAGGGCTTTAGGGGCGTTTCTTCCCCTGCCCAGGGGTTTGCTCTCTGCTCTAGATAACCAACTCTAACTGCAGACAAAGAGGAGAATGTCACTCAAGCAATTGGGGACAGAGCGGGGCGGCAGTTATCTAGAGCAGAGAGTGAATCCCGAGCAAGAGAAGAAACTCCCCTAAAGCCCTTTTCAGCTAATTTGCATAAGAATACCCTTTTTTTTTTCATGAAAATGGAGCCGCAATGCAGAATAAGAAAGGCATCTTTGGAAAGAGTAGACGCAGTCCTACAGAGTACTGTCATTAATTTGATATCGATCTTCTGACTGACAGACTCCTTTTAAGACTGTCTTGCTTACATTTGCACTCTTTCATATTTAGACACTGTTAGATATACCCATCTGTGAATGAAAACCAGTTTCATTCATCTGAGATTCTGTGGTCAGTTAGATCAAGGTTTGATCTATTCACACAGTTTGGTCAAATTATGTTGCTAGAACCCCTGGAGTAATGGCACACCTAACTACCGCACATGCCCACTGTGATGTAAAATGTCTATATTATACTGAAGAAATTATGTGTCTAGTTATATATGGAATTTTTTTCCTTGTTGTAGCAGGGTTTTGGTTGAATATGTCAGTAGGTCTGTGTGAAGTATGAGGGTCCTGTGTGCAGTAATTCTAATTTTGTATGGTAGTTACAATCCACAAACAATGAGACAAGACACGGATTAGCAAGTCTTTGCATGTGGATTGTAACAGACATCCTGACTCCGTATCAATCTAAGAACTGGGCCAAAGCTCTGTATATCAAACAAAAATTATGACAGGTGGGATCTTCCTGGAAGTGGGCAGAGCTGAGTCCTTTAAAAATTGATGAGGTACAGGAATTGGGGATCAGATTCTTTGGAGCCACAGCCAGTTGTGTAGTCTGTCCATTCCTTCTGTGGCACTGCACCGTCAGGCTTAAAAATAGATCTGTTCTTTGCTTCATTCTTTTTTTATTTTACATTTTTTGTATCTTTTTGGTTCCATCTTTTTTTTTGTTAAGCACTGTACTTTGTGTACATTAAATCATAAATTTAATAAGGTTGTCCTTGACTCTAAACGTCCCCACAAGTCTGCAGAGAATAAATATTACATAGGCTTGTTACCTTCTTGCCTTCTTGGTTGCTGTTTGTATGTCGTTTGGGTACATTGGTGTCTCATCTACAATAAAGTGGCAGGTTTACCTTACTCCTGTGTAGCCTAGTGTGATAGGTGAGTTGGAAGGGAGTGTGGAAGTGGAGTTCCCCTTCTTACGGTTACATTCAAGGTCGTGTATGTGGTGCGTATGGTGTATGAATATCCGACGAAACCGGTATACAGCGAGTTGGATATATTTTGTATCGGACCGATTCATGACAGTGTTTGGGTACAGTGGCAATGTAGGGGATCATTGATGTCATCACTGGAGCACCAGAGCCAGAGATAGACAGATAACATGGCAGGGTGAAGACACGGGGTCACTTAGACCCCATGCACACGACCGAGTAGGCTTCCAATGTAGGGCCAAGTTTGCAGCGGAATTCACTTGTATGCATTCACGTCTATGGGGGCTTCTGATGACACGGAGCAGGATAGGGCCTGATCTATAATCATCCGTGTCACTCTAAGTGTCATCTGAGTGCATTCCACTGCAAACTTGGGCCCACATCGGGAGCACACTCTGTGCATTGGGGCTTATTTCTTAATTTTAACTGCTTCATTACCTGAAAACTCCTTTTAACATCAATATATAATTCCCTATTTGTGATGGTAAACCACCCATTTATAAGCCATATACTATTAATGAATACTCCTGTGAGGTTGTGAGGGAAAGAACATGTCAAGCAAAAATACCTATGTCGTCTTGAGGGAGAGACAGGGACTACATGGCACATTTGGCAGCCAAGTCAAGAATGGCGCCATAGAGAAACTGTAAGCTGGCTGTAGCAACCACAATCTGAATAGGCAGATACCAGCAACCTGTAATAGAGGACCATGACCAAAAACATGACCCCACCCTTGTAAATGAGTGCACTCTGTGACCACCTGCTGCCATACATTTATGGCACCATGTCTAATAACTGTTAACTTGTGCCGTGTCTGATTAGCATTTAGGGTATCTATGGGCTCTCAAGGACCTACAGGCCTCGGGTGGCTGCCCAAACTGGACATACGGTGAAACCCAAGATCGCGTCTTTGAGAAGACCGACTCCTTTCCTTACCCAGACCATATTTTCTGTGATGGATTTTCAGTTTTCCATACTAGCCATCTTCTTTGAGAAAACCACTTTTCTAGAAGACCACTTTGTCATGCAATATAGAGTAGTCGTCTCAGAATTTCACTGTATTGTAATCCGGCACTGGATAAATCTACCCCTCTTGCTGGTAGTTGTTTGTACGCGCTCTTGTTGTGTTGCATACAGTAGTGAATGTACTATAAACATTGGTAATTAGATGAAAATAGATTCTTTTTCATTTCCATACAATCTGCATAATTTTAACGATCTTACTTCTGTGATCTGTAATTTTCTTAATTGGGCATGTTTGTGCATTAAATCTGACATGAGTGAGCGTGTCTTCAGACCGTCCTCTGTTTAGATTTATGTAAATTCATCTAATGTAGAGGAGCGTTTGTAAAATGAAGGCTGGCATCTTGTTACATTCTCATTTTACAGAGCTAGGCTTTCACGGTTAACAAGGAGAATTCAGCGCACATGCTTTAGAGCGCTGGATGAAGAGCGTCTGTGAACATCCCAGATCCCTTTCAATTATTGGTAATAGAAAGAGACAGGAAATGTGGCCTTAGCCTGGAATATTTAATTTATATTTAAAAACACAGAAACCCAATGGACCGTCACGGCTAAATGTTTCTTCTGAAGGATGTAGACGGCAAACAGGTTGCAACAATCTTTACTGGTATACTTTTTTCAGTGTAAGTGATTGTTATAAAATGTCTAGTTGTTGGACATCTCATAGACTTAAAAGCATCATACCCTACCAAGATTTAATGTAGCTCTCTGCGTAAACCAGAACTCAGCCTCTCATTCTGTGCATTACTGTGGAAGTCCATAGGGATGCATTGAGAGTCTGAGTTCCAGTTTACTGAAAAGCACAGTGAAAATTGGCATTTCAGAAGTGAGGTCATGTGGGTAAGCGACAGACCCCAATCCACGTTATTGATGATATGGTACTACACACCACATCTGCTCCACCATCTATTTCCTGACACACCGGACCTTTGCTGGTGGTATGCATGTTCAGGACATGTCCATTTATACACCCCTTTTGGATAGTAATATAGGCTATTATTGACATTACTATACCCATTAATCCTGAGTTTTATTAATTTAACATATCCCCAGTTAAACTTGGGAAATACATTCTGAGATTTCTACTCCACATTTCCTCACATGCTGTAGATGCCTTATCGCTAAAAACTGGAAGACACCTCAACCTTCATCCCAAATGGAGCCCCATTCTTGCATCAGGGAGGTCCCATCTATGAAGAGTCTGATGGCTGCACTTATCAACACAGCTGAACAAAGTCTGGGCCCCTTGGGACCTTTATTGGATGTAATACATTAGCCACAAGGTTAGATCTCCCTTAGCCTACATTCACACAACAGTGAAAATTGGCCATGTGACAGCACATGGCTGTATTACATTCAGTGTATGGGGCTATTCACATCCATTTACATGACCATCCACTTTAACACATTATAAAATAAAAAGTCATGTCCAATTTTTCTCAGTTTTCATGGCTATTATTGAGATGATCGGTTATTGTTTGCTATTTTGTTTTTACTGAAAATGGAAAACTGCAAAGACATGGAATTGTACAGAAGTTAACCTTACTCTGTAAACCTATTATTTTTGTAAACCTCTGGCGATATAGTTGTACTGATTCTGTTGTATGTCTTTCTCTTGAATAAAAAAATTTTTATTTTAAATTTTTTTTTTTTCTTTTTTCTTAACTTGTTTTGTTCGTCTTCCCAAAATGGATGAAAAACTATGTCGATCGTATAAGCCTTTCCCCCCTTTTTTTTTGCAGCAATTTTTAGAATTTGTATTTTCATTTTCACATTACAGAACGTTTCTGTTGGTCAGACAATGTATTGCTTTATCTCTTCGACTGAAATTCACTGATTTTGTCATATTGTGCTATGGAGTGAGTGGTTATTGACAGCGTATTTACCCCATCTGGAGGTGTGGGATGCTTGGCTTAACCCCTCTATGGTTCGCTTTGATAGGTAGCAAGTGAGAAGAACAGGTGACTGATGTAACAGCTATTTGATCCCTGCAGGTAGTGTAAAGCATGGAGCCCCAGCATGACCTGTCAGGTGTTTCTTCATTTTAGAGCCTTCATTATTTCTATAGACTCAGCAGCAAGTGTTGATATTGTTGTAGATTTCTCCACATAGCTATATTCTACCTATGTTCACATCATATATTAGTCCCAGCACAAAGCACGTCTCAATACATTTTTTCCATTTTATAACTTATACATGTAGCATCACTGCCCAAAAATATAGCTGCGAAAGGAATTTGGGATATAAATTGTATTGCATTTATGGCACCACTAAAATTTCACCCACTGTAAGTGGTTTAGAAGCAATGAGTATTGAGCACATAATCAATTTTGTAAGTAGATATATTTCCAAAGGTGTTATTGACATGAAATTCTCACCAGATGTCCATAACAATCCATCCAATCCACACAGGCAAAGAAATCAAACCATAGATATAAATTATGTGTAATAATGAGAAATGACACAGGAAAAAGTATTGAAAACATGAAGAAAGAGAGGTGCAAAACGCCATGGAAAGTCCTGACACCAGCTGAAATGTATCTGGAATTACAAAGCAACCCTGTTACTTAGTGACAAATAATATCAGCTGGTTCAACTGATGGTCTATAAAAAGTTGTATCATTACTAAGGTGCCACACAAGAAACATCTCATGATGGGTGAAACCAGTGAGCTGTCTCAAGACCTTTGCATCCTTATTTGCAACTGATGGCATTGGTTACAGAAGAATTTCTAAACTGAAGGTTGCAGTGAGCACTGTTGGGGCCATAATCCGGAAGTGGAAAGAACATTATTTCACCATAATCCGGCCACGACCAGGAGCCCCCTGTAAGATTTCAGACAGAGGAGTGAAAAGAATTAGAGCCAAGGAGCACCTGTGTAGAGCTACAGAAAGATCTGGAATCAACAGGTACAAAGTAAACAATAAGTAATGCCCTCAACCTTCATGGCCTGTATGCACGCTCACCACGCAAGACTCCATTGCTGAACAAAAAGCATGTTCAAGACAAGCCTGTGAAATGCTGGGAGATTATAGTGGGGTCACAGGAGACCAAAATTGAACTCTTTGGATGCCATAATACATGCTGTGTTTGGAGGCCAAAAGGCATTGCCTATCACTCCAAAAAAAGCATAACTACAGTGAAGTTTGGAGGTGGGAACATCATGGCGTGGGCTGTTTTTCAGCTTATGGCACTGTCACACTTCTTATATTCGAAGGAAAGATGAATGGACAAATGTACAGCAACATTCTTGATAAAAAAAAATCTGCTGCCAGGAGGATGAAGATGAAATGAGGGTGGACATTTCAGCAAGACAATTATCCCAAACACACAGCCAAGGAAACTCACAATTGGTTTCAGAGAGAGAAAATAAAGCTGCTAAAATGGCCCAGCCAATCCCATGACATGAATCCAATAGGAAATCTATGGAAGGAGCTAAAGCTCAGAGTGCATAGAAGGAGCCCGCCAAACCTTCAGGATATGAAGAGTGTTTGTGTGGGAGAATGGGCCAAAATCACACCTGAGCAATGCCTGACACTAGTTTCTCCATACAGGAGGCGTCTCATCACCAACAAAGGCGTTTGTACCCAGTATTCAATACATTTCAGTAAGCGCCTTCAATAATTTTTCCCTATGTCAGTTCTCATTATTACACATAATTTATATCTATGGTTTGATGTCTTTGCTGTGTGGATTGGATGGGTTGTTACCGACATCTGGTGAGAATTTCATGTCAATAGCACCTTTAGAAATAGATTTACTTAGAAAATTGGTGTTCAATACTTATTTCACCCGCTGTATTTGCGGTTGTAGGGGCTGTGAGTAGCATAGTGAACATACCCTTTTTTTTTTTTTCTGTGCAATCTTACACTTAGACTGTGTTTATACAGCGCTTCCTTTACTGAAGAACTGCATGCAGTTTTTAATTGCAGTAATGCCTAGCAAAGTTTACCATGCATTTCACCTGTATGTTAACAGCCATGACATTGAAAACCTCTGGCATAGTAGAAAAGTGCTGCATGTTATTGCAATTAAAAACTGCACGCAGTTCTTCATTAAAAAAAAAAAGCCTTGTGTAAACCCAGCCTGAATCCTAATGCAGATGAGCTGTCCGCTGCACCTGGACATGGCCAAACCTGCCAGAGCACACGTTTACCAGCCTGGGCCGCCTCCTAACATAAAGATTCACAGGTCCTGATGTGCGACAACAACAGGTGCTATGGCAGACACAGCCTTGCACTGGGTGCACCAGACAGATCATTTACATGGAGATTAAAAATTGATTTTTCTCCACAACAAGATTGCATCTTTATACAAAAAAGTATGTTCACCGTGTCACTGACTGCCCCTACAACAACATATAAGTGGTTTAGAAGCCATTTTTGTGGTTGCAGACTCCCTTTAAAGAGAATCAGTCACCCGATTTTATGTTGTGCTATCATATGGACAACATACAATAGTGACCAAGACACAGATTCCTGTGTTGTCACTTTTTTTTTTTTTTTTTTTGTGAATAGTTTTCATAAAATTACACATAATTGGGTGCAATTGCAGATGTCCTTGTATTTACAGTATGAGTGACACGCCCCTTCTGCCACTGACTGACATCCTTCTCACTAGGCACAGTTTAGGGAGAAAGCTGTCAATCAGTGGCTAATGGGCAGTGGGGGTTGCCCTCAGCTTATGGATACTGAGGACTCACCTGCACATTCTCATTAGTAAGAGGGCTTCTGCATTCAGCTAGACTGCACTTAGTGTGATTTATTATTATTATTATTATTATTATTATATATTTTTTTTTCTTATTAAAACTACTGTAAGAAAAAAGTGAATTACACAACACTGGAATCGGGGTCCCTGTCACTAGATTGGGCAACCCATAAACCTGGTGAATGTTTTCCCTTTTAATATATCACATCACTAACTTTGCCAATATATTGACTAATACCTCATGATTATTAACTGGGTGTAGCCAGGTCCTGTTATGATGTTTGAGGGTGCTGGTACTAGTGGGGTAACCACATGTATATAGATGCCCGCCTGGTCTAAAAGCATGGGCTGTTTGCCAGCACTGTGTGCCTTACATGATCATGTGACTGGCACCTTATATTAACCTTATCTGTAATGGCTGCATCCACCCCCTCATGGGTTATAGGGGTGCGAGTGGTTGTATCGTCAGAATCTCTGTGAACAGGCCTTTTGATCTTGTAATGCAGGTTTGGATGATATTCCACTTTTGGGCTACTTGGAAATTTTGCCAAATTTGTGCCCTTTAGCTGGTATGAACCCTTAGGGTATGTCCACATGCAAGAATTTGGCATAGATCTTGAGACTGTTTGTTTGTTTGTTTGTTTGTTTGTTTGTTTCTGGCTTAAATTCGAGTCCAAATTCCACCCTGAATCTGCCTCATTGTTTTCAATAGTAGGCAGAAAGTGAAGAAGATGCTGAAAAACTAAGTATCTTACTCAATCTTGCAATGTGTTGTGTGGCTGATCTGCTGCAGAACCAGCAGCAGGAGACACTCAGCTGATCAGTCCCATTCATCTGGGGCTAAACAGCAGGTGAAAGCTGTGACCGTAAGCCAGAGGGCCGGAAAATGAAGAGGAATCTGAAGCAGAAGTCCGTCTCAATTCCTCTTCATTTTCTGCTGTCTGAACGGGCCCTTACAGGTACACTCCAGGCAAAACTAATACTCTGATATGCCTCGTGCAAGACTACAGGCGACAGGGTATGGCAGAGGGATTCTCTCCATCTGATGTTCTTTGAATCCCTGTGTCCCACACTGTCCCCTCAGGCCCTACATAAAACAGGTTTGACCGTTGTGTTCCTTTAAGGGTACATGACACTGAGATACTTGCTTGGACTTCTAATTTCATGAAACTAGACAAGTACAGATGTCAATCTCTAAGTTCTAGGAGTTTTGTGCAAATTCCACAGCTCGCTTGCTGCACATTCTTCCATTGCGTCGCCCTTTCTAAATTACAATCCATTTCATTTGTGATGTGTGCACCGAGGTATATTTTACCCTTTATCTCATTTAGTGATTGTGGAGGATATTTGCCATTTGTGTACTTTATTCACAGATTAACACGGTTACACTCGTTTCATGAGCTCTGCTTCAATAACTCTCGGCAGCACATAGCAATAACCTCTGCGTTCCATCACAGAAATGCCTTTTATCTGTGGAAAGCCAGTTTACATTTCCTGCGCTGAAGAAATACACCTCATTATTTCGCATCCTTGCAAGATGTGCTGATTATTCAGAGTGTGAATCATGGCGCTATTCATCTGATGATACAAATGTTAAGCAGAAGCCTTTTAAACAATGCATAACATTATTTTTTTTTAAGCGCTTGCACAGTGAATGTATCCCTTGTCGCAGCGGGAGATGAGCAGCGTAATGCGCTTTGCAACCGATACATTAGAATGCAGGTGACCTTTCGGCAAAGATAATTTAACCTTTTCTTTTCCTGGGGAGCCAAAACCCAAGGAATTTTAAAGGCAACTTGAAAATTATTCGTAGCGGACAGTGTGAATTTTTTATAAAAAGGCGAAACCGAGCAGAGGCAGGAGCTTCTCTTCTGATCATCGCCATTTAGAATAGTTTTAGAAAAATCATTATTTCAGAAAAGTTGCCCAACAGATCTTTGTCTGTATTTCACTGATGTGTTTTATTATCCTCATAGGACTGTACATCAAATGTGCAAAAGTAAAAGGCCTCTTGCATGATCAGGCAGAGATCATTGGTCATCTCTTTTAATATCTTTTTTCAGCAGACCTCATAGCACTGTCGGTCCTTTCTTCAAATATGGTGGCTTTACCGTTTTTTTTTTGTTTTTTGCATTCTTCTGTAATTGAAACCATGTACTGAAACATATGTTTTCTTTATTTTATTTCTTTCAATTCTATTTTCTGAGGACCGCCATCTTGCCTAAGTTTCTGCTAACATCAGAAATCTGCTTTATACCAACTACATGGACATATCAAACTGGGGTGACCCAATAAAATTGACTTCTATAAGCAAACTGGACAGGGCTCAACCCTTTTCTGGATAAAGAAGCCTCATAAATACTTTCTTGGATATCTTAACACAACTCTGGATGAAGGGGTCCATGGCACCTAGTTGAGGCATCTGATGAAGCCCTGCAGATAGATAGGTTACAACACAAAAGCAAAAAAGGAGCAGAGATGTAAAGTACTATGTCATCTGACAAAACAATCCACCAATTGCAACAGAAAATAAATTATCAGAAAGCACTGATGCAAATACGAATAAAACTTAACATTTAATAATAAATATTAAAAAGATTCCAAAACTATACCAAACATCATAAATAATATAGCCACTCTATGGAGTCCAACGTTATAGCAGAAATACAAGAAATCACCATCATATTAGGTTATATATCATGGCAGCTACACAGTTAGATAATGAAACGATCTTACCAATATCTGAAGACAGGAGTAACCCAATAGGTAATGGTGCATCACAGGAGGAAGAATTGCAGTCCCTATTCCTCCCCCTAAGACTTTCCCTTACACCCAAATTGACTCCTGCCTAACAAATGACCCTATATATCCCTAGTCCCTACGCGTTTCCTGGTACAGTAACGCACCAATCATCAGGGGACTTACTAGACTACTCATAAATTCTAAAGTTCTTGGTCCAATACATATACCAAAATAAATAAATAAATGAATGCTGCCTACAGTGGTAAAGCAAAGCAAATAAAACCCCACAGTGGAGGAAAAACGCTAACTGACTCCATGTAGTGACAATGGTAGTAAGAACCCAGCATATCAGGGCAACTTATATAGCAGTGGACTCCACCTATAAGCCAGGTGTGCCCAAATTCACATAGATGATGCTTGAATATCTGGCTAAAGGCAGCGCACACTGATGACGTCATACGTAGAACCGCGTCATCCCCTTATACTAGGAGCGATATATAACATACTGCGCATGCGCGGAGTAAAAACCTCGCGCATGCGCATATCTTCACGATCTCTGGCCAAACATACCGCGCATGCGCGAAGTCAATACATCGCGCATGCGCATATCCTCCCAATCTCCGGCATAATGCATCGAAAACGAGCATGCGCAGTGGGGCAAGCTTCTAAAAAAGGCCCCTCAATGCACATAAGCTACAGGGAAGATTAAAATATCGTCTATTAGACAAGATAATTCAAATAAGGCCCATAAAAATACCGCAGTGATCAAACAGCCAGCCGATTGCTAGATGACCACACAGGTATAGGACGGAAAGAAGACCTGGAGAGGCCCAATCAGCCTATCATCCAGGTACAACAGCCCCAGGACATTACGGGCTCAATTCGATCAGAAAGGGTAATGGCCAAGAGCAAAAATGCCCAAGGTTAAAGGGGCAACAGGTCAAATAAAGACACAAAACATGCAGCAAACAAAATTTACTACTGCCACCATAAATGACCCCGAGGTATATGTACTCTGAAGGATCTCTCAAGAAAAACTTTTTCTCTATACAAAAATATTTTTGTTTATTTATACTGTCAAAATATAGCCTATTCTCAAATATCCCACAAGGTCTGATTTATCTAATTAAGTGGAAGAAGAGAGGAGGGAAATAAGGGAACAAGAGGGGGGATCAGATGAAACAACAAAAATTAAGCCGCTCATTAAGCCAATTTGGAATCTCAGTTTTTAATTTAAATATCCATTTTGTCTCGCACTGTAATGTCATCTTATGCCAGTCACCCCCTCTTGGATGGGGTTGAACCAAATCAATACCTGTAAAACGCAGGCAGTTTGCATTACCCCCGTGGCACGAGTTAACATGTCTCGCCACTGGGGTATCCCGTTCATTCCGTATATCCCCAAGATGCTCACCAATTCTTTTCCTCAACTCTCGATTAGTATTTCCAACATATTCCAATTTACACTGGCATGTGATCTTATAAATCACTCCCCTTGACCGTCAGGATATGAAATGTTTTATTTCAAAAGTAGCTTTTAAGTTTTCTGAAAAAAAATCCTCATCCTGCCAGTAAAAATGGACATGAAGAGCAACCACTACACTTAAAACAACCTTTTGGTGGAGATAGCCATGATGTAGTTTTTTGTACATCTAAATGGCTATGAACTAGGCGATCTTTCAAGGATCTTCCTCTCCTGAATGTGATCTGTGGTCTTTCACTTACAACTGCCTTGATATCAGGGTCCATAGTTAAAATGTCCCAATGGCGCTGTAAGACCTCTCGTACTTGTGATGCCCCATTGTCAAAAGTTCCAATCAGACGAACAATTTTTTCTGAACTAGTTTGTTCTATTTTTTTGGGTCTCAATAATTGAGTACGATCACAATTCAGGGAAGACCTATATGCTTCTCTCAAGATTCTGTCAGGATAGCGACGTCTAATAAATCTTGATCTAAGATCAGCAGCTTGGTCCACAAAGTCCTGTCCCCCCGAACAGTTTCTTCTAAGTCTCAGATATTGGCCACGAGGAATTCCCCTCTTCAATGAATAAGGATGATTACTCCTCCATTGAAGAAAGGAATTAGTAGCTGTTGCCTTCCTGAACACTTTAGTATTCAGTGTGCCTCCACATCCCTTGGAGATCAATACATCCAGGAATGGGAGGGTAGAGCCACTGACTTCAAACGTGAAAGATAGACCAATTTTATTCACGTGTAAATTCACGTTTAAAGAGATAGATAGGTTAGCATCACCTGAATCAATTTGGTGGTTTTCCCTTGTGAATCGGTTCCTTTTGGGATGAGATGTCAACTTTTTTTTAGTCAGTATGCAAATGGATTCTTCAGAGCATCGAAAGCCTTGGCACTTACCTCTCTGGAGTAACAATAACGCCCTCGTTGCTCCATACAGCTGATTTACATAGTGGCAAATACGGCGATATCTCTGTAACAAAAGCCCCGTGAAATTGCTGTTGGATTAATGTGGTTAAGGTGACCCTAACCTATCTATCTGTGCTACTGGATTGATATGCTGGGTTCTGGTGACAGACTCACTTTAAATATAGTCTGGGACTATATTGAGCTATACCTCTTTTTCTCATGTTAGTGACCTCATATCCTGTGTCACATGTCGATGCTACAGCTCAGTCCCTTTTTAAATGAATTAGGCTGATATTTCCCCTGCAGAGGGCATACTATGTCTCCTTAAAGGTGTTATCCAGGATCTGAAGATATTTGATACTGATGACCTATCCACAGAATAGGTCATCAGTATCAGAGCAGTCTGGGTCTGACAACCGCACCCCGCATCACTAAGTTCATGGCCAGAAGCCCTGCTCCTATACAAGTGAATGGGGGGTGGAGATGCAGTTCCCGGCACCACTGCTACACTGAATGGACCAGATGCCACATACAGTGTACAGAGCGCTATACACTGTAGTGGTGGTGCCTGGAACTGCAACCCCACTCCTATTCCTATGAATAGGCGGAGGGCTGCTTCCGATGACCACATCAGCTGATCTGTGCAGGGTTTTGGGTGTCAGACCTCAACTAATCTAATACTGATGACCTATCTTCATATACTGGACAACACTTTTAAGGAGACGTAGCCTATACAAGGCCACCTCACAGTATACAGGGACTTATTAGACCACTCCTGTCCCACTAAGAATTCTGAGAAAGTAATATGCAAAGAAGTCTTCGGTGGTGGAAAAGACGAACTTGCTCTGGTGTAGATCAGTGCCTGGTTTTACTGAAACCTGATTATGATCAGGGAATAAAGTCAAAAGATAGAGGTACCCATCTGCGGACAGCCATTTCCTGCAGAAGAAAAAGTAGTACTACAAGATGGCCAATCAAATGAGTGGCTTTTTATGGATGAGCCATCAGAGTAGGAGTGGCTCACACTTAGAGAGAAATGTAAAATAGGGTTTGTAGTGGTGGGACCTCTCTTCTGTGCAACATGCACATGACCGTGAGTGTTGCTGGGCCGTGATTGAATGGCTCAGATTGAACATGGATGATATCTATGCGCCGCCCATGCCTCCATGGCCCCATTCATTGAGGTCAGTCAGCACGGGCTGCCAAACAGACAGGAATAGGATCTGTTCTGAGTTTTGCTCATTGGCCCATACACAGGACCATAAAAATACACAGTCATATGTATGGGGCCAAAGAAATGAATGGGTGGGTCAGTGTTCTAGTCGTGAAAAACACAGTAAGCACACTAAGAAAGCTCTTTGGCTCAAACTGCTGTGAAATATGCAGTGTTTCCACAAAGTGTGGCCTTAGCCTCAGAGTAGAGTTGGGCAATTAATCAAATGAATTTGATTTTGCCCTTAAGGCGTCTGACAATTGTTTTTCTACAGAATTGTGAAATGATTAATTTGCGTAATAGTACGGGGATGCCCGGTCTGTGAATGGCACTCGCTCAGTAGCAGAATAAGTGCCGTCACTGCTGGATCTGCACTGTATGAAACAGCGGAGATCAAGTAGTAATTCTTTGCGATCAGAGTTCTCGCTGATTTCGGGCATTAAAGGGGGTAATATAAAACTTAACTTTTAATTACTCCATAACAGAGTTTAGGTCCCAAAACACATAAGAAATTTGGATGTCATTGTTTGATGTTCTTATATAGCTAACTCTGTTATGGAGTAATTAAAAGTTAAGTTTTAAATTACATCCGTGGATCTCTTCTTGGATTGCTGGATTCTACAAACGTTTTCTTTCTCTTCTGTGAACGCCGACTCCAGCCGAGGAGACTGAATCCTTTCATTGGAAGTTGGGTCTGGACGATAACTGAGGCTGGATCGCAGGATCGTGAGTTGGGTTGTGTTCATACTTCACTTTTTGAATTAAAGGGGGTTTCCGGTTTCCAACAATGATGGCCTATCCTTTTGGTTGGCCATCAATGTTAGATCTGCAGGGTTCAGACACCCAGGAACCCCGCAGAGCACTGGTACCAAGACAGTGCGACTCATGGTTTCCATACTGTGAGATGTGCTGCAGTACCTACACTCGCCGCTATAGTTAAAGTATTAAAAATATAGAAGATATATTTCTGATAGGTAGCGGTGAAACACCCAACGATCCTGGGAATTGGGGGATGTTTAACCTCAATTGTGAATATAGCTTTGGTGAACACAGACACATCCCTGCCGCCATTCATTTCAATGAAACACTAGAAATAGTACAGCACTTCTCCGTCAAAGTGAATGGTAGGTGGGGGTGCGTCTGTGTTTACCTCAGAAGTTAGACCCTCAATCAGTAATTTATTCTCTATTTATATAAAAGAATATTGAATTGTGTCTTGGTATTTTTTTATTAGATTTAACAATAATAATAATAAAGTCGATATTCAAATCAAAAATAGTCCAAAAGGTTAAAACAATGAGTTTTTTTTAGTTTTTGGCAAAATTCTCTGCCTTTTTAATGTAAAATTTTCTGAACCCATCCATTTCTGCAGGGCTAGAATGTGTGATAAGACCTCCTCATACATGAAGGATTGGACATGTTGAATTTCAGTACCTAATCTTATTGTTTTCATGGTAGATGAGAGGCTGCCAAAGTTGTCTGGCAGTGACTTGTTCCCCTTCCTATTCAGATCACGTGTACGCTCCAGGGTCCTAAGGAATAGCTGTTGATTGACATGGTGTATGGCCACCTTCGCCATATAAAAGCCACTGTGTTTCTATGTAATGCAATCGGAAGTGGACTAGGGGGTCAATAAGGTTCTTGCGTGCCAACTAGTTACCAGTAGGGACTTTGCGTCTCGCTAGACATTTTGTCATGCAGAGTCTATTCTGTTTTTGTGTTTCAAAGAAAGTGTCAAGATGGGAGTAGAATAATCCCTTGCAGAAAATGTCACTTGATGCAGGTAGAAGAGAACATATAGTCCCATGGCTGATTTATATTTTAACATGTTGCTGAAATGACTCAGGAACATCCCTGAGCAAATCTGTCTATGGATTTACAACAAATTTATGAGACAAAGCATTGCCGCCGCTCTTCATTCACATGGCCGGAAAATAGCATTATTTTATAGCGTGCCATTTAAATAGAATTCACTCTAATTGCAAATTACTGACAAAAGATATCCATAAAATGAAATAGTCTCCTAATAAAGTATCCGTGGCAGTCACAGTAAATTTGCCTTCCACTATTAACGCATCCATTGGTTCCAAATGTTACACTGAATCATATTAATATTGAAGTGTGTTTAGACTATCACCTGTAAAGTATGTGTGCGGAAATGAAATATGCCAAGGAAAGCAAGTACTGCACTGACACAGCAAGCCCATCACAGGCAGGAACACATGGTTAATCAGTGCTGGAATTTCAATAGACTGCAATAAGCAAATCCACTAGGTGGCAGGAGGATAAACTGTTCCCGAAATATGGTCCTCTGCCGAGTGCACAGACGTCAGTGGAGACAGATTTACTCACCTGAAAAGTAGTTTGTCTTTTGCAAGGGTTCAAAGCAACATTTTAGTTTTACAGAAATTATAGTGTAAATGTTTCCTATGGACAGCTTCGAGTACATGGTAAGGCTATTGGGAAAAATGCACCCTGTACTAGCAATTTTATTAAAAAAAATGCTACAAGTTAACTGAGTTCTGTGATTATTTTATTTTTTTAATATTTTATATATTTGTAAGCACAAAAAAGTTCTTACAAATATATAAAATAATAAAAGATTATTTAGATCCACTACTTATCACCTTCCACACCCCTGCTGGTCTCTGTTTTTCCTGTTCTAGGTGGGGATGTGTTGACATGTGATTGCTGCAGCCAGTCAGCTCACCAGTGTTGACTTGTCACATCTGCACTCAATCACTGTCATGTCCATGTCGATGTGACATCACTAGAGCAGGAAGAACGGGGACCTGAGAATTATGAGAACCTTTCTTAATTTTATTGTGGATTATTAAGATAACATGCCTAGCTGCTATAGCTCTTTTTAATTATAAACATAAGCAGTGTTTTTGTATCAGTAACATATTTGGATATAATCTTTTCAAAACTAGCCCCTGTAGTCGTGTGGTGTGTGTTTTTTTTTTTTTTTTTTGTTTTGTTTTTTTGTTTTAGTTGCCTTTTGATGGACAGATAGTCTGCTGCATTGTCGTAACTAAAAACAGAAAGCTGACTAATGTATAGTAAAACCATTTGCAATTCTGGAACGCTGATACCATTTCTAACAGATAATTTAAATAATTATGTAGTCGGTGAAATTCCTTTATTCTGGAATCTGGCAATTTGTTTTCATCTTACAACTGCCATAAAATGGAATCCAGGAATTTTAGGGTACTTCTACATGTGCCTAATGAAATGCAGATTTTATGTCCAGATTTGTGGATGGAAAATCCCCAGCTTTTTATCATGGTGTGGACGTCTATATTGATACATGTAGTATAATGTTGTACCATGTTAGCCATAGAAAGTATACTACAGTATAATGGCCCCCATTAGTGTATCTATACAGTAAAATTGTCCGGTTAGTATACACCATACTGTATCCCATCACTGCCCTATACAGTAAAATGACCCCCATCACTGCCCCCATACAGTATAATGGCCCCCCATCACTGCCCCCAGAGAGTATAATGGCCCCCATCACTGTCTCCATACTGTAAAATTGCCCAAATTAGTGTCCACCAAACAGTGGCCCCCATCTAGTAGTATTAGAACAGTACATACCCCTCTGCACCCCTGACTAGTTCTTCTTCTGCTCCAAGTCCACTGCTGTGATGTGCCATGTGTGCCCGCAGCAGTAAGGAGGGCGAGGGGCTGATAAGATAAAGTAGTGCACTCACACTTCCTGCAGCTTATAGGCTGGAGGCCTAATGTGGTCTATACGTTGGAAAGTGGTAGAGGAGGAAGCCAATGAATTCCTGCTCTACCAGTACCAGAACCAAGGCCTGGACTCCTCTCCTCCCTGGTTCTGCAACTGGATCGGCAGAAATGGGGAGAACCAGCTGCATCCCGTCCATGC
Source organism: Leptodactylus fallax (assembly GCA_947044405.1). Taxonomy (NCBI): domain Eukaryota; kingdom Metazoa; phylum Chordata; class Amphibia; order Anura; family Leptodactylidae; genus Leptodactylus; species Leptodactylus fallax. The sequence goes on along the minus strand of CAMRHE010000374.1, from coordinate 370,986 downwards.
TCTTAAGTGTAAGGATTTGCAATATCTATTATCTAATAGTTACTATCTAAAGATTTTTCTTGAATGTTTATTTTTCCAATTCCTAATTTTCCCTGTTTCCATGAGTTATAATCTCAAATTACAATGGTTTCTATTTACAATATTAATTGGTCCTGGGGCGATCATTGTAACATGAGGGACAGGGGTACTTAATCATGGGCTCTAATCATATCAGTGTTTGGGGTGATTAAGAGGAAAACGTTTAAAGAAAAGTTGCTGGCAGAGCTCTCTACTTCTTAGTACCTTAATCTCTATAGACAGTTTGCCCATTTTTTGGCATCTATTACACAATTACACATTAAGTCACTGCAGCAGTACGGATGCCTGAACCCGGGGCTTTCAGAAGGTCTGTATTCTCTATGGACACTCCTGATGTAATGAGCCTAACCCATGGCAACCCTGCTCTGCTCTAGAAAAGCCGTCTACATAAATAGAAGTTTCCCGCAGTGCTGGAAAGGCTTTTGAAATAGTTACTTCCAGTTTCTTAAAAGGGTTTTCCTGTTTCCGCACATAAAGATTATTCATTCTATAATAAAAAAAAAAAAAAAAAAAATAATGAAATTTTCTATACTTCTTCTATCAATTCCTTATAATTTCAAGAACTCTACTTGCCGTTGTTCAAAGGGAACGTTCACTATTTGCTTCCATAAGAAATTTTGTCCTGGTCATATACAAGTGGTCTGCAAGTTACAATATTAATTGGTTCTGGGGCGACCAATGTAAGACAAAACCTTTATAACTAGAGACTACAGTTCTACGGAAAACAAGTAATTGGTTCCAAAGATCCCAAAAATGTCACCAAAAATATGAAACAATGAAGATTAAAGAAAAATCAGCAGATAACTGATATAGATATAGCTAATCCTCACATATAAAAGTCAGAAAGAGCTGCTGGAAGCTGTAAATCACTTTCTATGAAGGTAACAGCAGATTTAGTTTTTTCGATGATGGTAACAGCAGCTCATCCTAGCACAGGTAAAGAGAAGTAAAGAAGATGTAGTACTGCACTGTACTGTAGAGAGGCGCTATCAGTCAGTCAGTGCAGGCACTTCACTAAAACAGAATTTTCACCATTGACCATGCTAATTTGTTGGAACCTCCAGCCATGCATTATATGTTGAGTCTAGTTTCAAGTTATAATGTCCAGAAAATATTGTATCCTGAGGCCACTGTAACTTGACGGACGACTGTACCAATCATATATGTGCAAGGTTTGGTACAGTACAGAACTATGCACCAGTGTGCTCATCACATCACCCGGATGGATTACTGAAACAGTCCGGTTACTGAAACTGGATTACACCTTTTGTACGGACGGAAAATTCATTTTTGGATATCTCTGGTGTAGTATTTATCACATACTGCAAAATCCCAAACTATGGCCCAAATAAATCCAGAATTCTACTTAAAGACATTTACATACAAATATACCTGCATTTACAGAATATAGTGCAAATTAGCTTCAATTAGAATGGTGTGTTTTCGTGGTATGTCGTAAAGAGGGAAACCTGCCAGGAACATAAAGATATCCGCCAGGGGAACAATCGTTCAGAAGACAGTTATCTCACCCTATTCCCCCCTAAGCCAAAGAAGAAACCAATACCAAATAACGGCAGCCTAAAGATAACTTTCAGAAGAACAATTAGTTCATCCGATCGCCCTTGGACAAAGGGCGTTTTCACATGACAGGGTTTGACGGCCGTATGCTAATATAAACGTTCAGTACGCGGCCCCATTCTAAATATAGGATGTATTCACACAACCATATTTTTAACAGTTTATGTGACCGATCGGTGAAAAAAAAAAATAGATCATGCTACTTCCCAGTCTGTTATCACGGATCCCTCAATAGATAAAATTTATGGAGGGATCCAAGAAAATAGGTTATTGTCAGGGTTACACTTGGCCGTGAAAAAAAGTACTTTGGAGAAGAGGATAGAAGCCACTGTCAAATAATGACATCCTACTTCCTGGAGAACGAAGGATCGAGGGACTGAAATCCTGATCTCCTCATCGGCTTATCTCACGGGGAACAAAGGATCAAACATGATAAAATTGATCATGCACAATTTCATCTGATAAAGTAGCATGGGCTCCCTTGCAAATTAGATAGGCAGCCAGTCCTGGTAAAATTGCTTGGTTCAGGAGATGCACACATGCTTAACATTTATTTTTATTCCGCTTTAATCTTTTTTTTCGCGCAAAAGCTCTTCAATGGGTGTCGTCTACCAAATATCCAAAATAAATACAGAATTGGAACAATATACAGACATTGACTTCCGTTTGACAGCAACGTAACCTGTTGTTGCATAATAAGAGGCAATTAGAAGAGGCAATGAGGAGCCTGCAGGCAGCTCAGACTTGGTAGTCATCACTGTAGAGGTCACCGTTATCTTCGTCTTCGGTAACTAATTGTTTCTGTGTTCATTAGCAAGCGCTATTATTTTTAACAGTAGATAAAGATTTCTATGGATTACGCTCATGAGGTGAAACAGTGATATGAAAGGTACTAGGTCTCTTCACAAATAATTACTTATAAAACATGGAATGAATGCCACTGGGAATTTCTCTCAAAAGATGTTGGCAACCCTGTGTGACCTCCTGAAGAATAAACATTGATTGAGCGTACAGTTAAATGGAGACTTAATCGAGATCTAAGTACTGCTGTACTTTTTTATTTTTTAGTCTTTTTACATTGAGATGTAGTGTATGCAACCCAAAACGACCAAAATAAAGCTAGCTAGCTGGATCACACTAAAAATTCTTTAATCCACCATCATTTGGACCTGATTGATGTCAAATGTTCAAATATTCTGGATTATTGGATGATCATTGAAAAATATCTAAAGCTAACTTATAAATGGTGAAGAACTTTCAGGAAAATGTTTATTTATAATTTAGAAGGACCCAATTTCTCCGCATTCACAGGGAGGAATCGGACCGGAAAATATGGTCTGTACATCGGCTGGATTTCCTATCACAAACTAAGTCCTGAGACCTGGACTTCCAACATCATAATGATCTATCATGCCAGGAGTCCCATTTTGACCTTGACTCCTGCCCTGTACTTTGTACAGTATAGGACAGTAGAGCTATAAAGAGGCAGGGACTCCTAGAATCATAGATCACTGAAATGCAAGGAGTCCAGGTCTCCGGACTAAGATTGGGCAGGGAAATCTGGTAGATGTATGAACTGGATTTTCCAGTCCAGATTTCTGTTTGTGAATGGATCTTAAGGATTCTTCCTACATGTCCAATATGTAGGACATGTATCAATATAGTGGAAGAGTGAAGAAATCAGGCGATACCTTTTAGAGGCTAACTGAGTATATTTGATATTAAGCTTTCGGAAGTCTAGCTCCCTTCAACAGTCCATTACCCCCATCTAGCGGTAGTGATGGGGGTAATAATACTGTGTGGGGCCATCTCTTTTACAGGAAATCACTTTATATAATGGTGGAGCTTTTTCAGGGTTCCAAAAAATAACATTGAGCTGCTCTCACCATGTATCCAAAGGAACAGCTCATCATGGCACAGGTAAAGAGAAAACAGAAAATGTAATACCACACTATAATGTAGAGAGGCGCTACTAGTCAGTCAGTCAGTACATGTTCTTCATTAATACAGGGGTTCACTAGTGAAATGACCGTGATGACGTGTTGGAACCTCCAGACAAGCTTTGTATGTTGAGTCCAGTTTCATGTTAAAGTGGTCCAGAAGAGATCATTGTGTGCTAAAAATATTGTATCCTGAGGCCCTTGTAACTGGAGGAACCACATTATAATAATGATCCTGGTGGAAAGGATATTCTACAGTGATTGAAATGTATATGTAGCATAGCCATAGAAATTAAATTGTGTGTTTTAATGCTATGTTTATTTTGTAGATGTATTTAAACGGTTTGTCCTGTCCCTAAGCCCCTGTCAATGAGAAGTGTCTGCAGCTTGAGACTTAAATATATGTGCAAAACCAAAGAGAAGCAAACAAACAGCGGCTCACTCTAGAGGTATTGGGTTATCCAAGTAGTAGAGGGATGGATTCATGTAATACTACATCTGCCCTCTAGTGGTCAATGCTGGAGTAACGAGCCTCAGGTAGCAACCAAGTCCATCTAAATCATCTGGATAAAAATTGCAGGCGTCATATTAATGGGGTCTAATACCCTGTAATTTAATATTTCCTTATAAAGACTGATATGGAATGTTGTCTCAATGATTTTTACTAAATGGACACGTCATAGAGGGGTTTCCCATTGCAATTATTCATTGAGTTACACTTTATAGATTTACACTATAATGTTTATTTTATTTTGGAGTTTATATTGTATTATAGGTAATGTTACCTTAATGCTAAATAGAAGTCTGAAATCTATAGGTCAGCTGCTGGTATGCTATTCATTTTACATTTAACGCCCCTAATAAAACAATATTTATTGTCACTATAGCGTTAAGTTAAAGAGCAGCCTTCTGGGGTTGCTTGCCAAGTGAATGGAGCTATAATGGAGGAACACAGTCTTTTTTAAATATATATAGTATATATATATATATATGGGGCTGTAGGCCCTTCGCGTGCTTCAGTATGGTGCATCTTTACCACAATGCATTACAGTGTAATTCTCTACTGAAATCAATGTTTCTAGATCAGAAAACCTCCATATTACGGAATGCAATGGAAATGGGAGTGCTGGGCCCCAGGTGGTCTCCAAAGGTCCCTCAGCCACATATAATATACCACTATCCTAAATTGCACAAGCTAAGATGGGGTCCCATTACAGATTTTGCACTGGGGCCCCGGAGCTTCCAGTTACGCCTCTGAATGGCAAATACCACCATTGTCCATGATAAAATAATAAAAAAAAATAAATGACACTTTGTCTCTGTGCAATTCATAGGCTTATAGAGGTACAGTACGAGCCCATAGAGTTCTATGTTCAGTCATGACGAATTCTGCACCGCATGTCCATTGCAATTTACAGTACAATACACATGGATGAGGTTTTCAGAACTTACAGATTTTGTGGTGGAAGCATTCTGGTGAGATCCACAGCCTAATAATTCTGAACTTACCCTTACAGCTATAGAACGCAGAATTTTCGGAGAGCAGTAATATGGCAGTATGCCTGGCGATTTATGGTGTGGTCATTCACCTGAAAGATGTAATGAACCTGCATATAATATACAGACAAAAGAACAAACTTCCTTATTTGTTGTTTTCTCACATAGTTTTTGGAGATGGCAAAAAGTGCTTTTGTTTCTTAATTGAATAAATATAGGAGATGGCAGAGATTACCGAAGCCAATTTACTTTGTTACCCCTATGGCAGTAAAGGGTTATCGACAAGATTCCTCCTCTTCTGCTAGAGGTCATAATCCAACTTAATGGTTTTTTCTGTCTCGCACAAATAATACAGTTTGAACTTCCAAATCAATGTTCATTCCAAGGTCTGAAATCCCCTTGTACGGTATATACACAAGAACCGCTCTGAAGAACATACAAGGTCTTTAGCTTTTGTGCTGTGCAAAACCCAAGTGTAACCTTTTAAAGGGAAGCACCGATTTTGTATAATATTGGCTACAGAATTGGCAAAAGTAACATTTCCCAGCTTCATATCAGTGACTAGGTCTACACATCAGTATTCCCCTTCGCATCACAGTAATGCGCCATTTCTGTGAAGCCAGTAGCCAGTCTCATAGGAAACAATGTTATTTCACCAGCAAATCTGGTTGTGGAACCGTAACCGGTTTAAAATGAATCACCTATTCTGTGCATTGGTCATGTATGTTTGGGGCTGGGATACATCTCTAAACCTAAAGAGGACCTACCTCCAGGTCTGACTAGGCCAATGACTTGCTTCATCTGATAGACAAGATTACCCTGAGCATTTTGGTGTTTTGTTTATCCAAATCTGTTGAGCCATTCCAAAGATATAAGCCCTTTTAATGTTGATGCAAATTAGGGCATACTAGACAAGTGGGTGGTAACACTGTGGGGTCTCTGTGTGCTGCAGGTCAGGTGACAGAGCCATCAGATAATGTATATCATTGGGCTTTTGAGACCTGGTGACAGGTCCACTTGAATACATTTTAAAGTGCAGAACAACTTTTATGAAGATATACTAAAAAGTAAGTCAACCACATCTTGTTTTAAAGTAGCTTAAAAAATGTCACCCATAGTTCATAAAAATTAGGCAGTAAAACATTAAAAGTGAGACTTAAAGGGGTTGTTTCTTTAGACACTCCCTATTAATATATACACTAGTAGTGCATATGGATGACCTACAGAAGGGCAGGCCCATCCATGCATTAAATGATTTACTATTCCTGTCTTTTTCTGGCATCACAGGTGATGTTGATGTTCAGCAACCATTAAATTAACAGTTGTTTGGTGGAAGATAATTTTGCAAACGCAGGCACACACTTGGCTCTTACAGCCATTCAAATCTGATTGCCAGATTGGTCACCTTCTTTCTATACAATTATAATATCATTGATCGTTCATTGTTTACACAATATTTCCTTGGTCCATGGCCTGGTATCTGATCAAGTCCTGGGTAATCAGTTCAGCTAATTGCATGTTGCTGATGAGTTCAGACAGGGGGTTGCTTAGTGCCTGTTATCTAACTTAGATAAGTGTTAATGCAATCCCATTCTCTGTCCTGGCAGCATGTAAGTGTTTTTTTTTTTTTTTTTTTCTCACCAAACCTGTGTAATGTAATATACATTTACTATGCATATTATTTGATCTGCATTCATGTTAGATTTCTAGTAATCCTAATAAATAATCTTTCATGGTAAAGGCAATATCTATGTCTACTGAGGTACTTCATAGTGTCCTGTCCATCAATCAGTCAAAGCCACCCACCAGCTTATTGAAGAATACAGGAAGTGGGAAGAAGAGACAGCAGGCAAACAGGTGCGAGAGGGAGATGGGAAACCCCCCTTAAGGGTACATTCATATTACGATTTCTGCATGTGTCAGTTTAAAGGGTCCCACTTGCATCAGATTAAAAAAAAAAAAAAAAAAAAAACATTGTCCCTTGCCTTTAAAAAAAATAAAATAAAATCCTAGCCTGGTAGACTATGCTTTGTATCCAATAAAAAGGACAAAATCAGATTTTTTTTTTCTTTGTTCCTCAAGTCTGCTTCAAGGAGAACAGACAAAGCCTTTTAGCTTATCTCAGCTCAGTCTGTGTTTATTAATGAGATTTTTCTAAAAAAAAATATATATTTACGTAGAGGGCATCTTTAACAATCCTCCATTTACCTGCAACAATGTTTTTTTGTAAGTTTGTTTGTCCAAGCAGAAAAGAGAATCTTGTACCAACATACATTATTTAGCCGATTATTTAGTTGTTTCAGATCCGCACACAGTAGATGACAGAGGGGCATCTTGGGTGTCATGAATTTGGGATGAGGAAATCTTTTTTATGATATGCTGAGTTGGAAGATATCAGTGAGGGCCAAACATTTTTTCAAGGAAATGTGCAGTGGAGCCGATTAATTATTGATGACCTGTAAACTTTTCTAGAAAAATGTGAGTGTGAATTAAAGGCAGCATGGTTCCTCCATCTATATGTATATAGCTTCATAAATAAGATGTCAGCACGCCTAGAATATTCCATGCTGAAATAACCACTCTTTTTCTTGTGTGAGAGGGCAGTAAGGTAAATCTTATTTGAAGTTAGCTAAGTGTTCAGGTTTAAGAACAAGCGCTTCACTTTGCATATAGACAGTATATTAAAGTGCAACTCCGTCTAAAAGCGGAATTTGCTTAACTGTACTTATAGTTTGTTCAGTAGTTGTAACAATATTTTTATTGTTGGGTAAGTTCACACCATATTTGGTTATGGAATCCGGCGTTATAATATGATACAAAAACAAATACGGTCAGGAAAGTCTCCAAATGTTTTTCAATGTTGGCATTCACTAGATCAGGCCTTTTTTTATTTATTTTTTTTTTTTTGAGTACATTGTTTGGGCTTTTAGGCTAAGACTCCATGTTGAAATTTGAAAAGTGATTGTGGTTTTTGCCAGTGTTTTCAAAAATCTCTGCATGTTATTTTTGACTGCGGAATGGCGAGTGTTTTCTTTATAGCTTTAAAGGGGTTATCCAGCTTCAGAAATTCTCTGCAAATACATCCACAGCAGTACTAAATACTCACTGTTCCTTTGTGTGCCATTTGCTTGACTTTATTTTACTTGCTGCCCCTGTAGTGGACAAACTACATTTCCCATGATTCATCTGCCTGCTCTCTCTGTGTACTCCTCCCTTTTCCACTCTCCCCTGCAATGAAATCACAGATAATAAATCACTCCCACATCTGAGGTCACATGCTGCTGTGATGTTTTGTTTGCAAGCTCACTTCTCCCCTTCCCCCTGGGAGCAGCAAACACAGAGAGTGAGAGCAGGCAGATGAATCATGGGAAATGTAGTTTGCCCACAGATTCACTGTACGTGAATAACAGTGTACAAGGATCAGCAAGTAAAATAAAGTCAAGGAAAGGGTTCACAAGGTAACAGTGAGTATTTATTTATTTGAAGATGTATTTGCAGATAATTTTTGGAAGCTGGATAACCCCTTCTATTAGTTGAATAAACACACAGGAAGACACTGTGGAGAAAAGCTACCACAATATGGCTGCATTTTTTTTTTCTGCAGCATTTGTAGGCTGCGTTTTGCTTTACTTTGACTTTAGATTGATGAAGACCTTTTCCTTCTGTCATTCTAAACTACTAATATGAACATCCACTTTTCTTATTTCCTATTTAGGAGAAGGTTTCAGGATTTAGCCAAAAGCAGAGAATGGGATGAAACAAACACAGTGCTGGGGGTATTTGCGATAATGGGAACAGTTTTCTGACTCAAAAGCTATGCATTTTTGTCACATGGCCATTTATGTAAAAAAAAAAAAAAAAAAAAAGCCCCAAAAATGTTCCACTTTATCCCTTTCCTCAAAAGTGCCGATCAGGCTGGAAAAGTTGGCAAAGCAGAGCAAAGATCAAGATGGGCCGGTATGAGGACAACTCAGCCCAAACAACTACAACTCATACTAAAAGACTTATGTGAGTTATATCTTAACTCTATGCCAGCCACTGACTGACACATTATTTTTATTTTTTATTTTTTTCACCAAAACACTGATGTGTGAATAATTTTTTATTTTTTTTTAATTATAATTTCAATCCCTTTTTATAACTTATTTTTTACGTAAAATAAAAAAAAAATGTTATAAGGGAAAAAAAATAATTTCAACTTCCTTTACCTATCCCATAACACTCCTATTCCAATGGTTCCCTGTCCCCAGGCTAGCAGTGACTGGCTGCAGTGGTCACAATGCTCTGTCAAAATGGTGGTGGACCAAGTGGCAGGGGATCAGTAACGTATTACTAATCGCTAATTTTTTATAGAATGATGATCCTTTTTTTTTAAATAAAAAAAATATTGGCGGACTGTCCCTTTTTAAGGACTGACTTTTTTTTTTTTTTTTTATTCTTACATTTGCTGTAGGCTGTATGATGCGGAGTGACACATGCTGTATGGAAGTAAAGACCGCAATATCAGGCATTTAGAATAAAGTCCATCACTAAAAACCTTCATTTTCGTCGCAAGGGCCAAAGTATGCATGATTTCCCATAAAATGCTCTCTGCATAATTCTCCATTGTATTGTGTATAGTACATCACACTGTGTAAATGAATAGGAATATTATTGATGTGCTATTTCACATTATCTGCCTCTGTACAGCCCATTGACTTGAATTGAGTGTTAGATGGCTTGTGACAGACGTTTGCCTAGTAAATGTGGCTTTGAATGCTAAGGAACTGTAAGTGGGATTTCCCTGAAATGAACCAAACAGAATTGTCAGTCTTGCCATAAATGCTATTATTGCGGTATATATATTCACTTTCTCTTCATTACATAAGCCCATAGACAAACACATTAAGAAGACGCAGCATAATTCAAGAATTAAAGGAGTGATTTTTTTTTTTTTATTTAGGATTTCTAAGATAAAAAATAACAAACTACATTTTATTGTTTCTGCTCTATCCCCTCCACTCTTGTTCCTTCATGCTTGCTGATGTGCCTACTATAGTGACATGTCAGGTGACTGTAGTGCGTTGGTGTAGACCGTGTTCAGAGCCACCATAGGCATGTAACACTATTGTAGCTGACAAGACCATGTAAACCATGATTGAGCCCAAGCCTAATTTGTGTCCATAGGGCACCACAATGGATTCAGCACTGTTTTGAGGCTTCATCTTGGATTTAAACTTAGCCTGACGTGTGACAAATGTTTTTGACCAGTGAAGATGTTGGTGCCAAGATCCTCATCGATCACTTGATTGCTCCAACTTGATCTACTCAGAAGTCTGGAGTCCATACATAGCCATTGCCACTTCTTGCAGGAGGAAAGAAAATCATACAATCAGAGGTGAAGGGGGGCACGCTGTTCAGGAGGACAAGAAAAAAAAAAATGTGTTGGAATCTGTTTGTACCTTTTAGAGAATCAGTGGATCCTCCATGGCTCTTATAAAATAGAAACCGTGACACCATTGCGAACAGTCTGGTTTCCAGTTCAAAGTAGTTTACACCTAAAACACAATACAATTTGGAAGGCCCAGAAATGTGAAATGCTGTGAGCCAATACCGATCATTTTAAGCAGCTTCAGAAATCTGTAAAATCGACTGAATACTTCAAATAACTGGAACAGCTGTCTGAAAATGTTTAGAATGGTCATGGCTACTATTTTACTTTAGGACCCCATTTTTTTGTAAAACTACACCTGTTTGAAATTGGATGCACAATTTACTGTCACTATTTAAAGAGGACCTTTCATGTCCTCAGACACATGCGGTTTTATATACCACTAGAAAGCCGACAGTGCGCTGAATTCATCATATTGCCGGCTTTCCTGTTATGTGCCTCGGGGCTGAAGATATCAGTGCCGTTGGTTTCGGCACCAATCAATGCCCACTGTCAGAAGGGTGTTCCTGACAGTCTAGCTGGTCTGTAAGGAATGCCTCCCCTGACAGTACTCCTCCATAGCCCTGTACTGGGGGGCATTCCTCACAGCTCAGTGTCATCGCTGGGTGGTAAGGAACGCCCCCTCTGACAGTGGGCATTGATCGGTGCCGAAACTAACGGTACCGATATCTCCAGCCTTAGGACACATAACTGGAAAGCCCACAGTGCGCGCTGAACGCATGTGCATGAGGACATGAAAGGTCCTCTTTAAATGGCCAGTGACCCAATATAACCTGACCATGTTTTGTCAGCTTGAATATTTTTTATAGGCAACTTGGAAAACCATAATGAATGATGAAGATAAGTTTATAGCTCAGTATACCAACATTGACACATTACCTGAATATACAGTGAGCCGTAAAATGATAATTACAGTGGCCTGATCCAGTACCATGGATGCATCAATTTGTTTTGTTTTGAGAAAAAAAGTGCCCCATTTTTACAGTTAGAGATTTTATAGCATTAACAACCATGAACATGACCGTATGGCCCAATTCATATTTACCATGGGTTTGGTGTAGACCTGAGTGTTGGTGTTGTGGCGTTTTTGGTTTATGAAGGCCCTTCATTTTCTTCTACTATTTTCTATGCCCAGTAGTTTTATTGTAAATTGCAGCCTGTCAAGGGTTTTACTAGCATGTCATGAGTTGTTCTCACAAGAATTTAACATCTTTAAAGGGGAATTCCCACAAACATAGCTATATTTAAATTTGTAGACGGTTATAAGTGAAACATTTTTACAAATATAAATCATTAAAATTTTTGCACAGTCTAAAACTTTTTTTTTTGTTTCAATTCTTCATAGTGATGACAGTTTTTTTTTTTTTCTTGATCGGTTGCCAATGAATACAGCCATGAATGCAGGAACTTTTCTATACTCTGAATCCCAGCCATGATTTCCTTATTGTGGCCGGGTTATGTACTTATACATGTAGTGTCCTTGCCTGCAAAAATGTTTGACTTTTGTCTACAAATCTAAAAATGGTTATGTTCATAGAAGTACCCCTTTAAAGGTGGGTACATTTGTCTGTTGTAGTTATGTCATACATAGAAATTGACATCCGAGAATGCATTAAAGGGGGGATTGCAAAACTATTTTTTTTCTTTTATTTATTTTTATTAAAACCAGATTAAGACCAGTGAAATATATCACATTTTTCTAATCATTTTTTTTTTTTTTTTTTTATTGTAGCTTTTTATTCTATTTTCTGTACATGATTATGGGGGTGGCCATTTTGCATGAGCTTCTCTGTTTTGTTGGCAACATTTAGTGATCTGCTTTACAGCATAGCTATGGCCATAGACATCAATAGTCTGGGACTGATTCATTGAGGTCTATCGGAGAGTTTTCTAGACACGGTGTGTGCAAGAAGAGGAGGTAGATGAGCTGTGACATCATCTATTGTCAGTATATGCAATAATGGCTGTTATTTTCTATTATAATCCACTCTGTGATGTAAATGAGGTGACTGCTGCAAACATAATCCATACAGAATTGGCAAGGGTCAGTCTTGCGGTATGTTTACACCAGCCTTACTATAGTCGGTCAGAGGATGAGAGCAGCAGGCATTAACTGTCGTAGAGTAGGAATCCCCTCAGTCTATGTCCGCTCCCATTGAGTATATTTGATTCCTTTTTTTTTGCAGACGGAAAACTCTTTTGTCTGCATCTGTCGTTTAATGTCCGTTGCTCTCATCCTTTGATGAATGAGAGCAACAGACATTAAATAATGGTAGTGTGATCCCACCCTTTGTTGAATGAGTGAGCATTGCAGTACAAATTGTGACGTGGAAAATTAAAAAAACTAAATTCTTAAAAATATGTTGGTTTAAAAAATAAAATTGGTACTTTTTGGTGACACATACCCTTTAAGCAGTTTGTGTAAGAGGGGTCAAAATTAACCCTAGATATTTTGGATTATGAGCTATTGGGATTAGCACATTATTTGTCTGCTTTCTGTATATCTGAATATAAGACAACACCCTAACTCTCCTATCTGCATTCACAGGCCGTCTTCTGCTCCGTTCCTCCTACATGATAAATGAACTGATTAGTATTCTCGATGGCAGTCAATTGATTGGAATATTTTTTAATCTGTTTTGTTTAGCAGATCCATCCTCAGTATGCTAACTGCAGAACATGTGCATTCCCAAAACCTATTTGTGTTCTATAATTTGATGATGGATTATTTGATTTGGCTACAGAGAAAGCTGTATGTGGTAATGATGGATTCTGTGGAGACAAAACTATTGAAAATATCACTGGTCAAGTATTAATGTAATATCACAGAGTACAGGCTGAGTGATGTAGATAGGACCCTTGCCCATTAGCTATCAGGCTTGAAGAGCTGGAACAAAAAAAAAAATATATAAATGATTTGTGTTAGCCAAATGTTTGCATTGCAAATTGTGTTGTGAACTAGTAATGGGTGTTTTTTTTATTTATAATTTTTTTTTTTTATCTAAAGATAAAACCCTGTTTAGGCAAACACATTTTCAATCCAAGTATCAGCTGTACATTTACATTAGAATAGACCCCTATATACATAGGCAGATTTATTCAAAGCTTCTCTTGTTTTGATGGGACCAGCCACCTACAGACGTAGCAAACTTTAACTGGACACTTAAAGCGTATCTATAGTTGTAAACAAGATTTCATAAATGAATAGTACAGGTGAATATAAGAAACTTAGTAATATATATTATTAAGGAGATCTGTTTCCTTCGCCACTTATGAAGCGGTTCTCCTGTTCCTTATCTTCTATCTGACTTTTTTTTATATAAAACTCCGACTCCTCATCCAGCTCACACACAGCTCTAGGGGAAAGGACTGTGGAGTAGGAGGTTGCTGTCAGCTGGTTAATTTATTTATTGTCTTATTCTGTGCTCTGGTAGTCTTTTATCTACAACCTAGCGTTAAAAGAGCACAGACTAGCAAAGTGTAGCAGCAATTATTTGTGTCTTTTATAGCAGCCTCCTTTCCCCTTCATCTTTTTATAGACTAATATCTAAAAAGTAACTCTGCCTGAAAATTGGAGAAGAAAACATATTTCCTTAATAAGATATATTACACAGTCAGGATTGGAAAATTGATATGCCGCTGCAGCTGCTCCCAATCCTCACAGTATTTTCAATTGGTCATATCTCTGGAAATAATACAGGTAAAACTGCAAGAATCTCCTCTTTCATATGACACCTGAACCCCTGTTTTAAGTTTTTTCATGTCCAAATTATAACTGTTTGAAGGGATTCCTCCCAGCCTATGGTTCTGAGCATTATACAAGAGCCCACACACCCGTTCTTCAGTGAGAAGTGGGGTACAGGATACAGCTAGCAACAGAGAAACTGACACGGTGGAGTTTAGTACAGGATTTTAGAAAGTAGAAATTAGTTAATAAAGTATTACAACATTTATTAAAGGGGTTGTCCAGGATTCACATATCTCTGACAGGAGGCTGGGGAAGATGGGGAAAAAAAAGCAAAAAAACAAAAACATACTCTCCCTTCCCCGGCGTTCGTGTCCCCCGCTGCTGATGGTCCAGCGGCACCAATGGGGCTTGTTCCGGTGGAAGTCCTCGCCACACGTGACCCCTGAGGGCAATCGGTGATCTCAGTGGTGACTCGAAGGGACATGGGACGTCACTCACATACGTCACCGATGACATCCTTGCTCCTTGAAGCCACTGATTGGCCTCAGCCGTCATTTGTGACGAGGACTTCTGCTGAACTGGACAGCAGCGGGGGACAAAATACACCTTCCCCGGCTTTCTGCCAAAGATCTGTAATTCCTGGAAAACCCCTTTTAATGACACAAATGCCTACAAAAAAATCTAAAGTTTTATGAATGGTTAGGTGTGCATTAAGTGTTAAGTTAGTTTTCTATATCTGTATCTTATGTGTATGCAGAACTCCAAACTTAACCTGAAAGTTGATACTAGGATAAGGAAGGACTTCAGTATCTGATCCTTTTCTCCCAAGTGTGTGAACAAAGCTTTTTGTGGAGGTTTTTTTTTTTTTTTTTTTACCACAATTTACTATTCAGACAGTCTTTCCCAAGGCTCTTAGTGGCCCATTAGAATACCATAGTCTCTGGACGGACACTATTTAGAGTCAATCAATTGCTACTATGGTTCATTTATTATGGTGTTGCATCACAAGCACCGTAACTTATTGAGTCTTACTGATCTGTCCTGTGTCTACAGTGATAACAGCAAAGTTGAGGGTGCATGTATGAAGAATTATCAGGGCTCTGTTGGCAGCAAATGGATGATTTTTATATGTGGGTTAAGTTCATGTGTTTGGAGGAGAATCAGAAGACCATTAAAGACAATTTTGTCCAAGCCCATGTCCTCTACAGTGGACTAAATGGTGCATGTGGAAAAATGAATGTGAATTGCAACATCAGAGCACTTTTATGGGTCCTGGTGCTATATGTGTGCTTTTCATAGGCCTTAAGGTATGTTCACGTGGAAGAATTCAGTCAGATAGAAAAAAAAAATCTGCTTCAGGAATTTGAAGCAGATATTAGCAGGCGATTTTGATTCTGATTTTCTTCGAAATCTGTCTCACATTCATTTTGTTGGGACATGTCATCTTCCTTTTTTTTTTATTTTCTCCTAGCAGTTGTAATGAATGGGCGGCAGAATTTGGTGCTGATTTTAAGGCGGAATCTGCCTCAAATTCCCCCTCCAGATTCTCTGTGTGAACATAATCTTAGAATGATTTCCTCTGTTGGACCCAAGGAGCCACATTGTGACACTGGATATTTTTCTTCCTGCTTGTACAGTATTTTTGAAATACTGTACCATTTCATGGTGTGACTGAGTATAATGGTGGGACTTCTTTTGCCATGTAGTTGGACCGTCCACCCTTGCATAAAAAATATACTGTTTATTCACTGCCAGAATATATTCTGTAGAAATCTCAATATTTCGTATAAGCTTTTGTCGCAGTTGAGTCCAGCATTTGCAGGTGCTATAAGAAGGTACCATGGACATGTGCCTTTTATTAGGAGTGTTTTATAAGACGTGGAGTTTCATGGTATATCCTAATTAATGTGCCTTGTACTCGATTTAATGATCTTTTCATACCTTTAAAGAAGCGGAAGCCCATTCATGCCCCGTACCGCCTTTCGGCAGTGAATTTACATTGTGCAGAGAGCTGTCTACTGGAGCTGCTCAGTATAACCCTTTGTTCTGCTTGGTCTTTTATTCTCAATGTATTCCTGCCTTGTGCACCCTGAGGTTATGGGAGTCCTCAGGTATTTGAAGTCTCTGTCAAATGTGATTAAACTTACTTGCCCAATGTCCGTGAAGTCTGAAATTAAATCCACTCTGCGTGGCTAAAAAAAAAAAAAAAGTTTTAATCTGGTTGGTTTGAAATGGTGATGAAAAATTATTTTATAGCTCGTATTTGCGTATTTAGGCTTTCATTGGTTTTGGTTTACTGTGGGTTGTACATCCGAGATTCTCATTACGAGGATTTCCTTCCTCAGTGCATCTTTACATATATTACTATAATTGGGTACCATGCAATTACACATTAAGGCTCTGTGCACGTGACCGTGTACTTTCTCAGTATACTAGCCATATTTTACATGACTCGCACACTTGCCTGTTTGTCTCTATGGGCTCAGACACATGTCCATGTTTTATTTCGGTCCTGTGTATGCAGCAGTGAGCCTGGGGCTATACCAATCCAGTTTGCGGCCCGGGCTCAATATAAGATGTTAATGGGTCTGTGGAGACATGGACGGCACACATATGTCATCCATGATGTTTTACCATTGACTGGGCACATTCACACGCAACATGGAGATTGTAGATTTGTATGCCAGGGCTGTGGAGTCTGTGTGGGGAAAAAAATAACCTCTAAATTTGGCTTCAAGATTAAAACAAGACAAGTTTTGTAATGATACAAGTATTGGTACTATTGAATGCATAGTTTGTTGCATATTTATTGTCTTTAATAATTTACTGTAGGTTCATATCTGTGCTCGGGGATTCCGTTCCCCATTCCGCTTTAAAAATGCATTTTTCAGGTGGAAACCCAGTGGACTCCATTATCGTCTATCTGCAGATTTCTGAACGGATTAGGTTTCTGTTTTTTGGGTCCCCAAGCAGACCCGAAGAATGGAAACCCATGCACAAATGTGAACCTAGCCTTAGTCACTTTTTTCATGAATTAGAGGAAATTTCCTGCTTCTGTTTTGACCATGGCTTTAAGCCATTTATGAAGGAGTTGGAGACTTAGGCTGTGGAATAATAGAGGAGTCGGTGGGGCTAGGTTGCGACCTACAGCCTTGTGTGACCGTGACAATATAAAATCCAAGGCAGACGGGCGAGACAAAAGTCATTGTCAAACACCAGACCATAAACTGTTGAGTAACCGGTGAGACATGGCAGCGCAGGGTCCATGAAATACTGCTGAACCTGCTTTGCTGCTTTAGGTGCAATTATTTATTTTAGCTAGGCAGGAGTAAAAGGTTCAGCTTTGTGTTACCAGTACATATCACACTGGGGGACTTTACTTCACCGTTCTGCGTGAACAATGAAATCCGTGCCTGGCTGATTGACAGTAAAAATATTTCTCAAATTACGGCAACTTAGCATGTTTTGATTCGATGTCATACGGTGTTCCGTCTTTGAGTCCAAATGGCATTAAATTCTAGTTGTTCCCATTTCTAAGGACATTGCCTGCGATGTTATTTTTGACATTTGTAATATTGCTGGGGTGGGTACATGCCTGCACTGTAAATCCAGGGACCTGATGTATTTGTAAATGAAGAGAAATGTTTCCTTTCATTCGTCCTTTTAGGTGCTACTTTTTAGCAGCATGACCTTGCTCCTTAGAAATTAGATGGAGGGGAGGCGGCGCGGTCTTTGCCTTGTCACTGTCTGCTTTCCCCAAGCAAAATTCTGATTGTTTAGCGTTGTTTTTCGGCAACAGTTTATTTCATTTTATATGTTTTGCCTCTGGCATGTTTTTGTTTCTTGGACGTTTATGGCGATCACTCCTCAAAGAGATGCATTATGACAGAAAATCAATACTTTTTCATACTAGATATGACGGTGTGATTGTCATAATCCTCATCTCAGACTTTTAATGGCCAAGTACTCACCTTTTGTGTTTATTTTTTTTTTCTCTTTAACCTGAATTCTAACCTTTGTGGCAAAATGATATATCGCATCCCCACCCCCAACTTATATATTTTTTCTAATTCATGACGTGACCTTCAGTGTGAGATATCAAGGTTTAATGTCACATCCATGGTCTTGTGAAAGCCAACAATGATCCTTCATAGTGTGTTCTTGTGAATATCCTATGTGATCTGCCTGCCAATGAGACATCAGAGCTTCTGTTTCCTTTGAACATTCATTTAGTTAGTAGAGGATCTATGGAATTTACGGAGTTCTTTTCTTATAGAACAAGGCTTATTGGACAGCACATTTGTATCAAATGTCGCCATCAATTACGTAAATTCAATAAGAGTCTTTTATTAATGTACCAAGTGATACAAATGCATGGCAAGCTCAACAAGATTATGGCTAGTAAGCAATGGTGACACTTACAATTTGTAAAGGACCTTCCAACCATAATGTCCATAACCATAATCTTCCATAACCATAAACATCATGGATTTTAAGCTTTCCATGTAGGATCGGCCCATATGCCACACTGATATGCCAATGACATCATTGTTTTCTTTTTTTTTTTTTTTTTTTTTACCCGAGCACTTTAGAAAGGAATATGGTAAATGTTTGTGGTTGAGTCTAGAATTATTTACACAATTTTCAGAAAAATACAAAATTATTTATTCAACATAATCTTCCTGCTTTTCAATACACTTTGTCCATCTCTCAACAAGCTTTCGTATTCCTTCATTAAACAATTTTTTTAGGTTGAGCTGCAAGCCACAAATGCACCGCTGTCTTCACCTCTTCATCAGACGTGAATCTTTGTCCTCGTGGGGCTTCTTTCAGAGGACCAACTGAATCCGTTTATAAACACATTCAATGCCCTCAGTCGTGGATGGACGCCTGACTCCTTCTTCTTGGCTGACGTTCCTTGAACTTTGCTTATCCATTCATTAATTCTTCTTCGCAAAAAAAAAAGATAAATATCAGCACATGACGCACCCTCAGACCATAAAAACTAATTTACACTAGGTTCACACTAGCGTGCTGCTCTCCGTTGTTCAGGTCCTAATGGGAACCCAAAGAACTGAGACAGTCAGGTTAAAAAGTGGCTACCTGCAAGACTATAATGGGGTCCGTCGGGTTTCCATGCAGGTCTTTTCTCTCTGCCAATTTTAGGTGGAATCTGCGGCAGAGCTCCAATGCAGATGTGAACATAGCCTTAGTAAAATAATCCTCTACCACTGTACAGAGTAGAGTGGTAAAAGCCTCCTCCTCCCTCTCCATAAACTTCTGTATTTGAGGCTGGATACGGACACAGGTGCTATTAGAGATAAAAGGCTGAGTGAAAGGAAGGAGGAGTAAAGTAGCCTAATATGAGGGAAAAGAACCATTTTTCTATTAGGAAGATTCTTATATTAACCTGTACTACCCTGTTTCCCCGAAAATAAGACAGCGTCTTATATTAATTTTTGCTCCCAAAGATGTGCTGTGTCTTATTTTCAGGGGATGTCTTATTTTTTTTTCAATGAAGAAGAATTCACATTTATTGCTGAACAAAAAAATGAACATTTATTATATACGGTACTGTACAGTAGTTGTCATCACAAACCAGCATAACCAGACAAACTGTGAATCCTAGCAAGAATTTCTTACTACCGTACCATTATTTCCATGTACAACAATTAACAGTATGGTACATTTACCAATATTTACGGTACGAATAGAAAGTAAAATTTATTCAATGACAGTTATGTCATCTTCTCCTAGGACATCATCATAACAATCCAAACCATTAATTTCCCTGCACACAGTATCATGCCCCAAAGTGGCCCCTGCACACAGTATCATGTCCCATAGTGGCCCCTGCACACAGTATCATATTCCATAGTGGCCCCTGCACACAGTATCATGCCCCATAGTGGCCCCTGCACACAGTATCATTCGCCATAGTGGCCCCTGCACACAGTATCATTCGCCATAGTGGCCCCTGCACACAGTATCATTCCCCATAGTGGCCCCTGCACACAGTATCATTCCCCATAGTGGCCCCTGCACACAGTAGTTTGTCCCATAGTGGACCACCCATGAACAATTATTATACTCTGGGGTCTTTTCAGACCCCAGAGTATAATGATCGGAGACCCAGGAGAGGATAGAAACATAAAAAAACAACGTTGCTTACCTGTTCCTCGCTCCGGTGCATGCCCGTGCGCTACTCCGGCCTTCTTCAATGTTAGACCAGGCCGCATCACGTGATCCGGCCGGCGTCGCGACGCAAAATGACGTCCGCTGACGTCTGCGACGTCACCAAACAGGCCCGAAGCCTGGAGAAGCGTAGGACAGGTAAGCACATAGTTTTTTATGTTCGCTCACCTCCCCTGGGCCGCCGATTATTATTCTCCGGGGTCTGATAGCAGAGATTGTGGGGTTCTCCCGCGGCCTCACATATCGTATATACCGTATGTTCTGTTCGGGAACATACGTCTTACTTTCGGGGGATGCCTTATATTGGGCAATTCTCCGAAACCTCTCCTATGCCTTACTTTCGGGGGTGTCTTATTTTCGGGGAAACACGGTATTCATTACTGAAACATTGTATTATAATTGTAGGTACACTTTAAGGTAACACAACATCAGAGACTAGGGCTCGGCGATTATGAGCAAAATTAATTAATCAATAAATCAGGCATTTTATCTTAGTTATGATTAATGGTGATTTAGGTCACTCCCATTTTAAAACCGCGCTCCTTTTAAAGTATATTGGGGAACCTCACAACATTCGCCTGGCGGTTTAGTTTAGACCAAACACGTCCAAACCAAAACTGCTATATACCCTGGGGTTACTCACCTCTCCTGGTCTCCAGCATTTCTCCCTGTTCTTTTCAGGCCTTCTGACTGATATCAGGGACCACTGAAGCAGTCACACCACGTCAGTCAGAAGACTGGAAGAGAAAAGAGTAACAATGGATCAGTAGGCCTCCACTTATTATACTCTGGTGTCTGAAGAGACCCCAGAGTATAATAGTAGTTTTGTTCTGATGTGTTCGGTCCGAACAAAACTGCAGGAGTAACCTCCTGAATATTGTAATAACTCAACTGAAATAACAGATGTGAACAAAATCACGTGGGTTATCTGGGTTGATGTTGGGATTCTGTTATTTTTCGATTAATTTCCCAGACCTGTTAGAGACTGTAATTTTGTTTCTGTCAACTGACTCCCAATCATTGCAGCTGCCGAAAAGCACATATACCTTGCTGTATTGTCTATATGTAAAATACAGGAAGGAATCTGCATTATTCCTGTATGGGGCCTGAAATGTACTCTATATATGTTACGCCACATGGCATTATATTTTACAGTCTGTATTTTGACAAGTTTACCAAACAAAAATTGGAAGCATGTGGCTTCAATATGGTAGCCATTGGAGGCATTTTGGAAAATAACTTAAAAATCAACTTAGGCTAAGGCCCCACGTTGCGGAAACATAGCTTTTTTTGTTAGATTTTGCTGTGTTTTTTTGAGCCAGTAGTGGATTGATCAGAAGGGAGAAGTATAAGAGCTTCCTACAGCATATATTTCCCTTTCCTTTTTGTAGGCATTTTTGACTTTAGCTCAAAAAAACTGCAGCAAAATCTACAACAAAAAAAATTGCGTTTCTGCAATGTGGGGCCTTAGCCCTAAAACAACTTTTTTTTTAAAATAACTTGTGCAGGAAGAGATAAGCAGCCCAATGTAGCATCGCCCATCTGTGCAGAAGTCCATAGTCTCTGACATCAGAACATGATATTATACAAATATTATTTACAAATTGGTCTTTGCTGCATATTACTGAACATGTTTTACTTAGCTTACTCCTTAGATGAATATACAAGAGCCTTTCCCTTTTGCTATATGCATTTATTTAATTTACATTCCTAAAATGTTCTAAAATGTATTTTACTTTTCCTCTAAGAGTTGTGAATTTGTATACTGTTTGTGTCAGCTTTCCATTTTCCTTCTAAATCTGGTTGTGTAAGTAACCATTTTATCGCTTCCCCTATAGAAAATGCTCGTGAATTCAGAAATGGTCAAAGCCTATGAATTTGTAAGTAGCTAATTCCCAAAGGTGGCACAGAACAAAGGGAAAAGAAGGCATCATTACGATACACCTCGGAGGAAAATATTCCCGAGAAGGAAAGGAAATGATGTGAATGGGATGAGAAATACTTTTATTTTTCCTTGTGTACCAGGACCCTGGTGACATGGTTTATCCAGTGTATTTATAATTTTCTGACGGGTGAATAGATAACTGCTCTATCACCTATTCTATTGTCACATGTAGTCATGTATTGTATCCTAAGTGAGGGTACATTACATATTAATAATTGGCAAATTACAGTTGGAAAAGTGGTATTTTTAGCAGAGGAGTTTATAATTTCAGTAACTTAATAGTATGTGGGCCTATTTTGCAGAGACGTATTGCTTTAACTTACAGTGTAAGGCTAGGTTCACACTTGCGCTAGGCTCTTCATTGTTTGGGACCACCAGGGGACCTGAACGATGGAGAGCCCATCCTCTAAAACAGCGGTTACCCGCGGACCCCATAGACTAGGTGTCAGTCGGGTTTCTGCTGTCTTTATACTGAAACCGATGGAGAGAAAGTTCTTCCGTGCAGGACTGTTCTCTCTGCTGATTATCGTCGGAGTCTCCATTTGGAGGAGGAGTCCTGAAAGTGATGATACGGCCCCCCCAGAGTCCTGATCTCAACATCATCCAGTCTGCCTGGGATTACATGAAGAGACAGAAGGATTGGAGCAAGCCTACATCCACAGAAGATCTGTGCTTAGTTCTAAATGTTTGGAATAACCTCCCTGCCGAGTTCCTTCAAAAACTGTCTGCAAGTGTACCTAGAAGGCAAAGGGCAAATGTCACACCAAATATTGTAGGAATTTAGATTTTTCTTTTCCTTATTCACTTAATTTTGTTAATTGTTAACACTTCTATTTTTGAAAGCATTCTTACTCTGCAGCATTTTTATCAAACCTGCCTAAATCTTTTGTACTGTACATAGGCCACTGACTTCCTTTATTCTGAGTCCATCTGTATAGTAAAGTGCAGCACAATATGCTTTCTTATTTAGTATTTGGAAAAAAAAAAAAAGTATGATGATGTGTACTGGCCAAGAATATGCCAAAAGGACATTTTCTTGGCATATGCTGTATAAATGAGCGCACGTTATATTCGGCATGGGCACTGGGAGCTTTCCCAGCACATACACGGAACAGGAAAGCATAAATTAAAGAACATAATTGTGAAACCTATCCACTCTCCCAAAAAAAACAAAAAAATTAAAATTCAGCATGGTATGTTAAAACTGGTTTGGCCTAGATCCATGTGGCAATGATGCAGAACAGACAATTTTCATAAATCTTCCCCAACATATCTACATATCTTGTCTCTCTCATTGAAATGAATGGAGTGGCGTGTACTGCCCAACCACCATTCCCTTCTGAACAGGGAATAAAAGCCCCCGTCCTTCTGAGCTGTCGGACCCGTACCGATCTGCAAGTTAAAACTTGCTTTGATGGGAAAACCTTTAACAGTTGTTACTGACACATACAGGCATTATACATTACATAAAACACAAATATAAACATAATTTCCATTGTCCAATCAATTTTATATACAGTATAGATTTACTTTATATAATTCTTAATATATGTGTGAGATATACATTGCCGTTCAAAAGTTTAGGCTTACTTAGAAATTTCCTTATTTTTGAAAGAAAAGCACAGTTTTTTTTTTCAATGAAGATAACATTAAATGAATCAGAAATAAACTCTATACATTGTTAATGTGGTAAATGACTATTCTAGCTACAAACGTCTGGTTTTTAATGCAATATCTACATAGGTGTATAGAGGCCCATTTCCAGCAACCATCACTCCAGTGTTCTAATGGTACATTGTGTTTGCTACCTGTGTAAGAAGGCTAATGGATGTTTAGAAAACCCTTGAAAACCCTTATGCAAGTATGTTAGCACAGATGAAAACAGTTTTGCTGGTTAGAGAAGCTATAAAATTGACTTTCCTTTGAGCTAGTTGAGAATCTGGAGCATTACATTTGTTGGTTCGATTAAACTCTCAAAATGGCCAGAAAAAGAGAACTTTCATGTCAAACTCGACAGTCTATTCTTGTTCTTAGAAATGAAGGCTATTCCATGTGAGAAATTGCCAAGAAACTGAAGATTTCCTACAACGGTGTGTACTACTCCCTTCAGAGGACAGCACAAACAGGCTCTAACCAGAGTAGAAAGAGAAGTGGGAGGCCCCGCTGCACAACTGAGCAACAAGACAAGTACATTACAGTCTCTAGTTTGAGAAATCGACGCCTCACAGGTCCTCAACTGGCAGCTTCATTAAATAGTACCCACAAAACGCCAGTGTCAACGTCTACAGTGAAGAGGCGACTCAGGGATGCTGGCCTTCAGGGCAGAGTGGCCAAGAAAAAGCCGTATCTGAGACTGGCTAATAAAAGGAAAATATTAATATGGGAAAAGAACACAGACATTGGACAGAGGAAGATTGGAAAGAAGTGTTATGGACAGAATAATCAAAGTTTGAGGTGTTTGGATCACACAGAAGAACATTTGTGAGACGCAGAACAACTGAAAAGATGCTGGAAGAGTGCCTGACGCCATCTGTCAAGCATGGTGGAGGTAATGTGATGGTCTGGGGTTGCTTTGGTGCTGGTAAAGTGGGAGATTTGTACAAGATAAAAGGGATTTTGAATAAGGAAGGCTATCACTCCATTTTGCAATGCCATGCCATACCCTGTGGACAGCGCTTGATTGGAGCCAATTTCATCCTACAACAGGACAGTGACCCAAAGTACACCTCCAAATTATGCAAGAACTATTTAGGGAAGAAGCCGGCAGCTGGTATTCTATCTGTAATGGAGTGGCCAGCACAGTCACCAGATCTCAACCCCATTGAGCTGTTGTGGGAGCAGCTTGACCGTATGGTGCGCGAAAAGTGCCCATCAAGCCAACCCAACTTGTGGGAGGGGCTTCTGGAAGCATGGGGTGAAATTTCTCCAGATTACCTCAGCAAATTAACAGCTAGAATGCCAAAGGTCTGCAATGCTGGAATTGCTGCAAATGGAGCATTCTTTGACGAAAGCAAAGTTTGAAGGAGAAAATTATTATTTCAAATAAAAATCATTATTTCTAACCTTGTCAATGTCTTGACTATATTTTCTATTCATTTTGCAACTCATTTGATAAATAAGTGTGTGTTTTCATGGAAAACACAATTGTCTTGGTGACCCCAAACTTTTCAATGGTTGTGTGTGTGTGTGTATATATGTGTGTGTGTGTGTGTGTGTGTGTGTGTGTGTGTGTGTTTATATATATATATATATATATGTGTGTGTGTGTATGTATGTGTGTGTGTATATATATATATATAATTTTTTTTTTTTTTTTTTTATATTCAGATTTACACTTCCTAGTCCATTAATGATCTAGTCTTCCCAGACGAAATTGTCAGCATATGTTGTTAGCAGTGAATCTGTCTGTTAGACCTCTGCCTAATATGAAGTGAGATTCCATGATATATAATTTAGTGCTCTCCTCTTTGATCTTTACATTCTTCAAAAGACTCGGTCATGTCCTCCCCTCAACACATCTTTAAATATACTTAAATATGCCAGCTACTTACGATTTAATTCATTTGGATGAAAACTAGCGATGCCATTTTTCAGGCCGTTCTTATTAAAGAGAATTTCAACACCTCGTATGTAACCCTGACGGAGAATATTCCCAACCACAGCTCTGACTTATATCAAGATTGCCGCTTAACAATGGCTTCATGGTAAACATTGACATAACCGATGAGCCAATTGTATGACAAACTTTACAGCTACCCATTTGCCCTTTCTAGTCATCCATGGTTAATATGCTTTATGTATTTATTTTTAATGCTGTTAGACTTTATATAGGTTTTTGTGCCGTATAGATACAGCAAGGACAAACACAACCACCTTTAAAAGGTTTTTTCAGCTTTTAAAAATTGATGGCTTACCCTTAACAATTTTAGTTTGGTGGGGGTCCAACTGTCAGGACCCCCATAGATCAGCTGTTTCCTGGAGCGTGTATCTCCTGGAACGGTTTACATATCAGGCATTGTGCTGCTCACTTGCTGTACGGTTGGAGCCGGCGGTTATTGGTACTGCAGCATTCAGCTCAATGGGACGTTGTTGTAGTACCAATAACCACCACTGCTAAAAGTACAGCAAGTGAGCAGCACAGCGCCCAGCATGTAAACAATACCAGGAGGTGCGTTTCAAGAAACACCTGATTTTGTGAGCTCCCATAAGTTGGACCCCTGTCGATCAAAAATCGATGGCTTATCTTAAGGATAGGACATCAATTTTTAGATGCTGGATAGCCCTTTTTAATATTTTTGGATTGTGAAAATCTCCCCTACCATACACATGCAAACTTGGCTTGAGTAAACATGAATGTGTTCTTGCAGAAAGAGGGTCTTAGTCTTCTGCCATACTTCTATGGTAGTGGCTTATCAACCCAACACTAGAAGGATCGGACAGCTGAAATCCTCCAATCCATCATCTTCATCTCCTCCTACATTTGTCATCATGGGAGAGTCGGGAGATCCCCATACACATTAAAAGATTGGCCAATCCCACAACCTAAATCGTATATGCCTGCCATTTATGTAATGTGTATGGCACTCATTACCATATCAGAATGTAATGTATAGAAAAGGAAAAACCAAACATAACAGGAATCCTAGGTAATCCACTATGTATGTTTGCTACATTGCTCTTATGAAAGGTATTTCTACATTACTCTATTCTTATATTGTATAGCAGACTATAATTTAATTTTGTAAATTATAACCCTCTGAGTGTGAAGTATTAATTTCCGCGACAATATAAGTATGTCTTTTCCATTGCCTGTCATATAAATTATAACTTTACTATCAATGTAGCCTGATTTGGTATAGTGCACCACGCTACGCAAACAATAACAAAGTACACCGTCTGCTTATAAAGATTCTGAATGTTGTGGGCATTGTGATGGCAACTCTGTAAGGCTAAGGTTTCACATGGTGAGCCGCGGGAAAAACTCTGGCGGAAACGCATTGGGATTTTTCCGACAGTACTTTTCACGGAAAGTTGAGTTCCTCTGCAGACTTTCTGCTTCAATTATACCTATACAGAAAACACTAACGTTTCCTTAGGTATAATTGACATGCTGTGATTTACAAAAACGTGACTGTTTCTGAAATCGCAGCATGTCCGCCGTGGATATGTTTTCGTGTGGATGGGATTAGCACTTTGCAGGGACTGTAAAACGCAACGGTTTTATGCTGTGTGGGGCCCAGGCCTTAAAGAGGACTTGTCACCAGGTCTGGAAAGACCAATGACATACCTCATCTGAGCATTTTGGGGTTTTGTTTCTCCAAATCTGTTCAGCGTACCCAAGGATATGACCCCTTTTAGCTTAGTGTTGATGCAAATTAGGGTATACTAGCCAAGTAGGGGGTAACACTGTATAACCTGCAGCAAACAGAGACCTTCACCCCCAGAGAAACCACCGTGTTATCGCACAGAAAACTCTGCAACAACTTTCATAAATGTCCTGTTTTTCCCACGTTTGTATGGATTTTATCTAGCACTTGAAAGACATCCAAATAGGAAATTTAGATCGTAAGCCTTGCTTGGAACAGTGAGTGATGAGAATTGCTGTAAAGCGCTGCAGAATATGTTGGCGCTATATAAGCAGGATTAAGAAATAATAAATAACCAATTTGGGATTTTAGTGTTAGTGTGAAGTTTTACTGTGATAACAGCCGCTGCCCCAGACAGAAACATTTCTGTATTGCTAAATGAGCCGTATCCTGTTTACATTGTAGGATCATACAGATTATGTCATCCTGGGGATTCTCAAACTTTTTTTTTTTTTTTTTGTTGTCTACTGTACTTTTTTAGATTTTAGATTTTTTTTTTTTAGATACAGATATGCAGTAGATATCTGTCCCAAACATGAGGCTGCTATTTCAGTAAAATGTTTAAAAGCAGCAACCTCACAAAACTCCCCCCCACACTGGGGCAGATTTACTAATCCGGTCTAATATTTAGAGAGAATATTCTTAGATCAGAAAGTGTAATGATGCACCAATTTATCAATGGCTCATATTTTGTGCATCTTTTGTCTATCGGTTTAACTACTTTGCTACACATATCTTGGGGCACGTTGGCACATCTTTTTGTATCCTTTAATAGATACTGCTCTGCTGATTTTTGCGAAGTTGAAATTTTTTCTCTAACCCCCACCGTTCCTGAGCAATCACTGCAGTTTGATACTTATCCCATTGTCCTGTGGTTAGGGGATAAGTATCTAATCTCTGGGAGCCCGAGCGCCAGGTTCCCCAGTGATCAGGAGTATGGGGGATAAAAGTTCCCTTGTAAATGGAACGCCAGTGCACTTGCGTGACTGGCGCTCCTTTCACTTCTATGGGGCTCTGGGTGCTGCTGGAGATTGGTTCCGCTATCACCATAGCAGTGAGTGGAGCACCGATCATGTCAGCGCACTGGTGCTCCATTTGCAAGGTGGCTTTAGGGGGACTTTCAGTCCCCCATCTTCCTGATTGTCAGGGGGGCCCAGTGATTGAGACCCCAGTGATCAGACACTTATTCCCTGTCCTGTGTATATGGGATAAGTGCACGGTGGCTCAGTGGTTAGCACTGTAGCCTTGCAGCAAATCCGACCAAGGACAACAAGCGCCACAGAATAAAAGTAAATACATTAGTGGCACAATTCCTTTTACATTTCATTGCCTGATTTTAAATAGTGGGTGGTCCCGGGCAGGGGCAGACAAGTGATTCAGTGATCTCTGACACTGTCCAACAGCACAGACTCAATGGATCAGATGAACTCCATGTATGAACATCAATGGTGACTGCTAAGACAGATGCGAAAGGTGTACTTACACAGCATGCCTTTGCCCCAGTATAACCTAAACATCATGCTGCAGGACATGTCAACACCTGCAGCATGGTGACTCAGTGGTTAGCACTGCAGCCTTGCAGTGCTGGAGTCCTGGGTTTGAATCCTGACAAGGACATCATCTGCAAGGAGTTTGTATGTTCTCTCCGTGTTTGCGTGGGTTTCCTCCGGGTACTCCGGTTTCCTCCCACACTCCAAAGACCTACTGATTGTAAATGTAGATTGTGAGCCCTATATGGGACAGTGACTGACAATATCTGAAAAGTGCTGCAGAATATGATGGCGCTATACAAGTAAGCGTAAAAAAAAAAAAAAAAGTTAAGTTCCACTTATATGGCCATCTGCAGTCTCCCACCACAGGTTGTATAACGTACCTGTACCCGTTTCTCTGTTCTGTTGTAGAAATAGAAGAACAGATTAAACAAAAACTTGGGTCCATCTAACAGATCTCGAGGGACCCTATTGACTATAATGTGGTCCGTTGCTTTCTCTAGTGACCTTTCCTGGATGGATAAGATGTGCTTACAGGACTTTCTTGTCTCTGCCTTTCCGAACCAACCCTCCGATGCAGATTTGAGCATAGCCTAAGGAGGTTAACCTTCACATCCTTATACTCATATACTTCATATACTCTGACTGTAAGAAATTTCATGGGGCTGGACAATTCCTTCAACTTGTCCAGGCAAATCTTTCAGCTGTTTCTGCATATAATTCCCGAGATGACCCTGGAATTCCACATTCTTCCTTAAGATGTCCTGGGACAGAAAACATAACATCCTGCTTTACATGTATCCTTTCCTAGGAATAAGGCCAGGATTTCTGTGTGGTGGTGGAAGAGCGAGCTTGCACGTATTATGCTATACACAGACCTCACATCCTATTTACATACACTGGGCTTGCTGGTGATTGTTCCTGTGTGGGAGAACAAATTACCTCCACATCACAATATTATACCAGCATATTTTCCATCAGCATTGTGTGTAATGAATACATTTACATTTACATGTTACATTATCGAAAAACTGAACCAGGCGATCAGAAATATCCCTGTGTAATGCAACCTGCCCTGGCTGCCAATAGAATAAGGCATAAGCGGCGGACTAATGAATTTCGGAGCAGAAAGTCTCCATTATACAAACAGTTTATAGGGGTAAACAATGTGCAGCAAAGCAACAAGACGCACAATACTTCTTGGGGGGCTTAAGCAGATTTAGGTGGTAATCTGTTTGTTAATGCCGGCTTTCCACTTTTCTCTCAATACCCCCCAGATAGGCTCTTATATATTATGTTCCAAAAACTTACCACAGGGGGTTTCTCGCGTGCTGTCATTTTTACGGCGTGTTCTTCGCAGCTTTCTTACAGATTTCAAGGCTGGATTCCAATTAAATTTAATTTGGTGTTTGCAGATTCAAGAGACTTTAAGAAGAATGCTTTACAGCTTTATGGCACATATGAAGAAGCAGGTTACATAAGGACTTTAGCATACTATGCTGTAAGATACCGCTGCATTGTTTGTATCTGTAGCCTACCATGCCTGGAGTATAGCGGACAGCACTGGTTGTTCTAGATAAAGAGCCTCTGCCAGTCACATGACCTGTTATGATGATCACAGCGAAGATCCCAAGGTGTGTTCATCCTGTCAGGATGGGAAGTCGGGAAATGAAGACTGCCAATTTACAAGGATGACTCCACTTAAAGAATTCTGGCTAGTAGGATATTATTAGGGCAGTGCTACCTGGGGAAAAGTATGTAAAGTAGCTCCTATGTGATTGATTCAGGACTAGCTAATAAACCCGAGTCATGTTCAGAGCCTTCTAGAGATGACTCTTCAGGTCTCCTGACATGTCTGTTTTAGTGATTACTGGCATATTTTGTCTTCAGAAGGCTGCATTGTGCTGTTTCTCTGTTGTTCTTCCTGGAAATGCATTGACAACTGAGCTTTACCATTCCCCTTAATAGTGTTGTGTGTTACTGACTGGACAATGTCACAGTACGTAGGGACACCCTCCTTTAAAGAGGACCTTTCACCACCTCCAGCAACTACAATTTTTTTGCATCCTTTAATAGTTGCCACTCCACTGATTCTGACACAGTTGGAATTTTTTCTCTGGCCCACACTGTCCCTAGGCAATCATTGCTGGTAGTTTCAGCACAGTTATACTCTCTGCTATCAAGTGGGTGGTCCCGGTCTTTGTGTTCCAATCCAGGACCGCCCACCTGACAGCAGAGAGCAACAACTTTCCTGAAACTAACAGAAATGATTGCTCGGGAATGGTTGGGGCTAGAAAAAAAAAATCCAACTGCTCCGGAATCGGTGGACAGGGGACTATTGAAGGATGCAATGAGGTGGAGGTGGTGGAAGGTTCCCTTTAACAGCGGCCGCAATAACTATCAAAAACCTCATTATTCCAGGGCTCACCTCTCGCACATGTAGTCCACTTTTTGTAAAGTGCCTTTTAAAATGTTCTCTTTAACAGATACCTTTTCCCCAAGGCTGCCTAATGACATAGACCTGATGTGGCTATAGGTAAATACAGCCCAGACCTAGCAGAATGGTAAATGTGAGATTTCCTGAAACTAGCTGCATTTTAAAAATAAAAAAATATATATATCATCAAACTGGTTAAGAGAAATTGATGTATGCAAACAGCTATTATACTTCATGTATTGAGTAGACGTGTACTACTGGGTGCCGTTTAACCCTTTAATCGCCATATGTCTCCACATTACAGGTATAGAAAGGTGTGACGTGCAACTGTGATTTCACCATTTTTTTATAAGATGGCTTCAGTATTCCTTGGAGTTCACGTATGTGATTTCCAGGCTCCTTCAGAAAGTTAATTATAGATGTTCAATGTTCAGGGCAATCTGATGGAGATTACGAGATTATCTGGTGTTATCTGTCCTTTCTTCCACTTTGTCCTTGTCTAGAAGTCCATAAATGTGAAGTCACGGGGACAGTTTGATGTGTGTAGAGACAGTGTCTCGTTCTGCTGTATACCAGGAGTTTTATGTATGTCAGCTCTCTGCTTAGAATGTTCCTATGTGCGTACTGTGGTCAGTCTGATAATCTCCATTGCACCTTATCAGGCTCATTCCGCTGAAAATCTCTTAAACGCAGAGAAGGTCATGAAGAAAGCTTGATGCCTGTGTGCTATTTCGATTGTACCCTGCTCTTCACTAGCAAAGACCATTCAAATATATGTAAAGTAAACCCCAATATAAAAAAAAATGGATTTCTGGTTCTCCTCTTGTGTGTTTTTAATAGTATGTTCACTTGTTTCTAGATCATTTTGATCAAAAACTGACCACACATGCATTTCTCCCAACTTTCCCATTACCATGAACATTTGGCAGATGGAAATAGAAGAATAAGTCACTGCTAGACATTTATGCTAGTGGTTTATTTCCCATCAGAACAAAGAATCTGGCATCTTGATCTACAGCATGCCCGATCCCTCTTAACCCCCCCCGCATCTGTCCTCTGTGGTACTGTCTGCAGGCCTCATACATCCCCCCGCATCTGTCCTTTATGGTACTGTCTGCAGGCCGCATACATCCCCTGCATCTGTCCTCTGTGGTACTGTCTGCAGGCCTCATACATCCCCCGCATCTGTCCTCTATGGTACTGTCTACAGGCCTCATACATCCCCTGCATCTGTCCTCTATGGTACTGTCTGCAGGCCTCATACATCTCCCGCATCTGTCCTCTATGGTACTGTCTGCAGGCCTCATACATCCCCCCGCATCTGTCCTCTGTGGTACTGTCTGCAGGCCTCATACATCCCCCCGCATCTGTCCTCTGTGGTACTGTCTGCAGGCCTCATACATCCCCCCGCATCTGTCCTTTATGGTACTGTCTGCAGGCCTCATACATCCCCTGCATCTGTCCTCTGTGGTACTGTCTGAAGGCCTCATACATCCCCACATCTGTCCTCTGTGGTACTGTCTGCAGGCCTCATACATTCCCCACATCTGTCCTCTATGGTACTGTCTGCAGGCCTCATACATCCCCCACATCTGTCCTCTATGGTACTGTCTGCAGGCCTCATACATCCCCGCATCTGTCCTCTGTGGTACTGTCTGCAGGCCTCATACATCCCCCGCATATGTCCTCTATGGTACTGTCTGCAGGCCTCATACATCCCCGCATCTGTCCTCTATGGTACTGTCTGCAGGCCTCATACATCCCCCCGCATCTGTCCTCTGTGGTACTGTCTGCAGGCCTCATACATCCCCGCATTTGTCCTCTGTGGTACTGTCTACAGGCCTCATACATCCCCACATCTGTCCTCTGTGGTACTGTCTGCAGGCCTCATACATTCCCCACATCTGTCCTCTATGGTACTGTCTGCAGGCCTCATACATCCCCGCATCTGTCCTCTATGGTACTGTCTACAGGCCTCATACATCCCCCCGCATCTGTCCTCTGTGGTACTGTCTGCGGGCCCCCCTCCCCGCTTTGTCCCTATGGTACTGTCTGCAGGCCTCATACATCCCCTGCATTTGTCCTCTATGGTACTGTCTGCAGGCCTCATACATCCCCTGCATCTGTCCTCTATGGTACTGTCTGCAGGCCTCATACATCCCCCGCATCTGTCCTCTATGGTACTGTCTGCAGGCCTCATACATGAAAAATTATCGACTAATCCCGTCAGTTGACTTGATTTCTCGTTTTAGCAGTATCTAGATCTGAAGGCTGTTGATCCTCCTGTGTGGGTGGGGTAATCAGGACTCTTTTAGTCTCTGCTAGGAGTCAGGATTTAGATGACTCCATGTCATATAGTCCTATATATCACAAAACGCATGCTTAGGCAATTACAGTGCCTAAATGGTTGACTGACTTCCTACAGATCCTGCATAGCATATAAATCTACATTACTCTGTTGCATCTTCCTATATTTTAGGACTATAAATACAAGTAGTTTTATCATTCCTGTAGCCTTGGCATTCTGCTTCTAAAAACTTATGACATTGTCCAGCTCCTCTTTTCTTCTGAAAACCACTATGATGGTAGAATCATACTGAAAAATACCCGAAGCGATGCTCTGAGCTTTATGATAACATTCCAACTACTGTGCGTGGATCACGTGAAGCACTGCCGGGTGAGCTGTTATTGTAGCCTTTTATTGGATATTCAGTATATAAGGCACGCTCATGGATACCATGTACCGATCACTCCAGTTTTGTCTTTTTATAGAGAGACACTTTATTTACTTGCTCTTACGGGATGGTCGCCAATACATTTAGCAGATTTTCATATAGGTAAGAAGACGTCAAGGAGGCGGTCCCATCAGTGATTGACAACCTCTCCTCTATGACTGTACATCCAGATATAGCTGTCAGTCACTGATAGGACCGCCTCCTTGACTTCTCAATATAGGAAGATCAATATATAAGTGACAGGTTATACTGAATCCTTTCCTGCAAACCTATATATCAATCTGGAAAAATCTAAAGAAGAAATGAAGGGGGCACTCACCCAGGCGTAGATTTTTTCATAAAAACATCCTTTTATTCAGTCCTAGATAAAAACATATCCATAGGAATAGATAGGGAGAGAGGAACTGCACATAGAATGGCTAGGCGACGTCCGTTTTGTGCAGGGCACGCTTTTTCAAGCCTCAGGTATGCTAGTGTTGGACTCTCAACTATCTGATTTTGAAGGCCTATTCTGAGGATAGATCTATGCGTATGAAAAAAAACTGGGCAACCTCTTTAACTCTATTCAAGGGATCCCGAGCTCCAGTCACTATAAAGATGGATTAGAAACTAAATCTGCTCCGAATGTTGGACCTAAAATATTATGATGTTAAAGTGTGACTATTCAATCTATAGCCTGTAGTAGCCAGCATTGGAAGCATGGTCTATGGGACAGATTGAAATAACAATAGGATGAGCGTCCCGGGAATGAGGACTACTGAAATAGTAGAATGCCCATTAGGGCAATGATAATTTCGACATTAACTTCTGTCTTCTGACGGTAATCTTGTGATCTTCTTGTGTCTGAAACCACATAATAAAAATTGTGTGTTGGTGCATGAATCCTATTACTAGCCCCGAAGTATTTTATTCTATACATTTATGGTGTAAGCCCTGTGTTAAATCTCCCTGCAGATCTATGTTACTACCACACAGGCCAGATATATAATAGGCCTTCCCTGTCAAATAACACCTTCCAGCCACACTGAATCAATGAATTGTGTTCACTTGACCATTATAAGGACATATGTCAGCGGCTGCGAATAAAACCTCTCTGGAGAGGTGACCCGTGCACTGCACATTTTCCAGATGCTTTACTTCTAGATTATATAGTAATTTCTTCTTGATAGACTAGAAGGAGCAGCCATGATGTCCTAGAAAGGTGATCTCTGTGTAGGGACGTCCGCACTTTGCTATGGGAGAGTTGTGTTAAACGCCTGCATAACATTTATGGATAAACTGTGCATTTTTCAGCAGTGAACGGAATGGATCTGGCATGTACTTGGGTTAGTTACAGGGCACCGCAGGGTCCCCAAGGGTGTATCCGGCACCTGCTCCCTCCCCACGCTATGTACGCTTGCATTCCTTTGATTAACAAGTTATTATTTCATTTTGTTTATGGATGAAAAGCTTATGGGCGAGGAGAGGGAGAATACTTAAAATTCATTCCGTGGTCACACTGAATTGCAATAAGATGAGAATGAGCACTGAGAACAAGCGGAGACAGACTGTGAAATTGCATGTGATTGAAATCATACTTGGCTTCTCATTGGCTACAATACAGATTAAGTTATCTCCCAGCCTATGCTTTCTGTTTGGGATTTTTCTTTTTATTAAACCAATACACATAGGCAAAAAAAAAAAAAGTAACAACAAAGGTCATTTACCATCCGCAGACACAGCGCCGTTCCGTGCAGGGTGTGCTTAAAAGCACAATGTGAGAATTAAGTTTTCTGGAATGCAAGACATGGTAATGTGCACACTACTAAGAGGGAGCAATGCATGGCTGAAGAATAGCGAGGAAGAAAAAAGTACATGCCAAGGGCAAGCGGGCGCAGCATGGGAGCTTCAGATGTTGAAGGTACAGTGGAGGAGACAGCCCTTCTCACAGAAGAAGCGCCTTCTAGGCACATTGGGACATGCTAATGCTCACCTTGTAGAGAGTATAGTCAGATATTCTGTAAAGCAAATCTACCCCTCGTGGTCTATGACTTTACTAGGCTAGTGTGTGGGGAACAGGGGTGATAACTCCTAGAAAACACTTGATGGTGGTTTACTGGCTTGAATACGGTATTGTGCACAATTTTTAGGCAGGTGTGGAAAAATGTGGCAAAGAATGTTTTCAGAAATAGAAGTGTTCATTGTATATTTTTATCAATTCAGAAAATAAAGCAAATGAAAAGAGAGATGTACATCCCATCAATATTTGGTGTGACCTTTGCCCTTTGGAGGAGGAGTACTGGAAGTGATGATATGACCCCCACAGGGCCCTGATCTCAACATCATCCAGTCTGTCTGGGATTACACGAAGAGACAGAAGGATTGGAGTAAGCCTACATCCACAGAAGATCTGTGCTTAGTTCTCCAAGATGGAGGGAACAACCTCCCTGCCGAGTTCCTTCAAAAACTGTCCGCAAGTACCGAGAAGGAAGGCAAAGGGCAAAGGTCACACCAGATATTGATGGGATTAGATTTCAGTTTTGTTCATTCACTTTAATTTATTAATAGACAAAAAAAAATAAACTATTTTAAAACTTCTTTTTCTGAAAACATTTTTACTTTACAGTGTGCATGCCTAAAACTTTTGCATTGCATTGTACATCTGACCAGTTCTCTTTAAAATCATAATTGTGTACAACAATAGACTCTTTGCACCCCGGGTGAAGGGGGGGGGTGTTCCCCCAGAATAGTTCTGCATTTCAGTGTGTCATATCTATATGAGCACTACTATGTGGTAAGGATGCCGTTTATCGCTGAAGGCATATTTCTGTGTGGGTATGAGTGGAAGCCACAACACGTGTGAACATGGCCATATGTCGGTATCATAGAGCACTGCTGTGTTGTATGGTATATGTTGTACAGTATGTGCTAACTGCGGTGTGACATTGTGTGTGGGCACAGATTCCCTGGGAGGATGTTACACGATGTAACTGCTCTGAATGATGACTGAATTGTGCACTTTACATCTCTCATCTGTTAGCTGCCATTTTTGCGCCTTTTTCTGCAACTCTTCAGTGTAACTTCACACCATGAAATAAACGGAGGGAAAGTGTTAGGATTCTGTAGCATAATATATGTGTATATGTATACCAGCTATGGGAGAGGGGATAAGGAATTAAGGCATCTAACATGCTTAAGCTAATAAAGATACATTCATATCTTCCACATTCGGAGC
Source organism: Leptodactylus fallax (assembly GCA_947044405.1). Lineage (NCBI taxonomy): Eukaryota > Metazoa > Chordata > Amphibia > Anura > Leptodactylidae > Leptodactylus > Leptodactylus fallax. The sequence goes on along the minus strand of CAMRHE010000374.1, from coordinate 333,392 downwards.
CTCCGGTGCACAATTAGTCTAAAATTTCGACCCTAAAAAGTCCTGCAAGCCTAATTTTTTTTTTCATCCTGCAATATCAGGGAAATTATGAGGGAAACCTGATGGATTGCATTATAGTCAGTGGGGCTCTTCGGGATCTGATGCCTGTCAGAACGGATCAGTCTTTTAATGTTTAATCCATTCTTGTGTTCCTACAATGGAAAAGATGACTGGATCAAGCAACGTGAGTGTGAATGCACCCTTACCCCAGGGTCACACTAGCGTTTGGATTTCTGTCCTTTGGGTTCGCATGGGGACCAGAAAGACAGCAACCCTGTCCGCCTAAAAAGTGGTTACACACGGAAACCTGCAGACCCCATAGACTAAGTTCACATCTGCACCGGGCTCTTCGTCGTTTGTGTCTGCCGGGGGCCCTGAACAACGGAAAGCTCATCCGCTAGAACAGCAGTTTGTGGACACCGGCGGACCTCATAGACTATAATGGGGTCTGTCCGGTTTCCGACAATTTTATACTGAAACCGGCGGAGAGAGAAGTCCTCCTTGCAGAACCTTTCTCTCCGCTGATTTTTAAGTGGTTTCTGCGGCCGAGTCTCGTACAGAGAATCCAACACTAGTGTGAATCCAGCCTTAGAGAGTTACACCAAATATATTATGCAACATTGAAAATAGAACAAATTGTGTCAAATGTATTACAGGTTCACAAATTATTATTGTATTTTATCACACAGTGGTAAATCTCTCCCAGTTAGTATTAGTAATGCAAATCCTTACCCCATTCCTACAATATTTTCCTAATCTGACCTCTCTTTTTCAGTGTCTGTCCGTCACGTCTATTCAGTTGATGTCTTGTTTCTTTTTATGTCATAGACAGATGGCTAGTTCTCTCCAGAATATCTATAGGTGACCACAGCTAGTGTGTCTATTACATGTATACACCATTGGGTCACTAATACAGAGGATAATGTTGAACAATAGGATGCAAAGTATCTTATTGTCATTATTACAGTACAAATGGTTTTTCACAAGTTGAGAATTACCTATTGTATATTGTTAAAGGATTTCCTACAATAACCACTTTCTTTCATTACTGGGACCTCTACAATCGTGACAACAGGGTCCATTGTCTACTGGACTGATAGATGTCCTGCACTGTACTAGACTCCATGTCACTCCTATAGATTTTGAATGGAGCAATAGTGCACATGCTTGACCCCCTGGTCCCTGGAACAACCGACCTCTGTTGTCATGATTGGTGAGGTCATGATGGTGAAATCCTTCTAGTGATTTAACATTTTTTTTTTCCTTCTGTCTTTTGGTCTCTAGAAATGCATATTTTCATGTGAATGCTATGTTGTAGTGCTAGTTTGGGGTTAAAGGGTTTTTTAGCACTATGATGTTAATGGAAAAGTCTTAGGATAGGTCACTAATATCAGATCACTGGGGGTCTGAAACCTGGCACCCTCGTCGAACAGCTGTTTGAAGAGGCCTCAACAGTTGGGCAGGTGCAGCTTTCTCTTCTCAGACTAGTGACATCATGTTCATGTTGCCAAACTAGTTCAATCCCATTCAATTGAGCCACACTGAGCTGCAATACCAAGCACAGCCACTATAAATTGTTAGGCGCGCTGTTCTTGGTATGAATTGAAGAAGCTGCAGCCTCTTTACAATTGACTGCCAGGACTGCTGAGTGTCTGACCCCAACAATTTGATGTTGATGACCTATCCTAGATCCATCACTGTACTGTCTGCTCTGATCCAATCAGATGCCTTCCTCCTGCTGCTCCCCTTCCTCTAATTTTATCAGAGGGAAACTGCAGCTGCATCTCCCTCCTCCTTATATACTGTATTACTGTAGGTAGAATTATCTCCTATTCACCCCACTGTAGCACCATCAAAGAGTGCTGTATAGAGCTGTGCCAGAGCATACAGGTGATCCAGAGCAAATATGGCTTACTTTCCATAGACCCATTGACAGTAGAAATTGGACATTATAAGAGTACTGACAGTATATAGAGTGTTGTTGTTGTCATTGAACTGCTGATTCATGTTGCCATAACTAAAGTTGTACTTTACTCTTTGCTTTGTTTTTTATTACACATTTGTACTTAGTTTTTTTGTGTTACTTGCTATAAAAGTAAAAGCAAGTGTCCTGAACAGAACAGTTTATGTGGCTGAACAACAGACACACAATGAAAAGGCAGTGTCTGTGTTTCTGGTTCTTTTTAGCTCCTTTATATCTTGTTCTTTAGAGGTTGGTGCGGATATGACAAGTATTCTTGGTTGGAGTTTTCACTACATGTCATCATATCTTACCGCAGCATATGATCATCTACCATTACCCTCATCTGTTGTCCATGACTATAAGAGAACAGAGGACATTCATGTAGTGCATGGACAGAACAACGGTCCACATTTACTGTGCACTTCATAATGTCTTTTACAAACTGGATGTGCAACAGATTGTTGTAGAATTTAGTGACTTCCCATTGACCCACCAAATTTGAAAAAAGAACATAAAAATTTATCAAGTTAATAGGGTTACAAAGACTCCATTCTGTGGTTACTTACAGGAGGTAGACACTCGGTTTTATGCCAGTTTAACAGGTCATGAGGTATGTGGCTTTTAATAAATTTGCCCCAGATCACTCCAACTACTGTACTTTATTTTCTTAGGCCTAAGATAAGAAAATCATCATTTAATCTGGGCCATTGGTTTCCTTAAGAACTGTGTATTTCTCCATTTCTCCTGTGGTGCTGTCTTCACAGATTACAGCTGATAAAAGGTCCAGGCAGCAGGACCCCTTATCAGGTTAGAGTCGGGAATCCTTTCCAATGACATGGCATTGTCCAGTGGTTAACTCTTTTGTGAAGGGTTGAGCAGATGTCTCTTCAGTTTGTTAGATCTTAAACTACCAACCTGTTGGCTAAAGGAATGTACTCTATGGCATTCTTAAAAGGGTTTTCTAAGATTTTACATCTGCTAGACCACCTACCAATAGGGAGTAGTGATAAAGTGCCACAGGTCTATACTATGGGGTCTGGATATAAAGTACGAATATCTTCAATGGATGGTCATTACGTGAAGTTTCTTGCAGCCCTGAAGAAGGATGCCATTGTTCCTGCTTGTTAAACATAATAGCAGTATAATAACATTATATGATCTAGCACGTAATGCAATATACAGATCCCTCTTTGTGATGACTACCTAAAATTGCGTTGAAAGTAGACTCTGGGGGGATTGGGTGTGGGGGGGTCTTCTTGAAGAAGATGACCAGTATGCATAATATTCAGTTGAAAAGAAAACATTTTTAAAGAAAGTCTGGTCTGGAGGTATGGTCTTCTCAAAGAGGTGGACATCTGGAGAAGTATCACAGTATTGTAGAAAGTATCCCCAAAGATGGGGATGACTTCATGTATCACTCTACTGCCAGTCAAATGAGCAAAAACATTTCTGCGACTTTTGTTGTGCGACTTTTTTAGTAAAAAATAAATTAAAAATCATGGTGGTCAAGTGCAAATTCCACCCTCTCACCAAAATTCCAGTGGGATAGCATTTTCTGCGACTGTCGTGGTGGTTGTGCAAAGTCAAAAGGCAACACTATAGACCACTATACTAGGGCTGGGTGATTATGACCCCAATAAAAAAAAAAAAATCACGATTAATTGAAGAATTTACCTTGATTACAATTATTATAAGACACTCCCCTTTTTACATGCCACACCCCCTATTTCTGTGCCATGCCACTGAATTTTTGGTGGTTATTCACATCAGCGAGCCTGACTGAGTGATATATACAGTACTTTAGCCAATGGCCAGGAGAGACGGGATGGCATGGATGCAAAATAATTGCTATAATCGGTCAGCTGACGTTCGGTCATTTTTCGATGAATTGCCTATCTCTACTTCATACCACGCGACAAGTCGCCCTGTAGCCCTAGGATGCGCTCACACGTGGCAGAATTGTTGCAGAAATTTCTGTGACCGTCTGTATAATCATTTCTATAATACTTGCTGCAAAAACAACTTCATTCCAATAAACTGATTTTCACTTGCAGAAATTCCTAAACAAATCTGCCATGTGTGAATTCACCCTAAATGAACTTTCCTCTCATCTCCTCAGCATAATCTCCTTGTGTGCATTTCAATGGTGCCTCAGTTATCGGGTGAATTGCCTGCGCAGTGTATCGGAGGCAGACTGATAGGGTTTGTTTTCTCTGGCACTAGGCAGATGAGCCAGACTTGGTTGCTGTGCTTCCCCGGCCAGCTGTGCCCCAATTCCTCATCACCTCAGTCATCTGGCTCCTCTGCTGAGGTGTCAGTGCTGATTTACTCCCAAGCTTTGACCTTCCAGCAGCCCCACAAACTGCTTGACCTGCAGCAGTTAGCTGTCAGCACAGGATGCCAGCAGTATTGTTCTGATCCTAACAATACTCCCAGGATTTCCTCTAATAGCTGCGCCGGCTTGGATGAATGTGTGAGGTGCTCAGAGCTGACTTGCTCCATAGTACTGCATGCATTCATGATCTCTGAAGTTGCTGGAGTGAATAGCTAAAGCCTGGTCAGCTGACAAGCCCCTCTCCAATCAGATAAGCTGTGATGTAAGTGTTTAGCAGCTGCTAGGATGTGAATTAGTGTGGAGAAGTCTAAGGTACACTGTACTCTACTCTCCGGCATGGCTATGCTCCTGGGCAACAACTAGCTGGACCTATCTGCAGAGCAATGGATGAATCCAGTATCCTCAGGAGGCGAGGACTCCAGGTAGGTGCCAGACACGCTGCATCGTCTTCTCTTCCCAGACTTCCAAAGTTCAGGCTGCTTGGACTCTGTCTTCCCAGCCAGCGGAATGAGAGATGGAATTTGTACCATAGCAGGCTCAGGGATTGCAAGGAACGGTGTGCATGTGCTGTATGTCAGGCAGTCCTCTGTTATTGCCAGGGATAAGCGAATGTATACTGTATGATACATTGTATATGCATTGTGTGAAAAATGCTGAACTTCACGTATGCTAATAGGATGTGAATGACTGCCTTCTGATCTCGCATGCCTTCTCAGACAGTGCTCAGACAAGACTTACTTTACAAACAGGTAGATTTATCAGAATACGGAATGTGGAGGTTGGACCCTTGGGGGGCAACGTAGAGAATTTGGTGAATTGGAGCAGAAGGGTGTGAAACGCTGAACCTTTAGGGAGCATGCATTCATCTTGTAAGGAGGAGGCAAAACATTGCAGAGGCAGCAGGGGGTCTTCACTAGAAGCCTAGCTACTTAGAGAGATTAGGAAGAGCCAGATCCTGAGACGTAAAGGGAAAACTCCTGAGATGAAGGCTATACGGGTCCTTGTACACGTGATTCCCTGCAGCAGGCATGTGTCTAAGACAAGTTGCATATCGTTGCATCATGCGACTTGTGCCAAATTTTATTTTTCTATCATTGTTTTATTCAGAATTAGACATGCTTGAAATTTTAGATTAAGCTATTGATGGGGATATTCTTGAAATTTTGCAACTTTTTTGTATTTTTGCAAAAATCCTGTTAACTGTGTCTAAAAACGAATCAATGTGCGGTCAAGAAGTCTTCACCTAGATCCAGTTTAAGCATTTAAGTCTTTTTTTTTTTTTTTTTTTGCAATATTATTGGGTTAATTGATATACCAGGCTTGAAAGTCTCTTTAAGAAAGTAATAGACAAGTCTGTACTTCCATCTATGGACTGATGAATCAGGAAAAACAGATTACCCTTCTGTGCCTAAGGGTTAATCTTTAGCGTAGTAAGCCAATGTGTCTTATGAGGCTTTATTTCAGTGATTCCCAGTCTGTGGCACCATAGCTGTTGCAAAACTACAACTCATAGCATGCCTTGCAGTCACATACTATAAGGGCATGCTGAGCGTTGTAGTTATACAACAGTTTGGGGACCCCGTCTTTAGTAAAGGGGACGGTGTAGTCACTAGTTAAAAGTTTGAATGGCCTCGGCGTCTTCCACAACACAATGGACGCACGTTCCTTCCAGTACTTCAGCTTTCTATTGTTTCCCACTTCCGAAAACAAACACATCTATCTGTAGAGTGTCACACTGTGCACAAATACAGGGCTCCCTGCAACGGGAGGAGGGGGGACAATACAACTTTGTTAGACACAACTGTGGAATTCAGGATTTTCAATGTCGTGGGAGATATTTATTCTGTTGTGTCACCCATTTTCTGAAATGTTTTGATGTTGGCGCTGAAACAATGTGTCTGCCAGAGAGAACACTTGAATCTTTTACACAAGTGGGTGATGTCATGGTGTGGCTGCATTCGCCCGGGAAGCGAGCTAGATTGTCAGCACATTACACTTGGCCAGCAGTTCAGGTTCACATCAGTCTCTGCCTGCTCTGTGGATCCTGTTGCTGCAGGCAAAGCATTTAGCAGCATGCTCGGACAACTTGGGAACGTGCTGTAGGGAACCATATCCTGAGACGCGTGTGCGTCTCCTTATACCTATACAGCAGTTTTTATATCCATTAAGGTCTATACCTGTAAGAACAGGACAGTGTCTGTTCTATCCGATGCATCTGATCCTGATTATTAAAAAAAATAATAATAGTCCTATCCATAAAGGGCTGGAAGAAGACACGGAGACTAGTTTTTCATTGATTTTTTTTTTCCCTACAAATATGCTCCATTGATCAATAAGAAAAAAAAAAAAACTGTAAAAATATAGGTCATGAGGTCATCCTGCCATCCCTCGGTGATACTACGTGCAGTAGAGTGGAAACGCGCTAGGTCCAAAGTGATGCAAGTTTATTTACATAAAGGGACACCTGTATATAGGGCCCTGGTTCACACACAGTGGTCACAGTTATTGACTGGTTGTAGTTTTTACCGTGGTAGTATATGTCATGGACACTATTTGACAAAAATTGCTATGGTATATAGGTAGATCTCCATGTTTGTATAGTAACTAGGCTTTTGATAAGTCATAATACAGAAGGAGTGAGTAGAAGGTGGCCAACACTCCGCAGCTCTGCAGTGTGCTACCTCATATACAGTTTCCAAATATGCCTCTGTTATTCTGCTTTGGAGCCACATTTTTGCCATTTTCCCTCCAGGGGACTTGAAGGAATTTTAAACTTTGAAATAAATAATAAAAATAAACGTATTTTTCAATCCTGTTTTTAATCATCTACCGTATTTTCTTTCTTGGTAGTGCCAGTACATAAAAAAACAGAGTAGTTGTTGTCAGTAGGTGACACAAAGAACAGGACAGAAAGCCGACAGCTGTTCTCTGTGCACTGGCCAAAACCGGGTACTGCACATCAGCTCCAATTCAGTTGAGTAGGAGCTAAGCTGCAGTACCTGATATGGCCACTACACAGAGAACTGAGCTGTCTGATTCCTGTTACATTCTTTTATATCAGCTGCTGATTGGTGGAGATGCTTGGGGGGGCCAGCCCCCCCACACTGATCTGATATCAGCCCCCTCCTTTCCATTTTTGGATGGAGAATGATTGACAGAGGACTTGGGGTAGCCAAGGGTGGGGACGAATGATCTTTTTGTTCTGCAGGGTGAAGGCTCCTGCTCCAGCCAGTTGTATTACAGTCAGTCACTGGGCTATAAGGACTAAAAGGGGGACATGGCTGAATTTCTGGGACATAGAAATTATTTCTTTGTATATTTCTCGGTATTTATTTAAATAAAAAATGATAAAAGTAATAGAAAATTATAATAAACTTATTGATTGTTAATAAGGGATAAAATAGGATGAAAGGGAGTCTGTCAGCTGCATAGTAAACTCTCCACACAGCATTTTACATTGATAGACTCCCTTTATGGCCATCTGCTCCTCCCTTATGCCGTCGGGCATAGCATTCCTTTCAGGTTCCCTGGCTCACCACCTGCCTTCTCGTCCCTCTGCTGATTTGTTTCTGCCCGTTTAATTTTGACTGAAAGCGGCAGAGCCTCCAAGACACTGGGGAATCCTGCGCAGTGCATTTAAATCACATGAAATTCTACTGCGCATGCGCTCAGATTTATATGCATTGCACAGGCTCAAGATTTCCTAGTGGCTTGCAAGGAATGTTATGCCAGAAGTAACTCCAAAGTAAGTTTGTTTGCATATTTATGAATGCATCCGTTTTCTCTGTAAGGGAGGAGTGGATACCCATAAAGGGAGTCTATCAGCAGTAAGTTGGTTAAACCGAATCCCAGTACCTTGATTCTACAGTTTCCAAATATGTCTTTCTTTCAGCATTTGAGCCCCATTTTCATGTAAATCATTGTTTTATTCATATGCAAATGAGGGAAACCGTTCTTTGGCCAGAAATCTAAAGCTGAGACTGAAGACCTGGCAAGCTAGGACACTTTCCCAAAGCAGTTTTATATGTAAATGAGGGAAAATGGCAAAAATAGGGCTCCAAAGCTGAATAACAGGCATATTTGGAAACTGTAGAATCACCTCTGTAAGGTATTGGCATTAGGTATATAACAAATTTGCTCTAGACCTACATTGCTGTAGGGTTACTTTAATATCGGTGGTCTTAAGAGGCTAATGGAGTATGTTCTGGTGCATTTTCTTTTTTGTGCATTTTCTATATTTACATTTTCACTAGTCTGTTTAGGTTTTTTGCTTTTTTTTTTGGTGTAAAATGCTTCCTTCCTACTAGTGCGAGTGAGCAGTGTACTAGAAAAAATGTTACACATTTTACATATATATATTCAAAACACCAATGGCCACCAGGTGGCGATAATTAGAGATCTTTTATCAAAAATGTATGTAATGTTTGTGAATGCAGTATACAACTTATATTTCTATATTGTATATACTATATAGTATACCATTATGCATTCTAATTTCCCTAAAAAAAAAAACCTGTTTATAATCCTGTAAATAATTTCTTGTGATAATGTGAATATGCTGATCCCCAGGATTGCTGGAATCTTGTGGCTGTAGCACCATCTGTACAACTCCCTCGATTTAAAGGGTACACTGGGAGTTGTAGTACCACAAATGCTGAGGAGCCACAGGATGCAAACTTTTGCAATATGGGACCCAGACGCAGAGTGGGATTGCACCATTGCCTTGTATTGGATGTTCTCATTACTACCCTGTTTCCCCGAAAATAAGACAGCGTCTTATATTAATTTTTGCTCCCAAAGATGTGCTGTGTCTTATTTTCAGGGGATGTCTTATTTTTTTTTTCAATGAAGAAGAATTCACATTTATTGCTGAACAAAAAAATGAACATTTATTATATACGGTACTGTACAGTAGTTGTCATCACAAACCAGCATAACCAGACAAACTGTGAATCCTAGCAAGAATTTCTTACTACCGTACCATTATTTCCATGTACAACAATTAACAGTATGGTACATTTACCAATATTTACGGTACGAATAGAAAGTAAAATTTATTCAATGACAGTTATGTCATCATCTTCTAGGACATCATCATAACAATCCAAACCATTAATTTCCCTGCACACAGTATCATGTCCCATAGTGGCCCCTGCACACAGTATCATATCCCATAGTGGCCCCTGCACACAGTATCATTCCCCATAGTGGCCCCTGCACACAGTATCATGCCCCATAGTGGCCCCTGCACACAGTATCATGTCCCATAGTGGCCCCTGCACACAGTATCATGCCCCATAGTGGCCCCTGCACACAGTATCATGCCCCATAGTGGCCCCTGCACACAGTATCATATCCCATAGTGGCCCCTGCACACAGTATCATATCCCATAGTGGCCCCTGCACACAGTATCATTCCCCATAGTGGCCCCTGCACACAGTATCATACCCATAGTGGCCCCTGCACACAGTATCATTCCCCATAGTGGCCCCTGCACACGTATCATGCCCCATAGTGGCCCCTGCCACGTTCTGTCCCATGTGGCCCCTGCACACGTTTATGCCCCATAGTGGCCCCTGCACACAGTATCATGCCCCATAGTGGCCCCTGCACACAGTATCATGCCCCATAGTGGCCCCTGCACACAGTATCATTCGCCATAGTGGCCCCTGCATACAGTATCATTCCCCATAGTGGCCCCTGCAAACAGTATCATTCCCCATAGTGGCCCCTGCACACAGTAGTTTGCCCCATAGTGGCCCCTGCACACAGTATCATTCGCCATAGTGGCCCCTGCACACAGTATCATATCGCCATAGTGGCCCCTGCACACAGTATCATTTCCCATAGTGGCCCCTGCACACAGTATCATATCCCATAGTGGCCCCTGCACACAGTTCATGCCCCATGTGGCCCCTGCACACGTATCATTCGCCATAGTGGCCCCTGCACACAGTATCATTCCCCATAGTGGCCCCTGCACACAGTAGTTTGCCCCATAGTGGACCACCCATGAACAATTATTATACTGTGGGGTCTTTTCAGACCCCAGAGTATAATGATCGGAGACCCAGGAGAGGATAGAAACATAAAAAAACAACGTTGCTTACCCGTTCCTCGCTCCGGTGCATGCCCGTGCGCTACTCCGGCCTTCTTCACTGTTAGACCAGGCCGCGTCACATGATCCGGCCGGCGTCACGACGCAAAATGACGTCCGCTGACGTCTGCGACGTCACCAAACAGGCCCGAAGCCTGGAGAAGCGTAGGACAGGTAAGCACATAGTTTTTTTATGTTCGCTCACCTCCCCTGGGCCGCCGATTATTATACTCCGGGGTCTGAAAAGACCCCGGAGTATAATGATAGCAGAGATTGTGGGGTTCTCCCGCGGCCTCACATATCGCATATACCGTATGTTCTGTTCGGGAACATACGCCTTACTTTCGGGGGATGCCTTATATTAGGCAATTCTCCGAAACCTCTCCTATGCCTTACTTTCGGGGGGTGTCTTATTTTCGGGGAAACACGGTACTATGCAAGTGAAACACAGTTAGCTACCATGTAGTATCAAAACTGTACTGTCTGAATGTACCCTTAGTGTGTAATGCCCACCATGTAACATTCTATATGTCTGTCCTACCAGGCAGGTAGTCTGAGCATGGAGGTCTGCAATTTTTAGTTCAGGAGTGTAAACACCTCAGACGTCACACTTTTATACTTTTTACGCATGCAAAATTATTCCAAGAGCTCAGTGTAAAGAAGCTGTAATGCATTATGGATTTCGAAAATGCTTTCTAGATTTTATTCATAGTCCTTTTCAGTATTCTAAATGTGTTAGAGGGGAGGTGACACCTTGTACACAGCCACTGCAGACCTGTGTGACTTCAGCAGAACAATGCCATGGTAGAAAGTGCTCTATGTTTAACTCCAAGTCTCTGGAAGTCCAATAGGTATGTATGTATTTATAGGGCTGGGCCATTATGACCTAAATTAAAATCACTATTAAATAATAATGTTTTACCTTGATTATGATCGATTTATATTACAACATTTCCCTATTTACATGCCATATCCCTATTTATATCAAACACAAAAAAGGGCTAATAGCTAAGCATGAAAAACTCTGTAGATCATGTAAAACCATAGAACACCATAATAGCATGACCACAAAAAAATTATAAAATATCATTTTATTAACATAAATAATGAAACAAACATATATGGGGAGATAATGAAGGTACACCATATTAACGATAGGGAGGGAAATGGGGGCCACAATAATAATAAATAGGGGGATATACACCGCTGGCACAAATAAATATGTGTAAGGATGGTTGAAAACTACCTATATAGCACTATATATGCATAAACATACCATAAACAGTATAATGGACCAAAGAAATCTAGTGAAAACTAGAAAAATGGAAATAAATAAATATGAACATAAGCCACCATTGTAACCTCACCTAGTCACACTCCACCCCAACGAACGTTTCGCCAGATGGCTTCGTCAAGGGGGCTAGAATGAGGTCCCGCGGGTTTCCGCCCGAAAAGGGCAGTTTAGGTTAGCTCTGCTACATCTGTATATAGCATCTCTCTCTCTCTCTGTCTCTCTCTCTCTCTCTCTCTCTCTCTCTCTCTCTCTCTCTGTCTCTGTCTCTCTCTCTCTCTCTCTCTCTCTCTCTCTCTCTCTCAAAGGTCAGGTCAATCTGGGATTTAGTGTCCCAGATCACCCTGTTGTAATGCAATCCGCAGGCGCATTAAAAATAAAAAACCTTTACACTTACCTAGAGAAGGGTCCGATCGATGCCGGCTTTTTCATGAGGCACGCCTCCCGGCGCCTGCGCTGTTCTTCAGTGAAGCCAAAGATGGACACCCCGACTTCACTGCGTAATTGCAGGGCATGCGCACTGAAGCCGAGGTGTACTCCTCTGGCTTCATTGAAGAACTGCACAGGCGCGGAGAGTACAGCAGCAGGGTGAGTATAAAGCTTTTTTATTTTTAATGCGGCCATGGATTGCGATATAACAGGGTGATTTGGGACCCTAAACCCCAGGTCCATATGGACGTGTGGGTGGTTTAGTGTGCCAAATTGCCCTGACAGATTCCCTTTAAATCCAACCTTAAAACTACGGCTGATTTTTCATGGTGGGTTCTGTACCAAAATCTGTTATGTAAACTTTCCCTTAAAGGGATTGTCCTAGATTTGCAAAAACTGGGGCCATGGGAAATATTTCCTGATTTATTTTTCAGCTCTGCATTACATCCTGTCACTAGGTCGGCCAAATGCTCAGTGATGATGTCACTATAGATAACGTCACTAATCCTTAATGGACTGTTCAGTATACTTGGACTGAAACAATGTATACCTTTGGGTTTTTATATGACATTCATTACTCCTGTGTGTAGGACGTGTTGAGACTACTCACCTCTCACACTGGCGCTATAAGCACACATGCCGCATCTGTATAAGTGGATGTTCACGTATTTACTTCTAGTCTCCTGCACTTTATTGGACACGACAAAAAGTGAAGAGCACTCAGAAGGATCCTTCATGTCCCCCTTGTAGTGCACTAAGTATTCCATTATCTTCCACCCCTAATACAACTGCTTTGCTTGATATGTAATTATCATTCCTGAACTTCTGCCATTTTCTAAATAAAGCTGTTGATGGCTGGAATGAAGTAATGACTTTAGCAGGATTCACTTTCCGTTCCTCTGTTGCTAATGGTTCTACAAGTACTGTAGACATTTGTGTGTATGGAGAACTTTCAATAGGCTTTCAATAGACCACAGAACTTAGAAACCAAATAGTATTCAGACTTGTAAGCCGCCTCCTCGCCAGACATGTCTTTTCTAGAAAATACTCGTATTTCCCAGGGCTGTGGAGTCAGAGTTAGAAAAAAGTTTCCGACTTCATCTTCAAAATAAAGTGATTGATTTTAATATACAATTGTTAATATTGCATAATTAATTAGATACATTGTTTGTTGCATATTTACTTTCCTAAGAATTCAGTCACTGTTTCATGAATTAGGGTTGGTTCACACTTGCGCCCGGAGTCTGTCCACCGTCAATCTGTCCTAAATATCAGAAAAAAGGATAGGGAAAGGTTTGCATGTCCGACTTTGTGTCCGACCAAAAAAAGCGGCTTCGCGGTGCAGAGACTGCAATCGGATACCTGCGGTTTGCTTTAAAAACCCATTGAAGTGAATGGGTTTTTAAACAAACCGCTTGCAAACCTTTCCCTATCCTTTTTCTGATATTTAGGTCGGATTCTTGGTGGACGGACTCCGGGTACAAGTGTGAACCAACCCTTAGAGGATTTTTTTCTGCTTCTGTCTGACCATGGCTGTCTGGCATTTATGAAGGAGTTGTAGTCAGTCCTTTCGCCTACTGACTCCACAGTCCATGATGTTCTTAACTCTATGGGGGCTTCCGATGCATTCTGTTCTGATGACACAGAGTAGGACAGGATCTGCTTTATGTTCATCTAAACAGAAAGGCCTAAGGGTATGTTCACACAGAGGAATTTGGAGCTAATTTTGAAGTGGATTCAGCCTCAAAATCTTCTCCAAATTCTGCCTGAAATCAATCTCCATTCATTTCAGAGGGAGACAGATGATCATTTTTTTTTTTTTTCCTGTGTTTTTTCAACTCATGGGAAAGATAAGCGTTCCGTTCAATCTTCAGCTGGGTTCTGCCTGAGGATTTCAATGAAATGATTAGGAGGCGTAAAAGTCCTGCCTGGCTGGAGTGGAATTTGCAAATTCTCCAGCAGATTTAGTGATGAATTTGGTAAAGCTTAAAATTCTGCTTCTGAATTCTTGCAACAGAATTTTTCAGTTTCTACAAATTCTGCCATTTGAACTTACTAAGAGTTTGTAGAGGCGGCATTTATAGGGTGTATGAAAGTCATATGGTGTTCTTTTCATTCTACCACTCCAAGCTGTGGTCTTGTTGCTGGGAATGGGGGGCACAGGACCCCTATTCTAGAGATTAGTCACTGTCCTATTACCGGAGTACCCCTTTAAATTCTTTTCAACAAATTCACATGGGCTCATTCATATACAGTATATAAGGAGTTCAGCTGGAGGGAACCTGACAGCAGAAATGATCCCATTGTTTGCTAATTATGCCCCTTTTTTAAAACCACAAAAGTTTCAGTATTACCACACACGTCTTGAAAACCATACAGCACACCTGACAAGAACATTGTAACTTCTAAGTTTTTCTTGTGTATTTAGGCATATTCTTAAATCCAAATTGATTCATGGGTTAAAGCGATTACCTCCCCATTCTTAAGCAGCTTACCTTTCTGCATTTTGTGAATTGACACATAAATGGAATAATGACATACTCTTATCTTGACTTTTATTGACCACACAGAAGGGTTCAGATAAGGCGTGACAGAAACCTTTTAATGGAGGCTCTGACAGGCATTTGGTGTACTGTATATTGTATAGGCGGCTGGAAGTGTCAATCACAGCAAGGAAGGTTGAATAGTAATAATAATAGTCCGTTCCTGGCCATAGCATGTCTACAAGGAGAGCGGAGCCCAGCACAAACTCTGAAGTAAGAGCTCCTAAACCTTGCTACCAATTTATTTTTTTCCCCTAGCTTTTGCATTTTTAATTTTAAGTATGCAGATCAGTGTGATATCCCCAAAACTTCTGACCACTGGGTCCTTTACTGATGAGAACAGTGGTCCCTCATCCCCATTCCAAGAGTGGACTCTGTCTTTGTAGTCACTCTCCATTTCAAGAGGTTTTCCCAGATTCAAAACTATCCATAGGGTAAGACATAAGTCTTTGATCACAGATCATCAACCCCTAGAATGGGGGATCCTGTATCCCCTGTTTGAATGAAACATCCATTGACAATGCCCACTCCTGATTTATTTAAAGGGTACCTGAGAGTTCAGTAAAAGTTGAAATATATGTAGGGTCTTGCAGGGCAGTCAGTTCTATGACTTATTCAGTCTTCATACATGATGTCTTATCAGTTTTTCTGCTGCTAATCTCCCTAATATGGCTGCAGCACATTCTGCGTTTTCTCTCTGAGGCTGTGGGTATGTCCAATAAGGAGCAGTCTGAGCCCTCCCCTATCCATTACTGATACTGTCCTGCCATACTGCCAGTAGTAACTGTAGTAAAATAATAACTGAGAATAGCGGTATTAGGTCCCATAGCGGCCCCCGCACATGGTATTAGGTCCCATAGTGGTCCTCGCACATGGTATTAGGTCCCATAGCGGTCCCCGCACACGGTATTAGGTCCGATAGTGGTCCCCGCACACGGTATTAGGTCCCATAGCTGCCCCTGCACACGGTATTAGGTCCCATAGCGGTCCCCGCACACGGTATTAGGTCCCATAGCGGTCCCCGCACACGGTATTAGGTCCCATAGCGGCCCCTGCACACGGTATTAGGTCCCAGCGGTCCCCGCACACGGTATTAGGTCCCATAGCGGCCCCCGCACACGGTATTAGGTCCCATAGCGGTCCCCGCACACGGTATTAGGTCCCATAGCGGCCCCTGCACACGGTATTAGGTCCCATAGCAGTCCCCGCACACTGTATTAGGTCCCATAGCGGCCCCTGCACAAGGTATTAGGTCCCGTAGCGGTCCCCGCACACGGTATTAGGTCCCATAGCGGCCCCTGCACACGGTATTATGTTCCATAGCTCTCTTCAGACCCCCGAGTATAATAAGTGCAGGACCAAGAGAGGTGACAAACATAAAAAAAACAATGTACTCACCTTTTTCTTCCCTCCGCAGCCGCTGTGTTCTCTTCGGCGCTTCTGACTGTAGTCAGCGACTGACCGCTGATTGGGTCTATGGGGTCACGTCACGTCATTATGTGTATTGACGCCAGACGCAGACGTGACCCCTGAGGCCCTGTCAGCTGTCAGAAGCGCCTGCAGATCGCACAGCCGCCGCTTAGCGTAGGGAGCAAAGTGAGTATCATTGTTTTTTATGTTTAATCACTTCTCCTAAGTCTCCGCTTATTATACTCGGGGGTCTGAAGAGACCACACAGTATAATAATAGCAGTTTCGTTTCGGCCATGTTTGGTCCGATCGAAGCTGCTGGGTGAGGACTCCGCTGCCGTGCCAGGAAAATAAGCCTCGCGTGCCACTCTTGGCACACGTGCCGGGGGTTGCCGCCCCTGATATAGAAGATCCAGAACAATGGACTTCAAATACATGCAGCTAAGTAACTAAAATACAGGCAAAAAACACAATCTGAGCACAGTCAGTAAAGCTGCTTGCTATCTGTGACTAGCATCCCATCTATAATCACACAAGAAGCCAGAAGTAGTTACAACTACATAGAAGGTTTTTTTTTTCTTACACTGTAAGCTGTGAGACTTGCAAGGTATTCAGTCCACAGAGCAGCTAGAAGCTAGAAGGTAGACTCCCAGTGGCAAGAACTTTGGAAGAAAAAAAGCAGCCACATTTTTAATTAACGTGCATTACACTTTGGCCCAGAGTCACATGCTCTGTGAAATGAGACTAAGTTGTCTGAAAACTTAGTGACCATTTAAAATGTGGCTGCCAAAGATGGCCCAAGTACTGAGCTTGGCTATATCTGGTAGTCCTGACTCCAGGAGTCAGGGTATGGGTGCTTTCACACTTGCATCATTCCTATCTGTTCTTCTGTTCTGTGGTAGGAACAGAAGACTAACTAAATAGTAAAATGGATCTGAACAACAACTGATCCTGAAGGACTCCATGACTATATTGGGGTCTGTTGGGTATCCATTGTTTTCACCATCACTTTTTTTGTCCTGGATTTTGGACAGACTGTCCAGATGGTTCCTCCAACGCAGATGTGCATGTAACCTTAGTGTTTTTGTTTTTTTTAAAGGCAATCTGTCACCAGACCCCAGCATATCAAACTAACTTGCAGATAGATAGGTTAGGGCCACCTGCATCAAACCATATTTTCCTCTTGTGAATTGGTTCCTCCATTGCAGAGATATTGCTGTTTGTCAATATGCAAATGAGCTTTTTGGAGCAACGAAGGCGTTGCCATTGCTCCAAAGTGGTAGACAGCAATGCACTTGTTACTCTAAGGAGCCCAAAAACAAAAACCGTGATCTATTGGCAACAATTACTGATTCACTAGGAGAAAAAACATTTGATTCAGGAGACTCTACCCTATCTATCTCTGGGGCTGGAGAGATATGCTGGAATCTGGAGACAAACACCCTTTAAGGGTGGGTTCACACCTGCGCTTCAGTCCGTCCGCTGCCAATCCGAGTAAAAATCTCGGGGAACGGGATTGGCATTGGATAGCGACAGGTTAGCGACGCATTGGTTAAAAACCCATTCATTTGAATGGGTTTTTAAAGCAATGCGCGGGTGTGCACTTACACCCTCTGCGCTGCGAATCCTTTTTTTTTCGACGGAAACAAAGTCGGACATGCAGGACTTCGTGTAAGCGCACACCCGCGCATTGCTTTAAAAACCCATTCAAATGAATGGGTTTTTAACCAATGCGTCGCTAACCTGTCGCTATCCGATGCCAATCCCGTTCCCCGAGATTTTCACTCGGATTGACAACGGACGGACTGAAGCGCAGGTGTGAACCCACCCTAAGCCACACAAGAACCTCCATAGACTTGAATGTTTACAGAGATATTGGTGACCTTCGGATCTATTGCTTACAAGCTGGCAGCTTCATACATAGATGTGAATATCCAGAACAAAAAGAATTCTAAACATTAGCATTTTACCTATAATTACAAAGACGTTGACTCTTGTACTAATACATGCCTACCTACCTTTCTCAATTTGTTCAACCTTGAGATAACCCGCAGTGGTTATTATCCATTTATATAAATTATTGTAAAGTGCTGGAAGTTCAGTTGGAGAAAATCAATACTCGGGGTACGCTTACATGAAAACTGCGCTCCTAGTTGGCGATATTGGAGCTTAACGTGACTATATGCTTTGGTAACCTTGATTCCTGGAGTGCTTCAATGACAAAAGAGCCAGCGCATGGTAAAGTAACCACCAAGTCAAGCAAGTAATTCTTGCTTGATCTCCTGATATTTTGAGACTTTTACACTGAGCCTTGAATAGCTTTGTTGTATATAAGGAGAGAGCTGAAAACTGGAGAAGAGTTGTCAACCCGTGTCTTATGGCAATCTGATAAATCAGAGCTGAAAATTGGAGAATCGTAGTTGTATATTGTATAGCGATGGTTCTTTGCTTTTGTTTTGCCCATTTAGGCTGAAGCCCCACGTTGCGGAAACGCATCTTTTTTTGTTGCAGATTTTGTGTTTTTTTTGAGCCAAAGTCAGTAGTGCATTGTGCAGATGGTAGAAGTATAAGAACTTCCTATACATTTCCCAATCCTTTTGAGCCACTCCTAGGTTTGGCTCAAAAAATTGCAGCAAAATCTGCAACTAAAGAATCTGCGTTTCCGCAGCGTGGGCCCTCAGCCTTAGAGTGCTAAAGTTAAAAAAAAGATGGATTGGTTGTTGACTGAAACGTAGAAAAATATCATAAGCTACACATTTAACCCTCGTCCGGCTGAGTAGGTACAATTATACCTATTCCTCTGGAGCCTGTAATGTTGTAAAATTATGCAGCCTGACGAGGGTTAATCAGAAATAATCCAATATTTCGGCGAAAAAATATGATCAGTTATTACTTAAAGACATAGCCAATCATGCTTGAGTGGTTACTTCCTTTTTGACAAGCTTTGCATAAATATGTAGTACAAGTATAAGAAACTATGTAACATGACTTAGACAATATGCCGTTTTCTTTACTTATTAGACGCTTTTCTTCCTCCTTTCACCTCTTAAACTATGAATTATTATGCACCTAAGAGTGGCTTCAAAAGGAAAGGGGAATATATAAAAGAAAACTTGTACTTCTCCCTTCTGCTAGATCAGCTTTTGGTTTTGGCTGAAAACAAAAAAACAAGGAAAAAAATACAGCTTTTCTGCAATGTGTGACCTCAGCCTGAAGCTGAGTTATGCAGAGCCATAAAATAGCACTTGTATTTTATTCTCATCTCTACTGGCCCATCTGACACATTTTAATGAATATGGAAATTTATATATAATAAGTTCAGTGATATCAAAGCAATTCTTACTTACACGTCTTTTCCCCCAGAAATATTCAACTTTTAGATCAGTCTTTATGAACATTACTGTAGTCTGGCGACAAACTTGGAGGACCTTTTAGACCAAGTTTTTCCTGTACATCATCTTAGCTCTAAAGCCTTTTACTGAATTCACTTTGATGTGATATGAGATTACTATAATTAAATCTATACATGATTTGGTCTTTAAGTATGATATGAATTGGAAGGCTTTTGCTCGCTGCTGCTAAAAATGAGTAGATATTGCAATTTGGCTTAGTGAGGCTCAAGTGCAATGGGGGTGTCATGCCTGAGCAATGGCTCCAGACGCAAATGCAGGAATTCAACAATCACTGTTATAGCTATAGGATAGGGAGAGGGGGCAATAATTCAACCCTTGAGGCCGGAGGAAGCCCTTGGAGAGGCCAGTACACCCTCATGTCACTTGAACCTCATTTGTCTGTTTTTGTAAATGAATTCCGCACATGGTCAGCCTTGCAAGTATGTGCCCCGGTGCCAGAGATATTGGTGCTGTTGTGCTGCTAGTTTCGGCACCGATATCACTCCACAGTCAGAATGGCTGGCCTTACAGGTCAGCGTCATTACTGGGCTGTGAAGAACTCCACCCCCCCATGACAATACAAGGCTATGGAAGAGTACTAGAGATGAGCGAATTTCTCAAAAGTTCGATTCGAAGTTCCAAAAAAATTAGCTTCCATCCAAATTACTTCGCCATGAATAAACAGCTATTTCCGGGCTGCAGAGAGCTTGGTGGGGGGCAAAATGGCGGAAGCTCTTGGATGCCGCGATCATGTGTCTCTCTCTCTCTCTGTCTCTCTCTCTCTCTTCAGCACGGACAACTTTTATTCATGTGGAAGGATCTGCTAACAAGCAAAGACACTCCTACCCAATCACATCACAAGAGAACATCATGTGACCATCTGATTTCACAAAGGTCCTTACTAAATATTCGTTACTGCGAAGCATCAGGAAATCCGGAATCGTGGTGAATCCAAGATTTCCTGAAATTTGGATCGAGTTCCACTTCTGCAGAATCGATTTGCTCATCTCTAAAGAGTATTGTCAAGGGGGGTGTTACACCGCATACCGATGACTCTCAACTCTAAAGTCAGCCCTTCTGACAGTGGGGGGGATATCGGTACTGGAATTAACAGCCTCGGTATCTCTGGCACCAGGGCGCATACTGGCAGAGCTGACAGTGCACTGAATTCAGAGCACTGTCAGCTCTCTAGTGGTATATAATACCGAATATGTCAGAGGACATTTCAGGTCCTCTTTGAGAGGTCATCAATATCAAATTGGTGGGGGTCTGACACCTGGCACCCCCACAGATCATTGCCACAGTCACCATACCTGTACTGTGTGTGAAGCCTTAACCATTTGGCTCCATAAGTTGTGTAGTGACTGTGCCAAGGTTCCGCCACTCAGCTTATGTATATGGAGCCAATATGTTGCCTACTCCATACCCTATGCATTTGGGCAGCCACAGCAGATGATTCGTGGGTTTGTCAAATGTTAGACCCCAACCATTTGATAGTCATGACCTATCCTAAGAATAGGCTATCAGTATCCAGTGTTGGAAAACCCCCTTTAAATACCAGCCCAATTCCCTATTAGTTTGTTAGATTAGGAGAAGACTAAACTACTTTTAAGTAAAACACTCTCACGGGACTGACAACTTCTTACATAGAAGTATACGATAGGTCGAAGTTTTTTGAAATGTAAATAATTCAATGAATTGCCCAAATGGGAACGGATAAAATTGGTTCCCTATTACAATTCATTAAAAGGAAAGGATTTTTTTCTCATGGCTTGCCAGTGTTCAGGAAACATCTCATTAGAGCTGGTCTGGAGTTGTTACGTGTCTGTCATGTCTAGATGGAAATGGTCAATATCTTGCAGATCTCTAGAGATTCTTGTAAGTGGAAAAATATGGAAACTGCTACCTTTTAAAGTGGAAATCCTGTGCGATGGAGGAGCCTGTAAGGTGGAAAATGTATTTGCATGTCTGGTATAGAGTGACGGAGAGCTAGTTCACCCCATCATCGGAATATATTGACAGCAGTGACGGTAATTAGGAGCCGAGGGGAGGTAAAATATCTCTCATCATGTTAAATAGTAAGATCTGCCAACTCAAGTACCTCTATGTGATATCAGGGAGTCTCTCAGCAGAACGCACATGTCCATTTTGACATGTCCTTCACATAATTATATCCTGTGTATGCTGGCTGAAATCTAAATCTGGAAGAAGACATGTAGCGTCTGGACAGCCTTAATAACCTCTGGGTAGTCAGAGCACCTTACTGGAATATGAAAGAGTCTATTATTATTCAGAAATACGGTCTACTGGCAGAATCGCCATTGTCAAGTGACATTGATATCTTGTGTGGCTTTCTAGACCTATAGAATACCTTTTGGAGATAATCCTATGTGGCACACATTTTAATGGTGGTGTCATATTATTTCAGAAATTGAAGAAGTTCTATATATTTTCTTGTAAAATTAAGAGATTAGTTTTGCGGTTCCCTGTATATGGCTATTATTAAAATTGTATTTCCTTTTCTCCTTATGTCACTTTACCATTTAGATACTTTTTTTTTTTCTATTCTATTTCTTCTGTTATTTCCTATATTCTGGGAAGTTTTTGGCAATGAGTATTTTTCAAACAAAAAAATCTTATCTCAGTCAGTCATGAATTAGACAGAAATATAAGGCTCGATATCCCAACCATCAAGCGGGACTTTCACACAGGGCTTTTCTACACTGTTTTCACAATCCCCATTGAAGTAAATTGGCGGAAAACGGCGTAGCATTGTGAACTACGCTATTGCCACAACCCGGAAGTTGCAGAAAACCTGTACCCTGCTGTGCTACGCAGTTTCCCTAACTCCCTAACAGAAACAACGCAGAACAGCCATGTTTGTTTCTATCATTCCCGACCACCTCAAGGGTGTGCAGGCACAGTATTCACGCCTCAACTATAGCAGGAATACCTCTTTAATAAAATAGGATCTTTGAGCATTGGTTTGTATATCAAAATCTTTAAAACTCAGTTGAGTTCTTGCATCGATTTCTCGGTGAAAGCCAATATAACTGCATTGGAGAGTCTAAAAGGATCATCCACAACCTTCGCTTTAGCCGAGCATGCACGGGGAAAGGGTAATAAAAGGTTGGACATTTCACACCCATTAGATCCTTAGCTGGTTCTGTCAAAATTGGGTCCAGTTGACCCAAGTCTAATAAGTATCACTCGAAACTATACGGAGTAATGCACCTCTGGTATCTATATCTTTGCAGTGATAGGCAGATCTATTATTATAGGCACCATCTCATGAAGACAGCCTCTTCTTCAAATAAAGCCAGCCGAGCAATGATCTAATCATTCCACTTCCATCTTGGAGGGTGCACTAGCCCAAAATCTTGTATTTAAAATACATTGACGTGAAAGGTCCCCCACTGCTCTTTTTTAGTAGCCCTTTCGCTCTGGCTCATAGATTGGAATCCCAAGCAGAGAACCCCCTTTCCTCCCTGTTTATGGTACCTATGCATCCCATGCATGAGACTGTGATCGCGCTGAGCAGTACTGTCAGTGACCGACTGCTCCACCCTAGGTGTGAGAAGGAGCGCTATCGGAAGTCTTTCCTCCCCACCGCGGTTAGGCTGTACAACCAACACCGACCTAAGCGGAGATCATTACACACAGAGAACTGAAAATATCTCTCTGCCTGTTAAATCCCCCCCCCCCCCCCCCCTGCTACGTCCTATCTGTCTGTCTGCTATCAATGTAATGCCTCTCACCTTGGAATATTCCTGTACATGTTGTATTTGTATTTGTATCTGCTTATCTTTGCTGCTGTAACACACTGAATTTCCCCACTGTGGGACTATTAAAGGACTATTATTATTATTATTATTATTATTATAAACCTCTACAGAGACGTTATGTCATATCAAGACAACCCTTTTAAGGAGATTGGAGTAGACAAACCCTATCGGAGCTATAATGGCTAGTTCCTGCTCTCCTGTTTGAAAATGGGGGGTAAGGAAGGCATTTACTCAGTAATGAATGAAATTTTTTATCACATTGACATTAGAGGACAACTCAAGGCTGTATTTACTAGGGTTTTTTTTTTTTTCTTTAAGTGGAAGTGCTCTTTAATTTGTTGAAGAAAGATAAGCTTTGACGTTCGCCAGCTACAAGTGTCGCTTTACTGGCATCATTTGGTAGACCTTGTAAGGTATTCTCCATTATTATGTTGAAGTATTCAGGCGGCTTTGCAGTTGTATGCTTTAATAATTAACCAAATACGTGAGTTTTTTTTTTCTTCTTGCTCATACTCCCTATTTTCTTCCGAGTTATGCATTTTTCATAGACTAAAAGTACAGTAATTTTTACAATTTTAAATTATGCCCTTGAGGATTTATGCAGTGTAGATGAGATGTATTATTGAGGAGGCAGCAAAGGTCACCCTAATAAACTTTCACTGAAGCATGGCTTTCTGCATAGTCTGTTTTTTAATGGAATTTATTCTTAATTTTCTAAAGCATTCACAATAAATATTAACAGGTTACAGTCACATTGAACCTACTGTAGAAAATACTTGAAGAATAGATAAATTTTATTAGAACGGCATGCATAAACCCACGTATTGGATTGTCAGAACCTAAAGTGGGAAGCAAAACTAGTCCATGGAACCTGCCTTTATAAATTATGTCTACATGTAGGCAGTCGACCTCAAATATAAGTGTTGCGACTCAGTAATAAGGTTTTGTTAACTTCCCTTTTTATTTATTTATTTATTTTATTTAACTTTTTATATATATATATATATATATATATATATATATATTTTTTTTTTTAATGCCTAGGAAAAGGTTTTTGGCACGTCGCTTCCAGCCATCCAGACATCGCTCATGTTCATTTACCTTTCTAAATACATTCCGTCCCAAAGGACAGAGCGGTTTATCTTCATTTAAAAGCAGCAGACACCGGAGCGCTTGGACTCATTTCCTTAGAATTCCTGTAAAAAAATTGAATAGGATTAACACATTCCCTCAAAGACGGATAAATTCAATCATTTTGCAGGCTTCCTTTGTTTGTACCTTTCTGTTGTCAGGTTTATCTCCCGTTTCCTCCTATTCTGATTTTGGCTTTTGTTTCATATGGCCACAGAGACGTGTTTTTTCCTTTTCTGTTCTTTCCTTTTTCCTTCAGTCCAGTCATTGCTGCTGGAAATACATTGACAATATGAAAAAGTAGCTTCAAATAGCCGTCATTTCTATAAGCGAATCAGGATAAATGGCCTGTTCGGTAATAAAACAGCAGCACCTGGTTCATTCGGCCTCACAGAGGAATGAAACGATCTGTTTGTGGCGTGGCAGCCCCAGTGCAGAATAAACAGGGAATTAATCATTTTGGGAATATGTAGGTGTCCAGCAGTCTCGGGAGTCGTGGTCTGTGAAAACATTCATTGGGTGATATACTCAACTGTTGTCATGTTGTATTACACTAATAGAAGCGCAATAATAGACTGGCTGATTGGAGAGATCACCTCCACTGCGAGAGAGCAAAAACCAATCAATATTCCGCCTGTGTAGGGAGATTTGGTCTATCTCATGTTCTGCACTCAATGTAGATTCGCTTTTTTTTCTTTTCCACCCGCGTTCAGACAAGTAAACAGGTGTTTGTAACTCATTTCATGAGCATTTTTTTTTGTATCCCTCCTTTTCAGTAATCTGGTTTGCCATTCATTAGCATTTTGCTTCGTGAAAGGTTCAGTATCGTATTGTAAGCTGTTTAATGAACCGATGTACTGAAACTGCAAGCTTAATAAGATCTTTTATCCAAGTATGTAACACTGTGAATCGGCAATGTAATTAAGGCTCTGTTCACATCTCGGATTTTTTTTAGGCACATCTGAGGTATACCTTGGCAATATTCCTTGATATATACTCCAACATTGGCCACTATGCACCCAGCATGTGTGTTGGCATACTTATTTCTTCATACAGTAGTCCACTATGCTTTCCTATGTAGAAGGGGAAATAGGAAAAACATATAGGGGCAGGTTTGCGAAGACTGGTGCTTTCAATACGAGTGTTCATATCCCCTCCATTGGTGGAGGGTGCACCTCATTTATGACCCACTGCTTGGCCGTGCACTGTAATAAATCTGCCACATGCTTTTTAATTTCATATATTGCTTTACAATGAGAGTCAGTGGCTAGTGTATGCCACTGTATGCCTGTTCAGGGGCATACATCCAAGACTTCCTTTGGAGGTATACATTGAGGAATACTTTGCAGTGCCTAAAAAAATGGGTAAACCGAGCCTAACATCTAGATCATACAAACCATTGGTGTAGAACGCACAGCTGCTGCCTTGACCTTGAAGTTGCGTTAATTTGGTTATCCTTTATATTGGGGAAGAAACAACTCACCTTACTGGGTCAAAGGGGAATGAGCCCAAGAGTTATGGAGGGGAAACAAACAACCATTCAGTGGCCATGTTTGATAATAATAAAGTGTTACATTGGTTGTGTACTAAAATTATTGAGCGCAAGCTCTTGCACACTGATCCTTTGTACTTTAGACTAACCCTGTTTGCATTGTGAAGATGGCCCTGGTGATATTCAAGCCCATTTAAAACCCATCACTAAACCATAAACTGGAATTAGTGAATGACCCTCTTGTTTTATGGCTGCTGGTTTATTAATGGGTGTTTTTGAAATCCCTTTATCTCTGTATTCTCAGTTGTGACAACCTCCTTTTGATTTTTTTTTTTTTTAATGGAGATCATGTTGTCACAGTACCATCTCTGTTACCAGCACCAGTAAAAACCGATATAGTCTGGTATAAGTCTCCAACATGTGTCAATATAACTATGATTACATGTAATGTCCCATCAGGATAACCCCTCTCCATGATCGCACGATTAGGGCATAATGGGTGTCATGGAGGCAGTACCCCACTGCCACTGAAGAACCCCCATTTTGGCCAGATTGTACAGCCGTCTCTAACAAGCAGTATTGCACTCAGGCCCTCAAGGTATCACATGGATGAGCATTTATTGAATGACCGACCTTTAATATCACATTTTCCCTGCACCAGCTGCCTTGTTGGCTGCTGTAGATTTTGTCAAGGATCTTGGGAGTCAGTTCCCTTATGAAAATAGTTTTTTCTGTGAATCATCAGTTTCTTTAAGGGAGTTTTTAGGTTCAGAATATTGAAGGCTTATCCTTAGGATTTGCTATCAACTTAAAATCGGTGGGGTCTGATTTTTGGCCACCTTGCCATCAGCTTTTTAAAGGGGACAGTGTGGTTATTTGGGCACTGACGCCACTTCAATGAGTACATTGCTCTGTCTACATGTGCGCCATCTAGTTAGTAGTGGCAGTGGATAGTATTGCAGCTTAGGCTCCTTCAGGTGAATAGGGCAAAGCTGCAATACTATGCACTGCCACTGCTAACTCGATGGCGCACATGTAGACATAGCAATGTAAACACTGAAGAGATCACAGTGCTTACCAAACCATCACAGCTGATCCGTGTGGATGCCAAGAGTTGGACCCCCAATGATATGATATTGATAGCCTCTGCTAAGTACAGACTTCTGATATGCTGAACCCAGAAACCCCCTTTAATGTAAAATCCTCCCATAACCTCTTTCCATCTCAGCAATAGTTTCGCAGGTCCTCTAAACAAAACAAGTCGGGCTGTAGTCAGAGTATATTATACTTGCTCAGCATCACAAAAAACCATTGCTTTGCTTTTCAGCTGTGAAATCCTTTAATATGTATTATAATTGATTCTTGTAACTCATGGGCCAATTTCACACAGTGGTGGTAGGCGGCCTACAATGGGCATCAAGAACTGCTTCTGAAATGTGTGACACATATATTGACACATACAGGGCAGCTTTATGTCTTCTACATCAGACAATAGTCCTGTTACAAGGCAGGCATTATTCCAATAAGTAGATTTTTATAGCACAATTATTTAAATATTATTTTGTGGGAGCGTTAGTCTTTTGCATTTATATGTCACAAGAGAGCTTTAACCAGAGCAGTCATTTTACTATACAATAGAGTATATAGTACATATAGAATAGAGACTGTCAGTATTAACTATATAAATAATTGCTGAGCTTATGTCCTGTAGGCAGTCATTGCTGCTAAGAAAGTCGGCCTGTTACGAGCTCTGGCCTGAGATAATACCAGAGCTGTGAGAATGGGGACCAGAAATTTACCGACTGCGACTCCACCTTCAAAATAAAATGATTAATTATTGTATAATATAATTAAAAATAATCTTGTATAGTTAGCATAACTTGTTACATATTTACTTTCATAGGAATTCAGTTTTATAAATTAGAGCTTTACTGCTTTTGACCAGCCATGGCGGTCACCCATTTATGAAGAAGTCGGAGTAGGGTTCTGGTTAAATAGAGAGGAGTTTGTGGTTTGGCCTACCAACTTCTCAGCCCTGGTCGCCAGACCTCCATACTTTTGATGTCCATAATATAATTACTATAGAAGAACCCATAGTTGACTGGTACTGGTAAAATATGTATTGACTCTTCAAAATGTTAATCCTATCCTTAAACCAGGTAACCAACATATATATGGCTGATGGAGAGCTGTGAGGGTTGAACATATGGAAAGGAGACCATTTATGATTGTGAAGGCTAGATTTATCTTATGTTATGTCTACAGTATGTATGTGGATTGTATTGTACAAAAGTTTTTATTTGACATAGAAAATGTAATGTCCGCCATCTGCCACTTTAGATATATCACTATACAGACCAGTTGTGCCTCCAAACTGGGGCTCTTCAATACGTCAAAATTGAAAAGTGTCCGAGTCTCCTGCCCTCACACACAGCAATTCTATTCTGATAAAGGAGCACATTACTCTCCGCTGTCTACAGATATGCACAATATCTTGGCATTGTATGAATCTATCATAACACTCATATTAGTCATCCAGGACTTTCCTGTCAACACTCAATGCCTCTTTACTGGAAGCATGTTTCTTTTCCTCTGGAAGGAGACCGTCTTTGCCCTGTGTGCCTATAGCTATAGTCTTATTAGGATTCAGACAGTTTCATTGTAATAATTGGTGAAAATGCATCAAATGATAAGAGAGAAAAATATTTATAGTTGAAATAAATTGGTCATAGATAAAAACAATACTTATTTATTGAATTATACCATGTAAAATACAGTGCACAAATTTTAGTCATGGAAAAAATGCTTTTCAGGAATAGTAGTGTTAATAGTTTTCATTTTGTTAAGTGAATGAACAAAAGAGAAATCTAAATCCTATTAATATTTGGTGTGACCTTTGCCCTTTGCAGACAGTTTTTGGAGGAACTCAGCCTGGAGGTTGTTCAAACATCTTGGAGAACTAAGCACAGATCTTCTGTGGATGTAGGTTTACTCCAATCCTTCTGTCTCTTCGTGTAATCCAAGACAGACTGGATAATGTTAGGGTCAGGGCCATATCATCACTTCCAGGACTCCCCGTCCAAAGGGTGGGCACACCAGATGCACTTGTAAGCTTTATTAATCCGCAGTAGATTATACCGCACATCTATGAGGACGTGAAGGTTCCTCTTTAATTGTAATAGTGGAAACATCCAGCTGTGTTTGATAATTTTTTAGGAATTTAACAATTGCGCATCAATCATGAGGATCCATTTGTCAATGACTTAGAAGACCATGGATGTAAGACCACATTCACATAGCTTATATCACGACTTTGTAAAGCCTCTTATTTGTACAGAGGGCACCCATAGACTTGTACTTTTTAAAAAAAAAGTGTATGTCTAACTTACAATATGACTCCATCCGGAGCACCATATGGTGGCACAAAAAGCCTATGCCACTACCCAGTACAGCCAAAACTGCTGATTTTTAGCCATTGAAAGGTTTTTCTGAACAAATATTGATGATCTATCCTTAGAATAGGTCATCAATATTAAATCTGTGTTGGTCTGACACCCTGAAACCTCAACTGTTCTCAGTAGGCACTAGACAGAGATCTGCACTGGAGCTTGGCTCCTGTTCACATCTACAGGGGCTGAGCTGTGGTAACTCAGGACGGCCTCTACACAGAGAACAGAGCTATCTGCTTCCGCCTATGTTCTTTGTATAATGGCTGTTGAGAACAGCTGATCGGTGGAGGTCCTGGGTATCAGACTCCTACTGATTTGATATTGAAGATCTATCCTAAAGATAGGTCATAATTATTGTGTACCTGGAAAACCCCTTTAAAGGGAGCCTGTCACCAAAACCCAGTGCTGCAGTTAGCTAGGTTAGGATCACCTGAATCCAACAAGATGATATAATTTTTGTAAATATGCAGATGATCTCTTTGCTCCAACAGGTAAGCAGCAATGCCCTCAGTGCTCCAAACACCAACACCTTTGTTGCTCCAAATAGCTCATTTGTATCTTGAAAAAGATAGCAATATTGTTGCCCCCCTTTAATGTGTATGGGGTGACTCCCAATTCTCTCCCAATCACAGCTGTCAGGGGAGAGAAGGATCTGATTGAATACTCCATTCCTTTAGTATGAGAAGAGGAAACCACCACTAGATGTACCTGGCAGTGGCTTTCCCCATTCAGGACACATGCATAGTTGGCTGAGCTGAAAATCCATATGTAGGGGTGGGGGGGGGGGGGGGTATTCGGAAATATAGACGTTGGCCAACAATAATCTGAATTCTATGGAAGACTGATTACATTTTTGTATGACAAAAAAACCTTTTACTTAGAAAATATTGTGTAATTTGTAATGAATTGAAGAGCATTTCCCCATTAGGCAACCATTTTAAGCCGCTTCATGGATGACCTGAATTCACACGTGGTTATGACTAAAGCTTTACACCTCGGCTCATGGGAGATTTTAATCATATCAGAAACGTAAAGTATTTGTTACGACTTTTACATGTGCTCACAAAGGAATCGTTTTGTCCTAGCGTATGTGGCAGTGAATGGGCCATTTGATGATTTATCCCTTTTGTTTAGACGCGTAATATGAAGGCTCATCTCGGCGTTACCCCTTGACACATTTCACGTGCCCTACTTCCTACTGACAGCTGAAGAACTCTTCATTGAACAATTTATCAAGGGAAAACTGCAAGGACCAACATTGCTGAATGATCCCAAAAAGAGGGCAGCAAACTGTCAAGCTTTCCTTTTAAGAATGTGAAAAATAGAACAGATTAATCTCAGACAGCTTAACAAAAGAAATTTCCCGGGAAGCTTAGACTGATGAAATAATATGAAAACTCAAGCTGTTCATTTAATGTTTATGGTGTATGGTATAGTACTATACAGTATAATGTCAGTGTGTGCTTTTGTATTAACAATGGGCTATTTTTCTTTTACCAAATACATATCGTAAAATTAGAGAGTGGGGGGCAATTATCAAATGTTTGGATTTGACTCTGAATATAACAAAAAAAAATCTGCAAAAATTGCTTGTGCAATTATAGAATAGTGTTTTGTTTTATGACACTTTGCATATCGCTTTCTCCTGATCAAGGGATTGCAACGATTGACCACCCTGTTGTTTTCCAGCTGTTCTATGGCTGCTACTTCCAGAATGCTAGGAGTTGTAGTTTAGCAACACGAAGAGTGCTATATTCTGTGTGTCAATGGTGTGGTGTATGGACTGCTATACACATGTGGACAAAATTGTTGGTACCCCTCGTTTAATGTGACCACAATGGTCACAGAAATAACTTGAATCTGACAAAAGTAATAATATATAAAACATTCTATGAAAATTAACAAATGAAAGTCAGACATTGCTTTTCAACCATGCTTGAACAGAATTTTAAAAAAAAAGAAAACTCATGAAACAGGCCTGGACAGAAATGATGGTACCCCTGAAAATAATGTGTCCAAAGGGACATGTTAAATCAAGGTGTGTCCACTATTTAGCATCACAGGTGTCTACAATCTTGTAATCAGTCAGTGGGCCTGTATATAGGGCTACAGATACTCACTGTGCTGTTTGGTGACATGGTGAGTACCACACTCAACATGGACCAGAGGAAGCGAAGGAAAGAGTTGACTCAGGAGCTTAGAAAGAAAATTATAGACAAGCATGTTAAAGGTAAAGGTTATAAGACCATCTCCAAGCAGCTTGATGTTCCTGTGACTACAGTTGCACATATTCAGAAATTTAAGATCCATGGGACTGTAGCCAACCTCCCTGGACGTAGCCGCAGGAGGAAAATTGATGACAAATCAAAGAGAAGGATAATACGAATGGTAACAAAAGAGCCCAGAAAAACTTCTAAAGAGATTAAAGGTGAACTTCAAGTTCAAGGAACATCAGTGTCAGATCGCACCATCCGTCATTGTTTGAGCCAAAGTGGACTTCATGGGAGACGACCAAGGAGGACACCATTGTTGAAAACAAATCATAAAAAAGCCAGACTGGAATTTGCCAAACTACATGTTGACAAGCCACAAAGCTGCTGGGAGAATGTCCTATGGACAGATGAGACACAAATCAAAATTTTTGGCAAGGCACATCAGCTGTATGTTCACAGACGGAAAAATGAAGCATATCTTGAAAAGAACACTGTCCCTACTGTGAAACATGGAGGAGGCTCTTTTATGTTCTGGAGCTGCTTGCTGCATCTGGCACAGGGTGTCTTGAATCTGTGCAGGGTACAATGAAATCTCAAGACTATCAAGGGATTCTAGAGAGAAATGTGCTGCCGAGTTTTGATTGCAGTGATTGCCTCAAAAGGTTGTGCAACAAAAGTTAAGGGTACCATCATTTCTGTCCAGGTCTGTTTCATGAGTTTTCTTTTTTTTAAAAATTCTGTTGAAGCATGGTTGAAAAGCAATGTCTGACTTTCATTTGTTCATTTTCATAGAATTTTTCTATATTATTACTTTTGTCAGATTCAAGTTATTTCTGTGACCATTGTGGGTTTTTCTTTCTTTAAACGAGGGGTACCAACAATTTTGTCCACGTGTATGTGTGTGTATATACAGTACAGACCAAAAGTTTGGACACACCTTCTCATTCCAAGAGTTTTCTGTATTTTCATGACTATAAAAATTATAGATTCACACTGAAGGCATCAAAACTATGAATTAACACATGTGGAATTATATACTTAACAAAAAAGTGTGAAACAACTGAAAATATGTCTTATATTCTAGGTTCTTCAAAGTAGCCACCTTTTACTTTGATTACTTCTTTGCACACTCTTGGCATTCTCTTGATGAGCTTCAAGTGGTAGTCACCTGAAATGTTTTTCCTCCACAGGTGTGCCCTGTCAGGTTTAATAAGTGGGATTTCTTGCCTTATAAATGGGGTTGGGACCATCAGTTGTGTTCAGAAGTCAGGTGGATACACAGCTGATAATCCTACTGAATGGAGTGTTAGAATTTGTATTATGGCAAGAAAAAAGCAGCTAAATAAAGAAAAACGAGTGTCCATCATTACTTTAAAAAATGAAGGTCAGTCAGTCCGAAAAATTGGGAAAACTTTGAAAGTGTCCCCAAGTGCAGTGGCCAAAACCACCAAGCGCTACAAAGAAACTGGCTCACATGAGGACCGCCCCAGGAACGGAAGACCAAGAGTCACCTCTGCTGCGGAGGATAAGTTCATCCGAGTCACCAGCCTCAGAAATCGCAGGTTAACAGCTCAGATTAGAGACCAGGTCAATGCCACACAGAGTTCTAGCAGCAGACACATCTCTACAACAACTGTAAAGAGGAGACTGTGTGCAGCAGGCCTTCATGGTAAAATAGCTGCTAGGAAACCACTGCTAAGGACAGGCAACAAGCAAAAGAGACTTGTTTGGGCTAAAGAACACAAGGAATGGACATTAGACCTGTGGAAATCTGTGCTTTGGTCTGATGAGTCCAACTTTGAGATCTTTGGTTCCAACCACCGTGTCTTTGTGCGACGCAGAAAAGGTGAACGAATGGACTCTACATGCCTGGTTCCCACCGTGAAGCATGGAGGAGGAGGTGTGATGGTGTGGGGGTGCTTTGCTGGTGACACTGTTGGGGATTTATTCAAAATTGAAGGAATACTGAACCATCATGGTTACCACAGCATCTTGCAGCGGCATGCTATTCCATCCGGTTTGCGTTTAGTTGGACCATCATTTATTTTTCAACAGGACAATGACCCCAAACACACCTCCAGACTGTGTAAGGGCTACTTGACCAAGAAGGAGAGTGATGGGGTGCTACGCCAGATGACCTGGCCTCCCCAGTCACCAGACCTGAACCCAATCGAGATGGTTTGGGGTGAGCTGGACTGCAGAGTGAAGGCAAAAGGGCCAACAAGTGCTAAGCATCTCTGGGAACTCCTTCAAGACTGTTGGAAGACCATTTCAGGTGACTACCTCTTGAAGCTCATCAAGAGAATGCCAAGAGTGTGCAAAGCAGTAATCAAAGCAAAAGGTGGCTACTTTGAAGAACCTAGAATATAAGACATATTTTCAGTGGTTTCACACTATTTTGTTAAGTATATAATTCCACATGTGTTAATTCATAGTTTTGATGCCTTCAGTGTGAATCTACAATTTTTATAGTCATGAAAATACAGAAAACTCTTGGAATGAGAAGGTGTGTCCAAACTTTTGGTCTGTACTGTATATATATGTGTATATATATATATATATATAACTTACTGTATACCACCATCATATTTCGCTATGCTTTATAGACCTTCTCAATCACTGTCCATTATAGGGAATTTTAAGATTTTTGAGCCCTATCGGTATGTCTTTGGAGTGTGGGAGGAAACCAGAGTATCCTGAGGAAACCCACACAAACACAGGAAGGACATACAAACTCCTTGCAGATGTTGTCCTTAGTTAGATTCAAACCCAAGACTTTAGTGTTGCAAAACAGTGGTAACCACTGAACAATAATACAATTGTGCCTGAGAGTTAGGAAAAATTCTAAAGATATAATTGAATACTCTAGTTTGGAAGAGGCTGCATGGTGGAAAACATTGCAAATTGTATACGTCCAGTGATTGTTGGGACCTTTTTCAGGTACTAGCATGGTAGATTTCTGCAGATTGTGGTGGGTGAGGCTCTTCTTGGTAGAGAACTGTTCTGTCATCATGGAAAAAGATGTTGTGCATTAAAAATCTCCACAAATGTTTCTATTGATCGCAGATCAATGGCTAAATGAATGTATATAAGTTTTATATATAGTAACGGGAAAGGTAGCAGGGATGTGGACTAGATGGTTTGTCATCATCTTCAGACAATAAAGAAAATGTGCAACAGCTGCTTGAACTTCCAATGGACTTTTACCTACGATCAGAGCACTCCAGTGAATTGCACCCTGGTGGTCACAAAGCTTTCAACAGATTCTGCAAGCATGACTGTGGAGATGGTAGGCCAAACCACCAACTCCGACTCCAGTCCAGACTCAAGATAACATTCCTTTACATATGGACAGCCATGGTCAGACAGAAGCCGCGATGATCCTCATTAACTAAGAGACAACCAAGACTTAGAGATAAAGTCTGTAGAGGAAAAAGAGCTAAAGGATGTAGAAATCCCATAGTGGCCATAAATCATCACCTTCCTCATGTACATACAAAGACTCTTTAAAGGGAGTCTGTCACCAGAATCCATCATATCAGCTTCATAAATGGATAAGGTTACCTTAAGCAGTGTTTTCCCCTTCTGAATCGCTGGCTCCACTGCCAAGTTATCACCTTAATTGTTAATACGGTGTGCAGACGAGTTCTCTGGAGAAATGAGGGCGTTGCCATTGTTCCAAAGAGCTAAGGGGCAATGCTCTTGTTGCTCCAAAGAGCTCATTTGAAATTGATAAAAAATTTAAAATTCATGAAAAAATACATTTGATTCAGGTAACCTTAACCCATCTATCTGCGGGGCGGAGATGATATGCTTGGTTTTAGTGACAGCCTAAACCTAGAGGAGTTAGACTGAAATGTGTAATATATATAACCTACGTATATACAGTGTTCAATAGATTTTGCACATGTTCATAGTTATGAAAGTTACATGAACACATTATTTGTGGTGGTGGGGATTTATTAAACTGTTCACACCACGTTTCTGTCGCAAAAAAAGTACATTATTTTGAAGCGTGGCCATTTGTGCCAAATAGCATGCATTTATTCATTTTCACACCAACACGCCACTTTTGAGACTATGGCTGGACTGGGGACACCTAGACCTAACAGATTTACTATAACTTGCACCAGATTCACCTAGCTATCAATTCTGGCACACAGGACCTCCTGCGATGCATCAAAATTATTAAGGAGTCAGAGTATTTTAACTATTTTGCCACCAGCGCTCACAATGTGCCTGTCTTACTAAATCTACCAGATTGTACACGCAATATTGGACATTTTTTATGGTCACACTTGTTGGGGCCCAAACGTTCTCTCGGTTACGTCATTGTGTGTATACATATTTAGATCTATGATCTATGGGCTTCATGGGATTGGGGTAGCCTTGTTAAATGATCATGTCCTCACTGCTAGAAGTTTGTAACTTGCGCTTAGTTGAAGTAATTCTATTATTTAGTATGTTGAAGGCTGGGTACTGGGGCATATTACATCTACTGTAGCTTTTGAGGACAATTTCAGGCAAGTAATGTATACGTTATTTGAAGCTATTGAAGTCAATTCTGACTTTGTATTTTCCCTTTTGTATTGTGTAATGGCACATAGTGGAAATGAAATAGCTTTTATCGAAATGCTTCTTATCCATTCCTATGGGGGATATTCTCCCCATAGTGTCAGAGGTCGGCAGAGAACTGCTTTGCCATGCATTACTATGCCTCCTGGCAGTAGACGGTTTAATAAACATTCATCACGGAGATACTAGGCGTGCAGTCTTCTAAATAAATGCCTCGCAGATAAAGGGTAGCTCCAAACTCTTTAAGGTACAGAACTATTAAAGCCACCAACAGCTTCTGATGTTTTATTGTTTTAACATTACAGTAGTGTAATTATTTGTAGGGCCCGGGGTTATAGTGGTTTGCCCCATGTCAAGTGACTTTCAATTCTTCCCTCAAACAACATGACAGGGTCATCAGATTTTCCTGACCTTATTAGGCTCCATGAAGAAATGACCAGACGTGAGAAGGAAATATGTCTTGCTAACTAGGTCGTCTTTGTTTTGTGACAGATGACATTGGAGAAGATAGGGGTAATATATATATATATATATATGTGTGTATGTATGATATATATATATATATATATATATATATATATATATACTCTACAGTACAGACCAAAAGTTTGGACACACCTTCTCATTCCAAGAGTTTTCTGTATTTTCATCACTATAAAAATTGTAGATTCACACTGAAGGCATCAAAACTATGAATTAACACATGTGGAATTATATACTTAATAAAAAAGTGTGAAACAACTGAAAATATGTCTTATATTCTAGGTTCTTCAAAGTAGCCACCTTTTGCTTTGATTACTGCTTTGCACACTCTTGGCATTGTCTTGATGAGCTTCAAGAGGTAGTCACCTGAAATGGTTTTCACTTCACAGGTGTGCCCTGTCAGGTTTAATAAGTGGGATTTCTTGCCTTATAAATGGGGTTGGGACCATCAGTTGTGTTGTTCAGAAGTCAGGTGGATACACAGCTGATAGTCCTACTGAATGGAGTGTTAGAATTTGTATTATGGCAAGAAAAAAGTAGCTAAGTAAAGAAAAACGAGTGGCCATCATTACTTTAAGAAATGAAGGTCAGTCAGTCCGAAAAATTGGGAAAACTTTGAAAGTGTCCCCAAGTGCAGTGGCCAAAACCATCAAGCGCTACAAAGACACTGGCTCACATGAGGACCGCCCCAGGAAAGGAAGACCAAGAGTCACCTCTGCTGCGGAGGATAAGTTCATCCGAGTCACCAGCCTCAGAAATCGCAGGTTAACAGCAGCTCAGATTAAAGACCAGGTCAATGCCACACAGAGTTCTAGCAGCAGACACATCTTTACAACAACTGTTAAGAGGAGACTGTGTGCAGCAGGCCTTCATGGTAAAATAGCTGCTAGGAAACCACTGCTAAGCACAGGCAACAAGCACAAGAGACTTGTTTGGGCTAAAGAAGACAAGGAATGGACATTAGACCTGTGGAAATCTGTGCTTTGGTCTGATGAGTGCAAATTTGAGATCTTTGGTTCCAACCACCGTGTCTTTGTGCAACGCAGAAAAGGTGAACGAATGAACTCTACATGCCTGGTTCCCACCGTGAAGCTAGCGGGGCAGTGTAATGTTTTGGGCATGCTACTGGGAAACCTTGGGTCCTACTCCTACCAATTATACTGACGATGTTGCTTTGACTATTACTGACTACCTAAACATTGATGTAGACCGAGTACACCACCTTCTGAAAATGGTATTCCCATATTCCCTAATGGCAGTCACTACTGTCAACAAAATAACACTTCCTACCATGCTGCAAAAATTGGAATAGTTTGAGAACCAAGATGGTGACTTGAAATTCTCCCACTCCAGGATTTCACTCCACGTAAGCATTTGTGGCGAGTGTTAGAAAAATCCTTATGCGTGAAGTCCTCCCATGGCAACATGGCTTTAATGTTACGGCTGATCATTGTGTGTGTAGGTATATTCAATAAAGTCATGGAAATTGCATAACTAAGCACTCTTTAAATTGTACCGATTTGTTTGCATTTATCAAAATTATGTCCGCTGTAATTGCATTTTTTTCAAGACAATTTTTTGTGAAATTTCAATTACATTTTTGCAAATGGACCTTTGATCTGTTAACACAATATCTGTAAAGTCTTGTGAAATGTGATGAAGCTATATAAGTAAGAAAAATAAATAAATTAATTAACACAGCAAAAACTTCCGCCTCAGATTTCTCTACTTTTTCTGTCACTACAGCTCCTTGCGGCAGAAAGCTGAAGCAGAGCTTAGGCTTTCTGCCCTTGCTTTTACTCAAGAATTAGTCTCAGATGAATGGGGATAATCGCTCGATTGTCTTGTGCTGTGGATTCTGTGGCAAGATCGAGCAGGACGCTTGTGTTTTTCCAGCATCTTACTTTGAGGCAGATTCAGGTCGGAATTTGGTGCTGATTTTGGGGCAGAATCTGCTTCAAAATTGTTGCCAAGTTCCTCCTTGTGAACATACCTCTACTCTTTCTGGTCATATTTTGTAATAGCTGTCTAGCACCTTCTTAAATCGATCCTTCCTATTCTGTTGTTTAATACCACACATCATAGAGAACATGAAAGGCCCTCTCTTAATGAGTTTTGTTGGCTTTTTTTTCTTTAATTTTCTTTTAACATCTAAGTGCATTTAGTATGTAAACGCAGTTTACCTACACCCTGGTTCAAAACGGACTGCTTCAGTCAGTACCCACAAGATCAGCTCTCAGGAGCCAAATCTTGACATCATGTAGGCATACTTTTATGTTACTATTATATGTGTAGAAGACTTTCAAGGTGGTTATCCCACCAAAAAAAAAAAAAAAAAAAAAGTGAAACCTACCAATAGCATAGATAAGTGTCTTATCACTGGGAGTCCTATCGCTGAGACCACAGAGTGGGGGTCCTGTGGCCCTTGTTTGAATTGATCAACTGTTAGACATGACTTTTTGCATGGAGAAGATGCAAAGGCATGTTGGTTGGGATAGTTGACAAAGCAATTGTTTGATGGTCATATAGTATCATACAAAGGTCCCAAATGGAAAAGGATCAGTGCATGGTGCCCACTGAGCTTCAGAATGTTGCTTTGTGGTACCCACAAGAGGTTGCACCCAATATCAGATGGGAAGGGAAGAGTATGTTAGTTCAACCTCTTCAAAGGGAACCTGTCAGCATGTTCTGAGACTTTGAACGCCAAAAAAATTTAGTTTGAGGTGCTCCTGATTTAGCCAAGGTCAGTACACATTGGCATACTTGTTACCTTCAGAGCATGTGTAGTGAGGTGAGATGTACTGACCTCTGGTTTGTTTCGTTAACTACAATGTGCAGGAAGAACCCATGAATATAGAATACCTGCCATTTTCATAGATGGTTCTCGGAATTTGCTGTAGGTTTCCACTGTAACAAGGTTATCATCGTAGAAATGTTCCATAATTGTTATACACTGAAGGCTTTCCCTTTTTATATCCATCTCTATGTAGAACATTCTGTGTCGGGCAATAAATAAAATGAAAGAATTAAAAATCATCTGAATAAATAGCAGGTGCACAGAATGAACAAAAGGCAACTTTCACATACTCACTGAATGACAAGAGCTGGGACAAAAGTTGGGAAAGGTCAAAAGAAATTGGAGAATTCAAAATGTAAAATATTGCAAATGAAAGCAGAATGCGAACAGAATTTTTTTTTATTCTTTTCTAGTTAATGGGTAATAAATTTAGTATAACCTTTTCAGGGGGAAATTACCAAGTGAAGGCGCTAAAATAAAGCTGTGTTTTCTCCATATATGTACATGTGTGGATATGTTATCCATGTCCAAATAAGAAAAATTACAAGTACTCCAGAATCAGCATTTTGGAGTTGAAGAGAACTTGTCACCACATCTGAAAGGCCCAGTGACAAAGCTCATCTGATCAGCACTGTCATCCTGAGCATGCCGATGTTTTCTTTATCTAAATCAGTTCAGCTATTCCAAAGATATAAGCCCTTTTAGTGTTGATGCAGATTAGGGTATACTAGCCAAGTGGGTGGTAACATTGTGTGACAAGCAGCACACAGAAACCCTGCCCCCAGAGAATCCACAGTGTTACCACCCACTTGGCTAGTATACCCTAATTTGTATCAACACTAACAGGGCTTGTATCTTTGGAATAGTTGAACTGATTTGAATAAGCAAAACTCCAAAATGTTCAGGATGATGGCGTCTATCAGATGATGTATATCTTTGAGCTTCCAGACATTGTGACAGGTCCTCTTATGAACTCTCCATTCACTAATCAGATTTCCAGGACCGCTATCTTCAACAGTCCCAAAGAAGTGACTGAAGCATACATGCCACTGCTCCAGATACATGATGCACTTGCAGGCCCCTTATTCTCCTGACATGGGGAGGGGTCCCAATATTTGGAAACTGTCTTTTAAAGGGGTTGTTCTGTGTTTTTTTTTTTTTTTTTTTTTTTATGGATGTCCTATCCTCAGGTTAGGTGATAATTAGAAATAAGAGATCAGTAAGAGTCTGAAACTCAAGACCATGCAGTGTGACGCAAATCACTCTTGCCCCATTTGCTTGTATGGGACAAGGATGTAATAACATTGTATGGTAGCTATGAAACAAACAGCTTGTGATATAAATGGTGTAATGGTTTCGGCACTAGTAGAAGCACCGCAACCTCTTCAAAGGCTCAGACCTGAGGATATGTCATCAATAAAAAACTGGACAACACCTTTAAGGGGCTGAAACTTCTAGGTAGCCCTCCACATACTGTACGTTGTCTTCTATATTCCCGTCATCCTGTGTTGTGTATGTTTTACTTCCCTAGATACTACTTTGTACTTGACCCACATCAACCATTCAATGGAAAATGTGACTGAATGCTATGGTCAGCTGCTCAACTTTTTTTTTTTATATATATAATAGACTTCCCCCCCATAAGGCTTTATATTTTCTCTCCATAACACACGTAAAACCATGTGGTTGATTACCTTTTTGTTATGCTATGTCTAGTAGTATCCTCACAATACCATCAAATTGGACCAGAACATCCCAAAAAAAAAACTCATCTCATCTTTTGTGATCCATCTATCCCTTGGAACCATGTCTAGTATTGATTCAATTTTTTTTATTTTATTTTATTGAGGCATTAAAAAACTTTGGATAAGTTTACACGTCTAAGTGTGTTGAATTTTGTCACTTTCTTGGCTTACTTGAAATTCATTACAAAAACAAATCTCGTATCAACTTTTAACCATGTGAGAAACGTGTTAGATTCCCGTTTAGTAACCTCATAATTCAGTCTTGGAAGTAGCAGAAGGAACAGGCCTGAATATGAAAATGTCAGTT
The DNA here is from genome assembly GCA_947044405.1 of Leptodactylus fallax. Lineage (NCBI taxonomy): Eukaryota > Metazoa > Chordata > Amphibia > Anura > Leptodactylidae > Leptodactylus > Leptodactylus fallax. Next base: position 291,916 of record CAMRHE010000374.1, on the reverse strand, counting down.
TAATGCTGAAATATTTCACAAGATGTTTTTCAGCAAATTGATATTTTAGCCACTAGTGTCACAAAGTGCCGTGGAATCACTCGGATATGTTTTACTGAAGGATTACTGTGCATCATCGGTAAACGTTACAATCAATAATCCAAGGATGTCTGCAAATCGAGAAGAAATATATTGCTTTGTTTGTTATTTAACCGTGTGAAGTTTATGTAACGTTGGAGAATTTATGTAGCTTTTATGGCAATCCAGACTCTCTGCTTATTTATGACCACCGTATGCTGTGTGTAACATTGCTTGTAGTATTCAGGCGTGCTTCCTCTGACTACAGTCTCCATCACAATGTGAAGAATATGCCATCTTGTAGACTAATATATACTATCTGATTATGTTGACCTTATGTAAAATATAATAATTTCTGACATAATTCACTATGCTTTTTTCCCTTCTTTTTAAAATTGTTACTAGCCGGATCCTGGACGCATACAGGTAAGAAGAAAACAATACAAGTAATCCCTGTACTCATCCTTTAGGAGCATTTTCCAAAAAAGAAAAATAGCCCATAAAATGACATTCATTGTCCTTCCTGTGCAGTGATCTTGTCTTTTTGCATAAAAGAGCCTCACCTTTTGCTGGGTTTCATAGAAAATGGATGGGGTTCTACCAAGGAGAAAGGGTCCATGACTCGGTCTCCTCTGATGTCGGTGTTTTCAAATTCTAGTAGCATTATAGCCTTTGTATACATTTTGCTACAGGCTTATACCATACTCCTCTGACTTTATAAATTTCATCCCCATTTTCCAGATCTCTGCCCAAAATGGAGGGACTTCCCGAATCTTTTTTTCTTTTCGTATTGTCATATTCTGTTAAAGGGCGTTGGGAGCAAATTTTATAAATTCCTCAATGATGCCTTTGAAGTCCCCGTACCAAATGATCCCACGGTCTGTCTTCTGTTTGTCGATCCAGAATCCTTTTTTGTTCTGGATGACTGTTCCATCTGCTTTGAGACTCTGTATTATACCAGGATATATATAAATTGTGGATGGCCCCCCACTGCTCCTACCCTCCTTAGGATACTTTTGATTAACCTTACTTTTCCCTAAATAAAATCAGATTTAGTGGACAGATGGATAAATGCTCTCCTGATACATCTCATTAGATATTCCATAAAGATAAATTTATGCAAGGCTCTTCAGCCATAGTAGTATCCCCCATACTATGTCCAAGTGACTTCCTACAGACCTACACAATACTTAAGTGGACTGTCACCAGAACTCAGAATATCAACCCAGCCCCGCAGATAGGAAGGTTAGGGTCACCTGAATCAAACAGTGAATCTGTGCCAAGGCACCAAATCGGTTGTTTACTTGGTTAACTTACAGTAAACCTTATTGATGATTTTAAGAAATTCAAGGTTCATTTAATTATCTTCAAAGTCGCAGAGAACCCCTTCAGGAACATAACATGGTGGTCTAGCCACTGTATTGGGCTTCATTGTTCGATTGGGAGGCAATCTGTGTTCACTATTCTCCTTGTGTTCATACCACCACCAGTTAGACTTTGATGGCCCATCTTAAGGGTAGGTGATTAAATATGAGTCCTTGAGAACCCCTTTCAGGCTGATGTCCTACGTTGCGTAAAATCTGCGGTTTCTGAGCTAAAGCCAAGAGTGGATTGAGCAAAAGGGAGAAGTATAAGAGATTACTTTATTTTTCCCTTTCCTTTTGTAGCCACTCCTGGGTTTGGCTCAAAAAATCTTCAACAAAAAAAACAAAAACTGCTTTTCTGGGGCCTTAGGATGGTTTTACAAGGTTTTTTGTTTTTGTTTTACCTCCACCGTTTTTGTAGCAGTTTTCCATTCAGATTTTTGAGCCAAAGTAAGAGGAGGGTTGGTAAGGAATGGGAAATATAACAACTTCAGTTTCTCCTAGCTACATCCACCTTGGCCTAAAAAAACTGCAGTGGCTTTTTTCTAAAATTAAATTTTGAACAATCTTATGCAAGTTTTTTGAGAGCAAACTTTTTTGAGAAAATACCAGAGACATTGTGATATAAGATGGGCAAATGTCTTGTCTTTTATAGTGACTTGTCTTATATTCCCCCTCCCTCTATTTTTGTTCTTCCTGTTCAAATCGGGCAAATGGAAAAAGGTTATCAATTTAACTTTTTATTTTACTTTTTGTTAGTGTGTATGGTCTCATTACAGGTCTTAGGACGGTTGCAGACGACCGTGCTACAACCGGCCTTCCATGATTTAAAAGCACGGGCTGCACACGGGGATGTCCATATGCCATGAGATGAGAAAACAGCCATGTATTATTCTCATCACTACAACTGCATGAGAATTCCAGATATGGCGGTCAGCTGAATATAATCTTATGAAGATTAATAATATATACTGCAATAATTGGAAGAGTGCCTCCATCTGGTTTGTTGGGCTCACGGCTCTGACCGTATATGTGTTGGCAGTGAGCAGAGTGGAATAAGCCACTTCCAGCCACCTCTGATGGCTGCTGAGAACAAAAGGACTGGGCATGTTAAAATTCACACGGCCGACCCTTTCTTCCCTTGATGTCTGCTGTCTGGGGGGGGGGAAAGTAGTGAAACCCCTTATACATTAGATGGTCAGACTCCCTACCAAAATTGCCATTGGTTTTCTAATGCATATAACCAATTTATTAGACTTTAAGATTGTAAGGATAGAAGAGTTAGAATGGCAAATTGGTGAAAGGGAACCTATTGCCATTTTGACTGGAAATTAATTAAAAAGTGGGCTCAGACTTTTTGGAAATAGCTTAAAAGTAATGTCCATATAATCAATAAGAATGAATCCATTACTATGGTCTGTAGTTTATGGCCGACTATCTACTGTAATTTCCATGAGGTGGTAACAGATGATATTGTCCTGTTGTAAAATTGATGTAAAAAGAACTTTTGGAAATTTTTTTAAATTTTTTATGGTAGATGGTACATTTTTAACATATATATAATTTTATTTTTTTTTTATTATTGCAAATTGCTATAGATTTTGTTGGTGCAAAACATTATACGTTAAACGGAGTCTTGTCAGGTCCAAAATGCCTCCAAAGTTAATAACTGTGCCGCGTAAGTGCTTTTAACAGGAGCGGAAACATACCGTTGTAGCCACAAACCAATGAAGCAATGCAGAGATAACCATCTCTTTATGGATATGCAAATCAGCCTGCAAGTGCATTGGGGGGTGGCCACTTTGCTAGATTTGCATATGGGCTGCTGTAATACAGGCAGAGGTTGAAAATGTAACTACTTTGGGCAGCAATTTTAGAAGACATTCAGAGCACTTATGGCTATTTGTAGGTAAATCAGGCCCCATCCCCGTTGCACTTGCATCTGATTTGCATATCCATAAAAAGATTATTATTAGAGCAGTTCTGCAGTTTGTGGCCACAAAGGGATCTTTCTGCCCCTATTTAAGGCCCCTACATGGCACTATTATTGGTTTGGAAGGCATTTGGATCTGACAAGACCCTCTTTAAATAAGGTTGAAGACCTACGCTGGGCTCCAGCCGGGCCGGTGGTGTTGGCACGGACATTAATTGATTAGTGCTTTTAACCAGCTGTGTAACTGTGTAACTATTGCAGGTAATAAAAAAAAAAAATGTGCGGGTGGTAAAAAGTTATCTATCACTAATCGATTGTGTGTCTGCACTCGTATTACATAGATAGATATATAGATAGATCGATCGATCGTATAACCCATGCAGTTGTGGAAAAAAAAAACAAAAAAAAAACCTGACATTTTTTATCTTGGTCCATTTTGGCAGCCACAGGCATCTATTGAAGTCAATGGGTCAGTTTTCAATGGTTGCCAAAACCGTTCTGTATCTTGGTGATGGCCTTTCAAAACAGATCATTAGGATGAAATGAAATTCAGCAATTTTTTTAAGTCTGCTAAACACGGATGTAAAACAGTTGCCACTTGGCTGTCAAACATGGACAAACAGATGCAGAGTAGATGTGAATATGGCCTTATACTGCGGGGGTATTTGCTTCTAGGGGTGAGGGGGCATGGACTGTCTACAGCAGCGCCTGCTTCTGCCACTTGACATGCTCCTTGTCCTTTGCAGGTCACCATAGTAGTACTGTATATGAATTAGCTTGTAATGTACTGTTCTATATGTATACTTATACTATATCTCCTCTCATCAGTTCCATAGAAGTTGGATATACTATAAATTACATGTCTCACTTTTTTGTGTTTTTGTCCTTTATTAGTGTTTTGGGGCTTAGTATTGATTTTAGTCCACAAACTTAACAGTAACCATATAAGTTTTATGACTTTTGCAGTAGAAACTGACCTTGGTGTGACAACCTACAAGCCAGCAGTTATCTCGCACAATGTACTGTATAATGTCATATATATTGTTTTTGTAATAAGTTGCCGGCAGATTAAAATTTAGATTCCCCCCCCCCCCTTTCCCCATTGTAAATCTTTAGAAGCCTAACTAGAAATTGTGCAGTGGAATTATTGTAGGGATATACCGTATATATCGCTTTCATTAGCTTTATACAGATGTTGGTGTCTTTCCCGTTTTAACAGAATATGTACTTTGTTCTCTTTCAGAAAGAACTGAGCCTACCAAGACGGGGAAGCTTGTGAGTAAATGAGTTGTGTTTGTCGTAATGTCTCTAGTGAAGACTGACATTGAATTCATATTGATGTTTTATTCATAGAGCCGATGTTGGCGGCTGAGTTACAAAACACACACTGTATGCAAAGTTCAATATTGCAGCGCCTGTAGATTAGTATTTGCCTTACATGTTTTATGGGGACAAAAATCAACATATAGCAGAGATATGATAAGCAGGGAAGCCTGCGCCGCTCTGTTTGGATTGTAATTTGTGCTTTTATTGATTGACTTCTGTCTTCCGATTCTCCTTGACAATTAGATGAAGGGACAGAAATGTATATTTCACATTTAGAGTTGTAGGTCATGTGATAAAGCGGAGCACAACCTCTAGATATAGAACCTGACTCTTATCTTATTATAATGGGGGTATACATTCTACAAGTCGGCCCAGAGAGAGGGGTTAAAAATCAAAACCTAGGCAGGACCCACCTCACCATTCCCCACCACTACAGTTCCAATGCCACCAGGGTCCCTATTGGTCTCTTCCTGTTCTGTCATGATGCACAGGAAATGCCTGCTTAGCCAATCATTGCTACAATGGCAGTGATCAACGGGACCAGGAAATGGACCGACTTGTACTGGTAACCTTTGAAATGGGAGCGACGGGGAAGCTGTGAGGTTAAAGGTGTATTTCGGTTAAAACACGTTACCCCCTATCCAAAATATAGAGGGTTACTTGCTGATGGGTCGATGTCCCATTGCTGTTCTCAAAAGTTGCTGTGTTTTGCCACTTATGACCTATAAGCATTCGGCTATCTCCGGCAGTCTCCATTCTAATGAATAGAACATCTTGTGCTGTACGACCAGGTCGTAACTGGGGTGCAAAGCACCCTGATCCTCGAGAATTGTGCTATAAGCTACACTCGGTGGGAATATCCATTTATGAGGAATTCCAGACAAAACTTTTTGTGGCATTTCTATCAAGCTTGTTAGCATTAGATTTTACCTGCAGTTGATCGGATCTAGTTATCACATCTAGCATGAATAGACTATGGGAATACAGCACGTACGGGTCCATACAAACCCCCCACATAATCTGCATGATCAGGGAGAAAGAAAAGGTCAGACATGAAAAATTCAACATGTCTGATCCTTCTTTCTCCCAATAACATCTGTCTGTAAGAGTTCGTACACCCCTAAACAGATTAGATAAACGCCTGACTTCTCCAAAATCAGCAGGCAGACGCTAATCCAGTGTGTACAGGCCTGTAGCAAGGAGATTGGTATTACATTTCCATTGACTTCTTTGTATTTTACGACACCATAGAAAGACAAAAATTCATAAATGCCGCCTACACAGCACACCCTCAGTATAGATCTATTCAGTATACTCATAGCACAGCAGCGGTGATAGGGTCACTCCTAAATCTGCTTTAGGCCACAGCTCTGTTTTGCCTCTAGAATTTTTATTGCAGTATTTTCAATAAAGGTGCAGATTGTGCCCCTGATAGAAGTATAAATCTTTGATACCGAGTGTCATTCTTCTTTTATTATGCTGATATAATAGATGATGTGAGATATATAATCCAAGCATATGTAACAAGCCATTTACACACTCCGGATCTTGGTTGCTTGGCACCGGTAATAGCTAAATGTGTTTGTGGTCATTTTATTGTCCATGCTTTTATATAATATGGAGAAATACAACTGCTGTCATCTTAAAGTCACATTGTGGAGATCATTTTATGACGGGCGTCTGGTGGTATGAATAGGTGCTGTACTGTCATAGCAAGAGATACGAGCGGCGTCTGAAATTATACCGATGACAAATAGTAGCCTCAATAATATTTGTTCATGACTATGATAAGCCAAAAGATTGATAACATAATTTTTCTTTTCATAGCTGACAAAAGATGATTTATTTCTGGTCTACAGCCATTGTTTCATTTCTAAATAGTTATGACATAAAGAATTCATAAAGCGATAGTTTTACGGCAATATGTTGGAATAATTACTGGGGTATCGCATGATGCCCAGGGAGGAGAGGAAATATGAGGAAATGTATGAAATCCAGCATGTGTTTGCCTCATTGTGTATGTGACAATTACTGGTGTTTTAGTTGCTTATACTTTATAATCATTCCGTTCTACTGTAATAGTTGTCTTCCCATGTGCTGAATTTTTGGTGAGCTTATCAAGGTGTTTATGCATAGCAGCCACTATGTCTGCAGACGCTATATAGTTAAATTTGCACTCTCAAAAAATTTAGAAAATTTTGGCCCGTGATGTAAATTGTAGTGTCAGTAATGTTCTTACGCTAGCTTAACACTAGCATTGGCTCTCCGTCATTCAGGTCTGCATGGGGACCCGAAAGATGGAGAGACTATCCCCTTAAAACGCTCTTAGCCATGGACACCCGCGGACCCCATAGACTATAATAGACTATGGACTATAATTCCTCCTTGCAGGGCTTTTTCCTCTGCCGATTTTAGGCGAAATCTCCAACACAAATGTGAACCTAGCTCTACTAGTAGGGGCACATGTGAGTTATCCACTCCTTTCTGATCCTCAGCTGTGCCAAGTGACCAGCAATAAGACTCTCCATTGGACATGGTAATTTACATGTGAAGTCATTTGAGCTATAAAATTCCTATCGGACTTCCATTGAAATTAAGACAAACTGAATTTTCCAGGGGAAAATTCTGCAGAGGTCCACACTTTTTTAAAGTGTGTGGGAGTCGGACCTATCAGGAGTGGGCCACCTCTCTTATAGTAGATGCATATTCTATGGTAATATAGATACACCCTTGTAGAAAAGAAACGCTAGACTTGTACAATACTCAGTCCAATTCTCTTGTAGTCAATGATTATCAGCTAAGGCTATGTTCACACTACTGTTTATTAATGTCTGTTGCTCTTGCGCATCAAAGAATGAGACCAACGGACATTAAGAATAGTAGAGTGACTGATGCAGATGGAGCCCCAGCCTTCTCGTTTCCATCTGCATTCATCCCCATGTTAAAAACAGGACAGAATATTTTTTTCCCTTGTGTTGGAAGAAAGCGTCCTTCATGTTATTTACATTACAGTCAATGGGAACAGATACAGTGCTATTAACAGGTAGTGCTATTAATGTCAGTTGCTCTCATCCTATGATGGGCAATGGGCATTAATTAATAGTGAAATATGGCATTATTACATCTTTTTTCTGAGCTTATGGTCCTTACGATGATCAGTACAGGCGTGCATTCACAATCAATGCCCATTATGCCAGGAGATTAAAAAATAACAAATGATAAAATGGTTGTTTCTTAAAGGGGTTGTCCAGGCTTAAATTTTATTTTTTAATTAGGCCAGGGGAAGTGAAAAAAAAAAAAAAATCATACTCACCTGTCCCCTAGCGCAGTCAGGTTCTGCTGCTCAGCTGTCTTGCAGTGGAATTCCTCGCCGGCTGTGACATCCCATGTTCTTCACTGAGGCCACTGATTTGGCCTCAGCGGTCACATGTGGCAGGGAGTTCCGATGGAAGACAACAACGGTCCAGCATGACCAGACTGTGCAGGGAGGCGCTGGGGGGAGGTGAGTTTGATTTCCCCCACCCACACACCTCCCCTGACCTAAAGGGGTGGTTCAGCCAAATTTTTGCATGGACAACCCCTTTAAGATTGCAACGTTGAAGACATAAAAATAGTTTGTCTGCAGTTCATCCCGTCATATAAAACAAGAGATGTGATGTAAACTGTATGAGAGGAGGGGAAAGGGGAAATGAACAATCATCCCAACATACCAGCTCCTCACGATGGGTGCAACATGAAGTAAAAGTAAAAAGGACACCAATAGGCCTGCTATAGCATCGATCAGAGCTAGCTATGGGCTGTTTATCTGCCACTGTAAAAGGACCCTTGTTCTAAAATAAGTAGAAGTACAGTAGATCCCCATCTGTCCCTAGTAAAGTGTTACTGAATAGGCTCCATTGTATTTCTCTTGGCTATAAGCCTATAAATGTTTAAATTGTTTCGATACTTCTTTAAAATTGCTATTTTATTTTTTTTTTATTTTATTCAATTTATTCATTAACCTTGAATTTCAGAAGATTTCCCAGCTTGATCTCATTTAAAACATGTTCTAATTTATTACATTTTAATTGTTTTTTTCTTATAAAATTAGCTGCTAATTGTTAATGAATAATGTCAGTCAACAAACCTTCAGGGGTTAAGATGTTTAATATCAAGGTTCCTGCATATTAAGTATTTTACTCTATGAACACAGCGGATATATTCATGTTCTACATACTAACTATATATAGTAGAGGGAATGACTACAGTGTCTACTCTAGATTTTATTAAACACTTTGGGCTAATCTAAACTCTTCGTTTTAGTCACATGGATTGGGATTACCGCTATGTTAAAGGAGTTTGCTGGCCCTAAATTTTTGGTTATCAGGATGCGATCTGTGGGGTCTGACACCTGGCCCCTGCACAGATTAGCCGACGCAGCAGCCTCTGGGTGCTGAAAGTTGCTAGTGGAAGGCACAGTAATAGGATAGGCACAACAAACCCTTCGAGTGACTCTGGTGAACTGTAGAGCATCACTCCTATTACTTGAATCGGAGCAGCACTGCCTATCCACTAGCGGCTTCCGGCATCCAGAGGCTGCTGGAGCAGATGATCTGTGAGGGGTCCAGGTGTCAAACCACCTACAGATCACATACTGATGACCTATCTTGTGGATAAGTCATTAGTGTGAAAAATTGATTTGGGTCCAGAAAACCTCTTTAGGTTAAGGTGCGTTTCCACAATGTGGAGCCTTAGCCTTAAAGGGGTATTCCCATGAACATGACCATATCTATATTTGTAGATAATTAAAAGTTAAACATTTTTGCAAATATAAGTAGTTAAAAATTCTGCAGAGTTTTAAAGATTTTATCTAACTATCTTAGTGGTGACAGTCTGTTGTCTTGATCAGTTGCCAATGGATACGACCACAAATGGAGAAACTTTCTGTGGTCTGGGACTTGTCAAAATCCCAGCCATGATTTTCTTATTGTGGGCAGGTTATCGGGCATGGAGACTACATGTATGAGGAGATAACCGGTCACAGGAAGGACATCATTGCTGATTTTCTGACCTGAGAAAGGTCCTGCATTCATGGTCGTATCCATTGGCAACCGAACATGACGACAAGACTGTGATTGCAAGATATTAGAGAAAATCTTTAAAACTCTGCAAAATATTTAATTTATATTTGCAAAAATGTTAAACTTTTTATTATCTACAAATTTTAAAAAGGTCATGTTCGTGGGAATACCCCTTTAAGTAGTAATATCTCTTGTCAGGCTGTCCTACAGATGTAGCAAAGTTAACCGTGCTGAAATCTGAATGTCCGTGATCATTTGCGTCAGTAAACTGGTAGAAATTATATTAAATGTAGCACAACCCCTACACTACTTTCACGAGAGGCGTGGGAGGCGCAGAAACGCCAATGGTGACATGTATTATTGTGCTGTTTTTTAAAAAGCCCCAAACCTAAGGTTTTTGACTATTTTTATGTGAGACATCTGGTGTCGCCACTGTAATAAATTTTCCCCCGTTGTGTAGAGGAAGACCACTGGAAAGTTTAGGAACTTCGTGAAATGACGAAGAAGAATCTTGATGTGACATAAATCTTTCTATGAAGTTCAAACATGATGCATTTTGTGAAGTTTCCTAAGACAATACATTTCTGGACAAATCGTAAGGTATTAGATATTTGATTTTTGGAGAGCAAAACCTAAATGGGTAATAAAATGGTTCTCGCATGGCTTTACAATGAAATAACAAACGTGTTTTAGTGTCACAGTATGAGCTAAAGACAGCAGGTGTTCTGTAGTATATCAATCTATTGCATCGTACCTATAAAACCAGCAAAATTGCACAAAAGGACACCCAGAAAGTGTGAACAGCGTGTTAGTTTTTATGCTTTTATACAATCTGTGACCTTTTAAAATTGGGTTCACAATACAAATATTGAGTTACAATATCCTCATAAAGCAAACAGTAGAGAAGTAATGATGTATAAAGAGGTAACTGTCCCATAATAAGATAGTAGTGGGGAAACTCAATTGTATACATGTATACTAAGAAGGAAATCTTACACTTTATGAAGAATATATCACATAAGACATTACAATTGGCATTATTCACTCACTTTAACATAACGGCCAAACGAGTGATACAATTACTATTCCTATATAAAAAGAAAAGAGCGATGTAAAGGGCAAAGGCATCAAAGTAATCGATTTACCCAGCAAATTCTGCATTTCTTTCTAAACCCATACAATGACAAATACTGCAGAACAAGAGATGTATGGCCCAGATTTATTATGCCTTGTACACCAGAAAACTGTATGCACAAAAGATTTGTTACTTTTTAACTCTGTACTGTCTTCCTCTTTCCTGTAAAGGGGGCAGGGTCATCGGCTCCGCCAAATTTATCATCTACGCCAGAATTCGTAATTGATGTAGGAAATCTATGTGCAACTTGTCATATATGAAATAAAATTAAAATGGACAGGGCACTCTTCTGTAGTATATTAGGCTACAAAATGCCAGAAATGCATGAAAAGTAGACACTCTCACCATATGATCGGTCAAAAGCGTAGTTAATCTCCATGTTTGCCGCTGGTATGGTTCTTTAACTGCCACTCCCACCTCAAGGATTCTTATGTAAAATGGTCCTCCAGATATTGAATGTATACATAAAAAAAAAAAAAAAAAAAATTGGGCGCTGCTACTTTAACAAATTAAATTTATTAAAGATGTTTATATAAATTTATAATAAAAGAATATAAATAGTAGTAGTACAACACTGTGGGACACTTCATCAGGTTCATCATTATATATGAGACGCTGGCTCAGGGGCTATAAGTTGGCCCATATGTTCATAAAGTGCCCCCATGCACATTATGGTAGTGTTAGCTGAGCCCTCCGGTTTCTGCAAGACTGGAGGACTCTCTTAGGTGTATAGTGCCTCTTGTCTTTTTCCCCTGCAGATTTTCGTTCTGCTACTATGCTCATATTATAACTCTGTGGTTTTCGTTCTTTAAAGCCATCCTGTTAGGTGAGTTCTGCACCCCCTTATCTGAGAGCGGCATATGACAGAATGGGAGAAGCTGAGCTCTGTAATATATAGGTTTTTATGATTTGGAGCAGGATTTAAGAGGACTAAAGCATAATTCCTGACAGGACTCCTAGGAGAGAGTGTGAGAGTCCTGATAACTCCGCCCACATGGGATGATTGCCAGCCTTCTATATAGACACACTGATACAGGGAGATTTGTCAATCACTGTGTGTGGGTGGGATCAGCAGGACTCTCTCTGCCTTTCATAAGAGTCCTGCTAGGATTTACTCTGCTTTATTTTCAGACCTCTTTCTCCAAATCATATAAACCTATATATCCCAGAGCTCAGCTTGTCTTTCTATTATATCCTGCTTTCAGATAGGGCTGCAGAAATGACAGGTTCACTTTAAAGTACTTGTCTCCTCTTTTCATGTGTTTATGCAGGAATATTACAGTGCTTGTAGATATTACATCTGCTGACTATAGAGTTAGTATTAGGTAAAGGAGCTTCACTGTAAAGTTCACATTTCTTTTTACCATTTCATTATTCCAAGGCTCTTCCTTAGAAGAAGAGTCCCCATATAATGTCTTCATGGTACAGTGTTTTTCAGGAAGAATAATAAGATTATGATTTGATAGAAATAGTAAAGGTCTGATGAGATTATAACATTAATAAAGGGCCAAAAATGTGAGGACTGAGACTAACAAGTGATGCATTGTGTCTTTTTCATTTTGCCTTTTTTTTTTCCTATTTTACTGCTCGTTCAGCCGAGATTAAACCATTAACTGTGAATAGTTAGGGCGAGCCCGCCTTTACTTCACCTGTCAGATATATTGATCCTGTATATTCAATTACATTGCCTTGACTGCTCATGAGTGAGAACATACTGCGTCTTATGACCCTCGAACAAGTCTGGCCTGTGTTGTGTTGCATATCCTCAAATGTGTAGTGCGTGCAGACAGGATACGCCATAAATGTCTAATGGGTGGTGGCCTGCTTCTCCTCTCAGGACAGTGACGTTTAGGCATGTTCCAGCTCTCTCCATTAAATACCTATGGGAATTAGGCTATGGCCCCCACGTAGTGAAACACAGCAAAAAAAAAAAAAGTGGAATAATTGATTACCCAGAATTCCATGCACTTTGCAGGAAATGTAAAAACGCAGTGTTTTTTGCCGCTGAATTTTTGCTAAATGGGGCTTCAGCCTTAGGCTGTGTTTACACAATGCTTTTTTTAGGAGAAACTGCATGCTTTTTTAATTGCAGTAATGGGCAGCACATTTTTACTATGGATTTTGGCTGTAAGACAATGGCTTAAAAGGTTTCCAATTTAATGGGCATTTAGCTTACCGATGTATAGTAATATATACCATACAATGTGTGGTAACATATGCCAACGCATTACTTCAGTTCTTAATTTAGAGCGCAGTGTAAACACAGCCTAACAGAAGTAGCTGCGTCGCTCAGTTGTTTCTATAACCCCATTAGATTTGTATGCAGAAAACCATAGACATATGAGTCCACTTCTCTGTTTTAGTCTCTGCCTAGAAGTGTTAACCAAGCATCAGATATGTATCATGAAGCCAAAAATCTCTATGGTGGGAAAACCGTTCTCACTTAAGAAAATGAAAATGAGGCAGACTTCAGCTCTCTGGCTTTGCGCCGCTGCTTTCACTCAGCCCCAGAATCCAGGGATCATAATCGCTGCCTCCCGTTGAATACAATGGGAGGCGGAATCCACCTCAGAATCAGCACCAAATTCTTATGTGTGAACATACTCTAAAGCTTATGGGCCTCAATACAAACTGAAAATACTACAGTTTTACATGCCGTGTAATGCTGATGTCCTTTTCTATGGTAGGCAGTCTTTGTGTCCTTTTTTAGGCACTATCTGGACACATCACTGGGTTCTGTGCCAGGCAGGGTCCAGAAATTATTGTAAGTGGATTTTGCTGCAAATCTTTAATGAGTCCACGGCAGAACCTGCGTGTTTGATGCAGGTTTGATGCAGTGGATTTCATCCTATTTGCAGAGAAAATCTGTGGTATATCCTTAACAGAATGAACAGTTTGCAGAATCTGCCACCAGACCAGCATATCAGTCCGGCCTCACAGATAGAGTTAGGGTCACCTGAATCAAATGGACTTTTCCCCTTGTGAATCTGTGCCCCCATTGTGAGATATTGCTGTATTTGACAATATGCAAATTAGCTCTTTGGAGCAATGAGGGCTTTGCAGTAACTCCAAAGAGGTAGACGATAATGCCCTCATTGCTTTAAAGAGCTCATTTGCATTTTGATAAAAACCGTGATATCGCTGCAATGGAGGTATCGATTCACAAGGGGGAAAAGCTAACCCCTCTGTGAGGCTGAATTGTGGTGTCAGATTCCCTTTAAAATCCACAGGACGCTCTGCTTTCCATGCCGAATCTTTGGGACATGTGGATGAAAACCCACTCCACTTGTACTGTAAGATAAATTGCTGTGGAATTGAGGTCTGGAATCCCCACCCCGTCTACAGCCGGCCTCATGGCTACTCTGCTGTATTCAATACATGTACAGTATCTCAAAATGACACCACTTGCAAAAAACACAGTATAAAAACTGCAGTAATAGTATGGAAATACGTAATAAAAAATAATAGACCTAATCCCTATCCCTCTAACCAGCGAGTGGCAGTCTTGGCCATTCTATTAGGTATTAAAAGGTAGAGCCAAGTAATTGGAGGATGTGGGAATCTCATTGCAGGGCTCATTGACACCTTCCAGATTGAACAAGGTTGTGAGATACTCAATCTGCACAAAAGGACAATCTGAGGTCACTTTCTATTTTAGATATAATCTGCTGACAAACTCAATATGAAATAAGGTCCTAGTTCATATTTGGGGTTTATAGTGATCAGGCAGATTTGCCATATATATACCCCGATCATTATAGCTCATGTTTTGTTAAATTTGGAACTCCTCTTTATTCAGAACATGACTTCACTAAGCACATCATAACCATTGGAAGAGAATCCCATGAGACAGGTACACTTTGGGCCAGAGACACATGGGGGTATACTATGACAGCGGGAGGGTATGTCATACAGCCATCCACTTCACTGTACAGAGGACCCATTACCTCTCCTGAAGTAGCAGTTATGTCTACATCTGCAGCTATGTGCTGTGCTGTTCCTAAATTGACAACTAGGCAGTGCTGAACCCCTTAGTAAAGGGATTTGTTACTAGATAGCCTGGCATTGTCAACACTGATTGGATGTTGTCCTATGTAGGGATAGACTCTCAACTGGTAACACCTAAGATGTTCTTAAATGCCCAGGAGACATAACCGAGGATTTGTACAATATAGAGTTCTAATAAACACTCTTCATGTCAATGCTAAGGTCACATTAAAGTGGTGATTCTGTGAACTCCGTGATTACGTGAATGTCCACTGTATAGCGCTGGTTCTGGTGAACTACAGCATTGCTCCTATTACTTACCTGTACCCAGAGGCTGTGTGGAGTTTGGGTGTCGGGCCCCGACAGTTCACTGTCCTGTGGATAGGGCATCAATATGAAAATTCGATTTGGGGCCAGACAACCCCTTTAATAAAATGAATTTGGGCATTTTAACACATGCATGTGCCTCTACACATAGGCTTTACTGTGTCTTTTTAACTGCTGGTTTCTGAGATCTCCATTCATGTAAGACACTGATACCCAACTGGTGGCCCACGGGCTGCATTCAAACCTGATATGTTCCTCTTGGGAAGAAAACTCCCTATGGTTACCTAGGATAAAAATCAGGCACAAACACTAAAAACATCAAGAATCTCTGTTTTTGCCTCTTTTATGAGGGTAGTGTGGTGTCTTTTCCTTTGCCAAAAGTTGTATTGTATGTATTTGTTTGTATATATTTATGTCTTTATATGGGCATGCGTGTGTCATGATGGAGGCATTATCTATGGGTCACATAACATTTCAGAGAATCCTTTATGACAATTTGCACTTGCCTAATTTATTTTTCTTCTGTGATATTTTATTGATGGGTTAAAGGTGCTTTCCCTTAATATAAGTCATCAATTTTAGATGGGAAGGAAGGTGTGGGGGGGTGGATTCGTCTTTTGGGACCCCGCAAATCAGCTGTTTTTACAGGACAGTAGCTCCCAGTTTACATGCCAGGATTCACTTGCCATTTCTTCTACATTGGTGGTTATGAGCACTCCAGCCGTGTCCTATATCCTTGAATGGGACACCACTACATAAGTTTAGCCCTATATGGACTTGTGCATGTTTATTGGATAAGTCTGACTGTTTAACAGTCCATGTTTGTTCTTTGTATTCCTGTAGCATTTCACATTTAGTTCAGTGTACACTGGTCTCTCAGGGCATGTGTAGGAACCTGTAGGATGTGATAAGATTGACGTCAGTCTTTGGACACTGTATAATATATAATTAAGAAATATGAGAATTTCTAGAAGAGCTGCAAACATTCTGCACATTATTGTAAGGGAAATTTGGAAAAATGATGCCCGGTTATCTTGTATAATATGTTGTGTGTCACATAGTTTAGTTTTTCTTCTATAATTACAAACTATCTTTCTTCCTAAACAGGGCCACATCAGTCCATAGGGTGTGTGAAGTGGAAGAGCTGCTGCCTCTTTGTGCAGCCAATCTGTGGGGTTCCTATGGGTAGAACCCCTCATCAATTAGATATTGATGACCTGTCCTGTGGATCGGCCATCAGTATGTAATTCACGGACAACTCCTTTTGTCGATACTTGTGGCACCATACTGTTATGTTCCTTGTTCACAATATATGTAATACAATAACAGCTGTGCTCTGTAGTGTTTTACATCCTTGCCATTTGTAGAAATGAATATCTGTTTAACAAGTGTGCACATATAACATTATATAATATATATACGTTACATTGCCACCTACCATTTATTGTGACTACTTGCCATGTGATTCATCTATGGTGGTGACTTATCTCACTTGAGAACAAAAAGATTGGCTATTGAAAATCAGTGCACCCAGACCTTTTTATACGACATTTTGTTTTCAGGCAGAGTTTGAGACCACCATATACACAGGATAGTCGTCTGGTTTGGCTCTAATTTGTATGTAAGACCACTGTATGGCACTGTTTGAAAATTCAATCTTTTTTCACTTAGAACCTACAATAACTGGCTCAACGACATGGCTGTAATACTATTCTATGGATGATGTTACATAACTTGTACTTAGTGCCCAGGGTGTGGTTAGACTCTGTCTGCCATTCTAAATGCCTATCTTTTAGTATCCATTCTTGTCTTTGGCACTAAAGGTAAGAGTCACGCATAGAACCATAATATGCATGAGCCATAAGTGTCCATCTGATAAATTGGGATGTGTACAGCCGTGTGTGAATATAATTATGTATTAGTAGGAAATCTGTGTAATGTTCTGGGGCCAATATTCAGTTCTTGCTCTTGCCCATTATCTAAATACCCTTGTTAAGGCAGAGTAGCTAGTTGGGGGCAACTGATATGACTCCCTCTTCCTTACCCATGACTTTTTTTTTTTTCTCTTCCTTAGGCGAAAAATACGTACTGTATCTTTTTGTAGCTTTTTATGGTGCAGATTTTGTGGCTTTTTTTTCCCCAAACAAAGCCAGGAGTAGGTCAAAAGTAGTGGAAAATATAAAGGAAGTTCTTATACTTCTCCTTCCTGCTGAATCCACTCCTGGGTTTGGCTCAAAAAATCACAACAAAATCTGCAGCAAAAACTCAGTGGGGGAATTTATTATGACTGATGTTCTGTACTCAAGTCTTAATCAAGTGCCCGGCTGTGCCTGAATTTATAAGCAGCTCTGGTCTCTGGGGATGTTCACTATTAACGGACACTAACTGATCTTAATGTGTCATTTAATGGATCAGTTAGAAAAAAACAAAAAAACGGACACATTAGCATCAGTTAGTGTCTGTTAGTGTCCATTTTTATACCGTCCGTTTTTTTTTTTTTTCCTTTCTGAGCATGTGCAGAAAAAAAAATGGACAGTAATAACGTCCGTTACCCATAGACATTAATGTTAAAAGATAACGGACGCTTGACGTACGTCATAAAACCATTTTTGTTTCGTGGACACAAAAGTCCTGCACCCTGGATTTTTGTGTCCGCGAAAAATAATGGACATGTGACGGATTTGGTGTAAACGGACACTAGATAAAATCCCATTAAAATCCATGGGATTTTCAACGGTGTGATGATTATACCCCCAGTTATGTATTTCTTGTATTACTACTTGCTCATATTACTCCTACACAGTGTGGTGTTTATGACTGTTATCAAACCCTTTGTAGCCAAACCGTTTGATCCCCAGAGAGTCACTTACACAGTCCTTTGTTTACATACCCTTGTTACACTCATTATCTCCGAAGGGGTTTCCTGCAGAGATGTGGCTGGGAGAGCCCTGAGCAAACAATCAGCCGCCAAGCTGGAGCCAGCCAAAACTACAAAAGAAATATGGTTTTATGGTAATATTCCCCTAGGAGGACATCCTACCTTCGGACCGATAAATTCCTCGGGTGCGCAAGGCGGAGACAAACGCCCCAAATCCAAACACAGTACTGGTGGGTGCAGGGAAAAGGTCCAGACACTGAGCTCCTTACCCAAAGGGTTCTGAGGGGTCATTCTTGGTGTCTACACGATGGGGGTCTCACCACAAACCCCATCATACCCCTGGCTTGACACTGCGGTCATGTGGCGAGGAAATATGACGATTCATATTTATTTGGGTTTCAGGATAGAGGGCTGGACTCCCCCTCCTAGTGACATCACTCTGAAAGAGACCAGGGTAGTATATGGTCTCACTTGAGGGACAAAGGAGAGAGTTCTGATCCTGGGAAAGATATGAGGACATGTTGTGCTGTGGACTTAAGCAGGTGCCCTGAGGCCTAGTAGTGAGGCCTGAGAGTTCTATTGCTGGACAGCATGTAGGGAACACGTGCTTTGTGACTGACTTAAGAAAGCGCCCTAGGCCAAACTGCTGAGGGCCAGAGAACCAACTACAAACTTGCTCTGGTATCTTCCTATCTTTTATTCCCATTTTATTTTCTGTACTGTATTGTGCTTTTACCTGTATTTGCTTGACAATCCTCTGATGTGTACTCTGTATATGTTAGTGGCTAGTACCGACCAACTTGGGTTAATAAATACATTAAAATTTATAAAGCTCGTTTCATATATCCTATGAACTCAGTCCACTTACGGGGCGTGAGTGGAAGGTTAAGAAGGGAGATCACAGGTGTGCCAAGCGGCTTGGCAAAATGAGATCCTTCACAAACTGATTTATGACGGTTCTGCTAGTGTATATTGTTAAAATCTTGTAACTGATACTAGCAGTGGACACTACTGACAGTCACCAATGGTAGCGTGAATGCCCCCTTAATTCTGGCGTGCTCCGATGTGCCAGAATTGAAGTCTACATCATGTAGGAATTGGCGTATATTTTGTAGTATCACTGAAGCCAACTTTTTAGCGTGAGTTTTAGTAAATTTATTAGGCAAAGATATTCCCCCTCCACCCACTTTGCAAAAAGTGACGAGAGGAGGTAGAAGGAATGATGCGGTGTATCTTTGGTGTAAGAAAGGGCCATACACCTAAAAGCATCATATTGGTCAGAAGACTGGTGTAGATGGTTTGGTAACCTATCCCCAATGTTATTCTAAATATTATTATAATAAAACTTAAAAACTGTTGTTTTCCATTCAAGTATATCGGAGAATGGTTGTTTGGGACACCACAGAATTGCACCTAAATTGGTGCCAGTTTAGCCAGTGGGCTCTGCAACATGGCCTCTGCATGGAGTTTGCATGTTCTGCCTCTGTTGGTGTGAGTTATCTCCGACTGTTGGACTCCTTCATAAATGGCTGATAGCCATGGTCAGTCAGAAGCAGTAAAGTTCCTCTAGTAACTGAATTCCTATTAAAGTAAATATCTAACCATCTATGTATTTAATTAATTATACAATAACAGTAATTGTACAATATAATTAATCATTTTATTTTGAAGTCGGTAATTTCCACCCACAATTAGCCTTGACCTTCCATAAATATGAGGACCTCTGGGCCCTGTGGTTAGCTCCAGTTACTCTCCATAACCTATCCATATAGAATGTTGTGAATGGGACATTGTGGCCAGTGGTCGGCTCTCTTTAGCTATGCTTGTACTAATGTAAATTGTATAGATGATATTATATCATTTTTGATCTTACTACTGATGTCTAAATGGTACTTGGAAAGTTCTGTTCGAGATGTTACACTGTGGCCCTTGACTTTTAGTGGGAGTTAGAGGGAGGGGATTTCTCAGTATATGTACTGTTTTTTGGGGGTTTTTTTCTGTGTTTCTTTTTGGAAAACCCAATAAATATCACTTGAATCAAAATTCGCCTTTACTCCACCTCTGACTCCACAGTCCTGATGCTCAGATAAAATGGGTTTCAGTGAATTTGACCCTAGTGGGTATTGGGCATGAGCACCTACATGGCAGCGACTGAGGCTCCACAACTTTCCCTGGACTTTTGTGTGACAATAGTACTTTCCAGTTTTGTCGCTGTAGCACAACCTTATGTAATGGCTTCTTTCAGCTGCCCAATTTGTACAACTTTGATATTTAGCAATGGTTGTAACTGGATCAGTATAGTTACACCTGTCGACAGGAAGAGTTTTCCAGTTCTTTTCCTAAATCTCCATTACAATTTATTTGAACATTTTCTGTTTCCAACCATTTCATTTTGGTTACGTCTGTGTATAATCTTCCTACAAATTCAGAGAATTGTAGATAAAATAGCTCCATCTCTGTTCTCGTAGTGACTATATTTAGTTGCTTCTATTAATATAATATTCTGTTTGAGTATATGGGTATACACTTGCATGCAGGCGGTGTTTAGTGAACGGTCTGTAGTGCGTTGCTGAATTAGCCTGGGCAGGCTCACTAAGGGTTAATGATTACGTATTCTTAGGTGAATCGCTTTTAATGTGCATTGCAGGGTTTTGTGTGTGTGTGTGTTGTTGTCAGTCTTTAGAGGAGACTTCATTTGACGGAGCTGGGGAAGGAAAAGCCTGGCAGCCAGCAGAGACAGGGAGCCACTTAATATGCACTGCTCGGAGCCTCATTTGCAATTCTGTTAGTGTGCATTTTGCTTTGCAAGGGGGAAAAAAAAAAATCCGTGCTGCATTCATCGTGTTAACCTGAATATAGCAGCTGACATCTCTTTATTACAGCTAGAGGTGGAAGGACCCAAACTTGGAGAATCCCCCTCCCCCTGAGATTGTTAGTCCATTCCTTTATAGTGGCTCATTTTGGCTCTCTGTCAGCGCCAGGATGCTGCCAGTGGATGTGTGTCATGGTCTCAATAGATGGTGGTAAAATATAACAGTCATGAAAGCCCAGCGGGAAAGGCTGCGGATTCCAGGCTTGACCTTGGAGTAAGTATTGTCTCTCTCTTTAATATTTTGATGGTTTGTGCATGCCATTAGCTTTAGTACAACCAATAGCTGTCTAGGTTGTGTTTTTACTGACAGCCTCGGAGCTCTGCAGCTTGATGTGTGCATGCTTTATGTGTGCTGCAGTACTGTGGATGCTACCGTATGCCCCCCTCCTCATTACACAGAGACATGGCCAGGCTGGATCCTGATAGACAACGTTGTATGGGTGCCCTGGCCATTGAATGGCAGTAGAATGGTGTTTTTGTAGGCCGTGATGTCTATGTGTTATGTGTTGTGTGTATCCCTCTCTCCACCTTCTGTATCCCCTCCCCCTCAGTGTTTGTCCCAGCGCTGCCTTCAGATAAGGCCTGTGTGCCTCCTGAATGATGAACAGCTCTACAGCAGATTAAAGCATAATTGAAAGGCTCTTCATGAAAATGTATTCGCCATAATCAATTTTTCATACGCCAATTCCAGCCGTAATAGACGTTTGTTTAAAGGAAATTTTATTTGTTTCCCGTTCCTCGGCCTGTGAATCGGTGTCCTTGTCTGTGTTTACTCTGCTAGTCATGCACTGTCTATGTATTAATGTATATCATAGTATGTGGCTTTACAATTCCGTAAGGTTTTATGTTTTGTACATGATGTATTTTGTTGTCATGTGACCGTGTATCATTGTATAGAAAGGATTATTGCACCATGATTGTATTCATTTCTGTGAAATATATATATAATGTAAATTGTGGTGTGTGGATGGATCTCTGTGTGTGATATGTATGTGTATATAATATCAATATATATTTTATACAATGTCTGTATTTAAATATATAATATATATACACACATATACGTTTGCAACACTTGTATCCAATGTTTGTTTTGTGTATGTTTATACATTTTCACTTTCTTATGAACTGATTTGCACAGTTTCTTGCAACTATTAAAGAAACCGTACACCAGTCTTAAAGGGGTTGTCCCATTTCAGCCAACAAATGGTATTGTTTTTGTAATGAAAAGTTGTACGACTTTCCAATATACTTTCTGTATCAATTCCTCACGGTTTTCTAAATCTCTGCTTCTGTCATTCATTGTTTACTCTCAGTGGATAAAAATCAGTCCATGGTCATGTGATATACAGTCCATGGTCATGTGATGTACACACAGGTGGACAGCTTGTTATTGTCACAGCACAGTAATCAGACATCTGCCTGGTAACAAGCCGTGCACCTGTGTGTCCATCACATGACCATGGACTGTATATCACATGACCATGGACTGTATATCACATGACCATGGACTGATTTTTATGCACTGGAGTAAGCAAAATAAGTTACAGTAAGCAGAGATCTAGAAAATCACGAGGAATTGATACAGAAAGTATATTGGAAAATTGAACAACTTTTCATTATACTAAAAATATTTATTTGCCAAAACTGGACAACCCCTTTAATTCATTCCTCTGTTGGTGCAAGATGTACCTGAATTAAGAGGCTCCGGCCTCTTGTGAGGTCCCAAGCTCTAGAAGAACATGCTCCCTGACTGGCACAGATTTAAGCTATAACTCACACCAGTTTTTTGGCACGAGTTATAGTAAATTTGTCAAACTTGAGGTGTCCCTGCCCGGCCCGCCTTGATCTCCAACTTGCTCTAACCACTTTTCTAAAAGATGGCAAGCAGATTGAGAAAGTGGCACATTTTTGGCACAAAAGTGTACCACTTATGCGGTAGGAAACTAGTGTGCCTATTTTAGTGAATCCCTCCCCATGTTCCTGACACTGTAACACAAACTATTGTTACCTGCTAGTAGCCATTTTGAACTGTAGTCTTTTTCAACAGAAGATCAAGAAAAATGTCATGTTCACAACATTCAGTGGAACCTGTGACATTGAATGTGTGCAGTCTAACTTACAGACAGCATGGTATAAAGCAGAAGGAACGGAGCCGATCAATATAAAGTTTTGTTGTGAAAAGATATTGTATTAACCAGTTATTCCTGCTCACATTGGGTTTAGGAGTCCTATGAGTGGTCTTACCAGAGATTGACAGCCATCTTTGTATAAATGTGCATACAGCGGTAACAGTCAGTCACGGAGTGGATCCATCCACTGGACTCCTAAGCCCAGAATGAACAGCATTCAAATAGGACTTTTACAAAAAACAACTATTTGCATCCAATAGGTGCCGCTCCACTGAGTCTGGTGCAGTTGGAATTTTTACTCTAGCCCCTACCGTTCAAGGGCAATCATTGCTGTTAGATTCAGCAGAGTTATGCTCTACTGTCAGATGGGCGGTCCCTGTCTTTTTGCTCCAGCCCAGGACCTCCCACCTGACAGTATAGAGCATAATTCTGCTGAAACAAACAGCAGTGATTGCTCAGAAATGGTGAGGGCTAGAGAAAAAAATCCAACTGCACCAGAATCTGTATTGAATGATGCAATAAGTTAGAGTTTAGTGGAGGTTATAAAAGGTCCTCTCTAAGGCTAGGTTCACACCTGCGCCCGGTCTCCTCTTGTGGATTCCTTTCCCCATTTTGCTTTAAAAATGCGGAGGGAAAAGTCCTGCAAGCAGGTCTTTTCTCTCCACATTTTCCGGGCAGAAACCCAGTGGACTCCATTATAGTCTATGAGGTCTGTGAGTTTCCGTGGGTAACCACTTTTTTAAGTGGATTCGGTTTCCGTTCGTGGGGTCCCCAAGCAGACCCCACGAACGGAAACCCAAACGCAGGTGTGATCCTAGCGTAAATAATAATAATAATAATAAAAAACACACAACCTGTACTGAGTCTTTTCCCACAAAACTTTACATGGATCTGCCCATCTCCTCCTATTCTATAACACGCTGATAAGACTGTATTTTCATTGTGACCAGGTTCTCTTCAACTTGCATATTCCACCTTCTGAGAACCACAACATTGATGGAAAACTTGACTAAACTATACCGAAAGTAATCCCTTTTGTAAAAGTTGCAGGATGATCCATACAGGGCACTATATGAAGGTGCAAAACTTTTCTTTGTATGTTTTATTGTTCACCTTGTTTTTAGTGTCTTACATGTTACTGGATATTGTAAGCAAGAGCATGAATACATGTACAACTCCTCACTACCCCTTACTAAATAGTATAGAATAGATTTCTTCTTCTAAAACTCCAGAATATATCTAGCACTATCCATAAAAGTCCTTGTTGGGCCTCACAGCTCTTTGTGAAGAGTACTAACAGGGCACCTGTAGAGGTGTATGAGGCATCTACTCAGAGTTCATACCGAGGCACAATTTTTTCTTCCATTGAATTCTATTGTGAATTTTATCTATGTCGTAAAAGAAAATACTTCCCACTTACATTACCTGCTGGTGCATGGTACAGCAAGGGACAAATTGTATAGCCACAAAGAACTCTGTTTGGTTTTCTGTGGACCCCTGCACATGGCTCTGCCTTCGACCCAACAATATGATACAGTCAACCACCACCATAACTGGTCATTCTGTTGCCATCATTGAGTTGTTAATGTCTCTCCATTGTCTTTTAACCTAGGCAAAGTGCAGAGACTTGGCTTCAGTTTTCATACTGATGCCACAAAAAGTGTGTGACACCATGCCAGATAAAGCCCAAACACAAGGGAAATACAGGAACAACATTTTCTCTGCTTTTACCTCCCAAAAATAAAAAATGGCTTATTCTTTATATACTAAATGACGTGCACACACCATTGTGGTCGACAGAGAGCCGATAAAATCCAACCACCCAAAATCCAGCCAACACAGCCTTTTCAACAAACATCTGTGGCCTTGGCAATCATTTTTTTTTCTGTAAGTTTTTCATAGTACCATTGGCCAAAACAATACAAAATTGTCAGTGTTGAATGATTTTCCTTACTGATGTGTATGGGCAATTTCAGTGTTTTGATGTAGATTACTATTATTAGTCTTTTTGTAGAAACTGTTTAGGCAGAGGTTACACACAGGCTTTTTGTATCATCATAGCTCCAATTTCAGTTGGTGCCACCAATAGGAATTCTTTGAGGCAAATTTATTAGCGATGGCACGCCGCTGCTCTTTGTGACCCTATTCTTAAATATGTAGCTTGTGCCATATTTATCTATACGGTGCATGTTCTTTATGAATAGCGTAGCACTTTGCCACTTTTACACAGTAAAAAAAATTTAAATTTGCAAATTGCAAGCATCACCTGACATGAAAGTCTGATAAATATGGTAAATGTGGGGTACAACCAAATTTTTGAATTTTAGTCATTTTAATTTTTGAAGGTAGTAAGATGCTACAAAGCCTGTGTGTTACCCCAGCGTTACTCTTCATTTATTGTATTACTGTGTGAACTGTGTATCATCGATACCTTAGCTCTGTGGCCCTTCGCTGAACTATGGTACTAAGCTATATTTGTTGCCTCGTCTACCATGTAGAGTCTTCATTTGCCTTCATCATACATTTGATCAGAACATTTTGGTCTCTGCTATGTTATATCATATATTTACCATTTGTGATGTGATTGGCGTCAACGCTGTGTCCACCAATTTGTAATGCTTTAAGTGAATTTGCAGTCTTCATTAAAAATACCCTTCTGTTTTTTGTGTCTTCAGCTCCTATACAGATCTGTGTCTCCATGGTTATAGAGTCCAAACAAACCCTGTGTAGTGCGATCCTGCAGCCATACCCCCTTTTATTTGCCTCTACTTTTTGCTAACATATTCTATCTTACTTAGATGTAGGGGAAAGATTAAAGAAGGTATTACTATGGGACCTGACTACACAGTATGTGTTTGCAGTCTGGAGACACATAAGTCTGCATAGGAGCTGTAAAAAACTAAACAACTAGATAGTCATTCATAATGTTCCCCTATTTCCAGAAAACATGTCATACATTAATTTGCATTTAATTTGTAAGGATTGTGATCCCCATCCTGCATTATATTTTACTTGGTAGAGGATCTACTGAAACTTACTATGTTCGGCCTCTAAAACCCCGTGGTCTTCATCATCGGTTTCACCTGGATCCTGGTATACTTTGGATACCGGCTAACTGGTGTGACTATTAAACCCCATTCCTGGATTTCGCCTTTTATTGGCTGCAGTTCACAATGAGTCTAGGTGGCTTGTTCAACCATGATTCTGTTAAAGGGATTGTCAAGCCATTTCTGAATGGGTTAAATTAATAATGAAATACATTACTAATTCCCCCCTGCTCTCGTTTCACTACCTATTCCACTGCTGCTGAGGTGACATCGCAACATGGTTACATGACCGTTACATCCCATGAGCGGCTACATGGGACACGTGTCCATTTTGGAACATTATCACTTCAACAGGTTGCTGAGATACCCTGCTGCCCTAGTCCCAATGCTCCGGGTTATCTGCAATGTGAGGATTTCATTATTTTAATCTAATCTAAGCAATTAAAAAAAAAAAAAATTCTTTGGCTTGGCAGCCGGTTTAACAAAGAGTCATCTTGCAAAATATGCGTCATTGTAGTGTGATCATATTATTTTCATTCCATTTGCTTATGACTGCTTTGCTCACTGCTAGTGACATTTTAACTTTACAGTCTCACCCCAAGAAGCTTGAGTCCAACCCCAACAAGTCCATGCAGTCCTTGTAGTCCATTGTATGCTTTCCATTTCTGGAGGTAAGGAAACTTCCATTTTGTTTCTGTATTTCACAGATAATATTTTAGATTGTTTTTAGTTATACGTTGTGTAGTCATTTTTCTCCCATAAAGTTGGTGTACAAATAATTGTATGCCATTTCATTGGCCCTCAGAGGTCTGAATTGAGGTTCTTTTGCCCTGATGGAAAATCTGTAAGGGTCCCAAATTTTGAATGTACTTTATAGTATTGCTATCCTCTTATGTGACTGTTTTTAAGGTGCATCTGCAATCTCTTTCCCATATATACTTGGTGATTTCATTGCCTAGTCACAGTGCAGTGGTCATGGTTAAGATATATTACTATATAGCCCTTATGCACAAAGTGATGTCACAAAACATGAATAAAAAAACACAGTGATGTGACAGTACATACAGATTAAAATCTCTGACATCATAGGATATGGGATACGTTGTAGGATAACTTACATTGATGCCAGAAATGTACATTAAACAGACTTAATATAGTGATGTCATTTGTCACTTAGTGATGTCACAGTAGAGAGAATAAAGACGCGTATTTCCTTTTTTGGCAAAGTAACCATTGGCCTCCTTTAGACCCCAGAGCCTAGATGCCAGTGCAACCTTTGTACCTCCTAAAGCTAAACCCTTCATATACAATGTGATATAAAATGATATAAAAATCTTTGTAAGCAGTCCAGTGTGCTACTTGGTACACGCCACAAGACATATTGGAAGTTACTGCCTTCCCAGGACAAGTTCTTCTATGACTCACATCCTATGAGCATGAAGCCCATGACCCATGTCTCCATCATGCTGGCCGTACCAGGCAGGTTGTTGCATCGTGTGTGGAGATCGCTGCTATATGGTATGTTCTCATGAAGACCTGTAAGCAGATGGCGGTGTGTTTTTTGTATGTGTGATTCACTGAGATATAATTGGATATTTCGCTCTCTCAGTTGTCTCACATCAGATCATTGTTACTTGGATAAATACATAATGTTTTCTGTGACTCATGCTCGGTCTATAAAAGAAGCCTGCCACGTAATAGAAGCGGAGCGCTTATCTTCTGCTATTTAATTAGAAATAAGTGACAAAGGCTTCTTCACCGGGGTTATCTGTGAGTAATGAGTGAGTAAACCCATCTATATGCGTGATGTATTCACAAAGATCATATGTAAAAGTGTTCACTTGTCAGAACCTTGCAAATGCTATAAAATATCAAATACCTGTTAAAGGCGCTCTCCAATAAAAATCAGAATAAATATATAATGCATAGTTTAAATACTCTGTACCCTTCATTTTAACATATATGGTGTAATTCTTGTGATTCCCAGTCCCCTCTCTATTGCTGTAAAATTGCTGCCAGCTACTCCGAGTCTTCAAGTTTTTAGTCTATGCACAATGTGCTTTGGTAGTCAGAGACACGCCTCTATCTTTGGTCTGGTCCATCCAAGATGTGGGGGGGGGGTCTCAGATCTGAAGTTTATTTGACAAGTTAAAAGGTAGCATCAGATGCGTAACTTGAAATTACAAGGCCCCAATGCAAAATCTGTAATGGGGCTGATACCTACCTACCTTTTAGAATTGTGGTTTATTTTATTAGGGGCCTTTGGGGGCCCCCTCAATGTCAATGGCATGTGACCGTCACAGTCAGTCATGTCTCTTGTTCACCCCTGTCAAGAAACACTAGAGGGTTGCTGCAGAAATGCAGGATCAACAGGAGTATAAGGAGGTAAGTAGTGTTTAATTTTTTTTTTTTTTTTATTAATATATCCTCTGCCTTTGGCCACTTTTTTTCTTTAAACCGGACAACCCCTTTAATAGCAAATATTTTGAGAAATGTCAGCTAAAGTAGTTTTTTATGTTAATATACCACTTTTAATCTTGAAATAAACTCCGTAATTATCAGAACTTTTTCAATACTGGATTTTTTTTTTTTTTTTTAGTGTATCAAAGTAAAATGTTCTGTACCGACTAACAGAAAGGGTATTATATACTGTATAAAGGCTTCTAGCACAAAGGCTAGAGCTGCACATTAGCATCCCTGCCATTTCCACTAGGGCCAAATAAAAGTATATTAACCAATATCTTCATTACTTGCATTCGCTTCTTGGCGTCTCCTTTTTTAACAAGACGTTAATGAGGCTAAATGATACATCTCCCCAATTCACTGAGCTCTGTTAAGTTTAATGCCAGGAGATTATGTTATGTTAGTCATATGTAAACCTGGATTATGTCTTAATGAAGATGACCATACACTGCAGTTAATACCCTTTGCCTAAATGAAATATTTAATAATCCGTTTAGTTAAAGAAATAATCTCTTTATAAAAGGAAATGTTTTGTAGATATTTATGAATGATGGAATTTCTGCTGTGAAATGTTCCATTAAATAAGTGAAATAAAGATAGCCTAGTACATTGGAGTCTGAGACCAAGTGTAGGTTAGGAGTGCTTGGAAGTGGTCTGGTCAAGCTCAAAAATTATCAATACGCTGTATAGTGAAAGCTCCTGACTTATATGGGAAGATGGCCTTCTAGAGGGATGCTCCTGTCAAAGAAGAACCCAAGAAATTGAGAATCCTTTACAGAAAATAAAGTAAGGTCAGCAGTGATCTTCTCCAAAGATCATTTCTTTATGATGTTTTAATGTACAACAATGGTATATTTCTCACAAATTTACCCAATCCATCACAAAACCCACTTTCAGAACAACCATCAAGACTTGATTCCTTTGGAGACCATGTAAAACATGTTTTCTGTGGCTACCTCCTTAGGAACAGAACTGCATCTCTCCCCTGCTTCCTATACTTTTGCCCTCATTATCCATATTTGGATGATTTTTGGAGAATTTTTAACTGAGGACAGAGTGAATATAGGAAATTTTGGATTTACAGATACCTTCAGCACCTACAACAAACCTAGGGCCACAATGAGATGTGAACAGACACTGGTAGGAATTTATTTACACCAGTCTTTAAGGGGTTTCCCAGATACAAATCTAGTTTTCATACTGATGACCTAACCACAGGATAGGTCATCAGTATGTGATCTGTCGGGGTCCAACACCTGGACCCCGCACAGATCAGCCATTGTAGCAGCCTCCAGAGCTAAGAGTGCATCAGGGGGTGTTCTAGGGAAGCTGAGCATCGTGGCAAGATCTTCCTCTTGCTCAGGAGGAGGCGGGGAAAGCTCCAATTACTTTAGCATTGGAGGGGTATTGAGCAGGAGGAAGATCTTGCTGCAATGCTCTGACACTTCAGAACACTCCCCCAATGCACTCTTAGCTCATTGTATAGGAATAAAAAGCTTTTTTTTTTTTTTTTTTTTAATTTTTTTTTTTTGGTCGCTTGATTTTGACAAATTCTACAAATAAATTATAGCAGTGTGCTCACGGCTCTATGCACTGTAGGCTACTTTTTGCCAACCCTATCCAAAAGTGTTCAACCATTTGGAAGCATTCCAGCCATAGGGATTAAACGGAGTAGTACTAGTGTTTTGGTGCTGACACACTCCGTTTAATCCCTATTGCTGGAATGCCTCCAAATGGTTGGACACTTTTGGATAGGGTTGGCAAAAAGTCTGCGACTTATGGACAGTTCATGGGATTGTCAGCACTGTTGGCACAATCTACTGCAGGCAGCCATACTGTAGAGGATACGCTAGAGATTGGCTGTGAGCAGACACATCAGGCTGTAATGTTCTTATAATGTAAAAACTGTGGTTGTTCTGCTCTCCATCCTTTGGTTTTCTGGGTACACTGGGAGTGGAGGTGTCAGAGCTTAGAGATGCCTGTAGTAGTTCAGTGTTAATAATTCAGTGCTCTCAAGACAACCTGCAAAAATCCTATTTAATTTCAAGTAATAACTAAAACTTTTTCTGCATTTTGCAGTCTTCATGCGCTATCCTTACAGGACTTTCTCGTATAATGACATTTCTTCTTTCACTCTGGATCTCTAAAACTCTGAACGAAGATTGGAATAAATTATCTGCAGAATCTATTAGTAATCTCACATGGCAGGAAGTCTGCTGGGTGTCTGGAAATGTCTTTTCCTAAAAATTTACTTTTCACTGCATCTATGTGAATACATACAGTACAGACCAAAAGTTTGGACACACCTTCTCATTCCAAGAGTTTTCTGTATTTTCATGACTATAAAAATTGTAGATTCACACTGAAGGCATCAAAACTATGAATTAACACATGTGGAATTATATACTTAACAAAAAAGTGTGAAACAACTGAAAATATGTCTTATATTCTAGGTTCTTCAAAGTAGCCACCTTTTGCTTTGATTACTGCTTTGCACACTCTTGGCATTCTCTTGATGAGCTTCAAGAGGTAGTCACCTGAAATGGTCTTCCAAAAGTCTTGAAGGAGTTCCCAGAGATGCTTAGCACTTGTTGGCCCTTTTGCCTTCACTCTGCGGTCCAGCTCACCCCAAACCATCTCGATTGGGTTCAGGTCTGGTGACTGTGGAGGCCAGGTCATCTGGCGTAGCACCCCATCACTCTCCTTCTTGGTCAAATAGCCCTTACACAGTCTGGAGGTGTGTTTGGGGTCATTACTCTGTTGAGAAATAAATGATGGTCCAACTAAACGCAAACTGGATGGAATAGCATGCCGCTGCAAGATGCTGTGGTAACCATGCTGGTTCAGTATTCCTTCAATTTTGAATAAATCCCCAACAGTGTCACCAGCAAAGCACCCCCACACCATCACACCTCCTCCTCCATGCTTCACGGTGGGAACCAGGCATGTAGAGTCCATTCGTTCACCTTTTCTGCGTCGCACAAAGACACAGTGGTTGGAACCAAAGATCTCAAATTTGGACTCATTAGACCAAAGCACAGATTTCCACAGGTCTAATGTCAATTCCTTGTGTTCTTTAGCCCAAACAAGTTTCTTCTGCTTGTTGCCTGTCCTTAGCAGTGGTTTCCTAGCAGCTATTTTACCATGAAGGCCTGCTGCACACAGTCTCCTCTTAACAGTTGTTGTAGAGATGTGTCTGCTGCTAGAACTCTGTGTGGCATTGACCTGGTCTCTAATCTGAGCTGCTGTTAACCTGTGATTTCTGAGGCTGGTGACTCGGATGAACTTATCCTCCGCAGCAGAGGTGGCTCTTGGTCTTCCTTTCCTGGGGCGGTCCTCATGTGAGCCAGTTTCTTTGTAGCGCTTGATGGTTTTAGCCACTGCACTTGGGGACACTTTCAAAGTTTTCCCAATTTTTCGGACTGACTGACCTTCATTTCTTAAAGTAATGATGGCCACTCATTTTTCTTTACTTAGCTGCTTTTTTCTTACCATAATACAAATTATAACACTCCATTCAGTAGGACTATCAGCTGTGTATCCACCTGACTTCTGAACAACACAACTGATGGTCCCAACCCCATTTATAAGGCAAGAAATCCCACTTATTAAACCTGACAGGGCATACCTGTGAAGTGAAAACCATTTCAAGTGACTACCTCTTGAAGCTCATCAAGAGAATGCCAAGAGTGTGCAAAGCAGTAATCAAAGCAAAAGGTGGCTACTTTGAAGAACCTAGAATATAAGACATATTTTCAGTTGTTTCACACTTTTTTGTTAAGTATATAATTCCACATGTGTTAATTCATAGTTTTGATGCCTTCAGTGTGAATCTACAATTTTTATAGTCATGAAAATACAGAAAACTCTTGGAATGCGAAAGTGTGTCCAAACTTTTGGTCTGTACTGTATTTACATACATATGTAGCAGAGTTAACTGGAACTTCTCCTGGGTGATATCTTATTACAGGAGACCACAAAAATAAATGAAAAGTCATTGGAAAAACATTTCTCAATTTATATTGGTTTTGTTGTCTTCTGTGATAAGATATCACACTGCAGCAGAAGTTCCAGCTAAAGGGGTTGTCCAGGCAAAAATGGACAACCTCTTTAACTTCTAAATCAGCTGGGGGTATTGAAAAAATAAAAAAAATCATACTTGTCCCTGATGCTCTGGTGTCCTCCCTGCGCGTTCTTGTCCTTCTGCTAAACGGGTCTCTTGAGTGCCGCTAAAGACGCTGATTGGCCTCAGCGGTCACATGACCGCTAAGGCCAATCAACGAATGGCATCTGATGTCACTACCTGTGATATCATGGGTCTCTTCCTGAGGCCTGCTGAGGCTGCTGATTTGGCCTCAGCAGAACTTTGGAAGAGACCCGTTTAGCAGAAGGACCGGACTGCGCCGAGAGGACACCGGAACATCGGGGACAGGTGAGTATGAATTTTTTTTATTTTTTCACTGCCCTTAACTGATTTAAAAGTTAAAGGGGTTGTCCAATTTTTCCCTGGACAACCCCTTTAACTCTGCTAAATCTGTATATACATACTACTTACACACACACTCATACACACACACACACGCGTACAAACTACATACGTACTCAGATATACACTATGTAGTCTATGGGTCTGCAAAAACCACATGGATCTCACTGACCTATACATTGAAAATAAATTGACAAAGCTGCAAGTACAGACAGATATAGAACCTGCTCCATATTTTGCAATTTTTCAATTCGGCCCAGACACACAGCCACAAAAACTACTGTGTGTGTATGGGCCCATTGAAAAGTCTTGGTCTGTACTTTTATCCGCAATTGCGGATACAATTAAGGTTGTGTACATGAGGCCTTGTATGTATGCATACATACTTCGATACAAACATATATACACCTATGCTTGGATACACCTATGTTTGGATACAACTATACTTGGATACATACATACTTAAATACTTGGATACACACATATATACAGTACTTGCATATGTAGCTCCTCTACACAGGGCAGTTTATCTCTCTGGTTTAGTAGGGTGTAGATGTAGTGTGCTGGACTTTGGTATTTTTAGCGTTTTATGTAAATCCCTCAGATAATTGATCCTTGTAACAACCGCTACGTCTCAGCCTGGTCTTTATCTGAACTGTAACTATGAATCACTGCAGTCAGAATAGCCCATGTAATGTTTTTCAGTGGTCTGTCTGTATCTGCGGCCTGCGCTTTCTAATTTGAGTCTGGAGAGATAAAATTGTACAGTCACGCAATAATTCAGCTGTACAGTCAGTCATACACATTAAATGTACATCAGCACAACCCACCTATCATGTATTTTATATGGATTTGTTCCTGGCAGCAGATGTAGGGCTACATAAAGACCGGGTGTTTAGACTTCAACTGAGCCAAGGGTATATCTGTATAGGAACATGGATAGAGATGGCTGTCGCCCACTCAAGCATTTGGTGCATAGCTATCTAATGTGTCTGTTTTATGTTCCTGATCTCTGTTTGCTTTCACTGAATGGAAAAATTCTTACATCCAGAGGCTAAAAACCCTACAAATCTAGACAGTGGTTTACTTTCTATCTAGTCTAAACCATCTTCTCAGCATCCCATACATTAGTAGAAGCACAAAGTGCTGTGGTATTCGTGGTATAATGCTACAGTATATGAGCAGAGATGGAGAACTGTATCCCCCTCTCTAGTGAGAACAGGACTAGATCTTCGTGGATGTGACAAATGTTTCCATTCACTGACTGCCAACAGAGATCTTGAAGTGGAGATTGGAATAAAAGTAGACTGTGCAGACCAGGGTGGTGTTAGCTGCTGCTTTATTTTGAATGGTTGACCTAGCATACAGCATTATCAGTGCAGAAAAAATATGTGGCAACCCTGTCTCCTTCCATGATAATGGCTTATTGTCTGGGGTTAGAAGCGGATCCCCATCAGCCTGACTTTATAAAGATCGAAGTGCACATGGGACAGCTACTTTTTATTTCCATGTAGAATCTCGGGCAGCCTGGTGACTCCTTGGTAGCCTTACAGCACCGGAGTCCTAAGTTTGAATCCAACCAAGGACAACATGTGCAAGGAGTTTGTATGTTCTCTCCGAGTTTGTGTTGGTTTCCTCCGGGCACTCCAGTTTCCTCCCACACTTCAAAGACAATATTGATGGGGAATGTAAATTGTGAGCCCTACTTGGGACAGTGACTGATGATGTCTGGAAAGTGCTACAGAATATGAAGGCGCTATATAAGTAAGCAAAATAAGTAAACTGTTTCAGACGAACATATTACCGGTGTATTTTTACATCCGTATTACTGACAAATGTCAAGGCCGAATTGTGAGTCTACAGCCCACACTTGGTTTAAGTAGACCTTTGGTTGGGCCAATAAACATTTCCGAATATAGGTGAAAAAATGTACCCCTAATACATTCATGTGAAAATCAACTTGGTAACATTAAACCTGGATCTGAATTTGGCCATAAAAAATTATTCAACACTATTGAGCAGATTTGCCAAGCAAAGTGTTCTGTCCTAGTGTATGCCTAAGAACTGGTCTATGCCGTTCAGCACATTTATCTGTTTTAAACACTTGTTTTTTGCCTTACCTGACAAGGGGCTGTTGGGCTTAGTGGGAAAAGATGGTGCTTAGATTACAGCACTGGGCACTGGCATACCGCTAGTCACCTAATAGCTTATATCAATGTACCATAGACAGTCTAAAGATGCACCAGATTTATCATCCTGCATCTGCCACTATGAGAAATCTGTCATTAGATAGAATTGGTAAATCTGCCTCTATGTATTTGAACAATAGTGAGATCCATCAGTCCAGAGAATGCAATGATGTTTGTGGAAGAGTGAAGAAATCAGGCGATACCTTTTAGAGGCTAACTGAGTATATTTGATAAGTAAGCTTTCAGAAGACTAGCTTCCTTCATCAGACATGGTGTTATACAAGAACTGAAAATTCACAGATTGTTTTTTGACCAGTTGTAAATAACTTCTCTACTTAGATTGCATTTTGTTTTGGTTTTTTTAAGGTTTCTAAAATCCTTTGAAGACCATGTGTATAGGGTATAAAAAATCTGTGAATTTTCAGTTCTTGTATAACACCATATCTGAAAAAGGGAGCTAGACTTCCGAAAGCTTACTTATCAAATATACTCAGTTAGCCTCTAAAAGGTATCTCCTGATTTCTTCACTCTTCCACTACTTTCAATGGCTAACACGGTACAACATTATACTACTGCAGTGATGTTTGACATTGTACTTAGTTTGTATGGGGCTAGCAAACATCTGGTCATGTTCTGTGGATATAACGCAACAATATCCAACTGAGATTGCTATGGTATAAGTAAATTCTCTACCAGCTTTTCTTCAATATCATGACCTACTGAATTGTGTGAATTAGTTTCTGTGTAGGGAGTTGGGAGCGTATGAATGAAAGGCGGTGGTCACGATCAGGACTCTACACCTCGGTAGACACCCCTAAACATACTGTGTATCATTGGAATAAGCATGCATGCTTGCTAGAGTTGTGAAAGGTAACTGCTGGCAGATCGATATATATCCAGTATGGGTGGCCTCACGTTCAGGTACGAGAGTTTAGCTTGTTAATCAAAATGGCAGTCTGGACACCAAACCTTTCCATTTCATTTGCATGTTAATGCCCTTAGCCATTGTTATGCTGAGAACAGGTGTAATTATTATTATACCGCCACCATAAACCAAACAAAAGCCATTTGTTTCCCCCCAGCGCATCCCCATAATATAAACCGCCATTGTTATTGGAGGCTTGGTTTCACAATAGAAGGCTAGTAAAATATTCCAGCGCCGTTTTTATGAGCAAACCATAAAGTGTCCCAGTATTTATTGTATTAATAAAATTAGAATTTCGACTCATGTTTTTGCTCACTTTTTTTCCAATTAAGATAGTTTATATTCCTGTTGGGGCAATTAAATGTAAAAGTGCCAACGTGCCGATGTGTAAAATGATTTCCGCTTGCACGCCGCTTCGTGCTACTTTTAAGGTGCCATTTAAATCAGGGTATTATTTATCCCAGATTGTTCATAATGCAGATTATTAGTATTTATGGAATGATGGCTTGGTAACTGGATCCAGTTTTATTTCCTTGTCCTGTCCTCCCATATGGCTTCTTTTTGTTTATATTTGTCCCCGAGCATCCATAACCTCCTGTAGAAAGTCCCCGAGATCTTCCTCTGAATTTTATTATGTATGGTTGACCTTATCCTCTTGTTATCCTGTGCATTAAGCATGCATTTGGATTTTATTCTCCTTTTTTATGGGATCATTTTTCATCCCTGAATCACGTTCTGAATATTGTTATTTTACCCAAATTCTTTTTATTTGAGGCCGTAAACATGGTTTTAAGGAACACTAAATATATAGATTTTTCTTTTTTTCAGGGCACTTTGATGATTTGAGTAACAGGTTTAATAAGGACGTTTTAGGGTCCTTGATATATGATGTACAGGAGAACGCCTGACTTCAGCTGAAAGAAGAAGAATTCTGATTTAATATAATTCATTGAAATGGTCTTATTAAATATAAGTTTATTTTCCGTCAAAAGCAAGGTAGAAAAATCGCATTTTAAATAGAATTCCCTTGTTTTGTTGGTTATTACTTTTACATTTATTCACTTATTTATTATTTTCCTGGTTATTGGTGTTTAATTTCAACCTACTGTTATGACCATGTACACTATTTTAGAGGAATTTTAGGATTTTGTTCCTGATGTTCCAGGCTCGAAAAGGACCGTCACATCTGGTCATGGATCCATAAACGTAACAACCTCATCACAAGAGAGAAATAAGATAGAAAGCTTAAAACCACCCAAAAACATCTTGTACATATGGGCACCCAAAGACCACTTAAAACGATCAAGTCACACGTAGTCCCTGGATCATATACGGCATATAAGAATTATGTACCATGGTACATGTATTAGCTTTTGGACCATGACAATGTCACCTCTTCTTCTTGACCCCTATCGCCATACCATATAGAAATGAGATTTGCTCCTTTTCTGTGTTTTGGGCCTCAAATTATTATATGGTAATAAGAAAACCTCCGCTATTAAGAGCTACATGTTGGTGGGTTCTGGGTACTCCAGGAGTAAAAAATTATTATATTTGAGATAAATTTTCACAACGATGGATTGTACAAACGCTAAGTGTAGTTTCAATGTTCATCAGAGGTCGAGCTGTTTGACTATTTGATGTGAGAGACACAAATCATCCACTAGAGGGAGTAGTCTATATTTATGTTGTCTATGCATGCCTTTTATTAAGTGTCAAATATATTCTTTTTATACTTCTATCCCTGAAAATATGCATTTGATCATTTCTGAATGCATTGTTTAGAAGTTTCATGAAAGTATAGCTGGTTTGCACTCTGCCCATGCTCAAACACTTAGTACCTCTCGCTACAGCTATAATATTGTCCTTTAAAGATGTTGGAGGTTGATTTGAAAAAAAGTAATTTTTATTTTTTGTAATCGAAATAAGCGCCAGTCTGTCCAGTATTGCAGTTCAATCCCATCATTCACTTGGTGGCAGTATAATTAAAATAGGGGAATATTGAGGTCTGGGACCCATATTGATTTGGAGAAAACACAGAGGGAGGTGCATGGAAAGATCAGTAAAGATACTATTAGACCGATTTTTGGGAAAGAATATTCATATAAGGACTCATTCCCGACAATTGGCCTGTCTAATGGTGCCGGCAATCACCCAATGAATGAGCACGTTCATCGGGTGATCGGCTGATGTTAACAGGATGAAAATCTCATTGCTTGTCAGCAGCGCTTTGTCCTGGCGAGTAAGGGCTCTACGGCTGATGGACAATGAACGTATATGCCAGGGGAGTGATCACTTTAGTGATAGTTCCACCTGTAGGTTCTCTGGACTGACCTGTGTATTAGTATTGGTGCCGAATGTTTTGTAGCCGATCAGCGCTCATTATAAAAATTCAGCTTGGCTTCACGCACACAACCGTATGCAGTGTACAGGTCCATAAATATGGAACGCATGGCACACGGATTGCCATCCTTGTGCATTCTTTTCACAGACCCATACACCTGAATAAGTGGACCGAACTGTAAAAATTGACAGGATTAGGACCTGCTCCATATCATAAGGCTCATTTCTACTGCCCGCGCACTAATCCATGAAAACTACGGTTTATGGAACCATAGAAATGAATGAGTCTTTACACTATCCATTTTCACAGATCCGTAAAAGCAGATAGCATATGGGACAAAACTACAGTTGTATGTATGGGGCCTGAAGAGGTTGCTGTGCTTATCTAGTTCGGCTTCCCTTTATTCTGAGCATCATAAGACCTTTGTACTCTGCCACATCGATCAATAAGTCATAGAGGTATGCTGTCACTCGCTTTAGTGGAAAAACCCTTTTAAGAGATCCCAACTCAACAAAACTGTAAAATAAATCCTCCCTCCTCCATGATTACACTACTAAATCCATGCAAGTTTGGTTATCGTACCCAAATTATTATTCTTGCAATACTAATAATTCCATGATGCTGGACATTTACATACATAGTACAGTTATAATAACCAGTACAATAAACACAAAGCTAACTAGATGAGCAACATGATACAAGCAGGAAAGAGTCAGTATATTGTGACTTGAGACTATGGTGGATTCGAACCTTCTTAGACAACATAGAACAGCCCTGAAAACATTGCTCTTGCTATTGTGTTAGACACCATGATGGGGTAGCAATGCAACCTGTACATCTGACCTTGTGGATAACTGATATTTATGGTGCACACAACATATCAGGAGAGCGTGCTCATTTACAATAACATGACACGTACTGAGAAATGTTTCTGTCAATATTCTATAGATTTTTATTTGTAAATGGGTTAGTACAAGGTTACCGCTCATGTTTTAGGTGTGTGAGAGTATATTCTCATTTTCCTGATATAAAGAAGTCTTTGGTAAGATGGTATGTCTAAAAAATGCAGCATTTCTTTAAAGCCATGCATTGCTCCATACACAGAGGTATTTCTTGCCACAAGTATCATTCCTGTTCTTTTTTTGTTTAGTGTTAGGTCAGCTTTTATTCTTTAACTCTTTACTGTCATACTGAGCCTTTTTTTTCTTCTGTTAATAAAAAACAGTCTCTGTTGCTCCCTGACAGTCTGTGTTGACAGTGCTGCAGCAGTGACTTGGGGTCAGTCGCACATGACTGCTGCAACCAATCATTGCCACATTGGTGATGACATAATATGACGACACATGACCGCTCTAGGCCTCACCTCTGAGGTCAGTGTATAGCTACAGCAGTTATGTGCCTGTGACCTTATGGCTTTGCCGCAGCAAGAACTGTCAACAAACACTGGTGGGGAGCAGCAGCAACTGAGCATCTAGTGCCCTATTGCTGTTGGTGCACTGGGGGTAGACTTTCATCCCTGGGAGCACTACTCTTTCTGCTCAAGAAGGATGGGTGATGTCACATCAGTGGGAGGATCAACTCTCACAGCACGGAATGGTACAGGCAGGAGATGGTAGGGGTCTGAGCATCATGACCGTGCACCAACTTCCTCATTTGCTTAAGACTTCAAAGTAGTTTTTTTTTCCAAATCTACGAAAGTTTCATACAGAGCAAAGGTATTATGTTTATCATTGTAATGTGGTGGTGATAGTTGGATATGTTTGGGGGAGGTGGTAAACTCCCTTTAAAGGGTTATCCCATGTGGAAGATCCCTATCTAGGATCCCCTTTATAGGTAGCATCTCCTGTCCTATTTGTCCAGGTATTGTATGGATGGCCACTGTATTATTTCTAACTACATTTCCTTTTCAATGGCCTCTGCAGGAGAAATGTTTGGCTGTCCTGGGGAAACCCGCAGCAATAATCTCATCCACTATGCTGCTACTATAGATCACAATAGGTTAACCACTGCAATTTCATTTCATTACATTACAGATAATGTCCACAGTGATGTCACTGTACTGGGACGATCCACCCAGTGTGACATCATAGTACACGCAGAGATCATTGTGTACATTGTGACATCACAGCATATGAATAAAACAATCATAATGATGTCACATGCAGGCATTATGATGTCTCAGTAAAGTAATAGAAGCACGTTCAGTTTTCCACATCCCCTTCCATCACCTAGTTTATATGGCTGTATTTGTTGGACCCTATAGCTGATACCATGTCTATTATCCTGGTAGTTACATCCATGTTTGTGAGCTACAGTAGAATAGTGGGTGAGACGTAAAGATATGTGATTACTGCCGTGTCACCAGCCTTAAAGGAAAAGGTCAACAGGAAATGGCCTATTGTTTAAATCACATTTTTATATTAAACATATTTTTAAAGAATTTTTGGTAGTGGTGTTTTTAATTTTCCATGTTATCTGTGTTTAAAAAAAAAATGTTTCTAAAAATACTTGGAACTCTTACCTTGCCACTAAGCCTAGAATAGTTTGTGACTTCCTGTCTCCTGTAGATGGTCCATGGGTCATAGACACAATGGTCTGGAGCAGACTCTATTGACTTTCATGGGAGAGACTTGTAGGCATGCTCTGTGATCTCTGCAGATGTCATTATATAGAGAGGGGAGTATATACATTGTGAAATCAACTATTTTGATTCTGTTTCTTAACTACATATACATGATAGCTGTGATCATCAGTGTGCTGTAAGTGAGGTGACTGCTGCAAAAAAAAAATCTCCTACAGAAAACAGGAAGTTTCAGCATATTATATGGCCTAGTGAACAGTCTCAGAACTGCGGGATTTTTATGATTTTTTTTTTATAATATGCATAACATGAAAAAATGTTGTTTTTTGCACTTTGTGTTAGTTATATGGCTCATATAAACATAAGGGGTATTTATTTTTGAAACTTTGATAGTAATTCTGTTTTTAGCAGCCATGTAAGGAAGTGCGGGAGGTTTTTATCAGATTCAACTTCTGACATTTATTTCTCACTAAAATTTTCCTTTGACGTATACCTGTGTTTCATCTCAAAACAGGCCTTTAATCTGCAGAGACACGGGTAGTACTTGTCTCCTTAAAAAGCAAGCTGCCAGTCACACACCAACATTAGCATCTTGGCACCCACAGCAAGAAAGCTGTAAACAGGTGCTGAAAACAGAGGCTGGGTATACCATGGAGGCTCGGCACACGGCGAAACACTGCCGCTTGTGAGGCTTTATTAGATGTCTTAATATCCTTCTGTTCATTATAGTAATAGCAAGTACATAAACATAATAAACTAGCTGGACGTGTGCACAACAAACAGTGTGCAGGTACTGTAGCTAAAGAGAGTCTAGAATCAGTAGACCATTGGGCACATCTACATAGGTGAAGCATGACCATGTCAGAAGAGAGTTAATGTTACATATAGTATCCAGGCAGAGTCCTTGTTTAATACTGCCAGGTGTGTTTGGTAAGTGGATATCATGGGGAGCAAGGCTACGTACTCGGAGATATTTTTGATTCTTTAAGTACTGTCTGGGGGAAAAAAAAATAGTTAAATCCAGTGCTGCTCTAGCACAGATGTTCTTGGTCTTTGTCTGGCAAATAGCAATGACATGTAATGCCACATGACTTTATATATCATGTGACTACAGAAGCAAGTCTTTACCCCAACGATAATGGTAGTAAGTATGACGTGATTATATATTCTGTAGATTATTATTCTTATTCTTATTACTTTATTAAAAAAAATATTCTTCCCATCAGAATCCAAAAGATATGACTTTTACAGCTCCTTAGCAATCCAAGTTAGTAGAGGCCACACATTGTGGAAAAGCGACATTTTTTACAGATTTTTGCTCCAATTTTTTGAGCCAAAACCTTTGAATACCTTCAGAAGGAATGGGAAATATATAGGAAGAGCTTACACTTCTCCCTTCTGCTAAACCCACTCTTGACTTTGGCTCAAAAAAACACAGTAAGGGCTCATTCATGTGACAGCGTTTCATCGGCCGTGTGTGGGCCCCATAGACTTGAAAAGATCGATTTACACGACCATGTGAATGATCCGAGAAAAAAATAGAACTTGCTATTTCTCGGTCCAAATTCACTCGTGTCTGAGGGGTCCGTGAAATCAGATTACCCATGTGCGTGTGCTAGCCGTGAAAAAAGTACAAGTAAATATGTGACAAAAAGAGCAATTTTTCCACAGTTTGCCGCCTTAGCCTAATACTTCCAAGGGCTTGGGAAGCAGAGAAGCAGGTGCAGATCTAAAGAGACATTTTCCATAACTGTAAACATTTTTTCCCTTGACTTTGAGCTAGCAGAGCCAATATAGGAGCAGGAGTCAGACTGTGCAAAAATAGAGGAATCTGAGTCATCTACCAACTCCACTGCCCTGCTAGAGACAATATTTGGTTAAAAAAAAAAATATATATATATATATTTAAGAAAAAAAAAAAAAAAGCAACACTGACTTTTGTCCATGGTTGTGTCTGGCTTTATAGTCAATTGAATGTAAATGAGCTGCAAGGCACAACACAGTCCATGGGCACGATTGGGGGTGTATCAGACCCCTTTTTCTGATCCCAGACAAGCCAGTTAAGTGTTGCGTGTCATATTTCTACCATGATTGGAAATGTCTAGTTTAGATAAATATCACATTTTATTAGACGGAATGAGGCGCACAGATGTACACATATATGGTGTTCCCACATGAATGATAATTTGTATATTTGTTGAATTAAACTTGTCATTCCTGTTGTTTAGGGAGCATCAGAGGCCTTGTTGTCTGAGAATGAATCCTTTATCTTCAGAGGCAGCGATCTCGCAGTGTTTTGGGGTGATACGTTTGGGACTGAGTCACAGTATTTGTAGAAATCGATGCTCTGCTCCATTTATCTTGTGTGCGGAAGGAACATGTTAAAGGAAGCATTAGTACAAGCAATTATGTGATATTTTCCTATAAATAGTGATCTGTCTGAATTGGGCTTTAATTCAGTGTTTTTTCTGTAATCTCCTATTGAACGTGTAGCGTCATTCGTCACCTTACCAAGCAAGCATCAAGCATGTCTGGCCATGAAACTTCCAAAATATATGGTGCCTCAGAGTTTCAGGAAGTTGTGTCACCAGCCTGTTATCTGAATATTGCATTGTAGGGGAAAAAAAAATTGTAGAAACCGATTCATGAATTTCTAAGAACCACCCTATTCTACCTAGTTCCCAGTCACATGCTGCAGGTGGTTCTTCTACAATTTGGAGGTACATCGCCAACTTTTTTAAAATTTATATTTAGATATTTTTTTCATTTATATTTATATGTTTAATTTTCTCATTGTTTTTCATAAGTTTGCAGTCAAAGGGTTGTCTTACTGGAAGTCGTAGAGGGAGCTCTCAACAAGCGGCTTTGATGGACATGGGAACAGCTATTCATTTCAGTCGTTGATTTTCAATGCTAAATGTATCCTACATAGGATTTGCAAGAAAAATTTGAGGCCAGCCTTAGATTCCCCACCTATAACTGGTCATCATCACAGTTTTCTAAGTCTGTACCCACAGTAATCAGATGATTAATGAGCTAGCTAACCTTGTGATAAAGCCCCAGCATATCAACCCAGCCCCACAGATAGATAGGTTAAGTTGTTTCACAATATCCTACAGATGCTCAGCCTGACTCTTTGTCATGTTTCTCAAACCATTCTTGACCAAT
Organism: Leptodactylus fallax; assembly: GCA_947044405.1. Classification (NCBI taxonomy): domain Eukaryota; kingdom Metazoa; phylum Chordata; class Amphibia; order Anura; family Leptodactylidae; genus Leptodactylus; species Leptodactylus fallax. The sequence continues at coordinate 247,642 of CAMRHE010000374.1, read as the reverse complement.
CTTTGCAATATGCGTTATGATTCTGAAAGAGGCCACTTCCCACTAGGGAATACCAATGTTATGAGGTGGAGTAGTCTGCCTATGGAAATGGTTGGTTAGGTAGTAAGTGTCAAAGTAACATTTTGTGGTGGCCAAAGCCCAAGGTTTTCAGACTGATCATTGGCCAGACCACCATGCTACCTCCACCATATTGCTTTTCCTCACCAGGTGCATCTCGGAGTCATCTCTTCCCCAAATAAGACAAGCACGCGCACCTGGCCATCCACATGATGGATGCAAAAGAAAACTTAATTTTTTTTTAAGACCGGGCCACCTTTTATTATTCTCCATGGTCCACGTCTCAGTCTCATGTACCAGTTGTAGACACTTTTGATGGTGAACATGCTTTGAAGAAGCTCTGACCCCCCCGTTGTGTAGCTATCACAACATGTTCTTTGTCATAGTTGCTCAGATCCATACACGTGCCCATTTTTCCTGCTTCTAACTTCGAAAACTAATGGTTGACTTATGCCTAATATGTCCCACCCCTTGAGAAGTGCCAGTGATATAAGATAACAATTGTAAGGCGCATTTCTCATTGTGTAATGGCCTTTGGTTTAGTTTATATATCAGGAAAATCTCCTGACCTATAAAGCCAATAGGCTGTTTTCACCCAGTACCCAGTGGAGTCCAAAAGTGTGTCCTTCTGGCCTTCAAATGTGCTGGGTGACTATGGTCTCAATCAAAATTGGACATTGTACATCGATTACGATTAATGGTGATTATTTAGGTCACATTATTTAGATCAAGAAGGTGATCAAACCTAAAAAACTGTGTTACTCACCTATCGTGGGCTCTGGCGTGGCTCCCTCTTCTCTTCTGGTCTGAAACCTGTGGTTGGGCCTCAGCAGTCATGTGGAGCTGTGACGCATAGAAGCAAGCGTCGCAACGCCGTGTGACCCACATGAGCACTGACTCATGCCGGAGCCTAGGGGTGGTAATTTTATCTTTTTTCACCTTACCCTGGGCCTCAGTATATTATACTCTGTGGTCTGAACAGACCCCAGTGTATAATAGCCGTTTCGGTTCAGGCATGTTCCATATGCAGGTGGAACCTCGCAGATATTGTGATAACCGAACCGAAATAACCGATGTGGTGAAAATCACGTCCGGGTTGATCGGTTTCGGTTATTTTTCGATTAATTGCCCAGCCCTTGTTTTTAGTACATTTTAGTTTTACACCACTTTATAATAATATATGCTATACTTTTTCACAGTAGCATGACCACTGGATGGCGCTATTCTACCACAGTCTTTTGACTTTTTCCTCTGTATCTCAGGCACCATAATCCCTCTGCTCAATAAATTCATGCTTCTGTAAATGCACTGGAAATATTTCCTTTTGATATTCAAAGGATAATCCTTTGTCTGTAAAATAAATGGCATGTTTTAAATTTTGTCCAAATCATGTTCTTTGTCGGAATTGCTTGCGAATAAATGTCGATGCTTCTATTTTACATAAATGAATGGAGCGGAGCTGTGTGCGTGTTCTTGTTTATGAGCAGCAGAAGGCCGAATACTAAAGAGACAGCAGAGTGTGAGCGAGCGGGTGGCCCTGCGCTGAGCATTACTGGAGGCTGCGCAGCTGATTTATAGGTAAAGCGGGGGGCGCTGATATTTAATTACAATGCTCAATTATCAAAAGAAGGCCCAGAGGCGCAAGCACTGTGTCAGGGAGTCCTCAGTGCCGCAGCCTAGATTTAATAGCTACATAAGCAATGGTGGGGATATATTTTTAAATATTAACAGGTCGTCTTGTGATGGCAGCAAGAAGCGGCTCTCCAGAGGTCACCGGCATTAAAAAAACCAGATGAGATCTTTAATACCATGGGGAACATATACTGTAACCTGACGCACACATCTTATTAAGCAGCTGTGGGGAATAGAGCCGTTTTCACTACCATCTGAAGGTTACATATTTTTGAACAGCAGGGGGCGCCAGAGAGTTGGGATCTTTGAGTCTTTTGCACAGTGCATTAATATGTTTGGATGAAAAAAAAAGAAGTGGTTTTATGTATTTAGATTAGAGATGAATAATGGCAAACCAGCATTTGTAAATCTCGGTCATTGAACTGTCTTTCTGTGTAGTTTTCCATTTCTCTTGTTTCCTGGTTGTGTATGGGAACAGTGAAGGACAGCCAGTGTACAAGGCTATGTTCACATGGTCATGGTGTATACTAGGCAAACCTGCCAGGGAATTTTAGGGTAAGCTGTGGCCGGAATCTGCAGCTGAATATCAGCTTTCTGCCACTGTTCACATGCGTAGTCAGATGAAGTGGTGAACCTAGCCTCTTTGCTGCCTGAGGCGGACTATAGAAAGACCCCCCCCCCCCCCCAAAAAAAAAAAAAAAAAAACCTGAGTTTCCATGCTACTAGTTTAACACACTGTTATCGTCGCACAATATACACAATACACAAAGTTATAAAACAGTTTTTAAGAATTCTTCTTCCTGTATTACTTCAGTATCAGATCAACAACACGGCATTAACAATGAAAGTAACTTCACACATCTTCTGCTTGGTGGATGGACGAGCCCACATGGCCCCATTCTCTATAATAGGAGCCCCGCAGATAGCTGAGTACTGGACTTCGGGTATCTTTGGCACTCCCATTGAAGTGAATGAGAGCCATGCGGGTTCGTCCATCCACCAAGTGACACACCTATATATATGGCTGCGGTCAGGCTGAATTCCCACCTAGTGGGGGAAAAAACCCAATTCTCAGGCTCAGTGGGGGTCTCAGCAGACAGACCCCCATCAATCAGGTATTTATCCTCTATCATTTAGGTGAATACAGGGCAGTAACATTCTGTGACTTACAGGTGACGTCTCTGACTAATCCTTCACATTTCATTTCTCTTCCCTCTGGACCGCCATGGCCACTTCTTCCAGCTGTGACTTGTCTCTGTAAAGGTTGCAACACAGACATCTTTGACTCCTCACTTTTCCAGGCATCCAACCCACATTGTCCTCACCTACACAAAGCCCCCATCCTGCTGCTACCCCAATTATATAATATATGATATAACCCCCCATAATGAATAATACTCCCAAGTGCATCTTTATATTAATAATGTCCGTGTGTGCCCTGTATAAATAGTGCCCCTTATTAATAATACCCCAGGTGTTAACTAATTAAAAGGTTTTCCAGGTCATTAATAAACTAATCAGTGGGGTTCAAAAACCCAGGACCCCCACTCATCAGCTGTTTGAATGGTACCTGTGTAAGCGCCGTGACCGCTTCTCTGTTTACATAGTGTCATTCATCTCATAGCGGCCATGTAATGTAACTACAGCCTCGTCCTGTACATGTCTACAGTATGTGACAAGGCTACAATTACATCACACGGTCACTATAAACAGACAGCGTATAATATAAACAGGTGCCATAGCCCATGTTTATAGCGCCCCATTTACGCACACTATAATGTTCCACAGCAGCCCCTGCACACAGTATTACGGCCCGCAGCGGCCCCTGCACACTGTATTATGCCTCGCAGCAGCCCCTGCACACGGTATTATGCTCCATAGTGGCCCCTGCTCACGGTATTATGCCCCACATTGGCCACTGCACACGGTATTATGTTCCGCAGCAACTCCTGCACACAGTTTTATGCCCCATATTGGCCCCTGCACTGGTATTATGCTCCATAGTGGCCCCTGCTCTACAGTGGTCTCTGCACAGGGTATTATGCCCCATTGTGGACCACCCATGAACTATTATTATACTCTGGGGTCTTTTCAGACCCCAGAGTATAATGATTGGAGACCCAGGGGAGAATACAAACATAAAAATCAGAGTTACTTACCTATCCTGGACACTGGTGCAGTCCTTGCAGCTTTCGGCCCTGTTTAATTGCGCACACACGTCACGTGATCAGGCCGGCGACGCGACCTGATGACGTCACCACAGGCCTCAAGCCTGCTCGGAGTTACATCGGATCGCAGGAGGTGAGTAACACTGTTTTTCATGTTCCCTCACCAACCCTAGGCCTCCGATTATTATACTCCGGGGTCTGAATAGACCCCGGAGTATAATAATAGTAGTATTTGCGGCCCGCGGCCTAACTTACCGATACCCGCGGCCGCTCACAGCGGCATCCACTTCCCTTTCTGCGGCCCATAGCAGAAGGGGAAGCGGGGGCGGCCACGAGCAGACGCGGGGTAGGTAAATAAATAGGCCCTGACCTGCCGGGGATACTCCAACAGGTTACGGCCTATTTATATAGATAAAAAAAAAGCTATACTCACCTGCGATGCCTTGATGCAGCCGCCGCCTCCTCCTCTTGTCCGCGACGTCTGTGTCTCAGCGTAGGCGGCGTGATGACGTCATTGTATCGCCGCCTGCGCTGAGATGCGACGTCTTGTAAACCAGCCCAGGACAGGCCGTGCTCAGCTCTGTTTTTTTTTTTTTTTTTTTTTTAAAGCGGCCTGTCCTGGGCTGGTTTACATTAAATAGTAAAATGCCGCCCCCCGGACAGTGCCGCCCGAGGTGGCCGCCTCACCTCGCCTCATTAGCGGTGCGCCCCTGGTCAGATGTGGATTAGCTGCACTGAAATGCTTATATATCTCCCAATTTTCTAAGTACTGAAAGAAGGGACAGTATTTGCAGTGAATGTGGATGTCATAAGACACATCTCCCACCATATCTTTGGCCCTGCCCATTCCCGACCATGTCCCTTTATGCCCCAACTAGGGCTGGGCGTTTAAGACCTAAATTAAAATTGCGATTAATTGGGCATTTTACCGCGATTTAAGATTAATGGCAATTATAGGCCACATCCTCTTTAAAACCATGCCTCTTTTAAAGCATGAGTATATGTTTGTGGCGTCTGTATTTTGATGTTCTTCCTGTAACATTTTGCATAATCAGATATTTAATGATAAAATCACTGACGTCATTAAAAGGAGAAGAGCAAATAGTGTGACATTAATGAGCAGACACAAAGCAAATAACACAGTAGAAGTAATACAGAAAAAAGTAGAGAAAAAAACTGGGATATTATGGTTGAGTGCTGCAAGTAAGGGTATATCAATAAAATATTTGCAAAGAGAATGTTTGTGAATAAAAACACACGTTTTATTGGTTCCACACTGGGCGTACAATAGGCTCCGCGTTTCGACGCTGTACTAGCGTCAGGCCATAAACTAGATATAAACAAAACACAGAAGGTATAATCAGTGGCTAGGTTTTAGAGCAAGGGTAGTTATAGTGTAGGTCCAGATAAAAATACTAGGGTATAACATATATAGCAGGGTAAAATAAAATATACAATAAGAGCTTGCTATATATGTTATACCCTAGTATTTTTATCTGGACCTACACTATAACTACCCTTGCTCTAAAACCTAGCCACTGATTATACCTTCTGTGTTTTGTTTATATCTAGTTTATGGCCTGATGAAGACGCTAGTACAGCGTCGAAACGCGTAGCCTATTGTTGTACGCCCGGTGTGGAACCAATAAAACGTGTGTTTTTATTCACAAACATTCTCTTTGCAAATATTTTATTGATATACCCTTACTTGCAGCGCTCAACCATAATATCGCAGTTTTTTTCTCTACTTTTTTCTGTATTACGTTACCACCAAACTAGTTTTGGATGGTCACTGGGTAAGAGCAGCAGCAAGCCTTATCTGAACAGCTTATTACTGTTCTATTACCTTACTAACCCACCATTACTCTGTTACAGGGGCGCCAGGAGCTACTTTTTCTCTATTACAGTAGAAGTAAGGTAGTGATGAGAGCTCGGGCCCAAGGTATTGAGTCCTGGTTAGTACAGCAGCCCAGCAGGACTCTTGTTTAGTTTTTCCAATAAGCCCTAAATGCTTTGAATTAGCAACCACATCATAGACATTAGATTTCAGGCAGCCTTCATGCCGCCGTCCGACTGATGACTGTATAAGAATGATCCCACCATTAATGTTAACCACTAAACTGCCCAATCGGGGGGCACTTTAGTTTAAAAATAAAAAAAAGTTGCAGTAAGCCTGTGCAAGTTGGCTCATGATGGGGTAAAAGTGGCAATCATGCCATACATTAGTATTTTTGACCAACAGCCAGCCAAAATTTTAAAGCAAGGGTGATCTGCTTTCGGCAGGCTAATGTCGGCCAGCCGCAAATTACTGTGTGTGGCATCTGCATTTCAGATGTCTGGCTGTTTGTGGACCAAAGTGAACAAATTAGCCATCTAAAATATAATGTGTATGGCCAGCTTAAGGGGAGTCTGTCACCAGAACCCAGCATACCAACCCAGTCTGCAGATATAGGTTAGGGTTACCTGAATCAAATGGTATTTTCCCCTTGTGACTCTGTGTCTCCACTGGCAAGATATCGCAGTTTTTGCTAATATGTAATTTAGCTCTTTGGAGCAATGAGGACGCTGCCACTTACATCTTTGAAGCAATAACACCCTCATTGCTACAAAGAGCTAATTTGCATATTGAAATTAACCTATCTATCTTTGGGGATGGGAAGATATGATTCTGGTTCTGGTGACAAACTCCCTTTAGGAGTTCTCCTTTAGGTTTCAAACACTGTGAGAAGAAGGCTTAATGGATAAGACCATACTACAGATTAAGGCCGAATCCTATCTACACTTCGCAGAAAAATATATGTAGCGGAAACACTGCGATTTCCAAAACCGTTGCGGTTTTGCAAATCGCAGCATGTCAATTATACCTACGGAAACATTGGCTGTTTCCCTATAGGTATAATTGAAGCAGAAAGTTTGCAGACTTTCTGAGAAAAGCAATGTGAGAAAAACCACAATGTGTTTCTGCCGCGTTTTTTCTCAGTGTTTTTTCGCTGTGGCCTGCTACATGGGGCCTTAGCCTAACAGACACTCTGAATTCCCAGGAATTTTTGGAGATACCCTTACCAGACTGCTGGCAGCAGAATAGCACCATAATACAGCCTCCTGCAGGGTGCACCATAGATATCACACATATTTGCCAACTGTCCCAAATTTGCAGGGATTGACCAAAATTTTCAAAAACAATTCTGGCAAATTCAGCTTGTTCTGACCTGAAAAGGATCTGGGTTTTCATGTAAAAGTTAGGTGCTCCTAGGCAGTTTAGCAGGTAGTAGGACAGCGATAAATGCCCCTATTTTGTCAACAAAATGTTGCCCTCTTAGTGGCAAACAGTATATATAGTGCTGCCATACCTGTGATAGATACAATTGTAATAACTTTACATTCAGAAAAGAGAACCTGAATCCGAACAATAAATGAGTTCTACATGTCTTAACAATGAGTTTGCTTTCCGAGCAGGTCATGTTAAAATAGGTCATGATTTTCTTGTTTCCTGGCGTCACCGGAGTCTTTTACTCTTCTCCAGTCATTGTTCCTGGTCATTCATAATAAGCATTGTCTGGGACAAGACGCTGGGATAAGGAGTTCACTCGCACTTTCACCCCAGACAGTGACGCCAAGTACAACATAGTGCGAAGTCTACTTCTTAAATCATTCCGTACATATTAGCTCAGGGTTCGGTGATAGACTCTTCACTGATATAGAGATAAGATTTGATGGAATCTGCTTATGAAGAAAGCCCAAGGACTCTTGGTTTAGATTTTTGGTCTTTTTTGCCCCTCATTGGCTGCCTCTGATCTCCTCTCTTTTGCAGTACTAGGTTTATGCCTAGTTTTAGTATTGTTTAGTGCACATTATTATTTGTGATGTGACTCAAGTTTTAAGCACCATCTAAAATAAACTATGACAGGGCTGTAGATGGGAATTTCTACTGGACAACATGTCTTTTTAGAATGCAGATTACTAAGACCCCTGAACATAAGGATGAGTACTGAGAGACCAATGTAAAAGAACAGGCCGGCCTAGATGTCTAGATTGTGACATGGGGGATTATGTAGGGGAATATAGTGTGCATGAGGCTATATATAGCTGCATGTGATATGGCTGTTGTGTCCATAGTTATATGGCAGTGTGTATGTTCTGGTTACACACACTGCAGATATTATCTGTACTAGGGAGATTCCAGATTTACTACACTGTAACAGAAGGCAACCATATACCTTCAATAGCATTCGACAAACAGTTATTATTCCTCCTGACTCCCATATACACATACACACTAGGACAATATGCATTTTTTAAAGACAAGGAGGCGGGGGTGTATATATGTGTGTGTGTGTGTGTGTGTGTATATATATATATATATATATATATATATATATATATATATATGTGTGTGTGTGTATATATATATATATATATATATATATATATATATATATATTATAATTTATTTATTTTTTTAATATAGATGTATGGGGGCCTGTCCATAACAAGTCCTAACCACAACATTAATTTTCCTACTGATGACCTATACTCAGGTTACGTTATCAGTATGTGATCTGTTGGGGTTGGATACCCGAACCCTTCTATCAGCCTCCAGGTATTTGAAGCTGCTACTGGACAGGTGATGTGTGCAATGTCGCTCTTATGCAAGTAATAGGACTGGCGATGCAGTTCACTGGAACCACCACTATGCAGTGGACAAGGCTGCTGCAGCACTCCTACTACATAAATAGGATCAGCACTGCACGTGCCCCTTATCCACTTGCAGCTTCTGGCATCCGGACCCTGCTAAAACAGCTGATCTGTGTGGGCCCTGACAGATCCACATACTGATGACCTATCCTGTGGATAAGTCATCCATCTGAAAATTCTATTAGTATTCAGTTATAGACTGGAGGCTGTCAATCATTGATAGGGTCCGCCTCCTTGACTTTTGCGCATAGAAGGAGCAGAGATTTCTGTGGAAAATTTCAAGTTATATTGAATCTTTTCCCTACAGAATTACATACCAATCTGCTCAGCTCCTTCTGCTCTGTAACATGCTGCCTGTATTGTTTAATAAGTATTTACATCATTATAATATTATATTGTTGTCTGGTTTGGTCACCTTAGGTTTCCTGGAACAGTCTTCTAGAAGGAGGACTTTATTCACACCCAACAACACAGAAGGGTACACACAAGTATTCATTATACACTCTCCACTCACACCCTACAAAGGTGATGGGGGCTGAGCTGTACTTGCGCTTGGAAAGGTCAAGAGCCACTTAAAATCTTTAAGTGCCAAGCGACCAGATGTAGTTTGAGTCTGTCTTAACTGGTAGTTTATTAGTCAGTGAGATTTAGAATCCTGCCTGACAACAAGATTACCTGGACAATCTTGTATCCTATGTAAACATAACCAACAACATTCTAAGGGCCCTATTAGACAGCATTATGTGGAGCAATAGTGAACGCTGATAGACGATTAATGCATCATTCAGCCCTTGTTTGTCATGACCTATTACACTGGCCGATGCAGAGCGCATGGAGGAGGAATGATCGATACCACAATCGTCTGACCCCACTCATGTAGCATGTTGTGCTGCATGTAGTATAGGCAGCACATGTGATAATGTGAATCTTTTATACTGCCTACAAGATGCAGTATGGTCTACTGATCGGCAGCACAACTAGACATGTGATGAGCATTCCTAGAAACACTTGGCATAATTGCCATAAATATTGGGCCATCTGATGGGGCCTCAAAGGTGGCCATACACATTCCGCTTGCAAGCAGGACTCTGCATTTTTCGGGCGGAAACCCAGCGGACTCCGTTATAGTCTATGTGGTCTACGGGTTTCCACAGGTAACTGCTTTTTAAGTGAGTTGGGTTTCGGTTTTTGAACCCGAAGAACTGAAACTCCAACGCAAGTGTGAACCTAGCGTAATACAGAAATGCCAGCTGTTCATACCATTACTCAGCATGGATTGAAAGTAATCTGGGAACTTGGATATTAAAGTGGTTTTCCTGACCCAAAATGATTTTTCACACTCCTGACCTGTCGGGGTCTGACAACCGGATACTGATAACCTATCCAGAATACATTTGGGGCCAGAAAACCCCTTTAAGCCTGTGGTCATAAGTTGCGGCAAAGCTGTGTGTTTTTGTTGCAGATTATTATGTGTTAAGCCAAAGTCAAGAGTGGCTTCAAAAGGAATGGGAAATACAGAATAAAGGACACACTTAGGATAAGGTTCACATGGGGGAATTTCTCTCCAGAAACTGTTGAACCTGCAGTGGAAGGCTGAAGCTGAACCTCAGCTTTCCGCTACCGGTTCATGTGCTGAATAGCCTTATATAAAATGGGGTAATAGAGTGTGGACCTCAGTGTGAACGCAGACATTCTGCCTCTAAATCGCCATCAAATTCCGCCCTCAATTTGCCACCCAATATCAATAGATTGAACAGAATGGTGAAAAAAATAGCATTCTGCTTGATCTTGCAATGGATTCTGTAGTGAGAGAATCAGTGAACAAAAGCTGCTGCAAAAAGTCAGAGAGGCAGAAGTGAAAGTTGAAAGTTCTCAAATTCCTTTTTCATTTCCACCATGTGAACATTCCCTTATACTTCTACTCCTGGCTTTTGTTAGAAGCAAAAAAAAAAAAAGGAAAAAAACTGCAAAGAATGAAACTGCAATGTGTGGCCTCAACCTTTAAAGGTCTTGCCCCTGCAGTTTTTGTTTTGGAGACCCTCTTCACTTAGCTGACTGAGGCAGTTCCTATGTGAACTATGGGCCCTTTGAGCAATGCCCTAATGGTCAGTCTGCTGCAATAAGTAATGGCGCGTGTGAAGTATGTCTGGAAATGTTTGCAACTCTACAGCTGAGAAGCAGGGTGCCACCTGAAATGACCACCGCATTGATGGACGCCATAAATAACACTGCATGTGCTTTGGGTCCAGGCTGAAGTAAATTATATTTTACAATGGCTGCAGTTATTTGTCATGAGAGCAGTGGAGAGGATACATTTTATGTAGACATAAAGCCTATTGTATGGAATGAGTCCACAGGTGCCTGTTTAGTCAATTTTCAATTTTTCTTTTTAAGTGCATATAAAGGGTTTGGGGAGTATAGTACAGCTGTCACATACATATGATAAAGTCATCTGAAGGAGTCTGGTGAAGGAAAGTGTGAACGGTATTTGACAAACATTTCACAAGGATCTGAGCCTGACCAGATCAGATCTGAGTGTATATGACCTGATGTAGTAGTAAAGCTGGCAGAAACATAAGAGACAAGTCACGATTGGGTCCTACTCTGCCATGGCTACCTGCAGTATCAGTACAGGATTTATTGTGCCATGTGGCTAAAAGAAGCGATGAAAGATTACACAGGATAAATAGTTTGAGTCCCGTGTATTCATGAGCAGAGCACTCCCTCCACCTCTTCCCACCTCCTGGCTGCTCAGAGGGTTTTATGTCCATACAACTGCCTAATAACCATTGTCCAGAGGTGGGGGGAGCACAATGCTCATGGATACAACAGACTCATAAACTTATGGGGAAGATTTTATTAAGACTGCCATTTTCAATACCACTGGCAGTGAATGCCATTAATTTATGACAAGGCGCATCCTCCTGCAGTTCATGTCCCTACTCTGAAATCTATGCTAGCTGGTAAACCTGCCTAAAATTAAAATAATTGTGGGTGATGGTAAGGGGTGGCACTAGTCCTTCAGCTGTCCATATACATAATAGGTATTAACACACAGGTTCACACTAGCGTTACTTCTCTGGTGTTCGGATCCGTCGTGGACCTGAACAATAGAGAGGTGTACTGCGAAAACAGTGATTACCCACTGAGGCCCAGCAGATCTCATGGACTATAATGGGGTTCGTTGTCTTTAAACTGAAATTGGAGGGGGAACAAGTCCTCTGTGCAGGGCTTTTTCCTCCGCCAATTTCGGCAATGGAGTTTCCAATGGAGACTCTGGCGCAGATATGAAAATAGATGTGTCCTTCCATTTTTCAATTGTTTAGAGATAAGCAGCTTTGAGAAAAAAATAAATAAATAAAATTAAAAAAAATTATATATATATATATATATATATATATATATATATATATATATATATTTTTTTTTTTTTTTTGGCCCTCAAAACTAGTCACAATGCCGCATATCTTGAAAGAGGAGAAAAAGGAAAGTATGGACATATTTCATCTTGTTCACACAGAACAGCCATATTCATTGTATATGCATGTTGGTGAATTGCAGTAATATCAGCAGGCTATTATTATTATTATGAGTAGTGTTATTGTTGGTATTAGTAATATTAGTAGTAATATTAGTGGTATTATTTGGATTATTTCTGGTATTGGTTACAGTATTAGTAGTGGTAATATTAATATTTAGTGGTGTTAGTATTGATAGTATTAGTATTAATATTAGTAGTAGTATTTTGTTGTTGCCTTGAAGTGCTGGTCCTGGGTTTGCATCTGACAATTGTCCACATTTGCATGTTTGGAGTATTTTTTATGTTCTTGGATTTCCTTCAGTACTCTGGTTTCCTTCCAATAATATACTTCTAGGTGGTTTTGGACATGTGCCCTGATGGAGACAGGGGCTGATGTGAGTATTGACAACCTCTGTACAGTGCTGAGGAATATGTTGACACTCTATAAATGCATACATTTTCTGAAGCAGCTTCCATATAGTTTTACTATAAACCTGTGTGTTCCTAATACTTGTATTTATTACATGTATCACAGCTGGCGGAGATCTCATTGTAGTCTGTTCAGGGCAGTATTCAGACTTTGAAGGACGCAGACCCTCCCCTTTCCCTTCTCTGTAGTCAGGGTTCACAAACTTGTTTTTCTATGCTATTGACTTATCAGATTGTACACAATGTATACAGTCCCTGTTGTGTTTACCAGCTGATATCTGTAACAACCATGCTACAATGTAGCGCTGTACCCACAAGGCTTCCTGCTGTAAGCGTTTACCTGCTATATTTGCACATTATACATATGCCTTCTAGTCTGCAGGCATGAAAGGAGCTCTCCTGTTCCTTTCCCTCTATTTTTTTTTCTGCCTTCATCTGAGTTTTTAATTTTTATTCTCCTTTTTTTATTCTACTAGAGGGAGATCAAAGGTGACAGGTTTAAGTCTTGTGAAAGTCTCTGCGAGAACCTGACTGCACCATATGGGGACATAAATGTGGATTTTGACCTGTTTTAGACTGTATGTCCTCTTTGCATGCTCTCTGTATGCTCCTTCTGTGTGCAGTTTTTGCTTCTACTGCAGGGAATGAATGTTAAAATCACAGCAAAAGTGATCTCTTCCTCGGCGGATTGATTTCAGGAACACGTATCTCCCCTGTGGGAATGCATGAATGGTATCTGCCTAACATATGACAAGGTACCTTAGACTGAGTCGCATACAGAGTACAGGCTCTCAGCTAAGCACTGAGCCTCAGCTAATTGTCTGTAGTCTGGATCCGCCTTCTAAACAGAGGGGTCAGGGCAGCAGCGTTAGGAGACTGTCATTGTAGACTGTTGTGCATGTCCTGGGTAGATCTGGAATGATATGGACTGGGAACTGCCTCGCTGTGGAGAAATACTTAGGGCTGGCTGCGTTTCAGGTGCCTTTCCATGCTGTGCCGTGTTTTAGGAAGCGACTTTCACTCTGCTCCGAAGTCTCCTGAACATTATTATTCCGTATCATGGAGGGGAGCATTGCCTGAGCTGAAACCATCAACTCGGTGTCAGCTTTCAACATGTCAGATTCCAATTTCTGGACCGTGCTTTCTAATTTTACGTTGCCTCACTTAAGGAACAGGAACAGGCTACGGCGGACACAGAGGTAAAAAAAAAAAAAAAAAAGTTGGATTTTTATTGCTTTTTGTACTTGTGTGTGCTTGTTGTAAAACGCCGTAATGACTTTGGAGGACAAAGCCGCTTTATTTCCAGTATGCAGAGTTTTATGAAGTATTTCAGTTTTCTTCTCGTGTCTACACATTCTTGTCCTCGCCTGTGTTTGTATAGTTCTCAAGCAGGGCGCTCACTGACATGTGTGAAAAGTTTCTGTACTACTCTACTCCCTAAGTCTGTGCTCTTGATATTAGGACATAGGACATACGTTTCCGCTTCCAGGAAAGTACAAAGTTCTATTGATCAGATTGGTTGCTAAAGGTTGTAGTCCATGCTTGGGTTTATCTGACCTCATTCTTGGCATTATATAAGTATAGCAGGTATTGTATTGTCTTGTCATGGGGATATTAGAACTAGTTAGTATGTATGCTCTAGTTATTATGATGTGATCTCATACAGCGGTGGTTGGCAGCGTGGTGGTATACTGTACGTCAGGGGCTGCACAGGTGGCACTCGGCTCTCTGAGCTTATACGTAGTAGTATGAGATCACCATGTAGTATGAATACAGCATCAGTACTGAGCCCTGATCATCATCATCATCATCATCTAATTGTAGACTTACCAGGATAGACTGTGACAAGTCCATGACCCCGCTCTTATGGAGAAGACCAAACATGGGAAATGTTTCATTGTCAGGAAGAACTTAGTCAGTGCCCAGTCCTCCAGTTAGTAATATTTCTATAGATATTTCATGTCATTCTGTGTGCCACTGTGTGGTGTCTCAATAAGAATACTCAGCATAGGAATATGCCATATGTAGGGATAAGCCTCTGTGCATCCTATGGGCACTGTATTTGGGATCCCAAATAAGGTCGTGTCAGGGGCTATGAAAAACATAAACTTGGTCTACTTACTACTCAAGCTATGTCTCTCACTAACCCACAAGTTATTGTGTGTGTGTGTGTGTGCACTGTAATAGGGTCTTGGTATTCTATGGATGTCGTATTACGACTCTATGCCAGATCTTCATTACAGACATGCTGGGGGCCTTGGGGGGGGTGCGGTGCAATATGGCCACAATGTACTTCATGCCACATAGTTATATACCCTGTCCTTAACTCAAGGCTGTGGAGTCGGGGTCTGGCCAGTTTTGGGAGAAGTTGAAAAAAAAGTTACCCACTCCGGATTTAAAGTAAAATGACTTATTTTAAATTACATTATACAATTATCACTATTGTATAATTATATCTATAGTTTGTTGTATATTTACTTTCATAGGAGTTCAAGCACAAGTTTTTTTTTTTTCTGTGAATTGCAGTTTTCCTGCGTGTCTCACCATGGCGGTCAGCCATTTATGAAGGAGTCAGGGCAATAGTTGGAGTCTGAGTTTGTAGTTTTGCCTACAGACTCCACAGTCCTGCCTTAAAGGGGTTGTGCATTGAAGGATATACCCTGTAGCCACAGAACAGGGGATAAGTGTCCAATTGCTGGTGGCCTGACTGCCGGGTCCCCAATTATCAGGAGAACAGGGGACCAAAAGTCCCCTAAAGCCTCCTTGTGAATGTGCTTGTTTGACTCCATTCGCTACTAGGGGGCTGCTGAGACTCCAGTCTCCATCCCAGCCCCGGTCACACAAGCAACACTGGGGCTCCATTCACAAGGAAGCTTTAGGGGGATTTTTGGTCCCTCATTCTCCTAATCGTTGGGGGACCTAGTGGTCAGCCCCCCAACAATTGAACACTTATCCCCTGTCCTGTGAAGGATAAGGGATAAGTATCTTTAATGACACAACCCCCTCTATCTTTTCTGACTATAATTTATAAGACAGTGTACCTGTCCCACAGTCACAACAGGTGCACAGAATTAGGGGGACATTTTCCTGCAGGTCTTCCAATGTGGTGTATATCATAATGTGTGTGCAATGTCCCACCACAGGCCTCTATGTGGGGGAAACAGGGCAGAGACTTAGTCAACGAATGAACTCACACAGATGCACCATTAATAACAGTAGAACCGATCTCCCAGTGGCCGCACATTTCTCCAGAGAAGACCACTCTATTGAAGATTTGCAAGTTATGGTTTTAATGGGACATTTTAAGATGCAGAGGGAGAGAAAGGAATGGGAATATAAGTTAATGCAAAAATTTCAAACTCTGCAATTTGGACTTAATATTCATGCCAGTTTCATGTCACACTATGTATGAACTGTGAGGGTCACAAATCACCACGTGACAGCAAATAGATAACATCAAGAATTACTGATCCCTCCGTCACACCCCACAAGTTTCTAGATTGTTTATTTCTTGACCTGTTTTAAATAACTTATATTCTTATATTGCATTTTGTTTTTTTTTTAAATATTCTAAGATCCTTTGAAGGTCCATGTCTTTGGTTTATAAAAAGTCTGTGAATTTCAGTTTCTTGTATAACACCATGTCTGAAGAAGAGAGCTAGTACTCTCAAAAGCTCACCATCAGATATACTCAGTTAGCCTCTAAAAGGTATCGCCTGATTTCTTCCCTCTTCCACTATAATTTATAAGTCGAATTTTCAGATTTTCTTTTGGGTTCTGTACATGTAAGTCCTTTTAAGTTTTTCCTCTACCAAGAAGTGCAAAATTCCCTTTCTGGGTTTAGCAGTTTTTGGAAATGGAAATATTAAAATGTTATTACAGCTTTCTCAACTTTCTCAGGGTTTGTGACCGTGTTTTTTTTCCATCACTTCCCACCCACTCACTGGAATCTCTCTCTCATCTTATAGGACTTCCTCCACTTTAAATAATGTAGTTAGTCCCTAAAAACTCTTCACAACTACGTATCTATTTCCTTCTCTCTCACAAATTACTCATCAACAATAGATGGTCACTGACCAGCACCTACTACTGCTTTTCTACACATTTGAGGGCCTTTTACATGGACCGATGATCAGACTAATGGACATTTATAGAAATGTTATTTCCCCATCACTGTCTAGTATATAAGATCTTGTGGTCAGACATCAGACAAGCAAATGCCCATTTGGCAGCTGATCTCATCTTTTATTACAAAAAAAATAAATAATAGTTTGCCACCAGCACATATCTCTGAATAGAAAGGGACGTGCTGCCAAAAATAAGGATAACAAACAGCAGCATAAACAGTCATAAGTTACAAATGATCATTTGTGTGGCCATTTATTCCCTGGCAAGTGTAAAAGGCCCTTAAAGGGGTTTTCCTTTGGATGGGTCGTCAATATCTGATCAGTGGGGGTCCGACGCCCAGGGCCCCAATGTATCAGGTATTTAAAGAGGACCTCAGCGTATCGATGCCTCTTTACTGAATACCAAGGAGATCCAGACATTGCAGAGGGGGCTCTAGTCGGTATTGTAGCTCATCTCCATTTATTTGAATGAGACTGAGTTACAAAATGGCCACATAAAGAATGAATATGATGTCACTGGCCTGTAAAGTGGAAGTGGTGCTCACCCAAGCACCCTTGCTGCTTCGAAGAGTGTATCGAGTTATTGTATAACAAGAGATTTCCTGAACTGGAAATTAGATCCCCAGCATTAGCATTAGATCCCCAGCATTCGCATTAGATCCCCAGCATTCGCATTAGATCCCCAGCTTCCATGTTGTTGCAGTAACTAGGCAAGAGTCTACAGTAGTCGGTCTTTACTGGGTAATAGAAGTTGCTGTAAACAGTCTCATCCCTCTTTTTTTGTATTCATTACAATAGGCGTTACCAGGCAGACATATCCACTATTCCTGGGGTGTGTACACACTGTGGTGCCTTCCTGAAATACTGCACACATCAGACACAGACGGCAGGTTCAGTAGTTGTCAAGTCACATCTATAGGAGGAAACAAGAACACAACAAGATGTGCCCCTGCCTTGCGTAAGGGGCATGAAAGCAACATTTGACAGAACTGGAAAGAACCAACGTTGCTTTTTTGTACACAATCTGGAATTTTAGTTGGTGTGGAAATGTGACACAAGTTGGTGATTCCTCTCCATCTCTTGCACATGTAGCGTAGGCGGCGCGCTTATTTATTGTTTATAGTACAGTTTCATAGATTACGGATTCCCTTTCGTCATCATTTCCTGTTTTCTTAGTAGCGGAGACTGCACTTCTCTTACCATATTCATGTCTTTGTCAGTAGTAAGGGACAGCCCACCTTATTTAAGAATATTTATTGCTAGTCTGAGTTACTATTAAATATACAAAACTATATCAAATAATGTCTTGTTTCTTCCTTACGACATCCTGTCGGAGACAGTAATATGTGACATATCGGCTCTCCAGTCCTGAGCTTACAGGAAGCGTCTTTTGATGCTGATCTGAACGGAGTGTATGTGACAGAAATAACACAAGGTCCATGATATTGAAACAATATAGGACAACCTATTACCCGCAAAAAAGAAATCTTAGACAAGGATGACAAAAAGCCAAGAATGTTTTTGATGGCTTTATAATATCTTTACATGATTTTAGTCACTTGTTATATTTTTTTTGTCAATTCCTATCCACAAGTTAAAGCAGATGCGCACAAAATTATGTAAAGCTACACATTATGTCTAATGTATATAGGGGCCTCCTGATTCTCCCCTTGAGGTCATTTGTCAGGAAAAGAGAAAGATTGGGATTAACATTCCCAAACATTTTGTTCTCTGAGGTCATAGGATACTGCCAGAGATGTGTGGCAGTGACTTTCTTCCCTCTCTGCATGGAGAACACATGCACACTCAGCCAAGCAAAGTATGCATTTGTATGATGGTTGATAAGAGCCATTGTTTTCGCTCAGTTCTCTTATGGCAGATCTGTGACTACAGTTCACACTAGTGAAGAAAAAAAGAAAAAAAAGACATGGACCGCATATCCCAATCTTATACATTGATCTAATGCTTTTCAGCAAAATCTACATGAACATGAGGTTCTTAGTATACACATTGATCAAAGTGCATAAGCCCACTAGCCACTTCATGGCGACCTCTTTATAGTGGGTCTCTACTCCACTGGGTGCGGCGCCGCACAGCAACCACCACCACTGCAATGCAGTGCCCACAGGGGGAGCGACCCAGCAATCCAGCAACACCCTTGCCACCAGACCAAGCCTCCAGGCTCTGGGCCACAAAACCCCACAGGCACAGCACCACAGGAGCGGTAGACACCATGCAGCACCACACAATGTGAACCAAACTCAATAAATTCACCTTACCATATTGCTTCAGTCAGAGGACTGAGAGCTAGTACGTGGGTCCCTTTTGCAGTCTCCTGCTAATTAAAACACCTGGGCCAATTGAGAGGAGTGCTGGTACCAAGGCAAAACAAAAAAAATTGAGGGGACAGATTTACCATAGTACACTTATGGAGAAAAAAGAAAAAAAGATATGGACTTAGCGTTCGTTTCTCCATTCGGGTCCACATGGGGACCTGAAAGATGGAGAGCCTGTCTGTTAAAAAAAAAAAAAAAAAAAAGTGGTTACTCACGGATCCCATAGACTATAATAGGGTCCTCCAGGTGTCAGTCAGGTTTCTTCCGGTTTTGTAATGAAACCGGCAGAGGGAAAAGTCCTCTGTGCAGGACTTTTCTCTCCATCGATTTTAGAAGGAATATGTGGCAGAGTCTCCAACGCAGATGTGAACCTAGCCTGAGCTACCGTACAGTGTCCACAGAAAGTCCGAGGTAGTCTGGTCTAGACCACAACTCCTATCTCTTCATTCGTTCATGCAGCTACTCTCATTCTTGTCTCTTCAGCTCTGCCTCTTTAGATTGGCTGTTGTGTATAGACATAAGCCCTTCACCAGAATATCACTAGAAGTAAAACTGATTTGCATTTATAGCTGGATAGAAACATTATTAAAAAAAAACTATAAAACCTTCACTAGAAATTGAGCATTTGTCAACCGAGAGCAAGGCAGGTGGTTTGGACTCCGCAACCAGAAATGAACGCACACGCGGTAGTTCAAGAAAAGAATATATATTTACTATAAGTTAATAAAGGCTAGTTAAAGGTAAAATGACAGAGATAAAGACAAGCAAAATATACAATATAGCATGAACAATTTCAAGGCAAATTCTGCAATGGTTTCTACTTTTACTCTGTCCACTTCTGCAGTATGGACACTGAATGAACAATATACTCAAAACTATCCCTAACTGACCCTGACATCACATTTGGGTGCACCCCCTTTTCCCCAGTGGTCCAGGTGGACCGCTTACAGTCCGTAGAAGCGCGCGGTGGGGCCCAAAGTCGTTCCTTTCTTTTATAGTGAAGCATCCTCTCCTCACTGTTATCAGGATCTCGGGAGAAATGAAGTCCTCTTTAACAGGGAAACCCAATGAATGCAATGTAATCCAACAGCAGGTTCCACTCAGCACACTGACAGTCCTGCCGAATCCATACACTGAGCTGGGATGTAAATCGGGATTTAGTAGGTGCTGTCCAGTACGTCAACAGCACTGCGAGTCTCTATGTGTGGTATCCATATACACAGTCACAATGTCAGTCTCACTGATCAGCCACTGAGCACAGTTCCTTTCACGTGGACTCACTAGTCCTGTTGTCTCTTTACACTCTGTTTGTCTCTGGACCAAGATACAGCTTAGCTGTACAGAACAATCTCCACACCAGTTCAACACAGCACAGACACCTGTCTTCTCTCTTGCCAAGATGGCTGCTGCTCTCTGTCTCGTCACTTCCTGCTTCTCTGCTCACACTTTGTCTGTAGAACAGGCAGGCTGACATAAAAGGGGGGGGGTCTCACTCCAGCATCATGTCACAATTACAATGGCTGCTGTCTTAAAGGAACAGAATCACAGAAATACATTCAACATTAACAGTTTATACAGACAAATGAAGCTTAGGACAACATTGGCTGTCTCTTACATATTCCCCCCCACTTTAAGATTGGCAGTCCCTGCCTATGACTGTATATCCAGAGGGTTGTACTTTTATGCACAGGGTGGTAGTATACCAATGTATGGGAGGCCAAACGAACTCATCCTGCGCATACCGAACAGGGGGAATACCAGCATTTGGCCTAGTGGTCCGTCTGAGGACCGGTGGTATATTATGGGGTGCTGCAGCTATGGGCTGAGAAGGACCAGCGGATTCCGCACCAGAGGGGGCACAGGCTGGAGATACAGTAGTCACAGGTGGAACATCCCCAGGAGCAGGGATCGGCCAACAATCATCCTCCTCGTCGGAGGCCCATTCCGCACCTCCATTCTCTGACTGTGGGAGCTCATTCACATTGGCAGGCCCATCATGATTTGTCCCTTCAGAATGACACAGGCGCAACATATTTCGGTGAAGTACTCGAACACAATCAGTTCCTTCTTTCTGGACCTGGTACACTGGCCCATTCGCATACTTGCGGCCAACAACACGATACGGTAAAGCCTCCCATCGGCTTTCCAATTTCCCTTGGGGTTTCTTGACACGAACTAGCACCAGGTTGCCCTGTTGCAATGGTGCTTCTTGCACTGGGGTCTTATCAGGATGGGGATGTTCTTGCAGGCGCTGCCGCACCAATCGATGGATCGTCTCAAGTCTCTGCCGGTGCGTCCGCACCCAAGAGGTTGGATCCCTCGGAGGGAACCCATCCACATCATCCAACTGTAATTCTCCTATACTTCGCCCAGACCGCCCAAAGAGAAGTGTATAAGGAGAGTACCCCGTTGTAGAATGGACCTGATTGTTATAGGCCCACACCATTTCAGACAAGAACTGAGGCCACTGTAACTTCTTGTCTTCCTCCAGAGTCCGCAGCATCTGTAGCAGAGTTCTGTTGAATCTTTCACAGGCCCCATTTCCCTGAGGGTGGTATGGAGTCGTGTGCGACTTCTTTATCCCGTAGATACGTTGAACTTCTTTCATTACGTGTCCCTCAAAGCAGGCGCCCTGGTCGGAGTGGATGCGTTGGGGGCACCCATATACTCGAATGAAATCTTGGCACAGAGCACGAGCTGCTGACTCAGCTGTCTGGTCCTTGGTGGCGGTTACCACCGCAAATTTGGTGAAGTGATCCACCATTACGAGGCAATACTGGTGTCCGCTATTGGATGGGCCAACCATTAGATAGTCTATCATGACGATTTCTAAAGGTTCCTGGGTCACGATGGTTTGCAGGGGAGCTCTCTGTTCTATTGCCTTATGGATCTCACAAGTTCGACAGCTGCGGCATACTTCTTCGACCATTTGACGAAGACCAGGGCAGTAAATCAGTCGCTGTAACCAACGAAAGGTCTTCTCATGACCAAAATGTCCATTCTTATTATGAGCCTCAACTGCCAACGAGTGAGCCAGTTCACTAGGCACCACAATTTGGTATCGAATGTCGATCTCAGAAGGTAAATAGACCTTTCGGCATAGCACTCCATTTTTCATCTCCAACTTTTCCCACTGACTCAGAACAGATAATATCTCCCGTGTCAGTCGTTCTCTTTCCTCTCTACAGGGCTTCTGGCCTTTCTCAACACACTTGATCATCTGCGCCAGCCCCTCATGGGTCTGTTGTATCTGTGCCCATTCCTGTCATGAGGGACCAAAGAAAGGAGCCATTTCAGTCCCCTCCATCTCAAACTGATTAGCGGCGGCCAAGGCCTGTGAAAATCTGCTGAAGTCGGGCACCTCCACATGCTCCAACTCATGATCCACGTCTTCTGTGGGGGTCTGGGCAGTTACCCTAGAAAGTCCGTCAGCATTCTGGTTCTCTGTCTTGGACCGATACTTAATGCGGTAATTGAACTTAGACATTCGGGCTATCCACCTCTGCTCTAACGCCCCGAGCTTGGCATTTTCCAGGTGAGCTAGTGGGTTGTTGTCAGTCAGTACTAAAACTTCAGCACCGGTCAAATATTCAGAGAATTTCTCGGTCATGGCCCATACCAGTGCCAACAGCTCCAACTTAAATGAACTATAATTCTCGGGGTTTCTTTCAGAATCTCTCAAAGACCGCCTGCCGTACGCTATGACCCTCTCCTGGCCATCCTGAAGCTGGGAAAGCACTGCTCCAAGACCATACAGGCTTGCATCTGTATACAGCTGGAACGGTAAGTGGTAATCAGCATATGCCAAGATTGGGGCTGTTGTCAGTGCATCCTTCAATGCCTGGAAGGCTTGTTCCTGTTCAGGTCCCCACTTCACGGACCGGTTCTTTGGACCACCGGATGTGCCTCGTAGGAGAGCATTAAGTGGTGCTGCTACCTTGGCGAAATCCTTAATAAACCGTCGATAGTAACCGGCTACTCCAAGGAACGCCCTCACTTCTCGCAGGGTAGTCGGTATCGGCCAATCTTGAACAGCCGTTATCTTGTCTCTTGATGGTCTCACCCCTTCTCCTGATACGCAGTGACCCAAGTAATCAATTTCAGACTGGAACAACCGACATTTACTGGGTTTCAGTTTGAGCCCATGTTCCCGCAATCTTCGAAATACTTGCCCCAACTGGTGGAGATGGTCTTCAAAGGTCGCAGAATACACTATAATGTCATCCAAGTAGATGAGAGTGAACTCAAAGTTGAAGTCACCGAGACATTTCTCCATCAACCGCTGAAACGTTCCGGGTGCATTTGTCAACCCAAAGGGCATCCGGTTAAATTAGTATAGTCCCATGGGCAAGATGAATGCCGTCTTCTCCTTGTCTTTTGTGGCCATCGGCACCTGCCAATACCCACTAGCCAGATCTAGTGAGGAGAAGTACCGGGCTCTCCCTAGCGCTGAGAGGGACTCCTCAATCCGTGGCAAGGGATAGGAATCTCGTACGGTGCAAGCGTTTAACTTCCGATAGTCTACGCAAAATCGGATGGACCCATCTTTTTTTCTTACTAACACCACAGGAGCCGCCCAGGGACTCTGGCTTTCTTGGATGATCCCACCCTGTAGCATCTTAGCTAACAGTTCTTTCACTTCCTGATACAACTGTGGAGGAATTTGTCGGTAGCGCTCTCTAATTGGAGGGGTGTCTCCTGTGGGAATCTCATGGTAAATCCCTGTGGTACATCCAAAATCTTCAGCATACCGTGCAAAGGCGGCTCGGTTCTCCCACAACAGCTCATCTACCTTCTGCACCCATTCCAGAGAACATGAACTTGCATCCATCTTCATCTGTTCTCGAATTGCACGGCCATTCCATTCAGAGGTGGGTTCCTCATCTTCTCCCATGGACACAGTCACGGTCCACTCATCCCTTTCAGTCGGCTTCAGCTGCATTGGAGTTACTTTCCTTACTTCCTCCAGAGTCACATAGATGTTAGCCAGCAGCCTCCCTGGGGTCAGGTCCACACTCTGGTCCTGAGTGTTTACACATCGAAGTGGTACTCTTCCATTGCGAACTATTGCCAAGGAACGGGCCACTAGCGGATCAACACCTCCTTCGGCTGCCTGCAGTGGTTCTACCAACACAGCTATGCCCTCTAGTTTCCGACAGGTGCCTACAGGCATGGACACTATTGTCTCCCGACTGGGTGGCAGTGTAACTTTTGTATGCAAAGGAACTGTAATTCGAGCCAGAGGACGCTGTGCATCCGAACTTTTCTGTAAGCCACATGTCCGGATCAGCCGCTGGAAAGCTGTTTGAGTAGGCCGATGGGTGGTGGTTTCTTTCCAATAAACGTGACCTTTCTTTTCAAAGAGGATCTGATCTAATTCTTTTAACACATTCATCCCCAAAATGACAGGGACCTTTACTTCATGTGACTCCTGTACCACCACAATGCCTTTCCTACCTAGATCTTGGCCACATACCCGGACATTCATCCAGGCCACTCCCACGACCGGAACTGGTAACTGGTTAGCTGCGACCACTCGTACGAATGTATGGGGATCATATTTCACATGTTGCTGGAAGTACCGTTCATAACCGTCTCTACTCAAGGTCGTTACTTGGGAACCCGTGTCAATCATCCCGGTAACCGGAATACCCTCCATTTCCACCTGTATGACAGGACTTGCAGCAATCAGGTCATCATTAGGGCATTCTCCCCACATAGTCTCCTTGTCAGTCTCCCCTACTACACGCCCTACAGCAGCAGGGGACTTCAGTTTAACGGCGGTCTCTCATAAGTTTGTCGCTGCTCTGGACATCTAGCAGCAACGTGGCCCATCCGTCCACACTCCCAGCAGCGTATCTCCCGTCGTTCTGGCCATCTGTTTGGGCCCCTTCGATTTCTCCTGAGCACTGCACTAAATGATTTGGACCCCTTCGGTAGGTCCTATCCTCATCCCTCCAGCGGGGTGGTGGGTGATTCTGATTTTCTGGGTATGGACGGCTCACCCTTTCACCTCCAGTTTTCTGGAAGTCTGCAATTTCCATAGAATGCTCATCACAACGGGTGTGCAAGTGTTCCATTTGCTCTTGCAGTTTCTGCATTACTGTGAGAATTTCTTTAACCGTCCACTTTTCTACTGTCTCTGAGCCAGAACTAGCCCCCTGTGACAAAGTAACTCCAACTGCGGTCTGGGGCCTCGGGACCATACTATTGGCACGGGAGATGGCCTCTACCTGTACATCATGGAATTTAGCATCAGTCTCTTGTCGTAAAAAATCCTGCATAGTCACAGTTAAACTGCCGTCACGTATCCCCAGGACAAACTGGTCACGGAGAGTCCGATCAGGGTTACAGAAGGCTGGCGAGCCCCCTCTTTCCTTCCCTTGAATATCTCGGAGCAGTTCTTGTAGGGCATTTGCATATTGGGGAAGGCTTTCATTCTCCTGTTGTACCCTCTGGAAGAACCGAGCCTGCAGAGACCCCAGCAATGCAGTTTCTCCATAGATGGTTTCTAGAATCTGGACTACTTGCTCAAATGCCTGCCTTTGTTCAAATGGCCTCAGTATCACCGTGGTCTTAGCATCCCCTTGTAATGTCAATATTGCTAGCTCTACTAGTACTTCTGGTGTGGTCTGGTACATTCGCTGTATCATTCGTATCTGTTCCACCCACATACTCACTGACATATTATTGCCATCAAATTTAGCTAACTGACTCATTATAGCCCCTGCTGGCATTCTTCCTCCAGCACCATTCTCTCTAACGGGTGCGTCACCGTCCATTCTGGTAAACGGATCCTGCCGACTACGCCAATTTGTGAACCGAGAGCAAAGCAGGTGGTTTGGACTCCGCAACCAGAAATGAACGCACACGCGGTAGTTCAAGAAAAGAATATATATTTACTATAAGTTAATAAAGGCTAGTTAAAGGTAAAATGACAGGGATAAAGACA
This sequence comes from Leptodactylus fallax, assembly GCA_947044405.1. Taxonomy (NCBI): domain Eukaryota; kingdom Metazoa; phylum Chordata; class Amphibia; order Anura; family Leptodactylidae; genus Leptodactylus; species Leptodactylus fallax. Next base: position 221,726 of record CAMRHE010000374.1, on the reverse strand, counting down.
AGCAAAATATACAATATAGCATGAACAATTTCAAGGCAAATTCTGCAATGGTTTCTACTTTTATTCTGTCCACTTCTGCAGTATGGACACTGAATGAACAATATACTCAAAACTATCCCTAACTGACCCTGACATCACATTTGGGTGCACCCCCTTTTCCCCAGTGGTCCAGGTGGACCGCTTACAGTCCGTAGAAGCGCGCGGTGGGGCCCAAAGTCGTTCCTTTCTTTTATAGTGAAGCGTCCTCTCCTCACTGTTATCAGGATCTCGGGAGAAATGAAGTCCTCTTTAACAGGGAAACCCAATAAATGCAATGTAATCCAACAGCAGATTCCACTCAGCACACTGACAGTCCTGCCGAATCCATACACTGAGCTGGGATGTAAACCGGGATTTAGCAGGTGCTGTCCAGTACATCAACAGCACTGCGAGTCTCTATCTGTGGTATCCATATACACAGTCACAATGTCAGTCTCACTGATCAGCCACTGAGCACAGTTCCTTTCACGTGGACTCACTAGTCCTGTTGTCTCTTTAAACTCTGTTTGTCTCTGGACCAAGATACAGCTTAGCTGTACAGAACAATCTCCACACCAGTTCAACACAGCACAGACACCTGTCTTCTCTCTTGCCAAGATGGCTGCTGCTCTCTGTCTCGTCACTTCCTGCTTCTCTGCTCACACTTTGTCTGCAGAACAGGCAGGCTGACATAAAAAGGGGGGGGCCCCCCCCCCCCCCACCCCACACAACAAAAAAAAACAACCCCAACAAAAAAAAAAAAAAAAAAAAAAAAAAAAAACAAAAACAAAAAAAAAAAAAAAAAAAAAAAAAAAAAAAAAAAAACACCACCCCCCTCACCTAAAAAAAAAAAAAAAAAAAAAAAAAAAAAAAAATAAAAAAAAAAAAAAAAAAAAAAAATAAAAAAAAAAAAAAGAAAATTGATCTAAAAAAAAAAAAAAAAAAAAAAAAAAAAAAAAAAAAAAAAAAAAAAATTTAATTAATTTTTTATTTTTTTTTTTTCCCCACCACACAAAAAAAAAACTTTATTCTTTTTTTAAAAGATATATATAAAAAAAATAAAAAAAATTATTGGATTTTTTTTCCCCCTCCCCTTATTTTCTTCAACAAAAAAAAGTGGCAACCTTTTTAAACCCCACTTGCGGCAATTTTTTGGGGGGCCGGCCGTTTTTAGCCACCCTTGGCCCTTTCTGAAAAAGGACATGTCAAGTAGAGGTGTAACTTGAAGCTCTTGGGCCCCAATGCAAAATTCGTAATGGGGCCTCAACTATCCTGTGCCATTTAGAATAACGTTATATTTTATGTGCAGAGACCTTTTGGGGTCTCTACAGCATCCAGGTCTGGGTTGCGACTGCTACTGCTGCACTCCCTATTGGCCCTACCCACCCTGCTGTGGGCGGAGCAATCGGTTGTATCAGATTTATCATTTATGTTGGTTTTCTGGAGTGAATAATTACTGAAATCTACCCTAGGTACATTCTGGAGTAGACTTCAGTATTGGTGCATGTCAGAGGATGAGCCTAAATTATGATGAGGCCTGCGCCACGTCCTCTGCTGCTGCATGTTATATCACAACCAATGTTGAATGCAGCCCCCATGTCTCCTGGGGGTACTCACAAGGTCCTCCTGTGCTGGTTTTACTAGGAGCGGCACAGTGTACGACCTTAGCGTTTAGGTTACTTTGATGTAAATGGGAGATGGGGGGGGAGACCTGGTTTAGAAATGTTGAGAAATACTGACCCAGTGATAGAAGTCTTAGGATGTCACCTTATTACTCAGTACAATAAATAATTTAAGCTGATGCTTAATGACATTGAGCAACCTTCTGGCCTTAATTTACCCTTTCAACAGACATGTCAATACACATACACACACCTTATATACAAGACAAAGGAACTTTGAAGAAGAAAGACTGGACAACGCCCCATTTGATTGTTAGCCGTATAGATGCTCCAATATTTGAGAAGACATAACCTTGTTTAATTTGTGTATGGCAGCCTGCTATTGATATTTGAGGGGTGTGTTGTCTTTTCCCAGTTCTCTCTTCCATTATAGCAGTAATTCAAACATAAAGATACAAGAGAGCTAAAGAAAGTGTCTGAAGAATCGCCCACCGGCCCGCTGAATTGTTTTGTTTAGGGATTAATCACAGATCCCATTTGTAGCTGTGGGGAACACCTCTAATCTTTTAATTAAAACTCCATCTTTTCCATCTTGTTTACTCTAAAGCTTCTGGGTCACTGCCGGCTGCCATTCAGACGACCTGCAACTCGGTATAAGCGAAATCTTGTGCGCCGATCACATCTCTACATCACCAATTACACTACTGTTTTCCTTCACTAGACTACTAGATACAGGGCCGACCCTCTACGTATGGAGAACGGGCATAGAGGGATTTGATGTTTGCATAGCAGGTGTCTAGTAATATATAAAGCAGGTGGGGTCATATTATAGTAATATTTTGCATGCATGCTTTTTCTAGTATAATTTTTTTTAGCCATTGAAGAATTAAGCTTTGTTTCACGTTAATTATTTTAATCGGCCCGGCAATTTTTCCAGCGTGCAGATTAAAGTGGCTGTACGACTTATTGTAATGACATAATTGCTGGGAACAAGACAAGTACCAGCTCAAGCATCAATTTAGTCTCATTCTTTCATAAAAACATGACACTGCTCCAGCAGAATATTTTGAGCATATAGAAAGATGAAAAAATGTGGAGTTTTTTTCGTGTCTGTCTAGAGGAAATCGCAGAAAATGTGCGTATACCCTTTTATTCGCATAATAGACTGGCCATATACCTTTAGTAACTGTTCACGAAACGCTCATTCAGCCCACAGCTGTTCCTTCCAGCCTTCCCACCTCCATACATATATATGCACGCTTGTTCAGCTGGTAGGTATTCCCCCTAACCTTCCTATCCAGATGCATGCTTGGTCCAGCGTACCTGCATTCTGAGTTCAGTGAGTAAGCGGTTACTAGTGGTGACTTCTCTGCTCAAATGGATTGGACATGTAAAATGCCCCATCCTTCTTTTCCTTGACGTCATGTGTTGGTGAAGAGTTGGAGCACCGCCATTCACATCAGATAGTTGGCTGACCCTACTGAAATTAACTGGTTTGGTTAATATGTGCAGGTACCTTTAAACTCTATTGCCATCATAGTACACACAGGATATATTTCAAGAAGGCCTAATAGGTTTATGAATAAGCCCATAAGAAAGAAACCCCAGCGACAAGTGACTGGTTCCTTTGTCCTCTTCAGATTGGGTTGTCTACTGGAGCTTTGGTGCCATTATTGTGTCAGAGCCCTTTGGTGGGTGCACACAGGAGAATATGATCCAGAAATTCATGAGTCTGATTTCCTAGCCAAATGACTCCTTGCGCCAAAGTGATCTATGATGCTGGGAGTCCCTGTCTCCTTGCGGCTCTATTCTCTGCACTATATTGACAGTATATGACAGTGAGGCCATGGACAGGCAGGGATTCCCAACATCATATCTCACAATGATGTAAGGAGTCCTGGTCTCCTGGCTGGGTTCAGGCCGGGAAATCCAGCCGATGTTTGGACCAGATTTCACAGCCTGGATTCCTTTTATAGGAGAGTTTTCTACACATGCTTTGTGTAGAGAGGATATTTAGATAAGCTGTGACATCATCAGTAGTGGACGCAATGATGGGTCAGTAGTGTTATCTATAAAGGTGTTATTTTCTATCCCATCTGTGATGTAAATGAGGCGACTGTTTCAAAGAAAACACTTATAGAATTAGCCATCTACTATTAGGCTTAGTGGCCAGAGTAAAAATGCTGGTTTAAAAAAAATGTGCAGTTTTTTTGTGGCACATCCCCTTTAAGATATGCCAATTGGGTGAGATAATTACAATAATACTAGTTCTTGTAATGCAACAGAATTTCCTTCTGTCTTAAAAAATGGTGCCTGCTAGGTAAATCTATACCCATATCTGTTAGCTATGGGGAGGAATCCAGTGCTCTGAAAAATTAGATAGTTGACGGCAGATGAAGACAGAAAGATTCCTTAATAGTAGTCACTCATGACTTAATATTGGCAATAGTCCTTGGTTGCGATCATCACCGGGCTATCTGGAACCACATACGCTGTCCGTAGTTTAGTCATAACTATACAAAGTGCAGCTCCATGTAAACAGTCATGGCGGTGGCGCTCTCTCCGGATTATTATAAGCTTCATTGCTTACTCTTTCCACTGCCTCATCTGTTTATCTGCAAAATAACAGTTTGTCATCACAATAAAGGAAGTTTTACAACTATTTACACTTCACCGAAAGGCGTTCAGCACAGAAACCAGAACGTGATGCGAAGGCTACATGGAAAACACTATAAAAAGAGATTAATGGGGTCTGCACCATTTCACTCTCCGAACGTCTGAGCTTATTTCCACTGTTACAAGATATATATAATGTGACAACTCGGGGGTCATTTTGGCTCACGGTATTGCCATCTCTTGGTCACAATGGTTGGCACATCAGAAATGTGCAATAAATTCTCATTCCAACACAGTGGTTTCAGTTCAAAACTGTCCTCAACCAGCTTTATTCTTCTCGTTATACAGCAAATTTACATCACAGCACCAAAACACATCCTCAGCGCTTTGGGTACTGACCATGTCCCTCACGATGAGACCCTGGGCGTTATACCCAGTATCTCCACCTAGGTTTGTGCCCTCTTACGTGGTTTTGGCTACCCTTGTACCTGGCTGCTAATAACCCTCATTAACAGCTCCTTTGTGTGCAGATCCATATAAATCACCGAACTTTCCCAGGCTTATCTCTTCCACCCTGCTTTCCTAAGGTGAAATACATACGTTTTTAGGGACATAAATATGCTACTCCTGCAGTCACATTGCCACACCACATACAGGGCTTTCTAAACTATGGCTCTGCAGCTTTTGCAAAACTAGAACTCCTAGCATGCTATGCCAAAGGAGGTTAGGGCAAGATGACAGATCACTTCTGTAACATATAGTATTGGCATACCAGACCTGCCATCATGTCCCTGGATGTTAATCCCTCAGATTGAGAATTTGTCTTTACAGTACGGAGCGTTCTCTGTATCTAGTATATGCTTGTCTGTTCGTTTCCTGAGACACTCCCTGTGTAGCTGCTTAAAACACAAGACACTGGATATTTTTTTCTCTTTGCTTATCTATGCAATTTGTGATTTAATTTCCGCCTCAAGTAATTTCCAGACTAATCCGGCTAATACAGACCGAAAGATGGCGTAGAACTATACAAAGCAATGGGTCCAGTACAAGGAACATCTTCATCCATCAGTGCCATGAAACACTGATCTTGTTTTCTACATAACCAGACCTGTACTCGTGTGCTGCCATGTGGTGCCTCTGTATGGCACTGTATTATAGATCACCGCTTCAAAGAGAGAACGTGGCATGAACACTGTGTGAGGAATGTGGTGGTACAGAAGGGACTCATAGAGGTCTGTGGGTGATGTCTTATAACGCCGTACACTTGAAGGTTGGGCAGAGTTATAATATGCTTGCAATTTTGAGGTTTTAAGGAAAAATTTAATAAATCCATTGGTCAAACCTTCCAAATACAGTTTTACATTTATGGCTTTCTTCAGATGCTTTCCATGTATATGTAAAAAAATAAAACTTTTTTTTTTTTTGAATAACCAGAAGTTTTTTTGGACCATAACCCTAAGGCCTCATGCGCACGTCCAAGTTTCCTGTAGAGCGGAGCTCCGATGCTTCATTCTGATCCAGTAATTATAGAGCAGGTCCGTGATATCAGATGGGAACAGGATGGGACCCCATTCCCCCACATATAAAATCGGCATGCACTTGGCTTGCACTCTTGATCTTGTCTATAAGACCTTAAGCCAAATTGTGGTAGTTCTTCAGATGGGCTCTTCATCTGCCGTTTACCGGGCACAGTGACTTTGTGGATATTCGCTGTGTTAGTCTTTCCTTTTCAGCTCCACTCAAAAAAACTTGAGTAATCCTGCTGTTAGGTTAACCATGTTAATAGTGTAACAAGGTCCTTTTCTTGTCTTTATTTTGTTCTCCTACATGCACTGGATTGTAGTTGGACACAATGGGATTTTCTTGGTTGTTAACATTCTTTGATATTTAGTCCCAATGATGATGAGGTTATGGGTGAAGCCTGACCTGTCCCTAAATTGCGTGAAGATCGCATTTACTATAATAGACATGCAGGGCTATGGAGTCAGTAGGCCAAACCACGACGCCTCGATATTTACACAACTTGACTCAGATTCCAACTTCTTTATAAATGGCAGACAGCCATGGCCAGACAGCAGCAGCAAGCAAATCTACTCCAAATCAACAATAAAGCCAGGGATTTTGGTGATAATGTAAGAGAATGAGAACCTGCAGCAACAGCCGAGCAAACAGGGCTGTGGAGTAGGTAGGCCAAACCACCAACTCTGAATCCGACTCCTTCATAAATGACTGACAGCCATGGTCAGTCAGAAGCAGTAAAAATCCTCTAGTTCATTAAATAGCCAGTGACTGCATTCATATGAAAGTAACTATGTAACAATTTATACATCTAATTATACAATATTAATAATTCTATAATATAGTTAAAAATAATCATTTTATTTAGAAGCCAGGGTCAGAATCTGTAATGTTTTTCCAGCTCCAGCCAAAACTGGCCCCAACTCCAACTACAGATCACAAGAGCCCATTAGACTTGGTCCATTTTAGGCTCTGGATGCCAACTAGTGCTGGCTACTAACATTAACACCAATTCAATTGGTGGTGTGGCTATGGTGCTTTGGTGGATTTGGCCACATCCCAGGTCCACCAAACAGTTAAAGGGGTTGTCTGGCTTCTTTTAGGATAGGCCATCAATATTGGATCTGTGCGATCGGACACTTGGGACCACCACAGATCACCTGTACCAAAACGCAGCAATGTTTACAGACCGTGAGTTGTGCTGCTCACTCGCTATACAGGGACATATATGGGGCAACACTGCAGTACCTACTCTCATTGCTACTGTTTGTACAGCGAGTGGTCAGCACAGTTCATGGTCTGTAAACATTACTGAGAACCGCTCTGTCGCAGTATAGATGATCTTTGGGGTCCTGGGTGTCAGATCTAATATTAATAGCCTATTCTAAGGATAGGCTATCAATACTGAGAAACTGGGTAACTCCTTTAAGTTACATAAGGATTAAAAGTTGATTTTCTTGGCAGCAGGATTGCACTGTGATACACCCCGAAAACAGCTTTTAAGTGTTGTAGAAGTGAATTTGTAGGCAGTAGACTCCCTTTAATGAAGGCCATGGCACAGCCGTGTTCTGTATGCCACTGGTTGGCTACGCCACACTTCTGAATCCTATCTACATGGCTGCCTTTTAACATTCAGCAGGTAAATTCATTGAAACCTGCACAGTTCCTAGTACTGGACCCCTGCTGGCAGTGTCAGGTTAATGATAAAGTGCTGGCTGAATTCCAGTGTAAATGTCTCCCGCTTTACTCACTCAACCAGTCTGAGAAAGTCGTTCCTCAGTAATTGTTTAATACTTCAGGAAAGCCGTCACTGCCTGTCGTGCATTCTCAGAACCCTGAGCAGTTGTGAAGTTCTTTTGATCCGGCTCCATTGTTCCCATCTGGTAATTACATGGTTTCTTGTGTATTTAGCAAATAAAAGCAGGTCCTTTCCCCATCCCACCCATTCCCCTACATTGGTAGATACCACGGCATTGTCTTAACACCTTTGTCAGCTGGGGGCTGTAAAGATGAATGTGTAGTTCTGTGTCCTTCGTGTGGTCACTTGAACTGTCTAATAGAGATTTGACGTGCAATTTACCATCCTCGACTCTTTGTAAATGCAGCATGAAAGGAGATATTTGGCAATAGCCCTCAGTACTTGATACCCTACTCATTCCATTTCTAGTGCCAACATTGAATTCATGCCCTGAACTCTTATAGCCTGGTTGGTATATTAGGGTTGCGGAGTGAAATATTCAGTATTTTCATGCCTTTTCATGGCTTATGTACACAGCTGGGGTCATGGACTGCTGTATGTCTACAATACAGACCTAGTGTCAAGCCATTGCGTGGTTTCACTATGACATGTGAATGTGACAGCACAAAAAATATTTTCTGTACAGATTCAGTAAGAAAAAAAAAGCTTAGAGGGATTATCTCAGATAAATTAAAACTCGCTGGGAGTGGAGGAAAATAAAAAACGATGCTCACCTACCACTTGGTCCTCAGTTCGAGTGGTGCATCCCCCATTTCCTCTGGTCCAAGGACTGCCGGAGCTGAAAGCACAGAGGGTCAGATGACCAATGCAGTCACATGCTGGGTACTGGTGATGGTCAACATGTGATCACTGAAGTCAGCTGACCCTCTGGACTTCGAGCCCTGGCAGTACATGAACAGAAGGGAATGGGACACACCACTTGAACCAAGGACTGGGGGATAGGTTAATATCATTTTTTATTTTACCCCACTCTGACCCCAGTGAAGTTGTTAATTTATCCTGTACGACCCCTCTAAGAGGCAAATTCAGATTACACATATTAGCTAGTAGCAGACAGTCTCAGATATTTGGGATCTATGAGACACACATTTTGAATACAGCGATGTACATGATGATCATGAGGTCATAGCCCTTTTGTTGTACCATGTAAACTTTGCCAAAGGCCTTATTTAAATGGCTGCATTAAAGGTATGACCCAGTTGTACTACCACAGATAGCTGACTGCTTTACTCTTGTTTTTAGTCACATAGAGATGAAAGAAGCGACTGCACAGCCACTGCTCCATGTAGATCACCGTTCTCATGATCAGTGGTTGGACCATCTACCATTATATATTACTTGTCTCCTATGCCGTGGACATTGTATAAGTTATAAACTTGACAGCTTCTTTAATTTTTCGTGTGTCATAGGTTTAACTCCAAAATATGGGATGGGATCCATGTAGGTAAAGAGAAGAAAATCCTTCCTGATTGTAAGCAAAATGTTCCGCTGTTGGCATCAAACACCAAAAATGTCTCCTACAGAGAGAAATACATTTTTTTTTACAGTGAGTTCTTAGCACCACATTCCGACCTCAAAAAAAATTCTCCAGTCATACAGTGTGGCTAACATACCTATAGGCAATCCATATGGCAAGTAACTGGCGAGTTATTTACTTCTGCTGAAACCCTTCTTTCCCTGGTAATATCATTACGGATATTTCTACTATGCCGCTGGTGGCAATGCGAGACCTTGTAGCTCAATTTGGTGCTGGTCAATAAATCATCAGAAGATCCATTTCTTCTTTAGGTTGGATACACATGGCAGTATTACCCATATTATAGCTGCAAATTCCATCCCAGCTGTAGGTCTAATGACCTGAAATGGAAACATCTTATGGATCTATAATGCTGAAAGTTCAGGTCATAAGACGGTTGGGAAGGGATTTGTAGCTGTTATACAGGCCATATAATATATGGACGTATTGTGTGCGTGTGAACCCAGTTAGACTATATCCACATGGTAGAAATTTCTCGCTTGCAGAAACCCCTATGATTCCTGCTAAAGCAGCCTCAGTCATATGAATGGAACAGATCATAAATTGTAGAAATTTCTGCAACAAATCTGACACATGTGAATATACCTTTAAACTTAACTACATTTGGATGGCAAACAAAAATGTGCCTGTATTGCCAATTGTACCTCTGTAAGTTCCTCTATAGCCACTCGAGCTGCTGAAATCTATAAAGATATTTGGAGAGCTTAGGAATCTTGTTTAGTAGTTGAAGCTCTTATTTTACTGAAAGCATTTATTTTTAATAATTGTCATTTTGCTGGGTAATTTACAAGGATTTTCTGGGTATAAAAATTAACAAAGTGCTCAGACTGTGTAAACAAATGCAGCAGGGGGCTAAAACAGTGACAGCAGGGGTACATCAAAGAGAAGTATATTAAGAAATGTAATGTTTAGTTAATTTGGACAATTTGTTTTAATCCCTAAAAATCTCTTTAAATTTAAAGTACCAATACTAATGTCTTGTAAGAAAAACCAACGGGTGGATCTGCTCCCAAATTGCTAGGCTACAATTGTCTGTATGGTGTATGCATATGAGGAAGAACGTCTACTACCGCTGACCCTTCTATACCTATGCCCCTGACGGAACCTTTTTGGATACTACAACCTGTGAGATTCTAACTCCCACCATATTCTGATAGTTGGAGACTTTTAGAACTGGGGTATAAAGAAAACTGTACTGAATTTTATTATGATATTTTACACAGTTTTTGTACAGTACTGTCTCATTGTAGTGTAAAAGGGTTTTCCAGGCTAAAAATATTGAAAAGGATATAGGCCATCAATGTCAGATCGGTGGAGGTAAACGTTCTCACCAGCTGTTCAATGTGGTGGTCAGACATAGTACTACAGATCAGCTCCCATTCACTTTAAAGAGGACCTTTCACCACCTCCACCCATTCAAGTCCTCTGTGAATAGTTGCAGTTCCACTGATTCTAGCACAGTTGGAATTTTCTCTCTAGCCCCCACGGTTCCCAAGCAACAAGTGCAGTTAGTTTTGCAGCCTGATGTGCTATTTAAGCTCAGTAATGTCCGAAGGGCAGTGTCAGGCAGGGGATGTGATCCAGAGCTCCAATCAGAGGCAGCCAGTGTCAGAGCTTAGAATCACATCCCTTGTCTGCTCCTGCCTGACCCCGCCCTCCTGACAGTACAGAGCCTAAATAGTATATCAGGCACCAAAACTAACAGCATTGATTGCTCAGGAATGGTGAGAGCTAGAGAAAAAAAATCCAACCGTTAAAGGATGCTAGAGGTGGTGAAAGTTACTCTTTAAACTGCAGTTACTCGATTCAGTCACTAGACCTAGAACAGAGCTGTTTGCTTCCTGCTCCCTTCTCTGTGTACAGCTGATCTATGGGGACGGCAGGTGTTGGATCTCCACCAATCTGATATTGACAACCTATCCTTAGCATAGATTAGCAATATTTTAAGCCTGGAAAACCTCCTTAAGCATTGACGTTTCATAGCGCACACCTTAGGCACCCTACGTAGCTGGTCAAACAAGGTTTGTGTGGAATAATACCTCCGTAGTATGGCATCTGATGGAACAAAAATCTGTGGAATTACGGTCTGGCCTCATAGCAGTCCTCATAGCCATATACGGATCGTTACATAGCCATACACGGATCGTTACATAGCCATACATTTTAGATTTAGCTATTGGCTAAACGCCCGACCCCCACTTCCCTCACCTTACACATACACGTTCATCTTCGCTGTGCATGTGTTTTCAACGGGGACTCCTCTAATGCCGGCTTCTTTCTCCTGATCGGATCAGCTACTTGTTGGGGGAGCGTTGGGAACCCCCCATTAGATGGTTGGTTGATCCCACCAACATTGAAAGATTTTGTTGACATTAATGTATGGCCACCTTTCATGCTTTTCTGTCACTAGCTAGCATGCTGTAAAGTGACATTATAGCACAAGAACGACACTGAAGCTCTAAGATGTGCAGGTCGTAGATGGTGCTAATTCCACATGTGGGAATAATTTAATGACTTGACACGTTCGCACTGATTTTCTGCCTTTCTAGTCTTCGTAGTTATTGGCTTTCTCTGACCTCATGACATCTTCCAGCAGACATGTTGCCTGACAGGTGACTACTGGACGTTCATTAATCATTTTTTTATTGACTCTTTCTCCCAGAAAACCATTGTGTTTAGTGACACAGATCTAGACAAACGCCTCCATATTTGCAGTCCTTCCACATGTACATAGACACTTAAAGAAGAAATCCTGTAAAAATATGTCAGATACATATATGTGTATGGCACTGTATTGTAGAGGCAGAAAGAGCCATAGATATGGAAAAGTCACTGGGGGGAAATTATTAGGACGGGTGTTTCCTACGCCAGCCTTAATCCGTTCCCCAACAGACGCTAGACACACCAGAATTCTCAAGAGCCTCTTAATAATTCTTAAGCATGTCGGGAGGTCCCATGCACATCAAACTACACTATTCCAGGCATAGATTTCGGGTATAAATCACGTCAGTTTATTTGTGTAAGTTAGGCTGAAGCCCCACATTGTGTAAATGCAGCTTTTTTTGTTGCAGATTTTGCTGCGGTTTTTTGAGCCAAAGCCAAGAATGGAATGGGAAAAGGAATGGGAAATATATAGGAAGGTATTACACTTCTACCTTCTGCTCCATCCACTCCTGGCTTTGGCTCAAAAAAGCGCAAAAAAAAAAAGCTGTCTTTCCAAAATGTGGGGTCTCCTCCTTATAGTAAATCAGATGGACCAAGGCGTCCCTGTCTCAGCCTGCACAGACTCCCGCCCTGCCCACTGTCTCAAAGTGTGGAGTGGGGCACAGGAGATGAGATGTGCTATTTTGTGCCTAAAATCTGCCAAGTTGAGGTGCAGTTTTGGACACTTTCACAACTAGTAAATGTCTATATAAGTACTTTCTAATGATCTGATCATACTTCTGATCAGCAAGGATTGTTGCAAGCAGACACTGATCGGTCATGGTCCGTGATGATCAATTAAATGAAAATCCTTTAAGGGAATATGTCACAAATAAGCTTTTATGTCAAATTCATTTAGCATTGTTATGTTTTTTTCTTTTATTTTTGCAGTTTCTATGTTACTATCTATATTTAAAAAAATTACCTGACACTATATAAGATCACCCAACATCCTTTATGACATCCACTACTGACCAGCGATGATATCGCAGGTTATCTACTTCTCCTCCCTGCGCATTGCATGTCTAGAAAACTCTCCCATAGAGCTCAGTGAGTCAGCTCCAGACTATTGTAACTTATTTCCTTGACTGTGCTGTAGAGCGTATCACTAAACACTGTTAACAGAGCATAGGAGAAGCTCAGACAAGATGGCAGCCCGTAATCACATACAGAATAAAAGATCTGCAATCTGAAAATAAAAACAGGTTAGAAAAAAGTGATAGATTTTACCATTTGTTTTTTATTAAATAAAATTAGCAATATATTCCTTTTATTTATTTTTTTTCAATCTTTATTGATTTTAGTTTTTTCCAAAAAAAAAAAAAAACAGACAAAAATTACAAAGTGGCACAGCAGAGATACAAAGGCACTGTAATGAAACCAAATACCACGTGAAGCAGTTACATGAACACAATATTAACAGATCAACAAGCATCAGAAAATGGAGGGAGAAAAAGAAAGGGGGGGGTAAGGCGATTGGTAGGCTCGAATGACCCCAGGTAAGTCCATAAGGGCTTGGCGCAGGCAAATGTAGTTGGGGTACCAGAGAGGAGGGTGTAGGCGATAGACCCATGGAAGCCAAATATTATCTGGCGGGGGGGGGGGGTGAGCTAGGTTTTTCTCTACGAGTAAATTTGTACCAAGGTCCCCAGATGGACAGGAAACCAGAACGAACCGGGAGTCCCCAGCTGCAGAGCTCCTCGAACCTATAAAGTTGATTAACCTTTTTCCTCCACTGGGAGATGGAAGGAGGATCGGTCTCACGCCATCGAAGTGGGATCAACATCTTGGCAGCTTGGATAAGCCAGGTGATAAGGCATGACCGTTTGGGAGAAAAATCGGGAGAGGAACCCCAAAGGAGAATGGTTTCTGGTCACAGCTTCATTTCAACATGGCAAATAGACTTAATCTCCCCCTCAATCACCTCCCAGAATGGGCTAATCCTGGGGCACGTGACCAAGATGTGGCAGAGAGGAGGCCCAAAGGCATTCTGGGGGAAGGGGAAGCGCCTGGAGACAGTGTAGTAGAGATGGCTTGCCATACACGGATGTTACCCCTGGTAAGATTGCTAAGAACTGTGGAAGTATTGGGAGTATAACGAGAGGACCAGAAGAACCACTGTTAGGGAGAGGGTAATAAGTTCCGTTCCAGATAAGTATGAATGAGGGAAGTGTCAGTGGAAACTAATTCAAGCCATCTCGCAAGGTGGACAGCCTTATAGTAGGATTGAATGTGAGGGAATGCAAAGCCACCTTGCATTTTGTGCCGGGTTAGGAGGGAATATGCTAAGCGCGGGCGGGAGTTTCTCCAGAGAAATGAGATGAAGAGGCTACGAAGATTCTTGAAGAAAGAGTTAGGGAGGAGGATGGGTGCCGTTTGCAGGACGTAAAGTATCTTAGGTAGGATATACGTCTTGAGAATTGTTTTTCCTGCCCATCCAGGAGACAAAGGGAATGCGCATTTTAGAAAGCTTCTGTTTGATGTCATCCCAATATATTCCTTTTAGTAGCTTGATAGGAATGAGTATAATGTTATCTCAATGTGTTGCGGTGATATTCTTCACTGTAGTATACATTGCACAAAGCAGTATTGCTGGTCAAAGCACAAAATTATAATTTATTCAGTAATATTTAGTGTATTTATGCTAAATATTAGTATACAAATGTCCCATAACACATAGTTTAGTTGGAGATCCTCTACAATTAGAAAACTGCTGGACAGTCCATTTCTGGATCACTTGGTAACTCGTTTCAAGGTCTCGACAAACCTCTTTATCAGACCCCAATCCTGTATGTACTTTTTATTTTTTACTTTTGTCTTTGCCTTCTGTATAGCTTATCTGCATGGGAAGTCATGCGTATTATTATTTTTCCGATTTAAATTTCAGAAAATGAAAATTGAGATGAAAATTGCAAATTGTTTAACTTGTCAAGGGCACATTGAATGTCAGTTCTCAGCTGAGTGTATACATATATATATATATATATTCATTTGTATGTGTTTTTAAGCTTCCTCAAGCTCGATCCCATTTCAGGAGGCTCGCATTAAAAGGAAAACAAGAATAGCTTTTAATCTTTTCTTTAATATGAACCCATATGGTTTACAAAGATTCATTTCATGACCGAGTCTGCTGGGTATATCTAATGTCTGCAAGCTGTTCTCAAAGTAGCATATGAGATTTACAGGCTCTATCTGTCTTTATTGCAAGTGGCACCATCGATTATTAAATCTAGGGCATACATACTACACACATACACAGAAAATCAGTTTTTCCTCATATACTTTATCTACATACTATAGATTGAGGTATCTTTAGAAATCCTCATTCTAGGTATTGCTTCGGAACCAATAAAATAAATTAAAAAATATATTTTTTTTTATTTTTATATTCGTAGTTTTACATGAATAACATTAAGAAGGCTATTGCACGGACAACAAATATTGATGGACACAAGACTTGAATGTTGCTTTATTTTTAGAGTGCAGTAGAAAATTTTTGATACTTTTTTGATTTTTTTTTTTTTTTATCAAACTATCAGTAGAAGGTGTTTAAGTGTATGCCATTTTCTTATATAACATGAGATGTATTCATAGACACAAACTGGTGCAACCTTCTAGTTTTGTGGGGTAGATCTGTCGTATCACACCATCAGTATTCGAGCACAAGACTTGGTTCCATTTCTGTGTAAGCTCTCATGGGCTGATACGCCCCATTCGAGCTCCATTTTTAGATTTGATTTAGCAAAATGGCAAGTGGCATTGATATAAGCCTGGTACCTGCTGTCAGCTTCAAGCCATGTTTCCAAAACCTGTTCCCAAGGTTTAATACATTTATTGCATTTTTGACGTCATTGGTGATCATAAGTATTTGTAGCTGACAGTAACTCGTGGCCCATATAAAGCTCATGAGCCATTGTTTGGGGACCTCTGCTGTTATGTATATCTTAATGGGGTTCTTCAGGACTAAAACAATGATAACCTGCCCCATTTCTAGCTGGAGAAAGGCTGAGGGGTGTAGCTTAATCGTTGTCTCAAACACCAGAGCGGGCAGTGGGGAGAGGCTCCTTCTGCAGCCAGGTCCCTTCCAGCCAGATAAAGGACAATAGGGAGTAGAGGGTATGATGTCACTGATCGTATGGATAAGGGAGGAAGGGCTGTTGTTTTTCTATGTTTAGTGTTCCTTTAAGGCTGTTGATTTTTTGTAAGTAAAATAATTATAAATAAAGTACAGTAATAAAGTTCTTTTTCCAGCAGTAAAATCCAATCCGACGTCTTAGTGTTTAATTTATTTTGTCCTATCATGCTATCCACAGCTGGTAGCTGCCACACGCAGCTTATCAAATATATTGTATATGTTCATTACTTGATGTGTTTGGGTACAAATTGTCTCTCGCGTTAATAAAAGACACAGATGTGAGATGTTTCTCAACAATTAAATCTGTAATTACTGGATCATCACGTTTTTGATAAATCTCTCCTCTTCATTGCTGCCGATGTGTAGAACAGCGTGAAGATTTGCATAGGTCATGAAATATTTATACTCCGGTCTGAAGTGGCAATTGAAAATATATCTTGGTCTTCATTGCCCATTGCAGATTTGGCACTTGTGTTGGGAAACGTGCTGTTGATTAAACATGAAGGGAAAACTGAGACTTGTGCTTGGGGAGAGCTGTCCTGGCAGGCCACATGGTCTGGGCAGAATGGTCTCTTACGTAGCATGAAGCCAGCCTGATTACTAGGCAAGTGGAGTACAATGGCCCTTGTACCCTTATTCCCAGACTGAAGGTCACCAGTCCTCTCTGCCAGTCTCGCAGACTTCTCCTAAAATATCCCTGAGTTTTAGATGATTTAATGTATTAGCAGGCATACAAGTTTGTTGTTATGACTTCTAACGTGGTCATATTGGATAGAGTTGGTTATTCGGTGAGTCATTTTGACATCTGCAGCATTGGTTGACGTACATACAAACTTGCCATGTGCCATTATTTACCATGTGGCATTTGTCATTATATTGTCACATGGAAGAGAGGCCTTTGGGCCACCTCAAGGCTGTGGAGTCAGGGTTGGGGAAAAAAAGTTACTGACTCCAAATCTGTCACATTAATTATATTACATAATTATTAGTATTGTATAAATAAGTAGATTCCTAGTTTGTTTCATATTTACTTGGATAGGAATTCTATCACTAGTTTTTTAATGAATTAAGAGGATCTTTACTCCTTCTGACTGACCATGGCTGTCAGCCATTTATGAAAGAGTCTAAGGCAGAGAGTTGGAGTCTGAGTTGGGCTGTGGAAAAATAGAGGAGCCGGAATTGGTGGTTCGGCTTACTGACTCCACAGCCCTGGCAACAGCTACTGTAAGCTGTTGGCTCCATTGACATCTCTTTACTGTATGTGGGCTCTAAATAGTTTGTGAAAAAACTTGGTGTAAAACATGACACTTGGTGTGTATATATGTATAACTTTTTATATTTCTAAGGCTAGGTTCAGGTTTGTGCCCGGCTCTCCGTCATTCGGGTCTGCGGACGGACCTGAATGACGGAAAGCCCGACAATGGTTACCCGTGGACATCGGTGGACCCCTTAGACTATAATGGGATCCAGTGGGGTGTTCATCGGATGTCTGCCATTTTTATACTGAAAGCGGTGGAAAGAAAAGTCCTCCGTCCAGGACTTTTCTCTCCACCAATTTCTGGCAGTTTTTGTGGCACAGTCTCCAATGTGAATTTACCCTCCTGTGTCAAAGAAACAGCAGGGAGTAAAGAGGTTGTCTAGCAATTTTTATTTATTTACGATCTATCCTTAGGATAGGGTATAAATATCTGATTAACAAGTGACTGATAGCCGGCTCTCGCATGGATCAACTGTTCAGGGGTATGTGAGGTCTACTATACAGTGCACAGAGCTGGAAGCAGATAACGCCATGCCCTGTATAGTGGCCAAATGTCTTTACTGCAGCTCAGCTTCCATGGAATTTAATGGGAGTTGAGCTGCAATAATGGCTCCCAGCCACTATAAAGGGAACAGAGCTATCAGCTCTGTACACTAAATGGGACTTAACATAATAATGATGACTTGCAGTACCACCATACAGCCTTTGGAAAGAGTGGCACTGTTTCTGAGTCCCTTGTTTTAATCAGGTTGATGTATACTTTTCCTTTATATTACTATCAGCGAGTATTTTTGTTTGTGATAAAGTATTTTATCTATTAATCATATTTGTAATCTTATATAATATAATGTGCAATATAACAGAACTGGTTCCTTATATTTTTTTCTTTCTTTTCTTTGCCCAGTTGTAGGACAAGTAATAGGAAGAGTTTAATTGGCAACAACCAATCTCCAGCTCTCCCCCGACCCCACTCTCCTCTGTCTGCTCATACAGGTATGTATAACATTTGCTCCCTGTTTTCTCTGTCTTATTTTTCTTCGATTTTTTGTTCTTGGAATGACCACGGCATGTCTGTCAATATAGTCGCCTAAGCCATATAAAAGAGACTGTCTCATTTCTATGGTACCAAAGCTATTCGTACTTTCTGTGAGTATTTTTGACTATGCAGAGTAACTTTTTAGTTTCCATAAACCACAGTTCATACAAGTTTCAGTTCTCCATAGCTTTGCAATGGATTTCACATTATAATGTTAATGATGTTTATGGTTGCTGGAGTTTTTGGCAAACTTCACCTTTTGGACAGCAAAGATGAAAAAACAGATTTTCAATTCAGAGTTTATGATCCATAACCAGACCGCTTGGCATTTCAGAGGCTAGAATCAATTTAGTGGTAAACAAACCTCTCGCAATGTTGTGGCTTGGGTTGAATTTTGACGGATGTGTAACTGTTCTGATCTGGAACATATTTGTGAAAACTGGCAGGGAACGCTTGGGAACTAGTGACACATTATCTGTGCTATCAGCTTTCTTGGCAGCTGAAAGTTTTTTATAACCACTTTAGAAAACTATTTTTTCCATTGGTCACTCAATTCAAGGACATATTGTTGTATAAGAGGATATTATTGTATAATAAGAGGAAGTATATTTATCATATCCTCTAGTCTAAATACATTAAAATATAGGGGCACATTTACTAAGCATCAGCTTTGCAAGAATTGTTGCAGGTAGCTATAGCTACTTTCCAAAAAGAGGGCGTGGCAGGGGTGTGCTGTGGGTGGGGCCACCAAGCAATTGGAGTGGCGTAGCAGCCCTGTCCACTGTATAGCGGTGGTTTCGATGTACTGCGTCACTGCCCCTATTACTTGAATAGGAGCTGTGCTACATGTGCCGCTTGTACCCAGAGGCTGCTAGAGCAGATGATCTGTGCGGGGTCCTAGTGTTGGCCCTTAACAGATCACTTACTGATGACCTATTCTGTAGAAAGGTAATCAGTATGAAAATTTGATTTGGGGCCAGATGACCTATATATTTTAATTGGAGTAGTAGGGTGCATGCTTGGCCGTTGCTCTACTCAAACTCTTCACTGCAGTTGTATAGAGTAGGTGTAACAGGGGGTTCAGGACTAGTGATGAGAGAGGGCTTTAGGGCTAGATTGACTTGACATTTATTACCTCCTCTGGATAAGTTAAAATGTTAATTGTTGGACAATCCCTTTAGTTGGAACCTATCAGCACTAAACCACCAGCATGTCCTTATGCACTGACGCTTTAGTTTTCCAAATCGGTCTATGCCAAGTCTGTCTGCACCAGAGTTCTGTAACTGAAAACTTGAATAGGTTCTGAGAGTCCATGACTGCCTTTGGATATCTCTCTGGTGCTCCTGACACATGCACATTTCTCTGATGACTCTAAGGGAAGTACACCTCGATTCCCTGACCTGGACTTCATTGGCGTATACACCCAGAGAACACCCTGCTGTTTTTTGGTGTTTTTTTGTATCTACTCATCCCTGGAGCAGAAAGACATGGCATGTCTGAGACACTAAACCATGAGTATGAGTGACATTTTGTAAGGCCAAACCAGCTGACTTGTTTTCTTCATTATTTTCACATGTATCAAGGAACCATCAGAATTCCAAATATAACTTTAGACATTATGGAGAGGAAAATTGAAAATCTGTATGGGGATTGACTTGCTAGTATAATGTTGTACAACCAATATGTGTCCTTCCATATTATTTTCTACACAAGGGTACCAGTTTATCAATACTTTCCATTTTATATCATATGCACTGTAGAAAAAGATCCATCACTGAAAATCTCTGTCGAGGAGGAGAAGTAATAAGGCGGATCAGACCCAATCACTTTAATTACTTTCATCTTGCTTTAAGCTATTCATCGTGAACGGCGGCACAACCGGAGAATTGTTGAGAATCAGTCCTCATATATTGAGGGCAGATAATTCTGTTATAGGATGTAGAGCTCTCTCCGTCTTATTACTGAGCGTTTCCTCTTACTATCTAAACAAAATGGGTTATTGCCCTTAAATTAAACAAAATTCAGATTTCTCGATAAGCCTGACTTGCATGTAATTGGCAAGGTCTAGAGCTCATCCATATGAAAAGGTCAGCCACCCTTACCATACCTTCTGCCATGTAAGGCCATGTTATGTCGTACTTAAACCAGGGTTTTAGGAAACAGAACATTAATTTTCTTTGCGTTGGGAGATTAGTGCATTGGCTTTAACCATCTTTGTTAGTAGCAAAAATTAGAAGAATATGATTTTATGCAAATGTTCATATTACGGATTGATACAAGTGCCTGAGTTGTATGGGGACATAACATGAGAACCATAACATGGCACCCATACATCTAGGGCGGTGCAGTTAATCAAATTAATTCGATTAATTCACCCTTTCAAGGAATCAGGTATTGATTTTTTGCCAGAATCGTGAAATCGCTGTTAACCCTGTCCTGGAGTCTGATATCTTCCATCTTCCTTTTCCTTCCACTGTAAACTATGATAAACTCTATGTGGCAGGACGAAGAAACCTGCATCAAATATATCCTCCTCCGCCCTGTGCCTGTTAACGTTTTTAAATGAAACAGAACAACAGCACCGAGCAGTGCATAGTGTAATACCATTTGGTGAAAAACAAAGTAAATATGATAAATTGAGCTCTCACCTTAAGTGGTTGTGAAACAGGTCACAACCCCCATGAGGCACAGTAGAACCGATTAACAGAGGGTTCCTCTCTGGATGTCAGGCAGTAGCAGGATCCAATAACCACTCTGAGGTGTCAGGAGATTAACAGGAAGGACTGTCTTAGACCAACAACCTGGGTCTGAGGAAGAAGGAACCGTGCTTTTCCCAGATATAGTTAAAAGCACAAACTTTATTTTCCAACTACTACGCGTTTCGAGGTACAAACCCCTTTATAAAGTGTATAGGAAGAAAACTGTGTCTGGGCAAAGCGCGGTTCCTTCTTCCTCAGACCCAGGTTGTGGGACTAAGACGGTCCTTCCTGTTAACGTTTTTAGTCTCTTTAAGCAAAAACATGAAAATAAAGATTAAAATTGAGAATCAGCCATCGCCTGGGATAAAAATAGGCAAAAATCCCCAAGCCCTACACATAGCATGTTTCATCTGATGCTTCCTCTCTGTAATATATATCATCCATAATATGGAGTCAGCAGCACATCATCTTCTGTGCAGGTTTCATGTACATTGCTATGATATATGTAGGGGTTTTTTATTCAATAGGGGGACATTCTGCCCCTTTTTTTTTTTTTAATTTATGCTGTGCGCACAAAATTTATGTGTTTGAGCTTATTCTGACGGCTTTTACGGAAGGCTTGTCGCTTCACTTTTTCATCAGGAATGTGGATTTGTTTTATTAGTAGTACCATCTCACAATGCATCTAGGATGTGCACTTCATGGCAGTGGAATCACAACTTCCTTTTGGAGAATTTGCACAAG
The DNA here is from genome assembly GCA_947044405.1 of Leptodactylus fallax. Taxonomy (NCBI): domain Eukaryota; kingdom Metazoa; phylum Chordata; class Amphibia; order Anura; family Leptodactylidae; genus Leptodactylus; species Leptodactylus fallax. The sequence continues at coordinate 200,081 of CAMRHE010000374.1, read as the reverse complement.
ATTTATTATGCTCTTGCATATTGTTAGTAAATTAGGTGCATGGAAATACACCTTAGATAAAGATGCACACAGCTAAAAAGGGGCAAAAAAGGTGAAAATAATAAATTTCCACATAATGTATATAACTGCTTCCCTGTACAGGGCTCTCCAGCCCCTTTAAAATATTTTTACCAAAAACTTACAAAAGTGTAAAATAACAAACTGCATAATACTCCCCTACCAGCTCTGTGCCCCTGCTGGTCTCTGAATCTTGGTCACTAGTGATGATGTTTCAAATTGGACATGACCGCTGCATCTGTGGTGGTCAATCAGTTGCTTGCATCGTCATGTGTCTGTTAAAAATTCCTCACTGAAGGGCAGGATACCGAGTCCAATGGGAAAGGAGGGCTGGCTTGGCTAGTGACGGTGCAGGAGCAGCAGGGGATCACACAGAAGTAATATAAATGGTATATGATGATCAGGACCCGAAAGCTTCTAGCTAGATATTTGCCGTTACATACTGCATCATTTTAAAGCTCCTTAGATCCTTATAAAAATCCTACCTACCTAAGGCCAGCGGATTACCATTCTAACATGATATGCAGTTCATGTCAGTGCTTGCAGCCCAGTCTATCATAATAATATGCTGCGCTCCTTATTTCCTCTGTTATATAATGCATATCGTGCCTTGGCTCTACTACACTACTTCATAACGCACATCTTGCCTTGCTCACAACCAAATGGTCGTATAAAGTTACTGCGGTGAAGATTCCTCTGTAATTTCTCATAAAATGCATCCATTATTCTGTTCCCATCGACCATTTGTCTGTTTTATGGATGATTTACTGCTAGGAAGGAAATGGGAAATTTTTAATAACATTTTCATATAGATGTTTGTGTGTCATAGGCTGGTTGATTCATTTTAACCCTTTGTTTTCGGTGGGGGTTGTGTTTTTGTTTTTACTTTTCTACTAAAAACCAGAACTCTTCCCAGGAGAAGAAAGAAAACCTTCTCAAATCTCTACTCGAGCAATGCTTTACATCTCCGCAGGGAAAATGGATCAAAATCAATCCTGTCTCATTAATATTATCATTGCCAGGGCATGCTGAGAGCTTCACAAAAGTTTTAGAGCCACAAGTTAGAGATCACTTATCTTTTCTGTGATGCTTTGAATACATAGAAGTTTATGTTGTTGAAAAATACGTATATAAAAAGCTGCAATATTGTGTTTGAGGATCCCTAAGATAATAGAGTATATGGAAGTGCTTTGCTTTTGCTGTCTTATTCCATAAACCCTGTATTTTAGAGAGCCATAGACCTGCCGTGACCTCTTCACTTTACATTGCACGGCATCTGTTTCATAGTGGACAAGCAATGTAATTACAGCTTTGTCCCATAGAAGTTAATGGGATGGGGCTGTAATTACTTTGCACAACTGCTATAAAACAGGCTGAGCGCAGTGTAAACAGTAAAAAGGTCATGGCGCATGACCAGCTGATCAGCAGGTGTCCTGCGTGTCAGATCCCCTCTGAACTTTTACTGATCATTGATCAGGTCATCGATAATAAAAAAACAAAAACTGGGCAACCTCTTAAGGTGTGTGTTATGTTGCTTGTAATCTAGTCCCCACTAGCATTGGGTATGCCACAATTATTAAGAGGCACACATCTCGGACATAAAAATAATGTTAAATTTATTGAGCTGTGAAGTGCCACCCACTCTACACCAACTTTAAAAAAAAAAAAAAAATGACATTATTGATGTAAAAAGTCGCCATTTTCGGCACATATATGGCTGTGCACCATGACTTTCGTCATACATTTTACACAATAAACTAGCATAAAATGTATCATAAATTACCCCAAGAATTATACCTTACAAGAAGATCTCACATACAATGTAATGTCCATAGACCTAGCAGAACTTAATCTGAAGCTACTGTCTGGGAAGCACAAGATATCTTGTTAGGACCTTTTGTTTTTGGCGAAGAACAATGGTTGTGCCAACCATTTTGGTGCTTATACACCTTCAGCAGCTGTGGGGCAAATGCCTGTTTCGCCAACAGTTGTTCCTCCTATATCTCCCATACATATGGTGGCTTGGCTCTGCCAAGAGTGCAAGTGTTTTCAATGATGAGAGGAAGCCACTGCCAGAAACCTGATGGTGGTTTATCACTTGAGGGAACAAAGAATTGGACATGATTAAAATTCCAACATGCCTGATCCTTCCTTAATCTGACATCTGTCAGACAGAGTTGGTCGTCCCAAGTCCTGATGAAGTTGTCATCCAATCCTAATGAAGTCAACAGGTTTGAGGAACATTTCTCTTATGTATATGTGGGCCTTTACTCCCTGTGGCCAGCTAAATAATGTATACAATGGGTTTTCCTACACCTATAGAACCTAGTGGAATGTTCTATTGTTGACACTTCTGATTTCCCATCAGTGGTCAGAAGCAGAGCACACGTTCATTTGCATCCTCTGCATGAGATATGTGTCTGGTGATGCAATCTCCTGGTATGTGATACATGCGAAGGGCTGATGGTGACATAATCTGAAGTCGGATTGGCCACCTCTGATTATTTAGAATTACCACCATCTAATTTGCCAGCAGTTCACAATATCAATTATAATTAATCCTCGGATTCCCTTGGTGCTAATAAACATTCGGTGCATCGCAAACTCTTGTTTTTTCTGGAGTAGACAGCTATTAAAAGTGCATTAATAATGAACGGAGTGAGATCAACATATGTCTTTTCAAAAAGATTAGCATTTCTTTTCTCTATAGTGAAGAGAACAACCCCGCACATCTCATTACCAAACAATGAAACCGTTTAATTAATCTGGATATCCATTTCTTAACAATAACGACTTCCCAAATGAGGCACCCCGTGTGGGGCTGTGGTGGGTAGTGCCAGCTTCACATGCTGATTACCTATTCATTTCGCCACTTCTCCCCCAGGAAGATTGAGTTAATTACCTACCCACTGCCTGCCCGCCACTTAGCGTTCCTTTAGCGGGTCACAAATATCAACCGTAATCTCTGCAGTAGATCGACATTATCACACAACTGAAAACATACAACAGCCAAGAAATCCCTGGGAACAGCAGGATTTAAGTAATAAGCGAGCTTTGCACATATGGGCAGGGAATTCACTGGCACCAGTTTTCATTTAAAAGTCTCTCAGGTATTGACTTGCAGATGGGTGGATGAATGCAGAGTGCAAAATGCTGGAGGATGAAGGTCACGTACTTGACTTTCCTTTTTCTTATCATGCTTATCATGTCATGTGTATCTTGTGTATCAGGTATTTGTGTGTATAGGTATGTGCCTTGGATTTTTTATTGTAAGATACATTTACATATATATATTGGTATGTGCATTCTTGTATTATACTATACACATATTAAAAATTAAAGGGATTGTCCAGGAACATTAACTTGTTCCAACCCTGGGTCACCAGAACCCAGCCCCCGTCCCAGAGGTCACGCCACCCCTCCCAGTTTTACAGGTAGTTTCTATAGGAGCCAGTTTTCTATAGTCTACCAGCTCCCATAGCACATGTGTGAAAACTGGAGAGGAGAAGCCACCAAGTCCAGCTAAATTAAAGTCCCTGGAGAACTCCTTTTAAATTAATTATAAATTATTGTAATATATATATATAAATATATATATCATATTTTTAAAAAGTTCAGCATGGCATAACATAATAATAATAATGATAAAAAAGTCATACTCACCCATCCCTCCCGTGTTTGTCCTGTTGAGACGTGTAATGGGTTCCGGTTTGCTTCAACTTTCTGGCCCAAGGATGAAACACAGGAAATCCCAATGATTGGCAGACTAGACATTTTCGATAGGTTGCCTCTGCCTTCACTAGCTCTCATGTATCAATGCAGCTTTATTTCTGAACTACTATCCCTTTCCACAGCTCATGTGGGATCTCTCTATTATGCTACGAGGCTCTGCTGCCGAGGAGAACACGATTCCCCCCTCCCTCCCCCTGCAGATGTTGCTGTGGGTTCTCTCTTTCTTCACTTTAAAAGAAATTCTAGAATCACTATGTCTGTATAGTATTCTATTCCTCTATGGCCTTGGTCTACCACGCGTCATAATTGCCCATAGCATAATGTTTGTGTGGACACGCTATTGACATCATTAGTTTTCTGCATTTCTTATAATTTTTCTTATACTCCTCAGCAGTATATTGTTCTGCAGAGTCTGATTTTATTCTTTATTCACTTAACACTTTTCAGTTCCTTCCATGCAGTCACCAGGGACCTGGCTGGTAACATCCTCAGGATGACACCGGTGACTTTCACTGGACTCTGTTCATCCGTTCACAATTCTGTCTCTTTACAAAGTCACAGCACATATACACAGATGGTAATAAATAGACGGATCACTGGACACAAAGTAACAGGACTCTTTATCTTATGAGCCCGAGAATGGTCTGGTCTACTAATAGAATGAGATAAAGTTAAAAGTAAAGCGATTAATAAAAACCACAACGAGATTGTAAGAGGAATTGATTTTTTTTTTTTTTGTATTATATTAATCCTTTTCTTCAAGCATGTAAGGTATATGGGTCTGTCTATAATCTTAAGTAAACGTATGGTGTGAGTCATCTGTCCTTGAGAATCATGTCCACATGATGTGTTACAATATACTGCGATGTATTCTTAATGCATTCAGTACAGGGTTGCCAGCTGTCTGTAAATTCACAGTCTTTGAAACTTTTAGTCATTGTTTTAACAAAAAATGCTTCCATTTTTTATGAAGCTGGATTATTTTACAGATTATGGTGGTTATAATTATTATTCTATTACTGTTCACAGAAGAATGGGTGCCAAAAGGTGAAAAATGAAAGGACACCCTATTAAAGTACGACTTTATCAACCAAAACCAGAGTGGTTGGAATCTCTCTCAACTTCACTAAATGTAGTTTAAACCTTGCTTTAGCAAAAAAATGTATTCTCATTTGTCCTATGGAAGTATTAATGTATATGTTTCATTTAAAGGCTTGTACTCCACGTTTGCTATCCCATTGGTCACATATCTTTAGTGTGTAACGATAGGTTCACACTAGTGTTCGGGGATTCCGTCCATCATTCCGCATAAAATATGTGGAGTTAAAAGTCCTACAAGCAGGACTTTTCTCTCCGCTGATTTCGGGCAGAAACCTTTTAAGAGGATAGGGTTTCTGGTTTTCAGGTCCCCATGCGGACCCAAAGAACGGAAACCTGAAAGCTAGTGTGAACCGAGTGTAATACAGGCTTTATATCGATACGCATGCCTCAGATAAATAATCTGCCACTAGTCAGGAGGTCTTCTGAGTAGCAGGGCGGTGGAGTCCGTGTCTGGACCAGTTTTGAGTGGAGTCGGAAAAAAAAAAGTCTGGACTTCCTGGAATAACATGGCCCTTAGGAGGTCCTGAGGTTTCTGGATGACCAAAAAAAAAAATATATGAGATGACTACAAAAAAAAATATATTTTTCTGGTAATTTTCAGATCACAATTTCAGTAACACACTGTCAGCATCCTTACTAGAATATGCTGTAATGTCGATGTTTTTATGTTTGATGTGTTTTTTACATGATGTGTTTGTTGGTATATGTTTAGTAGACTGCTGTATATACTATATTTACATGTTTTCCTTTCTCTCCCCATTCTCCGCAGGGAGCAGCCCACAAGACAGTCCAAGGAACTTCTCCCCCAGCGCATCCGCTCATTTTTCATTTGCACGAAGGTAGAGTCTCAGTCCCAAAGTACATGGGGCACCATTTTTCTTCCAATAGAGAATAATTAGCATCCTAATCTTGTCTAATTGCTTTCTAATGTTTTGCGGCTGAGAAATAAGACATTATTCATGATTATTAATCTGCACGCCTAGTTTATTCTGCACATCCTCACAGTAGGTGCTGTTTTTAAATAAACACGACATGTCAGTCCATGTAGATGGCCCATCCTTTTCACTGGCGCATATTACATTATCATAATGCTGCTGTCATATGAAATCCTGTAAGATTCGCTTAATTCGTGGTTGTATAGCTGCAAACCTTGTCACAAGACTAATAGGGCATTTAAGGAGAGATTTGTTTTTTTTTCTCCTTATTCCGTATAATTTCTTAATTGTGGATTAATTGCTTTATTTTTCACTGGCAGTGAACCAGAAGGACCAGTCAGGCATTCATTAATTTCTTCATTTAGGCCTCATGCACATGGCTGTATGCAGGATCCATGGCATGCAGATCCAGAATACACAGCTATATTCCAATATGGGCTGTAACTCTGATTTTACTCTGGCATCCTGGGGTTCTCTTATTCTCATGGAGCCCATAATAATTGATAACTTCTTACAGGGGAGAATCACTGTGCCTTTAGAGACACTATACACAGGCACATGCAGTACAATGTAGGTCTCTTTTAATAGAACATTTCTATTCTACTACCCCTTATACACCTGCATACTCAGTTTGGCAGAGCCTGCATGTGTTTTCAGTAAGTCCCTGCCAGACAGAGGTGGCTTCATTGGAAACAAACTATCTGTCATGTTGAAATTAAGCATGTCCAGTCCTTTCTTCCCCAGCATACAGATGTGTCCTTCCTTACCTTTCCTTTGAGATGAACCCAATGTTTGTTTGTTTTTTTTAGTGTTTGTGTAGTACATTGCACCCTGTGAAGGATCTAGAGAAGAGATACTTAGCTGGTGATGATATCAGTCAGCAGGAAGACTGATCTCCCAGCCCGCTGTCACTTTTGCAATGATATAGCACAGTAGCAGCAGAGCAGGGACGTCCCTGCTGTAGTATATTGGTCGTGAGATCAGTCTTTGTCCTCGCTGAGGCAGGGGTTCGGAACACTGTCAGTGTCATCGTGGAGCAAGGAGAGAGTTTCCTGCAGGCCCTCTACACCTGGGCTCATGGTTTGGAATAAGGGGCACTATTGGGGCAGTATCCAGTGTGCACAAGTGTAGCATTATACTGTGAGGGGGCATCATACCATCTTTAGTTATTATGCCATTACTATACCAAGTTAAACATGTCCTTTTTAATATATGGGCCTCAAAATGATTCTAAGAGAGGGCAGCACTTTATAACCAGCTACGGTCGGGTCAGGGGATAGACTTATGTAGCCATATGTGCAGTCATGATATATATATTTCTATTATGTATTTAAGTTTAGCCCAAAATATGCCCTCTTTCTATTCTAAATTGTTATGAGAGGGTCATTGACCATATATATGGGGCTGTAAATGTGTATAGCATCCCATGCTAATGGCATATGCACGATCTATAGATACAGCATAGGTTCCCCAAGTTTTGTTAGATTTGGTCATCACCAAATGCCATATCAGTATATTTGCCATATTTTCAATACAATTATTCTGTTTCATTTCACAGGATTACCAATAAATACTGACGTGACTGATATAGCATTGTCTGCTAGAATGACCAATGTATATGACATGATAGCAAGTCCTGACAATCTTTTTGTTTTTATTGACCTGCAGGACAGATGGACGCCGCTGGTCTTTGGCATCCCTACCCTCTTCTGGGTATGGAACGAATACACCAAGCTCCACTGTATCTGTAAGTTGTTTTATTCGTTCTGCTTCTCTTACTTGTATCATTATTGTATAGGTTGTCAGGCTGAGTTTTTGAGGTGATAAACAATGTGAAGCTACATGTGCTTCAGCTTTCTAACTACACCATATTCCCAAGTAGATATCGAAAAACAGTTCCCAAAGTCCTAGGTCTCTCTCCTTATGTATCTACAGACATGTCCTTCCTGATCTTTCCTCTTGGATTTGGTTTGAGATGAACAAAAAAAAAAAATTAAAGTTTTTTTTTTTTTTTTTTTTTTTTCCTAACCCCTAAGCTGGTTATCTGACCACTAATCTTATCTGAAGCCCAAGAGAAAGGCAGTTTACACTGTATATTTGTCTTGCTGTTTTACAGTTACTTTGTATGTTGTTTTGTATATACGATACTACTTGTTACCATGTATTAGTCTGTGTTCATACTGGCATTATTGGATTCTTTGGGGATTTCTGATTTCTTTGGATTATTGGATCTGGCTCTCATGACTCACCAATAAGCAAAAGCAATGATACTAGTGTGAACAGAGCCTTACTTCTACTACGTAAAAACAGAATATGATAGCCCTACAAATACATCAACAAAAGATAAACAAAGCAGTGTTTCTTTAAATCAGAACATCTATATGTATGTATGTGTGTATGTATGGTTTAGGCTTTGTATGAATCCAATGCACAATCCATTATATAGGGTTTACTATTTCTTAAATGCCCTTTTTTGGTATGAAATAGTCACAAATAAGCATTTTGTGACTATTTACCACCACTTGCCACAAAAATAGTGGATGGGGCCATCGAACACCCCACATTCGCCACCATTTACAACACTTTTGTAGCTTAAATGATGCCAAACCTTAGGAGCTGGTGGAGATTTTTCCCTAGATGCAAAAATGCCCGGAGGATGTGCCTAGCTCATAGTGAATTAAGAGCATCATGCCTCAGCACAGGGGGCATCAAGGCCAGCGTACAATATGCCAGTCTTTAAAAACATAGTACATAATTAAAAAGATAACTTAATAGCCACCTTACTGTACAGTAAGTAGACTTTACTGGATGCACACTTCGCAAACAAGCAAAAAGAACAATGAAGAGCACTAAGTGGTTTTTAATATTATGCAGCACTTAGTAAACTAAAGTCTATGGGAAAACTTTGACCATGCCATGACCTTTTAGTGGTGGTCTTTATCTTAATCTACTGATTTTTGGGACATATGGGCAAAAATCCAATCCAGGACGAATCCAACAATACCAAATAGTCAGGCATGTTATCTAAATCAGTAGTGCATAAAAATTGATGTAAGCTCTTTATATACACATGTATATACTCTGGTTACAATGTAATTGGTTGCTGTTGGTACTACGCTTTTTGTTGCTATGGTGATACTGTATACTGTACTGGAGTCTTCTCCACCTTTTGTGTAGTGCATAGTTTATATTACCTTTACATTACTGACCTCGTATCACTTACAAACAGTCTTTCCACTTTTACAGGTTGTCATTACACTCACATTATATGACTTCATTAGCTGTGTGTTATGTGGATTTTCCCCGTTGCTGCTCCGCCACGCCTTTCCTGTCTGTTGTATGAATGATGGCCCGGGTGCACACTTGTTCAGGGAACAGGAAAAGCAACAAGATCTGCATTTAATCACCACACCTCGTAATTGAGAAAGTACTGGCTGACTGAGCTCAGCTTCTCTATACACAGCCCTGTGCCACAAAAAGCAGGACTCCATGTTCCTTGCACAAAGCCTGGCACTCACATCTCCTTCCATGCTGTATGTTTATCTCCTCATCGATCATAGCTGCTTATCAGAGGGGAGATCAGAACGATATGCTTACTTGTGTCCGACAATCATTCTTGTGTGAATCTGGAACAAAGCAGAGACATTCTTGAGTGTGTGTGTATATATATATATATATATATATATATATATATATATATATATATATAAAAAATTACCCAAGAAGACTTAACAGATCTACCAAGATAATTTGTCGTAAGATCTAAACAAGTTATCCAAGATTTTCAATTGATGCCATATGGTTTATGTATTAAAGGGATGAGCTGCTGTACCAGACACAGCCACCCTTGTTTGTATGCTGCTGTTACTGGGCAAACAACAAATGGGTCCATTAATGGCCTTAAAGGTGTCGTCCAGGAATAATAGGAAACTCGGAGAGGTCGGGGCGGGAAAAGGGTGTGTAAAACAGAAAAAAAAAAAGTCATACTCTCCTATCCTCAGCACTCCATTTTATAGTCCCCAGCACTCCATTGTAAAGTCCCCAGCACTCCATTGTAAAGTCCCCAGCACTCAATTGTAAAGTCCCCAGCACTCCATTGTATAGTCCCCAGCACTCCATTGTAAAGTCCCCAGCACTCAATTGTAAAGTCTCCAGCACTCAATTGTATAGTCTGTCCTCTTTCCCTCCTGTGCCAGGACTCACCGGCTGGAAGTGAAGAGGCTCACAGCCGCAAAGACCAATTGCTGGATTGAACCCATAACCTCTCTTAGATACATACCGTAGATGCATCACCGTTTCCATACATGTGACCGCTGGGGCCACTATTTGCTCTCATCACTCATATGAGCCTCTCCGCTTCTGGACCAGGGCTGTACAGCAAAGCACTGGGGATAGATGAGTATGAGTTTTAGTTTGCTATAATTCCTGGACAACCCCTTTAGTCTATAAGTGGCCAAGCACATTAGCTTTATGTCCAGTAGATGTTAAGAGAAAGAATGATGGGGCTGTAGGGTGGCTTTAACATGCCTAGTCCTTTTGTTTTCACTAGAGGCAAACCAAAGGTGTCTAGCTGTGACCGATATTTGCTCCCCTGGGGCTTAAACTACTGCCAGAAGAAACGTGTATGTTCAGATGAGCCAAATGAGCACGTGTGGGGATGAGTAAGGGGGAACTGCTGTCGGCTGATAGCCATTGAAGGTGTATGGGCATATTTCGAGTCTGTTCTGGATTTGCAGTATTTTTTAACCGCAAGAATAGCATTATGTGAAGAAATGCAGAAAATGTGATTAGAACTTAATGCAACACACAGAAATGTGGGGCTGGTTACTACATATTATATATACCGGTTTAGAACATTGCTGTACTTTGCCTATTTATGCAAAGGTCCTAAGCAGAAGCCTGTTGTCATAGAGTATATGTGGCATATAGCTAACCATATCATCTTCCTCCTTCGCAGTTATAATTTTGTGGACTATGTTAGAAATATAATTATATATTCGCAGATTCTGCTACGCTCTTGGCTGCTGCTGGTTCTGTACATTCTGAGATCTTTCTACCTTTTGTTAAGTGCTAATGTTAGTTTAAGGGTCAGTAATGAAGTATTCCAGCAAATAACCCTTCATTACTGGTCTAGAGGCAGCAGAACAGGAGAATTTATAGAGCCAAAATACTGTTTTGTTGCATGGGCAGATGGTCAGTACACGTGTTGGTCTTGAGAGACGTGTACACGTGCCAGTGCTGCACTTGAAGAAACGTATCTGAGCAGGCCTGTTCCAGTGGAGAAAAGTATTAGATAAGAAAACCTTTGTGCCAAGGTCAGTAATGTCAAGGTGTATCTCCTGTCAGATAAATTATTCTTATGAAACAGCAAATGTTGAAATGTTGTGTTTGGGTGTGCCACGTCTATACGTGGTGACTTGTACGACTCAAGTCTTAAGCCTTGAAAACTAAGCATGAATTTTAAGTTGTTTAGGTAGGGCAGATGGCCAAGTACAGCCTATTGGATATATGAACTTTTATTACATATATAATGTGATTTTTATGGCCCTTTGTCTATTATACGAGTCCTACCACACATCATAACCCAACAATGCTTCCTGTTGCTCCTCAACAATGTATAGGTGACATTGGGTCCTACAATTATCCCTTATAAAGAACTGCAAACGTTTTAGGCAGATTTGGAAAAAATGCAATTAACAAAATAAAGTGAATAATCGAGAAATCTAAATCTCATCGATATTTGTTATGATCCCCCTTTGGAGGAGGAGTCCTGGAAGTGATGATCCGGCCACCACAGATCCCTGACCTCAGCATCATCCAGTCTGTCTTGGATTACATGAAGAGACAGAAGGATTGGAGCAAGCCTACATCCACAGAAGATCTGTGCTTAGTTTTGCAGTATCTCTGGAACAGGCACCCTGCTGAATAAATTCATGTCCATTGTACACCGCCTTCAGGTTTTCATGCCTTTTTTTTTTTTTTTTAATGGAGTGATCCAATATCATAGAAATGCTACCTCTTGTGCGAAGTGCTGACATGTCAGAAACCCGAAACCTAAACAATTTGGCTTTCGATTGCATTGGCGAAGACAGGTGGAATTTTGCTAAGTAGACGATTTTTGCTCACAGCACAATAAAGTTTGAGACCTGGAAGAAATGACTTGATTTCCTTACTTCCCTTGGTAGCCAGCGGCCTAGGATGTGAGTCTCATCAACTTGATGCATGGCTCGTCCTTGTGAAATCAGGTTACTCTCTCTCCATTAGTGTCAGGCTAGTTTCTGTTGTGACTATACCAATCATCTGAATAGAAGTTGACAGCATTTGTCACTCTACACTATATACTATCCTTACTCCCATCCTCCGTCCATCAGGGGAATTCCACTTTACATTTACTGCTCAGCATAGATCTCTTAAATTATTCTTGGGAGTGTTTGACCTATATCTGAGAAGACAGGTCATAGTTTATCGATGCAGCCGCTGGTTGCTTGGTTTCTCTCCGGTGTCTCTTTTATGCAGTGCAAAATGATTTTTTACTCCGCTACTATAAAGATGTCAGTGTAGTAAGGACTTTCTCATGAAATATAGCATCTGATGCACGGTATATGTTTTACAAGGGAAATGCAGATAGCGAGAGCTTCATGATCATGAGGATGTGTAAAGGTCTACCTTTTTAATGTTAGCTTAGTCTTTACACTGTGAGATGTTTGTATCTTATTCACAAAATACTATACAAAATTTATCCATTTACCTTTTAAACGGTGCACTCGTATACATAACGTGTTGTTCATATATGCATTTGTGGTTTCTGTTTTTGTGCACCCTCGTGGAAAGTGCCAGAACATGGCGAGTGTCATAGGTGTCTGATGGACCCCATTTACTATATTAGGATCTGCTGGGTTTCTGTCATAAGGTCAACGTTGTACCTAAGAATAAAAATTTTTGGAAAATAATTATGTTCACTTTTCACATTTTTTTTTGAAGCAGACAAATCTACTGCAAAACTCCATGAGTTTTACAGGTGGGTTTGGTTGCAGTTTTTGTCATGGCTAGAAATATTTTGATGCGGTTTTTCAGCCTCCCACTGTCTTCCTTTGAAAAAAGCAGCGTGGATTCATTGCCGATTCTTCATCAATACTTTTTTTTTTCTTTGCTGTGGTTTTGAATATTCTCACGAAAGAAAAAAACTCATTGAACGGACAGCACAGTTTCCCATAGAAGTGGATGGGAGAGTTCCATTTGGAACTTGGTGCAGAGACTCTCCAAAAACTCATGGACAAAAGTCTTTGAACATACCCTAATGGCTCCTTACAGATCCTTGGGCAAAGCCTGGGTGACCAACAGTTTTACTGCTTGTATGGGATAGTGGCCTTTGCACTTAACCCCTCCCATTGTTTTACTCATCCCGAGTCTGCATCTGGGGTAGTATGTTGACATCTGCATCGAAGGTTCATTTAGGATAACAGGTTTTACCCTGAATTGATTTGACATGTAGAATGTCTTAGCTGCTGTACAAGTACCCACACTGGCCGTCCATATAATCCATAGATTGACCAGTGGATTACATCCATATGCTATAGTATAATAGAGCAATTCCCTGACCTCTGTTCTTCCCCTGGGAACAGAGAATGATTTATGAAGCTTTTATGCATTGGATTTCATTGACCAAGCACTTTTTGACAAGTCAGGATGGCTGTATTTCAGTGTAGGAAAACAATGCAGTAGTGTACAATTACATATATAGTTACCACATGAGAACTTTGCCTAGGTTGGTGTGAAATATCTTTCAGAAAGCCATAGCCATGTTGTCATAAACCTTTGTGATTATTTGAGTCATTGTTAATGCTAACCCTGCCAATCCAGCCAAGGACAACATCTACAAGGAGTTTGTATGTTCTCCTTGTGTGTGTGTGGATTTCCTCTGGGTACTTCTGTTTACTTCCACACTCCCAAGACATACTGATAGGGAATGTAGATTGTGAGCCCAGCTTGGAACAGTACTGACGATGTAAAGTGCTTCGGAATATGACGGCGCTATGTAAGTAAGGAAAAAAAAAATGTTCTTGGACATGGATTCCAGCAAGTTTCTAATTCTTGTGGAAAGCCTCCTTGAAAGATTGTAGACAGCAATGGTGAACCAGTTACTTACTAATACACCAGATTCTAGAAAGAGATGTTTGGTTAGGACATATGGATATGTGTTGGTGTTCGTATACCTCTAGACATGTTGTTGTTCTGGAATATATATCAATATATGTAGCAAACAAAATTCTACAAAACCACAAGAGGTGACTGCCGAGTTTGTCACATCCTTCCTGTGTATTGTGTAAGTCAATCACTGTACGTCGCTGCATCTTCTTGGTGCTTGTGGCATTGTTGTTGCTTGGCTCTCTGCCATCTCTTCCATAATCATCTGTTCCTCTGACTCCTGAGCTATTAAATATTGTTTAATGTCTTTTAATGAACTTTAACAATATGATAATCTGAATGTTAAAATGAGATTTCTAGTGTGTGTAAATAATGTTCAGACCATGAACCGTAAAAGCCGCCACTCTGCTGTGCTTTCCCATTGCTAAGGCTGCCATCCTGAATACAATGGGCTGAAAACTCTGTCCGCTGTGTGCTTACACTGCTCTGAGTATCCAAATGGCACTATTTTTTTATTTATTATTTATTTTATTTTTTTTTGCTTTTTTTGTCTACAGATATTGTTGTAATTTGAAGCTCTTACATAGTGTAGAATATTAAAGGGCTTTTCCAGGCCTAATAATTGATGACTTATCCATAGGATAGGTCATCCCCTCTATCCCCATTAGTTGTTTGAAGAGGCCACAGCATTTGGGTGGGCATTTGATATGTGAAAACTCTTTATGGCCGGATTTTTATTTTTATTTTAAGGGGAAATGACCTTGATCTTTGGCATTCTCCTAATATACATGACCGCAAAGTTACTAGGGGATGTTCTTCAGAATCTTGTACACTACTTAGTATTCCTGGTGTCCTTATCATTCATCCCTTACATTCACGGGGTTCACTTTATTCTCTGCCTCCTTGCTAACCTCATTTTAAAGGTCCTGTTGCCCACTTCAGTTTCAAGGACTTGAGATCCTTGAGATGTCCGATACCAAGGAAGGAGATTTGTTTCTGACAATCAAATCCTGTAGCTAATCAGAAACTGTCAGCAAGGGCTGTCTATACAGTAATAAAATATTTGATGTAGAGGCCCCGAGTCTCCCAGTAATATATAAGCAATCATTGGCAGCACGCTCCCTGCAATGAACTCTGCCACCATCCAAACAAAGGTATCTGATAAACATTTGTATATGTAGTCAGCCCAGATGAAGAGCATTCCAGCGCTGCAGTGAAGCCGAGGTCATTCCTATTACCAGAGAGAACCTTTGAAAGTCATTCATTTGTTTTATGCCATCTGCGCAGAAAACAAATGGCCCCTTACACGCGGTATATGTGGAATGTTTTTAGGAAGCATACGTTGTTTTGTCATGCAATACAAACATACACATTTACCATTTGTGCCTGGAAATAATGTCCTGTACTAGTGGTTGTGATCTTCCTGAAAAGGACTGTGCGAGGGCAGAGTAGTTTCAGTGGCAAGGGCAGATTTTTTACTTTATTTTTTTTGACAACTCATATATGCAGTCAATCTCTTATTATAAGCACTGTATACTGTACATACTGTATACATACTACATGGGCTGTACAAGTATGACCGTAGACACTCAACTCACATTTGTCAATACTTTATTCCCTTGCACTTTCAATAGAAACCGGTTGTGACAGCCCTAACTCTTCTTGGAGGACTTAAAGGCCATATTTTAATTGGCCCAATGTGTACAAAATGAAAAAAATATGCAACGTTTGTCTTCATTAAAACTTGTCCTACGTTCCTGTCTACTGCCTATGCAAAACTGTGTCTCCATGGTAACAGACTACAAACAACCCCTGTGTAGTCTGGTCCTGCAGCCATGCTGTCTTTTATCTGTACTGTACTTTATGCTAATCTACCTGAATGTCCAGTGTGTTACCAAGAAGAAGAAGAGGAGGACAGGTGGAAGAGTGGAAGAAATGGTCCATGAGGTCAAACAATAATGTTTGGCCACTGTTGTTATAGTTGTGTCTGCAGTCTCTATGCAAGACTTTGTGTAACAAACCCTGCACTGTCTTTTATCTGTACTGTTCTTCATGTTCTTCATGATAACCCACCGGCATGTTACCAAGAAGTTTGAAGGCAATGACAAACATGTAACACACTTTTGTCACATAAAAAGACTCAAATCGCAGGGAGTGTTGTGGAGTAGGGGGTCTCAGTGGCTTGACTTTCACTTGGCATTATAAACTTTTTTTTTTTTTTTTTTAACATGTTCATTCTAGTTGAGTTCAACTTCTTTCACACCTTCCTCCATTTTGATAAGGACTGTGTTTTTACATTACGCGTTGAATGTAACGTCTATACAGCCCTTCCCGTGTTTGCAGTGTCTGTTGACAACATAGTTGAGCTACTGCTTATTAGGCAGTCGAAAAGGCTTTGCAGGATATACACTCAGCAGTTATGACTTATTTATGACCCCTCCTAGTCAGCACATTAACACATAGACATCCATACGCTGTCATATTATATCCATTCTGTTCTGTCTGGGTGCAGCATAGTCTAGAGCAGAAGGTGCTGAGCAGATTCATATATAGTTGTGGGATAATATTAAGTAAACAGTCATTTTATTTATTTCATTTACATGCCTGTGCTTTCTATTCTAAGGAGTCTGGTGGGAGGTCCTACTTAGTGACTGGCGGCCATTACTGTGTGCACGCTCATACAAGGAAAGCTGTCAATCTCTGGGTACAGCCGCACACTAGATATACAGTATACAGATAACTGTATATTGAAGTAGACACGTCAGATACTGTTTTCAACATAAAAAATTCCAGTTCACAGCCGGGTGACATGCAGGGCTGTGGAGTTGGTGTCCAACTCTGAATCCTCCATTTTTCCACAACCCGACTCCGACTCCTTTACAAATGGCTGACAGCCGCAATCGGACAAACCCTAAAGCTCCTTTTATTCAACCAGTGATTGTGGCATATTTACTTTAATAGAAATTCTAGCCATGCCTCTAATTAATTATACATGATCAGTAATTGTATAATATAATTAAGAATAATGAATCTTTTTATTTTGAAGCCGGAGTCGGTAACTTTTTTTTTTTCCCGACTCCAGCTCCACCCAAAACTGTCCCTGACTCAGTGACTGACTCAAGTAATAACAGTTTTGTCATGAGCAACTTGCTGACGGGTTCCATAAAGCAGTGTATTTCTTTATACACTGCGCAGAATAAAACAAATTAAGCAATGCTAAAAAGTCCATGACCCTTTACGCTGATTTTACATTTGCTGACTATATGTTTCGAAATGAGATGTTCCTGTGTCTGGACTCTACCTGTTTATATAGTATGTGCAACCATCGTGTCTTTCTCCGTGCTGGGCAGTTTTTATGTGTACAGTATATTACACGTCGGAACTTTTTTTCCCCAATGGCTTTAGGATGGTAAAATCATATGAATATGGGATTTGTATGTGCTGTGTGCATTTGTTTTGTAGGTTTGTGAATAATACATACTTTATTTCTGGATATGACCTTTTTATCTCGTGATACATCATCAAAGATTTTCTTTTAGGCTGCAATCAGATTTGGGTATTCAGTAGAGAACCAGCCAGTAATGACTTGTCATTGTCCAATTTCCTTTTGCCTGTCAACAAAAAAATCTTCACATTGCTGATATCATCCATTTTATATTCTCCTCCAACTAACCTTCTGGCCTGACATTTAAAAGAGATTTATACAATCTGAAATAGACAGTTGTGCTTTGTAGACATGATTCCCATACACTGGAGACAGATGCAGACATATAAACAATAAACAGCCTTTGATGGTGATCACCACTAATTTTTGTAGTCTCTGCAAAATCGGCAATGACATCTCAAGAACGTATATGAAGGTGTTCCACATGTCTGTTAACCCTCTCCTGTATTCCACAGTCATCCTGCTCATCCCAGGAGAAGCTACACCAGTTACCATATCAACCAACACCCGATGAACTACATTTTTTGTCCAAACATTTCTGCACGGAGAGCATTGCCAGCGATGACAGATGCCGGAACACGCCACTGCGCCCTCGCTCCAGGAGTCTCAGGTGTGTGAATTCTGCCTCTGTCACAGAAAGAAATAATCAATCAGAATTAGATTTAGTCTTGTTCTAAATGGTAAATGTGATCATATGATGGTCAAGCCCTGAATACAAATGGTTTACAAAAACATCATCCGTCTCATGGAAGAATTCCTTTCTGAGGACTTTGAATTCATCTTTGCTTGGATGGATTTTTCTCCTAGGCTTGAAATTTTACCAAAAAATAACTGTTGATGGGATCCAGCAATCTTGATTGAGAATGATTCTCCTTTGCGAAAGGTTCTTATAAAATATGACTTTTATTTACTCCATAAAAAATTTAAAAATTGTCTTATCAAAAAGGTGAGAGGTTACATCTGTAAAATCCTACGCGTTTCTGGACTGGGTTTGTCCCTTACTCATGCCATGTGAGTCCAGTGACTTTAACTTCTCGGGGGCTGGGTTTTGGTAACAAACTCATTTTAAGTTATTGAAATAGAAAAATTAGAAACTTAGAAATTAGAACAGAAGTTACCAGGATCTGCGCTGTACCGGAACACCTGATCTGTGGAGGACCTGGCTGTTGAACCCTTGCAAATCTAATGTTGATTACCTATGGATAGGACATTAATATTGGAAAGTGGATAACCCCTTTAAACTTTCCTAGTGGCGACCATATTGGAAACTCACAATTTCTTCCTGTATATACTTTGCAGCAGGGTGTATGCGCTTTATAGTAGCTTAAATAAATGGGGTTGTCCAGTTTCAGATCAATATTAAAAGTCAAATGTTATTGTTTGTATAATAAAAAGTTGTACAGTTTTCCAATATACTTTCTGTATCAATTCCTCACGATTTTCTAGATCTCTGTTTGCTGTCATTCATTCTGCTTACTCCCAGTGGATAAAAATCAGTCCATGGTCATGTGATATACAGTCCATAGTCATGTGATGGACACACGGGTGCACAGTTTGTTATAGTCGCAGGAAATAATCAGACATTTACCTCGAAACGAGCTGTGCACCCATGTCTTACATGACCATGGACTGTATATCACATGACCGTGGAGTGATTTTCTATCCTCTGGAAGTAAGCAGAATGAATGACAGCAAGCAGAGATCTAGAATATGATGGCGCTATACAAGTAAGCATAATAAATAAGCAGTATAATAGTGCTCTCATTAAGCCACCAAACTTCTTTTGAGATGACTCTGCAAACTCTGTCCCATCCTATACAGCATTAGCCAGTTTTGTCTCCTCTAGTGGCCAGTGGAGAAATTAGAATATTGCAAGACATTTTTACGTGGATCGTAATACAGTAAAGATTATAATGACAGCGACATATTTTAAAATAAATACCCGATTAAAATGTTATTTTCTGATGACACATTCCCTTTATATATTTATTCACGCCAATTGTTTCCTTTTTAGCTGAAACGCCGTATTTTATGACCTGCCCGTCTCAGTGTGCACATTGTGATCTCTTCCTCAATGGGGGGCCGCTCCTCATTACAGTGGAAGATTCACATTGGCCTTTATCCCCTAACTACCCAGGTTATGAATGTGAAATAGACAATAAAGTTTATAGTTGCTACACATCATGTTCCTAGCTCTGAAATGTAAGTTCATCTAAATGCAGCCGTAGATCAGGACGCACAGTTTTCCAGGCTGGCGTTCTTCAGTTTGCTTTTTATCCTTCATAAGACATACCGTCCATGTGATTCTGACTGCTTTGTTTTTGCTGGTATTTCTGTTCTTGGAAGTATTTGTGCTGATGTATGAACTGCTTTTATACCAAGTGAATTAAAAGACCATTTTGTGTGTTCTCAGCCCTGGACGCACACCCGCCTGCTGTGACCACGAGATAATCATGATGAACCATGTGTACAAGGAGCGATTCCCTAAGGTAATTTTAGACAATTTACTGTTGTGTATAAAGTCTTTGCTTTGTCTGTGGAATTCCATGTTTCCCAGTCATAGTCCAAATGGCTCTATATTAAGGTTATTAGAGCCTCCAAAGTCTATGCTTACAACAATTACAGAAATACATTGGTGACATGTATTTCATAGGTTAGCTGGGTGAAATAATGACAATTGTTTTCACTCATTGCTCAATACCTTTCTGCTGGTTCTATAGGGGTTATAGGCCCCAAGATTTGTCATATTTATGACCTATGATCAACAGATCAGAATGTGATCTGTTGGGTTCCGACATTCGACCTCACACAGATCAGCTGTTCAAACAGCCTCTGGGTGCCGGAAGCTTCTAGAGGAAGGGGAGTTTGTGCAACACTGCTTTCATTCAGGTAAGTCAACGGAAGCTGCTGCAACAGCTGATCTGTGCGGGTGTCAGACCTCCACAGATCACTTACTAATGACTTATCCCATGGCTAGGTCATCAGTATGAAAAATCAATTAAAGCCCTTTAATTTCAGCAGTTTGGCTTATAACCATGCCACAGAAACTGAGCTCACCAAGGGTGTACCTACTAGAGAGGCAGACCTTGTGACTGCTAAGGGGCTCTTAGGAAGGAGGCTTAGAATTGGTTAGTGCAACCCCCTTTGCTAAGAGCTCCATACTTCTCTTCCATGCACACAACCTGCATTGTTAGCAAACTATAGGGCGTTGGCCCAAGATTCGAGATTCTTTTGATCTGGGTGCCAATACCGTCATAGTAATAGAGGATGCCTTTTTTGATCTTTGAGAAAATAATTATTTGCATATTCTTTTCCCAGAATTCTTAGCAGGTCATGTATGGTCTATAAGTTCCTGTACACTGCAAGGTGACTTGAAAAGGCAATCTCTTCTAAAGGGGTTATCCAAGAGGCCATAAAGATCTGATCCTGGAGGGTTGACAGCTGCCCCCGCACTGATAAGCTGTATGAGGCTGCTTCAGGCACCTGTATTATACACAACATGGGGCAGGAAGCAGTTGGCTCTGTGCCTTGTAAAGTGGGCAGGCGTCAGTACTGCAGCTTGGTTTCTATTGAAGTCGGTAGGAGCTCAGTTGCAGTAACAGCAACCAACCACTATACATAGATCAGAGTCATCTGCTTCCAGTCCTAATGATGTGTATAGTACAGACGCCGGAGGTGGCCCTGTACAGCTGATTGGTGTGGGGGTAGGCTGTCTGCCCTAGGAGTAGGCCAAAAAAATCTGATATCCTTTGCAACCACTTTAAGGTGACATAGTATCCTTTCCACCCAACCCTTTTTGATCTTTGCAGTGCAGCTTCCCTATCTTCCATGTACACAACTGTATTTCACAAAAGTTGTTTGCATCCTAGAGTACTTCTAATTTAAAGGGAGTCTATCATTCGCAAAAACACTTTTAAGCTAATGGCACGCTGAAATGGCCTTTAAAAAGGCCATTCTTCTCCTACCTTTCCATGTTTTCTTCTCCCAGCCGATTCCAAAATAATTTGTTTCTTCATGTATGTAAATGAGCACCCGGGGCGTACCTTCTCTTCTGCGAGCATCCATCGCGTCATCTCTTCTCACCGCCCCTTCGGCTGTTGTGGTGCCTTCCCTCTTGGCCTTCTTTCTTCTTACTTCTCGCTGGCAGCAAATTCTCGCGACTGCGCATGCGCAATTGGCTCTGCCACGCACTTGTGACAGACCACTGAAAAATGGCGGCCCGATTGTGCAGTCGCAAGAAGTAAGAAGAAAGATGGCCAAGAGGGGAGTCACCGCAACGGCCGAAGGGGCGATGAGAAGAGATGACGCGATGGGTGCTCACCGAAGAGGATGTAGACCCCGGGTGCTCCGTGGTGCTCATTTACATACATAAAGAAACTAATTATCTTGGAATCAGCTGGGAGAAGAAAACAAGGAAAGGTAGAAGAATGACCTTTTTAAAGGCCATTCCAACGTGCCATTAGCTTAAAAGTGTTTTTGCGAATGCTAGACTACCTTTAAGGGTCTTTATGGCATACTCATCCTTCATGTCCTGTTGTAGGAACTTAATGTTGTTGCCTACCCTGGTTTTCTATACATTTTCCCTTTATTCTCCAGTTTACTCTTACTGATGTGCAGGTGTTATGTGTAAGTTTCATATCCCATCATGTACAGTTAATAAACTGTATTTGATTTCTTTTTTTCCGCTTTTTATGACAAGTGTGCCTTGTTATTGTTGGTGGTTGTTAAGTAAAGGTATTGTTTACACAGCTTGCAAAGTTATGAAAGGTAAATGATGACTTTTGCTTTCCATGCCTATATTTCCTCAGGCCACAGCTCAGATGGAAGAGCGACTTCAGGACATTATCACCAACTATTCCCCAGACAGCGTACTACCGCTACCAGATGGTGTGCTCAGCTTCACTCACCATCAGATCGTGGAGCTGGCACGAGATTGCCTGGACAAATCCCACCAAGGTCTCATAACCTCAAGATATTTTCTGGAGTTGCAGCAAAAACTAGAAAAACTGTTACAAGAGGTAAATCTTTGTCTCACTCCTGAAATATTCGTTATTCCCATATTTGTTCCCTAATTTGAAATATCCATGAATAATCTTAGGTCAGTAAAATAGACAATAGTAAAAACAACACAAAGGAAATTTATGTTTTCTATGCTTAAAATCTGCAGCTGAGCAGAGCCTGCACATACGGTACTATGTTCCTTGAAAATTTATTTTTTGCACACATTCCCTTTGTCCAGTGTTATGTACCTGAAGGGAGTCTGTCTCCAGAAGCCAGCATATCAAACCAGCCCCATAGATACGTTAGGGTCACATGAATGAAACAGTGTTTTCCACTTGTGAATCACTGGCTCTGTTTTTGAGATATCGCCTTCTTTGGCGCAATGAGGGCGTTGCTGTCGACCGAAAGAGGTAAGCGGAAATGCCCTTGTTGCACCAAAGAGCTCATTTGCATACTGACAAAAAAAGTGATGCCTGGGCAACGGAGGCAGCGATTCACAAAGGGAACACACCTTCCCTATCTATCTGCGGAGCTGGGGTGATATGCTGGGTTCCGGTGACAAACTCCCATTAAAGGTACGTTCACACGTTGCAAAAATGACAAGTATTTTAGTGCAGATTCCGTGTTTGTAAATCCACTTACATTCTGCATTTAGTGCAAGTGAATGGGATACTTAATATTTTGTGCTATTTTATACCCCATTCACATGCAAAAGCACATATTTGCTTAGATATGATGTCATGTAAAAAAAAAAAAATAATAATAATTCTTCCAAATCAACACAGCTTGGCCGCACTGAATTCCAACCTCTGATTTCTGGCTTTGTGGTAGGCAGTGAACATATCCTTTTAAGAGAGAGTGTGACTGGCTAAAAAATAAATGGGTTTATGTTGGGGTAGGAAACTTTTCAGAGTGCATTCACATGCTTACTCCTTAAATTACCAAATCCCCTGGTGCCCCAATTATTGTATTATTTTGGTGAGAACGCAGCAGGGTGGCGCTCCGACTCTGTCACATGACACATGCACTTGACAGGACTTGGCTGCATGGCTCAGTGCAATAGCTAAACCAGTGCAGTCTTCTATCACTACATAATCCCTTTAATATGCAGTGAATTTATTGGTATACATTGTGTAACATAGGTATCCTGGTGTCTTGCTACAAGTGCCATAGTTGCCGGTTTTCTGGTTTGAAAAGAAGCTTCCACTGATTGTCTTGGTTTCACCAGTTGACTTTATGGGGATGCGTTTGACTTGGCTTGGCTGCAATAGCTAAGCCCCTACCCAGTCTCTGAATCAGCCGTAAAATATAGAAGGGGACTGGCTGAGCTATTGCACTAAAATTCTCTGATCGCACCTATATAGTCTATCTTAGTACATTGACGTGCAATGCTCCTTTAAAAATATTTTGCAGACTTTGGGTTTATTGATCCCAAAAGATTTCACATGAGCAGTAATGCTCCCTATGGCTTTGCAGTATATTTTCAGATATGACACTTTGTCAGGAACACCTCCCCAGCACCCGGTATTGTCAGGCAGCTGTGAGCTGAACCCCATGCTCTGTAATTTACTGTTCATTATAGAAACACAATCGAACCGGTTCTATGCAATTACCTGAAGCCTCCTACCTCAATGTAACGTATCCTAATCCAATGAGAGATGTGAATGCCTGGATATTTCTCATACTGTTTGCCAACCTGTACCTTAATTAAAGTGGTAAAAAAAAAAAAAAATATAGCCTAGCACCTGGAAGACCAGAATAAAACCTGTCTGTATGATAAGTCCGAGGCTGATGATATTAAAACTAACAAGGATAATCTGTCCCAGAATGATCAGGATAAACTGCCAGACAAGCAGCAGGAGAGCTGGCACAGAGCCCTGCCAGCAGAGCAAGATGCCCTCAGGGGAATCTGATATTGAAGAGAGAAATAATTCTCTTATTAAAGGGGTATTAAACTTTCAGCTAATAAAATATATTAATTGTATAATGATACGTTTTAGAATTTTCCATTAGATGTGTCACTTCCTCAGTTTTCAAGATCTCTGCAGCCCTGCTGTAATGTGATCCCTCAGTGAAACTGGAAACTTCTGAGCAGTTTTTCAGTGAGTGCAGGGATTCTGAACAGGTACGGAGGAAAGAGGAAAACTGATATGTGAGAGGCATTTTTTAATCAATGTATATAACAATAAGCATTACATATACATATGCTCTTGATTCATAGAAAAAATGTGTACACTTTAAATGATAAAATGTTTTCTACCACTAGGGGCAGCAAACTCCATACAGTTCATTCATTAAAGGGGTTATCCAGTCTAAATAAATAAATAAAAAGAGCTGCAAATACTAAAAAATAAAATGCATTACTCTTAAATCCCTTTGCAGCGGAGACACTCCAGCAGTACCCCTGGTCTTTGTTAACAAACGACTTGCACGTGACTGCCGCAGCATCTGTTTCCTCGGGAGTCTTGTGTCGTACTAGGCGGCATCATGGCTCTGCTGTGGGCATTGATCCTAGTAAATGCAGATCTGTCCTTCTTTATCTTTCTTATTGGCTCAATATAGCCAGTGGCACCCACTAAGGGCGTTGTTCTTGCAGACTCCCTGGTTTTCACCCCTTAACCTGGGATCTCGTCTTTGTTGTGGGGAGTCCACCAGGTTGCTACCTACTGAGGTAGTCCCAGTTTGATAGACCAGGTGGGCCAGGACAATAATGCAGTGTGCCACAGAAATAGACGAAAACACAAGGTGTGGAACAGACTAAAAACAAGACAGAAATAGGAAGCAAAAATGGAAGCCTTGTCTAACTGAGGAGTCCAGGGCAGGACAGGTAATGGAAGCCCAGGGACCACAGGAATCAGAGATATTGCTGAAAGCCCAGAGGCCACAGGTATCAGAGTTATTTTTCAGAAGCCATGGGCCAAAGATATAACACAGACAACAGGACTTGCATACAAAATAAGGCAGTCGGACACTCTGGCATAAAACAGGATTGAACCATGTATACAAATAGATCAGAACTCTTTGCACAGCCAAAGATGAACTAAAGAAACAGACTTAAATACATAAAGAAACACAGAGATAGGCAGGAGGAAGTTTAGCCGGCTTAAATACATATTTAAAGAGCCAGGAGCACACACAGGTTGCCAATAAGATAGGTGTGTTATGAAAGACAGTATGCCAGTATTACATAGCTGAAAGAGCAGATTAAGTACAAGGAGACTTTTAATTAAAATTGTGTTTTGGGCCACAGTTATGACTAGCAAGTACAAGGTCACCTGCTGAATCCCTGCCCGAATGTAATAAGTGCATTCAATACAAAGTACACGTTTTAGTGACACAAATTTCAATTTGAATATGCAATCTAATGGGTGGAGGACAATATTATTATTTTACATATTGTCTTATAACTACCACTTGTGAGCTTGGCATTGCACATGAATGGGTGTGATTTTGCACAGTGTGACTGATGAGGTAGACTGGATTAGGCTAATACTGGAGTATTAGTATAGTGCAGCCGAAATGAGATGACAAGTTGTAAAAATGTTGTGTTCATGCAGTATGTGTCTATCAAAGTCCCTACCGAGATCTCTGTATAGTTTACACGGCTCATAATTATTTCTATTTTAGTTTACTGTAGCATTTTTAGTTATCTTTTTTATGATTATGAAAAATTTCCAGATTCTACTTTAGATGGACAGGTCAAGTTTTGAGAATAACTTTTAGGTTTGGAATAGGGATTCAGAATTGGGAAACTACAATAGCTACAAAGAGCTTCTCTCGTTCTGGAGGACCTGGATATCCATGCATTATTTGGGCAGCCTTTGACTTAAATGGCAATGTTGTAATGCTTCATTTCACCAGTGGTGATGCTGCAGGAGGGTGAAATTCTTGTTCCAGGTTCCAATTATAGATTACATCTGATTCCTGGGTGTGCAGTAGCAGGAAGATCTTGATAATTTATAATTAGGAGACCTAATAATGGTTTGTCCAAAGCTGACAACCCATTTAAGGACCACTTTAAAAATACTTGCCTGTGTTACTTACAGGGGTAAGTAGAGGGGAAATTCCTAATTGCTGGAGTTCTGACCACTGGGACCCCCGCTGATCCTGGAAACAAGGGGTGTTTTACTCCCATGGAGAATCTAGCAGGATCAGTGGCGGTCTCAGGTGTCGGACCGGACCCTGACCACTCAGCAATCCCAGGGAGAGAGGATAAATAATTTTTGTATCGTAACCCTTTTAAGGGCAACATGAATTAAAATTGATACACAATATGGAGGATTGTATTGGGGTAGTCTTTCAAAAGCTTTGCACAAAATTTTGGTAAATTACAGCACAAATCTACTCTAGGTCATAGCTGGTATAGATTTAATTATGTGGTGTACTAATGTGGTGGTTCTTAATCAACTTGGCGCCTCTTGTGTAAGAATGGCATACAAAACACCCATCTCAATTCCCCCCATCCCATGTTCTCTGCATTATTAATGTGCACACGCCACTTGCGGAGAATTTGTGGTATTTTTGAGACTATATCTCAGCCCTGGCAGAAGCATGCTGTGTATTATATTATTCATTGTAGGAACATTGTGGTCTGTCTCAGGAGTTTATAAACGGAGGTCTTGAGACTTAACAAGCAATTAGAGATAAGAAAGCATAATTCACAGCGTTGGTTATAGCCAAGTGAAATGCTCCTCCATCTCCATTAGTCATTGCAGACACTTGTATATTTAATTAGAAGGATCTGCCCGACTCCCGAGGGTTACACTTTGTCTGTTTTGGTTTCATGGTTTTGAACGCTAAAGACAATTGGAAAGTTCTCTAGTCACTGACCACCGAAGACAGTTCCTTATTGTGGTTCTGACATCTCATACATAATAATAAAGATAAATGGTTTCTGCTGCCTGTTGCAAAGCAGGGAAGCTAGAATTCATAGCTGACTTCTCAGGGCCTACCAGTCACTGAATATTGGAAGAGAAAAATAAGAGAAGGCATATGCAGCTAAAAAAAAAAAAAAATCACCGGTAACTATAAATCTAAGCTGCCATTTTTGTTAAACAGGAGTAGTTCACTGGGGCAGATAGCTTTAGCCAAGTTATTCAAGACACTGACAATTTTGAGAGTAATACTTGACCTGTTGATTTACAGCATTGGGATCCTGGATGTGACCATGGTGTATGTTATAAGCTCATGTGCTTTCCTTAATCTTTCTAGGCTCAAGAGAGGTCAGAAAGTGGAGAATTGGCCTTTATAAAACAATTGGCCCAGAAAATCCTAATCGTAATAGCACGGCCAGCCCGCTTGCTGGAATGCCTGGTAAGAGTTAAAACATTTGCATTTGCCTTTTGATCTTTTTACGATTAGGCAGAACAACATGGCAGAACTTCAACAAGGTAAGAAATAAATAAAGGTGATCACTGACAGATAGTACTAGATATTAAAGGGATTGTTCAGGGAGCCTTTGAATAGTTACTTATTCCGGGGCTTTTAGGCAGTGAACACAGGGATTCCGTGCTGGTTCCCACCCCAGATCATGTGATCAGAACTGGCACTCGACCCTCACATTGCTTTGCCTCTTCCCCTGTTTTCACTGATTATAGTAAACCCAGCCCCCATAGAACAGGTAACTAGTGGTGAAAATGGGAGAGGAGGGAGGAAGCAGAGCAACCTGGGTCCGGTGGTGGTTCCTATCACATGACTTAGGACCGGAACCAGACTGGAATCCTCAGGTACTGCATCTATACGCAGGACATAAGTAAAAAAGAAGACTTTTTAACCAGTGAGAAGCGACATTATTTATCTGGGGTTGCCCAAGCCTATGATATAGAGCTCCACTTCCTCTTCCCATACCAGTGATGACATTGGTCCATTGGTCACATAGCCATAGTACATCTCAAATGTATAGGGCTGACCTACAATACCAAGTACAGCCTATATACAGTGTATGGCACTGTGCTTGGTAAGCAGTGAAGAAGCCACAGTGATCAGTATCATAGTCCTGGACAGCCTCTGTAACATGACTGAATTATTGACTACAATTTTTATCTAATTCAGGAATTTGACCCTGAAGAATTTTACTACCTTTTGGAAGCAGCAGAAGGCCATGCTAAAGAGGGTCAAGGTATTAAAACGGACATACCTAGGTATATTATCAGCCAGCTGGGACTGAACAAAGATCCTCTTGAAGGTAAGCAGATCATGTTTTATGCATGCATTAAGGTATCTACTTTTAATAAAACTTTTTACATGAAGCTTTAATTTCTGTGATGATAATTGTCAATTTGGTCCTCGGAGGACCTCACATAGTGCAATTGTCTATTGCTCTTATGCTTTAGACTAGAGCATTTTGTTCTGTCCAGTTGTAACATTTATCACTACAGACTGAGACACATTGTGACGGAGATTGTTAGTGCTGAATATATTGACTACTTTAGAAACAGCTAGACATGTTAGTGGCCTCGAAGAGGTAGGTTCCAGTGAGTTAGCTATGGGAGGTGGAGTTGTTGCATTCACTCCAAGCTCTAGTCATACATAAAGAGTTATGAGTGTGGAGCTGTAATAAGGCGTCATACAGGAAAGATACCTCTGATTTAGTAGAGAAACCAACTACTGTATATACTGTATACACACTGGAGGCAGCATCTTTTTGCTGCACCTCTGTTAAGTTCCCTTATAGGTAAATATAACCTAACTGACACAGGGGTATGTGCCATTTATGGAAGATGCAATGAGTGTTTGTTCACAGCCTGAGGACTGGATACAGCTATACCTGCATCAGGTGCATCATGTGACAGCACCCAAATACAGTCTACAGGAACTGATAGAATTACAACCCCCCCTGGGGACCAAGGGAGATGTATACCAATCCTGATCTGTATTATAGTAGTGCTATTCTGCTTTATCAAGGCTTCAACCAGTGACATTGGGCTGTCATTTAGTCTCTTATCCTCTGTTAATAATGAAATGACTTCGCCCCAGTCTACACAGCAAAGCTGACAAAGACAATGAATGTCATCTCTAGCAGTCACTGTAAAAACTGGAATTTTTTTCAGTTTTTTTTTTTATATGCATAAAATACACCGCCAAAATGTTTTTGATGAAAGCCTGATTTAAATAATCTAAATTTCTCATAAAACTACTACTGGCATACCCAACCAAAAGAAAATGTGCTTGCAGCCTGCAGCTTCTGAACAAGGCTTCAGGTTATAGACTAGAGTCCCTTACATCGGTTTCTTTAAAACCTGTACAGCGACATGGAAAGTTTTCTACCAAGGCTTTACAGAACTTTAAATAAGATCAATAGAAATCATTTTGTAATGCAATAAGAAGAGCAGACGATATTAAATAGCTGGTACCAGTACCTAATCTTGTTGCCGGAGACATGGATATTTTATGAGCAGCATTAAGATTCCACATTTGCCGTCAAACAGAATGACTTTAAAATGATATCTTTTTGTTAGCAGTTGAGCAATATTACCTTCAGCTGCACGCTGGAAAGAGCAGGGCTTCATCTCTTATCTGCCAAATTGTTACCTTTTCATAATGTTTGCAAACAAACAAGTTGAAGGGTATCCATGCTGGTAGCCGAGGATCTGAACCCAGCAGCAGCTGCCTTCATGATGACCAAATATTCCTAATAGAGTAGTCACGCATGAATTACTGGTTGATAATAGCACATGAATAGACGCGGCTTTGAAAGCTGGACCACAACAGATTCATCATCTGCTAGATACCGGTGCATTTCTCAAGTGTTCCCTAGAGGGAGATTTTTTTTCTTTTTTTCCTTTTTTTTTATTATTCTTTTTCCCTCCCCCTGTGGTTCTGAAATTGCCGTCTTTACCTTCTTTTTCTCTCTTTCTGTAACGCCAGTCTCCGGAAATGGATTCAATCAATGACATAAAATAGGCAGATGTTTAATGGTATTTAGATGAGTTTTAAAAATCTCTTCAGGCATTTCAAAATGGTTCCCGGGATTCTTTCTTTAAGTGCTGACTCTGGGATTCATTCCATTAATACCTACTGTTTGCAGATATTATGTGCTTTCCAAGATAACTGCTATTGGGCAAGGCTTCTTTTGAAAGGGAATTGTGCTTTTTGCCTGGTTCGCCGTGACATTCACTACTTTCGGCAGAAATTTTCAATAGTATTTTAAGAGATTTGAAGGAGACATAAAAGAATTCATGAAACTGAAGCGGGACTCCTTCAAGTGCAACAATAGAAAAGGCTGGTAGGTGCAATACAAGAGAAATGAGGAACTTGTGTTACATGGGCCATTGAATATTACCCCTGCCTGGTAATTACTGACAATAATATAGTTTATTTTTCGACACATGGTGAGACCATGTAAAGTCAGAAGACTCTCCCTCGGTTCTATTTCATGTTGCTATAGGGGCTGCCTGAATAAGACAACGCATTTTGTAAAGATAGCCACCCCAATGATCAGCTCTGCCTGGCCATGTATTCCATCCTGCAGAGGATATATAGCCTTACAACCATGTAATAGATGTACTGGCGAGAGCAGGAGCTACCCTAAAATTATTGTCACTTCTGTATGTCCTGCTGAACATCCACATACACTTCACAAAACCAAATTTTTGTCCTTTTTTTTTTTTTTTTTTTTAAACATGAAAATCTTTAGATTTTACATTTTGTTTTTTAAAACATTCATTTTCCAAGAACATAATTTGTTATATAGAATTGTAATTGGATCCTTGTGTTAATATTTTCTTAAATAAAAAATGGATTTGTGGCTATTTTTGAAGATGTTAATAATTGCTAAATAATTTGACTGATTTAGCTTAAAATGTTGGTTTTTTTTGCTCATAATTTTAGAAATAGCCCTACTGGCAAATTATGACAGTGGAACAGCAGAAACTCCAGAGACTGATGAATCTGCCAGTGTAAGTATCGGTTTCTGAAACACGAAAAGTTTATATAACAAAAAGTATTGTGCTCTCTAGTCTTTTGGGGTGAACCTGCAGTAATAAGCTGCTCTTGATATTTTTTGTTTAGTTTAACAAATTGATTCTTAGGCCCCGTTCACATGGCGCAATTTGGACCGGAAAATCTGGGATGTACATCTGCTGGATTTCCCTACCCAAAGCCAGTCAGGAGTCCAGGACTGTCTACATCATAGTAATCTATGAATGCTGGGAGTCCTAGCCCGCCTGCAGCTTCACTGCCCTTTACTATATACAGTACTGGTTTTGGGCCAAAAAATCCGTCTGAAATACGGAATGGGTTGCCCTGTGTGCATGGAACCAATGGTTACTATCAAGACTAAATACATTTAAGGGTGCTATTATTTATTTATTTCGCTTGCGATTTTTCTTAAAAATGGTCAGTACACGGACCTATTATAGTGAATGGAGACATACTTGCATCTGTTTTTACTATGGGTCGAGAGATACTGAGAAAAAAAAATTGTTGTATGCACTATTTTTTTGTCTCTGCCATTCAAGTCTTTGGGTCCATGATAAGAAATGGACACAACACGGATGTCATTCATGTGCTGTCCGAGTTTTATCAGTCTCTCACATATTCATTGTTAATCGATGCTGAAAATTAGAAAAGACAGCATCCACTTCATTTTGCGCAAAAAAAAAAAGGGGGGGTACATGGGTCAAAAATGGAATTACACTAGAATGTACAATGTCTGTACACTGAAATGTAGGAGGAATCTGTAAAAAAAAAAAAAAAAAAAAAAAAAAAGATGCCCCTCAGGAGCAAAACAGCTGTGCAACATGGTCGTGTGAAAGTAGCCTAACTGTTAGCCAAGCTATTCCTTCAAACTTCTTCATACACATGCATGCTCAGGTTCATGCATGTGTTTTCAGTGGTGAAAAGGATATAAGCAGTGACTATTTGCATCTGGCTGCTTGTCTCCCTTGAGAACATAGAATGTAGAGTGTTGAAATTCAGCATGTCCAATCCTTGTTTCTTCCAGCATCTATTATTGGGGAAGAATCGGCACAACCCCTTTTATATAAGAGAGACAACTTTTTCTGCTGAGATCAGCTTGTTTGTCCATCTTTACTATTATATGTATGGACCTCTTTATGGTTTGATTCTCAACCCGTAAAGTACAATGGAGCCAAAACAATGATACCTCTATACATTAGATATAACCAAATATTTTCATTTTAGGAAAGCAGTCTGTGGAGCGCCCACTTATATTGCATTATTGCTACATAAACTGAACTGTGGAGGTTATGGAAGTCACTGTCAAAGGAAATTTCTGTTTCCATTTAACTTCTATGTTCTAAATTTCTTATTCTAATTTCTTGTTCTTTTCAGAGCTCAAATCGATCATTGAAAATGAGAAGAAAGCCTTGCGAGAGCGACTTTGAAACAATGAAACTCATCAGCAATGGAGCATATGGGTGAGATTTATGTTGGCAGAAGATAAGCTTACATAGTTTCTAAGGGCTTGCATGATATGTTAGTTTACATTGCTCATACATTGTTGTTTCCTGAGAGGATTTTCTGCTTACGCTCCTCTACTGGATGTTTTTGAAAATTTGACTTCAAAAAGCTTTACATTTATAACATGAAACAGACGGCTTTCTGGTGTTTGGTCTGTAGATTTATATAAAAAAGATGTATTTGGAGACTTAGAGATAACTTTTCTTGGAATTTGTTTTAAGAAAAGTGATAAGGAATAATACAACTTTATTCCACTAATTTGTTGTTATTAAAGGTTCCACTCCTTAGGCCTCTGACACTTCTCCCTGTTGTTTTGCACATGGACAGCAGTTTGTTGATCCAAAACCTGCTGAAAAACCTACTTGCAGATTTAAAGCATACCTCCAAGTCTAAAACTACTAAATGAATAGTACATGTGAATATACGAAACTTTGTAATATAGCCAATTTAAGAAAGCTGAGTTATTTTTTACGTATTTGTCTATGGAGAGGGGAGGGGGGAGGAAGAGGCTGTTGGAAAAGACACACGAATAACTATAGCTGCCAGACTACAGTTAGGGAGCTTTTTTACACTGCTATGTTTCAAGATAAGATTGTACCACCACACAGAATAAGGCAATAAATAAATCCTCCCCTCTCCATAGAGGTCGATTTGTTAGCTAGATATGGAGTCCATGTAAATAGTCTGAGTGACGATAAGGGGGAGGAGAGCAGCCTAATAAGTGGAGAAGGAAACACATTTCCTTAAGATATATTACAAAGTTTCTTATATTCACCTGCGCTATTCATTTATGAAAATTAGTTTTATAATTGGAGGCACGCTTTAAGCTGGTCAGACATTTTAGAGCATTCGACTGACAATTGCACCAAGCACATTCATTTTCAGCTGAGTGTGCATGTATTCTGAATGGAGAGAGGGGAGTAAATTGCTACCAGACAGCTCTGGGTGTAACTTATTTCCCTAAGAATAGAAGGATCTGGCATTCTAAAATCCAGCTGTTCAGGCCTCTTCTCCCCAGATGTATACCACTGGGGGAAGGTTAGGTGGCTCCCATACATTAGTCAGGTGCTTCTCGGCCTTTTGGCTAAGATCAAGTGTAGTATCTGTTCTTATCAGTAGCAGCTAGTAGGTTGGCTCCGCTAGTGGGATTGACGACCCCACTGTAGGGAGCCAACTGAAGACTGTGAATGTAGGGCAGAGAACCACACCAGGGCCTGCATCCACCCTGGGATCGAAGCCATTTGGCCGGGAAAGCTTTCGAAGGTCTCATGGTGCAAGTGCCTCTGGGGACGGTGACTCCAGAAGTGCCTGAACTCACTGGGCGTGGGAAACCCACTGAGTCTGGCACATTGCACAAGCACTTGAAACACTTTTGAAGCACTCACCCTATTGCTTGGTTTATCCAGCATGGGTAATTTTTATAGATCCGGCGGATAGACCGGGCCAGTACACTGGCACTCTATTCACTTATTTATTCTTTTTTTTTGTTTATCACGTTTGTCACCGTTTGTCACTGTGTGTGTAGATGTAGGGGTGCGGAAACCCTTTTGGGTCCTACCCGAAGTCTAGGGGTTGGAGTGTGTTGCTTTTGGGTTCCCTCCTTCCTTGCTCTCCAGTGTCTGTCTCTGCTTTTGTGGAGACAGACAACAGTTGCAGGCTCAATAGTACTCTTGGGGTGGCAGCCCTTGAGGAGACTGATGCAAGTAGCTGGCTTGGTAGTACTCCTGGTGGTGGCAGCCAAGGAGGAAACCAAGTAAGTTCTGACCCTCCTGTTTCGGCAGTTGGGTTGGTTCAGCCCCCTTACTCG
Organism: Leptodactylus fallax; assembly: GCA_947044405.1. Taxonomy (NCBI): domain Eukaryota; kingdom Metazoa; phylum Chordata; class Amphibia; order Anura; family Leptodactylidae; genus Leptodactylus; species Leptodactylus fallax. Next base: position 165,436 of record CAMRHE010000374.1, on the reverse strand, counting down.
TGGGCCTTTTGGCTCTGAGTTTGGGGACAGTTTCGGAGGACCCATTCTCTTTTGAGATGGGTTTTGCGATAGACCGCATCCTTTGCACGTTTTTTCAGTGGCACCCGTCACTTTTTTCCGTGCACTGGTGTTTCGTTGGCACAGCTTTGAGACCTTCGAAAAAAAAAAAAAAAAATTAGTCAGGTGTTCCCACTAATATCTGCTTTTCAGTCAACATGTGTTATGGCCAGCTTAAAGGGGTTGTTCAGGTAATGGAGCAATCCGCGTGGTGGCCGAGGTATAAAATAAAAAAATAAAGCATACTCGCCTGTCCCTGGCGCTCCATTGTCTGCCACCTTGCCTTGATGCAGAGATGACCACTGAGACCTATCAGCAGCCTCAGCGGTCGCTGGAGAGGGACAGGCGAGGTCACGCCAAACGGACACTGGCAGTGCACAATAAGGCTCTGCGAACAGGTAAGTATGCTTTATTTTTTTATTTTATTTTTTTTTTTTTTTTACACTTCCCTTGCCTCCACATGGTTTTTCCAATTCCTGGACAACCCCTTTAAGGTTATCCTAACCATGATGATACTTCAAAAAGAAAATGAATAGTGGCCACCCATGAATGCATGGGCAACAGACCTTTCGTGACTAACTTGTTTCTTCTGGCCCACTCACACGATTGCTGACATCTACTTGGCTTCTTGTCACAATCTTTGGAAGGCATCCCAACCATAATATTGAGCCAGACAAATTGTTTGGGTGACCTCAGTATATGACAATTGGCGGCTTGCCAAGCAAGTACCAGACGTGGTGCCTTAGCCTAAGCCTTTAATATAACTGTACAGACTCATTCTATCCATTGGGCTTTAGTTGCATCCATAAGATGGAGAAGATGTGCATGTCCCATAGCCGACAAGACAAATGTCTCATGCAACATTTTTGTAGCCGTCTCGAGGAAGTTCAGTGTCACAAACTGATCTCATAGGAAACTATGGGACCAGTTTCCTCATCCTTTCAGTCCGTACATCTTTTTTTCCAAGTCTTGGGCAATTTATTTTACATAGGTTTAGAAGAATGGTGACAGAATTCAGATACTGTTGACAACGTCTTGCTGTTTTTACTGTGATTTGTGCTCTTAAGATAGAGATAGGAGTCTAGGATTTTTATTGATGGACATCTTAGTCATCCTGATTGCCGAGAATATTGATGTTGGCATCTGAAATGGGTATAGGCATTGTGTCTGCGCTAAATAGCATTGCTTTTTAAAGAAATTTGCATCCTGTGCAAAAATTTCAAGAAAACAACATGCAGACTTACCTTGGCTGACTGCTTGGTATTATTGTATCACAAGGCATTATGGGAAAGGAGCTGGGGAGCTCATATTGGTATTATTGTAGACATGCATAAGTCATATGTGGAAACATTTACATACGTGAGTTTTATTCTCAGCCTATTCTTAGTTAGAAATCAGTTTCTGTAAACTCTGAGCAGCTTTTAATGAGATTTAGAGTATAAAGAAAGAGTGAGTCATGGCAGATTACGAGCAAGAGGGAAGGCCAAGATATTTGTATAGAGGGGATAGATCTTGTAATTGCAAAAATAGCAGCTGGTAAACAAACAGATGATATGGGTTTAGAGGGCTGACATGGGATCCTGTTAAAGGCACATCAGACCACACTTGGTAGTTCAGTGAAGGGTCTGTTCACACCATTAGTAGGGTCTTTATATTCTGGGTATGCATACTGTGTGTCGTAGATGTTTGCAGCTGGATTTCCAGTGGGATTGTTGAAAAGTTGAGATCACAGCTTGAGTCTGTAGCTCTGTATCAACAAAGTTACCATAAGTGCTGGTCCTAGGAGTGTTTGCAGTTATAACTATCATCGCTAAAGATGTCACCACTAGCCCTAAACACCTTGGCACCTGGAGCTGGCCAGTCCTATGGAAATGCACCTGCACAGTATACGGCTTCATTCCCAAGTTTGTCTGCACAGTGTTGCTTGGCTCTGTGTATATACAGTGTTCAGTGTTTTGCTGCATCTTTAGGCACTGTCTTGTCAACAAATTTTGCATAAATGAGCAGTACAGGCGATAGTAAGAAACTCTGTAACATACCTTATCAGAGAGAAATGCCTCTTCTGCTCTTACCAAGCTGTTTCCTTCCCTCCCTCTTCTAAAACAACTTTCACTATGAAAATCCTTGCTGTATCCGTCTCAAGAGTGACTGTAGGTCACATGTCTCAGGGCTCTATAAAATTTTAGGGAGAGGAAAGGGGGAGGTGTGAGCAGGAAGTGCAGGGGTTAAAGAAAAAAAAATGCTCAGGAATTAAAGGGAAGAAAAAGCTAAATAGAAGTCTTTCTATCACATCTGAATACTTTATTCACATCAGTACATGTCCGTACTTCTCTATATATGTCCTGCACAATCCTGAGGCTGTGAGAAAGCTATAGGGCAGATTCTGCTCTGCTCACTGTTATCAGTGTACGTCAGCTAGTCTCCACCCGCCATCTCAGAGAGGACTGTGAAGTCCAGATACAGCATGCAAAGGGGGAAACTGCTAAATACAACTGCAGAATAAAAGTCCTATAATGATAGAAATAGTGTTGCTCCTCATGTACACATACATAACCGCTTATCCTGAAAAGCCACTTGAAATTAACATGGTATGGCCCTCTCTTTGGAAAGCTGTGTCTGCTTCACTTCCTTGTAAAGTTGAGGTACTGATATACCGAAGTTTAATTTGACTAAATGAAGCCTAGTGAGCAAGTAGGACATTTGCTGTAACATATACTATTGTTGAGTCTGGTGTTTAGGTTAAGTTTACGTTAACTTTGCTGTATATGCTGGAATTAGCCATAGAAGTAGTCATAAAAAATGTCTGTCTATCAGGTATGTCTAACTTGACTTTTTCAATGGCTTTTGTTGCGTTCTCTGAGATGTCACGCTGCAGCAAGTTATTAATTTCAAGTTAAATGTTGCTGCATCTATATGACAACACATACAGGCCTGACTGAGGCCAAAAAGGTACCCTTTTGGCCCCTGTTGGGTGAATGGAGTTCTACGATACCTTTGTATGCGCACTGGTATTTTAATATTTTATGTATTTTTTGTCCACCCTATGAGGCATCAATAGGACTGCACCCCATCCACCCTAAGGATGGCCATATTAATATTCAATATATAAACTTACTCAACCCACAATAAGCTCCCGCAAGGTCAACTAACCCATAGGTGTGGCCACCATGTCATCTTCTTGTTTGTCTGAGTCACTGTGAGTTCACTTTGCAGCGTGGAATTAGAGGTCGATTGTATACACCATTGTGAAGTCACACGATGAGTCAGTGTTGTATCACGTTCACTAAGACTACAAGTCCATTCTAGAGCAGAAAGATGGGTTTACCGATCCATATGTTACATTAGTTACTGTAAAATATATCTTCACACGTGCAGTTACATGCTGACATACAGTATGATGGTGTATCATGGTAGTTCAAATGAAGGATATCGGCTGGGGCGATGCCTGGTGGGACATGTGCTCCATGTGCAGGCGGCCAGCCAGCTTGTCTGCCTTAGCCCAGAGATGTAGTTACAGAGCTAAGTGAATTGGAATTTGTTTGGATATCCGTGTACACACACAAGCACAAGCATAGACCTCAGTAGAAATATCCTGGAGCAAAGAGAGAAGAATACTCTGTATTGTTAAGTTGGAATTTCATAGAATATTACAGAGATTTATACATTACAGATAAGACTGGGTTGTTAAGTGATTTAGTGTGTATGATGGGAAAGCTCCTGACGTATATGTTAAACATATCCATTGGTCAGAAATGGCATTATGACTTCTTAAGGAGACTGCTTTTTTTCGACCACCTTACTGTGTGCATGCCATGCTAAGGATTCTGGAAAATAAATATGTCGTCCTTGGTGGTAAAAGGAAAGCTTGCTCTATTGCCACCTTGTGGAAGGTAGCTCCCTATATGTCTCCCTTTTGGAGGAGATATTCTGGCTTGGCTGTAATCCATGATCATGCCCCTAGGTTTCAGGGAAACCAGGTATTGATCTGTATGAAGCTGCCTTCCAAAGGAGGGTGCTTGAGCAAATTCTTCTTTTTCCGCCAAGGAGGACATATTTGCATAAATATGTCCATAGAGTTGCATTAGCCAGAGAGAAGCCAAAAGGCATGTGGTTGGTATATTTCAGTATACTCGATTAAAAAAAGAGGATGGAAAAGTATAATGGACAACAATATTCTATTCAATAGTATTCAGTTAACTGTGACTGGGCCCACAAGTAATTCTCATCTCACTGAGACCCCATGCACATAACTCATTGTGCATCTCATGTGGGGCCGAGTTTGCAGTGGAATGCGCTAAGATCCGAGTGCATTCCTTTATGCAATCACATCTGATCCTTTCTGTTGTATTAACATGGAGCAGGATAGGACCTGCTCTATAATCTTCAATGTCATCAGAACGGAATGGATGGGAAGCCCCCATAGAAGTGAATGCATAACAGAATGCACTCATTTGTCACTCCGAGTGGCATCCCAGTGCATTCCGCTGCAAACTGGGCCCCACATCGGAAGCCCTTGGTCATGTGCATGTAGTTGTAGCCCCTAATTTCCTTTGATGACTGGCAGTCGGACACCATAAATTTTATTGCCCCTGTCCTCTGGGGCACTGGATTGAGAGGGGGTAGAAGATTTGATACATAGTCTTTTACTGTCAGAAAGGAGGGTTATAACCTTTTTAATGCCAAATGTAGCAGTAGGTAAGCATATAGTCAAGGGGGCTTCTGTTGTAGGGAGGCTGCAGCAGAAAAGGGGGCACTACTACTGTGTGGAGGGCACGGACATAGGACGGGAAACTTGTGTGCACAGACCTGTTGTGAACAAATCTTCATGGCGATTTGGCCCTGAATAGCGAAGGAAAGGGAAATGTAAAGACTGCTAAAATGTACGAGTGGTTGTAAGGAGACGTTGTGCAGGATGGCCCAAGCTGAGCTTTTGCACTAGGGCCCATGAGCCTTTAGTTGTACCAGTGATACTTTACATGGATGGTTGAAGGTCTGGTAGACCTCTAACATAGCAGCTCTCTGTTCTAACTCACAGGGAGGGATCCTAGCTCCGAATCCTCTCCTCTATGATCACCTTTTGCTCTAATAAACTAAGAAATTGGCCCTATTTCAAATAGGGGTCCAGAAATACACAAGCTAAACAAATTTGCTTTAAAGATTCTATTTGCCAGGAGCTTCAGCCAGGGAGCTGGCGTTACAGAAAACGCTGCTAAAACCTGGTAGTAATGTTTCATACACGTTCTTGGTAAAGGTCATTGTTGATTTGGAAACCCAACTCCCTAGAACACTGTGTCCAGGTGCTAAATACAAAAAAAGCATGTAAAACATACACGCTGCCATGTATTGTTCTGTTCAGATGCCTGTAAATAAAGCATTGTGTCACCGATAGTCTATGCAATGGGAAAGCAGCTCTGAAGACTGTACAGCCTGCATGGAAAAAACTAACACTTCCATCCAAACTTCCATTGCTCACAATTAAAAAATGCAGACAAGGCGGCCAGCATCATTTAGTTAGGATCTGTTCCGCTTGTGATTTCTGTGGGGATCAGAATGGATGAGGCGAAAAGTTCTCAGAATAGCATTGATTTGTCATTTGCATATACAGATTGCATGCTTAATAGATGCTGTTCTTCTACTAAAGAGAATATAGCAGTCACCAGCATTGTACAGTCCACCCTGAGTTATTGCAGTCATGCATAAGAGAAAGGTATCCGATTATACCTCCCAGTCTTGCTGAGTATTAGGTATATAGTGTACATCTCACATTTCTTGTATTGCCTCAGATACTGTTGATCACATTTTTCAGTGCACCTGTATGTGATGGTGAAAGCATACTTATAATGTTAGATAAAAGTTGTAGCCTGCAGGGAAGGAAAAAGGAGCATTTACCCAGATGACTCCACCACCCAGTTCACTACAGCTTTTCTGAGACACTGTCTAAACAATTGTCCCCTATCTACTGGAGAGGTGATAACTCTTATGTCAATAGCCGAGCACAGCCATAGACTTCAAATGGAGCACATACTCAACCACCACTCTATTCAACGCTTCTTGGCTATAATCTTGCTTCTCATAGGACTGGGCGCCCCATTTTATGATTGACTGGGATCCCATTGGTTAGACCGCCACTTATCTAGCAGTTATCACCTATCATGTGAATACAGTCGCTGTTAATTGCCTATGGTTGCCGTTTTTTCAGGATAAAGCTGTATTCTCATTGGAGTTTTCAGCCACCATTCTCCCCCACGTGGCTAACAAGATGATAATCTTGTTGTCATATGGCAAAGGGCAAGTAAGAAGCTGCCAGGCAAATCTCCACATGTACCCCAGTTGAACATAGCTAAAAAAAATCACAATCCAACATTACAGTGTGTTCCTTGCAGTTGACACTGGGAAAGAGTAGAGTTACCATGTGCATACCCATGATAATACATTGTTGTGTGTTTGGGGCCATAGAACATAATGGGTCAGTGTGCTAGCTGTGAAAAATTGACGGTCGTGTGCAGAAGGCCTTACTATAATATTGTTACTTTTCACCATGTAGTGTACGTAGGATATGCATCTGAAGGATATCCTAATGGAGACATTTGACTGAACATCTAGTTCCCACAAATATCACACTGAAGATGCAGACTAGTGGAAATGTCAGCAAATATATCTGTAAAAAGATTCCCTAAGCGTAGTTGTTTAATTTTCTGCTTGGCAAATAATTTGAAGATAGTGGTCACTTGGGTATGACCATGTAACTCATCGTGAACATCCACGTCACACTTTATGACCCCCTTTACATGGAACAGCTTCACAAAGCACCAGGAAACCTTCATCTCCAAGGACCTAATGGTCATTTTCCTTTCTTGTCTGCTGGCAGGGAGCCTCATTGGCATTTAGTGACAGCTCTCACGTACACAGAGCAGCAATTCTTTGTGTAAATGTAACCCTACCAATTACATGTACAGAGTCTGCCACCACTGCAGTGAGGTTCAGTCATAGGGTTATCTTCTATCACTCTTCTTTTTGGCTCTTTATACTGACCCATTATTGTCACGGTTAGAAAACAGGCAATTTGGGGCAATAATTTGCAGTATGAACAAGACTGTGTCAAAGAAATGTGCATAAGGCGATCACCACGTCTGCGCAGAGTTGGTCTAAAATCCTGGCCGGAAAAGTCCAGCAAGACTACGGATATAGTCAGTGGGATCCCCCAGGATCTGTTATCATAGAACAGATCCATCTTTGTTGTTTAATCTGTTCTTCTGTTCCTACGATGGAACTGAATATAAAGCAGAATAAAACAGATAAAATCAGGACAAAACTTCAGAACGTATTATTTCTAATTTATGTAGTTTCCACTTTTATGTATTTATAATCGTATCATTGGACTGGAGGAATTTTCTAAAGTTCTTGGGTAGTTTTGATTGGAATGTTAATGGAGGAAGTTAAATCATTTTGCTCAATTTTTACCATGCTGGCGCCCTCACAAAGGCCTCGCTTGTAAAGTCAGGTTGCTCTGAAGGGTGTCATAGGTTAATTGCTGTGAAATATCTCAAGTGACATTTCAAAGACCTTATAAGCCGGTCTAAGCTCTCAGCACCGAAAAAAAATGCATTTCTTACAAAATACCTACAACTTTGTCTGAGACTTGAAATTTATCCAATTCCATAATTTCTCCCTAAGCGACTATACTTTCATAATGCTATATTTCCTCCAGTTTGACATAATTATATCTGTCTATAGAAGACATGAAGCATTCTTACTTTGCCTATGCAGTATTTTTTGTGACTCAACTTGTAAGGTGACCATGCATGTCAGATAGCTTCAGACATCCCATACACATGCACACTTGACACAGTCTCTGTGTGCACTGTGGACAAAAAGATCAGGCAATGGCTGATCTTTCGTCTCCCCATGGTAAAAAAAAAAAAAAAAGTTCTTTCTAATCTTTCATTTGTTATATATCACCTCTGGAACCCACACCTGTTCTGAGAACAGATGCCTACTGACTACCTTCTTTATGGCTGCCATGACTGTAGATGGCCAAGCATGCCCAGTTTTCCCCAAGCATATCTATGCACTTTTGTGCTTAATGGGATATTTTAGAACTAAAATATTGAGGACCTATCCTTGGGTTCGGTTATCAATAGGGGTCCAACATCAGGTACCCTCAAGCATCAGTTGTTTCAAGAGTGCACAACACCTCTTCACTACATGCCAAGCACAGTGTCATACATTGTTTTGAGCCTATGCTTGGTATTGCAGATAAGTCCTACTCACTTGAATGGGACTGAGCTGCAGATAGGCCATGTGACTGATGAATGTCTTGCATGCCCAGTGAAGCAAAAGTGGCGTGTTGCTGTTTTAGTCAGCTGATCTGTGGGGGTCCTGTGTACCTGACTCCTGCCAAACTAATATTGGTTGACCTATCCTAAGTATAGGTCATCAGTATTTTAGTTCCCGGAAAATCCTTTACGCTCAGTCTTGTACATATTATTTAGTGCTTGGTTATATTCATTTTCAGACTTGTTTCATCAGAATCTTGAAGGCTGATGCTGGATTTCCCACCAGTCTTGAAACCTCAATCACTTTTCTCTGTTAGGTGCCCCCGGGTTGTTGGGGAGACGCAGCTGGAGAAGCAGATTTCGAAGAAATGATCATATGCTGTGCCAAGGTCTGGTGTAGCAACAGAATTGGTTCCTTCTGTGCTTACAGTACCATATTGTTATACTGACTGCAGGAGACAAATTGAAAGATGGGAAATACATTTTATAATTTTGGCGTCCGCCATCTTCTGGCTGGTGAGGTCCCAGTAGAAAACTGCTGAGAAGCCCTGCTTTATAGCACTTCAGCGGATCATTTTTGCTGGTTACCATTGGACAAATAAACCAGTACTGGCCAGTAGGTTATATGTACTTGGTATTAGAAAAGCATTACAAAAATTGTGCTGCGCTCGTCATCTTGTCTGTCGCTGTCTGAAATGCTGTGATGTGGAAGGTCTCCTTGTTCATGTGATCATAGTTCTCTCTTGTTGAACTTCATAAATAGTCTTATATAGCTTGCTTCAGCTGAAGAGAACATAGAAAAAAAAGGCTCACAATGACTCGGATACTTTTTCAAAATGATTTATTTCCTTTGGATTTGGAAGGCAGCATCTGTTCACCGAGCCCTGCTGGAAATTTGCCATGAAAGTGAAGAAAGCTTAATGTTTACCAGGCTTTCATTGCATGTGGAGTAGATTCATAGTGAATGTTATGGATCAGACCCATGATTTCCTATGCGGAGGAATTTCTTGAGAAGAACTAAGTAGATGGTTTATAGGCTTATGTTTTACAAAGTTTTTTGGCTACTGAAAGGTTGAGATTCGTGATGAGATATAGTTAGAAGTTTAAAGGTTTGTGCTACAGCATAGTTTAAGAAATTGAGAAAATTTATGGTTGAGTTAAAGAGGACATCTTCGGCGTGAGGCTTTGTGATGGATAGATTTTGGAGACGCTCTTCTTGACAACCATTGAGCATGACATCGTAGAGAAAGGACATTGGTGTTGTAGATCAACACTGCTCTCTACTGGATTATCGAGACACCAAACAGATCAAGAAGACCAATAAAGGTTTCATTCTCCAAATCTCAACTCTTAAGAGAAGTTTTAGTTGATGTTTTTGGTTCTTGTTCTGTTTCTTTTAGAAGAAATCGATCTCTTCCTGATAGATTTATTCTAGTATGCAAAAAAAGAGCAAATTCTTCTTCCAGTTTCCATGTTTGACGCCTTATTGTTCCAATTAAAGGCTGTGAATTATTTAAGCTCATTATAAAGATTTTTTTTTCCCCACTAACTCTTGACTTTTCAGTACTGAATGTTTTCTATCGATAAGTGTTAACTAAAATTCATTACAAAATATGGATTTTTTTTTTCCCCCTCTCCAGGGCTGTTTACTTAGTCCGACATAAAGAAACCCGTCAGAGATTTGCAATGAAGAAAATCAATAAGCAGAACCTAGTCCTCCGAAATCAGATTCAGCAGGCCTTTGTGGAAAGGGACATCTTAACATTTGCAGAGAATCCATTCGTGGTCAGCATGTACTGCTCCTTTGAGACAAGACGTCATTTATGTATGGTCATGGAGTATGTCGAAGGTAAGAACATAAGGTTTTTCTGTTGCCATGATGATATGCTGTTTGTTGGGGGGATTGTGACATGGAAAGTAGCAACAAAAGTAGTGAATTCGCACTTTCCATCAGTAGTTGGAGAATATAAGAATAGTTGAATATAAAAACATTGGTGAAATGTGCTAAGTTCCTGTTCACACTGACGTTTTCCCCTTTCCCTTCAGAGACTTCTGTACTCTAGAGGGAAAGAATAACTTGGGTTTGCAGAGCTTTTCTTGCCCCCAAGGATGCCTAAACCCCAATGGAAACCCGATGGACCAACAATACAAGTCAAAGGATTCAACAGGATTTTTTGAGAAACTTTTCAAAATAGATCTGTCCAAGTTTCAATATAAAAATAAGCCGTAACTCTAGTGTGAACAGAACCCAATCTTTGTGATGGGATTGTATTGACAATTGTTAACGGTTTCCAGAACCTACCCCCTGGTCCTATGTTTGGGCTTCTGGTCCCTTGCTCTGTTTGATGCTGGCACTGACTGAGATGGAAGTGCAGAGCCTCAGGTGACTGCCGATCACTGTCCTCATCAGTCACATGTTGAGTCAATTCAGATATGTCACCCAACATGTGACTGTTGAAGGCAGTGATTGTGGTCACCTGAGCCCCTGAACTTACTGAGGCCTAGCCAGTGCCAACATAGCAGAGAAAGATGGGTGCACGGCCTACATAGAGGACTGGGAGAAGGTGAGCATCACTTTTTATTTTATCCCACCCCCTGGGCCTTTCTGGGTTTTCTTGTCATCCTATAATATCACTTTAAAAGAAGATATTTGTATCACCAGTGGCCATCTATTTTCATGTATGGGATGTCAAAAGGATGGGTTGAGTTTCTTTTAAGTTTCTCTATACTTGTATAGATCTCTGATATCAGAATAAAAATCTAGTGAAAACTCCATTACTATCTATATTTTCTCATTAGTGTTGTAGTCTTGCATTTATTTTGGCCATATGGGTATTTTTATCTTACATTTTGCTATGCGTTTTATGAAGTAGAATGCTTCATTTTCCTTCTTCAGTAGTGTGTTCCCCAAGCCGTGGCTCTCCAGCTGTTGAAAAGCTACTACTCCCAGCATGCCCTGACTGTCTGTTGCTGTAAGGGTATGATAAAAGCTATAATTTTACAACAGCTGGAAGTGCACAGCTCTGGGAACACTGCCTGAGTACCTGGATGCATGCATGTCTACCCATTGTTATTCGTCTATTTGCACACCAACAGTAAGGGCCTGTGGGGAATGCTGACGACTTCCGAACAATATAGACAGAATACAACATTGTCTAAAACTGAATTGTATTAAGTGATTTGGATAAAAATAATGGTGCAAATTAAGATGATGAACCAGGCATAGGAGATTCAGACTGGTTAGGCTTTGATAACAACAGTGAATAAGAATATCAATGGCTGAATATTCTCTTATATATGAGTCTTGGGTAGTCGTCATATCTCAGCTTTGTCGAGGTGTATAGCTGATCTATATCTTAACATTAGACGATGTTTATGAATATCTATATTATTAAGCTGGCTCGCCTTAGAATTAGCTTAGAAATTCTGGAGGAACTGGCCGATGTTGGTTTGCCATATGTCGGGGGATGATAAGCTGCTGTCAGACGTGCCCGATGCCGGCTTTTCCCCTTCACCCATTGATATGTCCACACATGGCATTTATTCTATGGTTTTTTGTAGTATTTTTTTCTGCATTTTGGGAAAAGCATGAGATGTAGAAAAAAATGTAGTGTTGATATAGTATACATGCAACAATAATTTTAGCATTTTGGCCACAGACAGCACTTGGAATCGCAGAGCAAGTTTTTTTCTTTTTGTCTACTTTTGTATAACTTGGACCAGCGACTGCATTTTATTATATAAACTTCTGACATATTTGTTCTGTAGTCAACCATTGTTCTGCTCCTGATAAGAACAATTCCTGCCTTGTATTCTAAGGTTATGGGATCTTTTGTTCCTATGACTACAACCAACAGAGTACACAATACACACAAACATGCAAAAAAAGATTAACTATTAGAGACTATCAGCCCTCTATGCCATATATACAGGTACTAAGGGCACTGGTATAATGAAATGACAAACAGTGTGTGTGTGAACTGGCACTTTGTCACAAATAAGGCATGATAAAATCTTAAGAGCTTATAGATGCACACTGCAGTATTACTGATGTATACAGCCACTTACTCACCTTTTTTATTGTATTTTTACAGGGACTACTACTGTAACTACTATTACTATAAATCAATAACCATTGACATTTACTTTCTGCTTTAGGAGGAGACTGTGCAACACTTCTGAAGAACATGGGTCCTTTGCCCGTAGACATGGCCCGAATGTATTTTGCTGAAACAGTTCTTGCCCTAGAGTATCTCCATAACTATGGCATCGTGCACAGAGACTTGAAACCTGATAAGTAAGTACTACAATGTCTCTTAAAGGGGATGTCCAGGGGTAGGAAAAATGGTCTTCCCTGATGGCAGGCCTCAGGAAGAAGGCGAAATCTGCCACGTGGGATTGAATTGTTAAAGACTTGGTCAGGACTGGTCAAATCCAGAAGTCACATATCCAATGAGGATAAATTTGATTGTTGGCATCAAAGAGGGCAGGTCCGAGACTACATGGATGACATATCCATAGGGGCCAGCATGCCTTACATTGTAACGCTTATATTAATGTATATAGAGACTGCTCAACACATAGTGTAGTGACTGTGACATGCTATTGCAGTCCAGCTCCTACTTAAAGGGGTCATGCCACAAACGTTATTTATCCCCTATCCATAAATTGCTAATTTGTGGGAACTGACAGCTGAGATCCCGCCCCCCACTGATCCAGAGAACGTGGGTGTTTTACCCCCTTTGTGAAGGTAGCAGTGAACACTGAATGTGTGCTTCACTCCATTCCTTTCATTGGCAATGACAGAGAACACTGAAGTTTGTTTTCTCCCAGGACTCCGATTGAAGTGAATGGAGCAAAGGCGTGCATTCTGCATCTGCTTCATTCAGAATGGGATCGGTGAAGGTCTCAGTAGTCAGACCCCCACCAATCAGCAAATTATCCCCTATCCTGTGGAGAGGAGAGAGATCCTTTTCATAGTATAACCCCTGTATCATTATTTTAGCCTTTGCAAAATTGAAGGGTCTACAAATGGTACGTATTTCAGGAAGTCGGCAGATTAGGACCCCAGTCATACGTGATCAGTATCCTTGCATGTACATTGGGTTGTGCATTTCATACTACATTAAGCATGTACATAATCATTTATTAATAGACTGCCTGTGGCGCACAAAGCCCCGGATGGATTGGCCATTGAATATTTCCACAAAAGAAAACAATTCCCCTCTTTTCACATTTGCATTGGCCATAGAACTTTATCTGCATTCAAAGCATGTGTGTTGGATGGGCAGTGTGATGATGTCAGCGTGGATTAGCTGCCTCATTGTGACTGGGAGGCTTAACTAGATGAAATTTCAGATGGACAGACTAGTATGGTTCCCCCAGTTACTGATGAGAATGGGGAAACTAAATCTGTAATGTTATCAAATTAGCTCCACTTCTCCTAATGAGAGGTCCTGATGACTGCCATGGTGAAAGTGAATGGGGGCTTGTGTAGAGCTTCTGATGATAGCATTGTAAGGTGGCACAGTTCAGAAGTCAAGGAAAGTGTCGTGTGGGCGTTGTGACGATTGCATGACAGCCGCAATTGTTTTGTACCGATTGTGAAGTGTGAATAGCATATATCACTGGAAAAGTGAGCCGTATATAAAACACAACTTTTACTTCAATTTCTGAAAACCACATTGACTATATTAAATCGTAGTCATGACTGTAAAGAAAAATCAATGCAAGGTTAAGGAAGAGGCCAGCAGACAATATTCTCTGTGAACAGCGGCCGATTGCACAAATTGGGTTAGTCACCTAACCAGGCATACAGATGTGTTCTTCCTTCCTTACCTTTCCTCTTGGCTCGAGATAGCCAGAGATGAGTGGTGTGAGATGGAACCTCCTTTGAAAATTAACACCTGACAGACTAAGCCAAAAGTTTTTATGTGGTGTTTCTTTGCCCACTCATTTTGGGATATCTCGAGTAAAGGAAAAGACGAACACTCTGTTTATCACTTTCAAGCTACCTTTGGTCATGTAGATGGTTCAGGGGCATCTCAGGATCTCTTGTGTAGGAGGAAAGCATACTGTGTCCCTTGTTCACGTTGATCATATTTGTCCAGATCCCATTTCTAACTAATGTAGGTTATTGGCACTGAAATGGGCATCGCCATTTTTTGGCATCACCCTACCCATAGTCTCTGCAAACTGCCTCTACTACTTTTCCAATTCTTGGGATTTTACCTACTCTCATCCTGAGGTTGTGCACGATAAATGACTCCTAGAACCTTCATAGTGAGGGTTATATGTTGGGTTATAGATCACTTCTGATCTATCTTACGTGCAACCACAAAATATCTTGTCCCATTGAATATTGACAACTTGACTAAAGTGTCTGTACTGGATGTTAACAGACCACAATAGCTATACTAGTACTGGGAAACTAGGTGAAAGATGTTAAAAAATTCTTTATATTGAGGAAGTTTTTTGCCAGCTGTATACTCTTCATCTGATGGGCAACCAACAATGAAAAGCAGAATGTATGTGGAAATACTATTTAACTAGCAACTAACCCAGACAGTCCACAACTTGTCACAAGTATTTTAGGAATCTTATAAGATACATGACAAGCTTGTTGTAGTTTCTAGCCCAAAAGTTTTGATTGTAGCTCAAATGTAGACATTCTAGATTTTGATAATAGTTTCTTTGCTTACATAGGTGTCATGCTGTTTTAGGAGTGTTTCGGGTCTTCTTTCTTCGTATATAATGTACCTGACATCAGGAAGTAACCCCATACCTGTTAAAACGTGATCTATAGGCCTAGGAGTTAACGTATATCTTTGCTTTACAGCTTGCTTGTAACCTCCATGGGACATATTAAGCTGACAGATTTCGGGCTTTCTAAAGTGGGCCTTATGAGCATGACAACCAACCTATATGAGGGTCACATTGAGAAGGACGCCCGAGAGTTCCTGGACAAACAGGTCTGTGTAACTCGATTTCATTATTCTATGTCTTGGTCGAATTTTCCTTTTTTTTTTTTTTTTTGTTTTGTAAAAGTCTGTTCACCTGAACAGGTTTGAGCTGATTCTGGATTTAAAAAAAAATAAAAAAAAAAATAAATAAAAACTCTAAAAATGGTGAACACCATGGCAAAACGGCGTTCATGTTCCTAATGGTTTGGATCTGATACTCTGTCAGGTTCAATGTTGTCTTTCTATGGTGCAGCAGAATAACCGACTTGATGAACATAGATGTGAACTGAGCCAAGAAATGAATAAAAGTACAGTAGACTACATGTAGCCCTGTATACCCTGCAAATCTTCTTGGCCATTAATAAAAAAAAATCCTTAACAGAAGAATTTTCAGGAGCATACAGTCCGTAGATACAGTATAAAATAAGAACATTTTTAACATGCCTGACAATTTTGTGGTGGTCCGACACCCGGGACCCTCTCAGATCAGCTCCTTGAAGTGGCAACAGCACCCGGGTAAGTGCCACTTCATCTTCATAAGGCAGTGACATCACGTTCATTTGTCACATGACCTGTTTTCAGCTCAGTCCATTCAAGTGAATGGGGCTGAGGTGCAATGCCATGCACAGCCCCTACACAGTGTATGGAGGCCACAGTTCTCACCCGAATGTTGCAGTCTTTTCAAACAGATGATCTGTGGGGGTTTCAGGTGTCAATCCACCACCAATCACACGTTCATGACCTATCCTAAGAATAGGTCATCAATATGTAACACCTGGAAAACCCCTTTAAATTGTGTGCAACCATGTTGAAAAATGTGTGTACATTCCCATTTTATACATTATTAATAAGTTATAATATACCAATTGTATTTCTTATTTTTCAAAGTAGAGCTGCACAAAATAAGAACCCCTTGATAAAGAGGGTCTTCTGCTGCTGGGACCAATGGGGTTCCCTATGGGGGAACCTGGTAGTTTAGATTCTCTGCACTACCACTGCAAAGGAAATGACCCATTCTATAATCTTCCTCCAAATCAATGGAGTGTCTAATTCCTTGACATGTCATTTCATGAGAAATGCTCTTTGTAGCCATTATCTGCTGTGGGTAATAGATAATTATGGATTGCCCCAATCTGTTAACTCGGATATCTAATATGCTATTAACATGACATCTACAGTACTACCATATTCTATACATTTCTTTATTGTGTCCATTAGCTAGAAGCAATGCTCAATGGAAAGCAAAGAAATCCTTGTGCTTTTCCTTAGCCTTTAAGATTCTGCTTATTCCATTTTTTTTGTCCATAAACTGAGGAATAAGATTGCTGTCGTAATATTTAAGACGGCGGAATAAGACAGTAACGGAGGTCTGTGAATCTCTATAGACTACTTTTGGGGCTTATGATGCATTGTACAATTAAAGGTGCTAAAATCTTAGCTGTGGTCCATTTGCTTTTTTTTCATGCCTCATTACCAATTGTCCACAATCTGTTTATTCTAAAGTGACTTGGGGGAGAAATCCGTCTGAACAATAGCGTGGCTGAATGTATGTTTCCTTCACGTTCCTGCTGGAATATAAATGGTCTGGCTCATTGTTCTTAATTTAAGACTTTTTAGGCTGAAGATATATTATTTTTCTTTGTTAGTTGAAACATACACAATACGTCAACTGAATTACCAGCAGGATTTCTTCCACCGGGTGTCTATCCTTCATAGTATCCCTGGTGTCTTGAAGTGTAGTTTTGGAGGGGGCGGGGGGAGAAAATAAAAAATGATTGTGAATATATGCGGAAAATTGATGTTTATTAGTTTTAAAGTGCTCAGCTCATGTATAACTTTCTATAGCGGCGGTGTAATTAAGCAGCTGTGTCCCATCCATCACCGGTAAGGTAGACCGCGTGGCGGGTTTGTATATGTGGAATGCACAGGAAGGAAGCATAGATATTTCACAATAAAATGTATAGCTCTACCCCTCCTTTAGTAGCAATCTCCCTTGTAACTTTAAAAATAAAATACACATGCACTTTATAAATGCTACTATATAATGCAGAACAATACCTTAATACCGAACCCACACAATACTGTCATTCTCTGCCCATATATTGTAAGGGCTAGTCATTTTTATTATTTAATAGAGCTGCTGAAAGTACCATAAACATAAAAAAAACAAAAAAAAAAAAAACACTCACCTCTCTGTTGCCCCACGTTTCCAGTGGCACCAAGTGTGTGCTTCTGTATACAGGTGCCCATCCCATCTGTGCTGGGTGACTACTTCAGCCAGTCACAGGCCTCAGCGGTGACCTCTTCACAAACTATGCATGTCTGCCGTCATCTGCTGAGCAGTCACCCAGCACAAGCAGCCAGGGGACCTGGAAATGGAAGACCGGACCTGCCGCCACCTGGGAAGAGGCGAGTATAGTTTATTTTATAGTCCTTTCAGCAGCAATATTAAATAATTTAAAATGTGAGTTGGACAAACCCTTTAAATTAATACCGCATATCACGCAACTTTCAGATAATAGAAAGAGGGCCAACATCTGCATATTTATATGTGAGAAGTCATATCTCTAACCCCATCCCTGCCCAATACCATCCAGTCCCTTTGTCCTTCGCAGTTTAATGCCCTCATATGTTATCATGTCCTCATTGTGGCCCCCACACAGTATAATAGTTACTCTTATGACCCCTACACAATATAATGGTCTCCCTTGTGGCCCCCAAAGTCTGATTTCCTTTTCACCCCCACACAGTCTTCAAAATAAAAAACAAAAAAAAAATTAATACTCACCTCTCCCCATTATCCTCCTGATCTCTGTGTTGAAGCAGCCAGCAGCAGTGACAGGGATGAATGGTGAATTGGGGAGCTGAAGCCAGGACATACCACCTACCGCCAGGGACAGCAGGAAAATATCTGAAATCTGGGGCTGTCCTACTGAATCCAGGATGTTTGGGAGATATAAATACAGTATTCAGTTAACACCGCCATATACTGTGCACACAACACTAAAATATGCCTCCTACGTGCAGTGTCAAAGTAATACCACCATACAGTGCTTACAGGGGTTGTCCACACGTTAAATAGCTTTCCACATGTGCAGACAGTGCTAGTAAATAACAAATAAAGACATAGTTACCTGTTCTCCCAACAGCCTCTTCCCGCAAATGTCTGTTTACATGGCTGCAGTGGCAAAGTGCTGAATACACACATCAGCCCTGCAGACAGTCACTGGCCTTAGCAGCCTCTTGCTGTATACCACTAAGGCTAGTGACTGGCTGCAGTAGCAACGTATGTGACACCTCTCCGATGCAGCCATGTAAACAAAGCCCAGCACTGAGGACAGGAGCAATGTCTGATTGGCCCACCAAAGGATCCTCCAGTGGCCCCAGGCTCTAACACAAAAATGGACTAGCAGATGGTACCCAATTCTGAATGGTACTATGGTCTATTTCCTAGTGTTTGTTTGAGGGTGGGCCCCCAGAATCATTTTATCTGGTGGACCAAAGGAACCTCAGTCCGACACTGAACTGGAGCACCATGATGGAAGTGACCTGGTAGGCAGATAAGTATAGCTTAGTTATTTTACAACATTGCCTGCACATAGAGAAAACTTTTTATATTGAAGACATCCACTTTAAATAGTAAAGTACTTGATGGTACCTGACGATGTGCAGGTTATATCACAATGAATTGTCTAGTTTGTTGTTTGTCTCTTGCCGCTTTCAATCTTGTCTTTATTGGTTTTCAGGTCTGTGGAACTCCTGAGTACATTGCCCCAGAAGTGATTTTAAGACAAGGTTACGGGAAGCCTGTGGACTGGTGGGCGATGGGGATTATCTTATATGAGTTCCTGGTTGGATGCGTCCCATTCTTTGGGGATACACCAGAGGACTTGTTTGGTCAGGTTATCAGTGGTAAGTATATTTTTAAGGTGATACACAGATGTATTACTGTCCACTTTATTTCACCAAGGATCGGTAACTCAGAAGCTAGAAGCCAGAATCTAGAATCCTCTAGTACACAGGTGGAGGAGGGATTCTTGCTGTTGTGCAGTTGAGTTGGCAAAAAGTAGAACATTAGAAGCAGCTTCTCTCACCAGCATGGCGGCCTCTAAGATCAACAAGACCTTTAGATTCAGTCTTTCTCCAAATATTAAACTATGCATTTTGGGTGATGGAGTCTTTTGATTTCTGTATTTAAATATATATAGATTTACTATCTAAATTTTATTTCAGACTTAGATTAAACAGTTTTAAAATGTACCAGTGGTTCGACATGGGCGAACCTTGTGAGATTATATATTTGTCCACTAGTTTTGTTTCGGTACAATCCAGGAGTGTTGCTATTATACTCTGGGGCTCCCTCACAGCAACCATTGCTCATTCACATCTTCGATCATCTTCTGTTGACTTTGACTCTTTGATGCAAGGGTCGTGATATCGACTCACCTCATGCGACCATTAGTCACAGGCATCAGCACCCCCCAGGGCTTAGGACGCCCGTGAAAGAACACCAGACTCTGCGGGTGGCAAACTTCAAAAATTCTCAGGTTTGGTCGAACCTGAGATTTTTGGAAAATTCATGATGAACCCGGCTCATAATGAACCAGTTCTCATCTCTACCAGTGGCTGAACAAAGTTTCCTGGCATTTTCTTTGCTTTTATACAGCACCAGGAAGCAGGAGTAGCAGGGTCATCATCAGGAGTAGCAGGGTCATCATCAAGAGTAGCAGGGTCATCATCAGGACTAGCAGGGTCATCATCAGGATTAGCAGGGTCATCATCAGGACTAGCAGGGTCATCATCAGGACTAGCAGGGTCCCATCAGGACTAGCAGGGTCCCATAAGCTTCAGGACAGGAGTAGCAGGGAATCAGGTGAATTTCGCTCCTGTTTTATAACCCACTCTGAAGCTTTTACCAATGTTTCTTCCAGCTGAACACCTATCTGCATGTGAGTGAATCACCTTACCTAGGTTTCCTAGTGTGTAGCATTAATACATTTTAGTTGTCCATTTTCCATTCATATAATCCAGTTTTTGTGTTATACTGGATTTACAATACTACACTTGCAGCATTATCCATTCTATCAGTAATTACCCAATTAGCCAGTTCTCATGGCGTGAGATGGGGAAAAAAAGCCCATCTCTTCTCTACAGCTAATTTTGTCATTGAATGTCTTGTCTCTGAGCGTAATTGGTCTACGGCTTACAAAGTAAGTTCATTATTTGCAAATAGCAAAACAGGGCCAACCCTGGTTAGGGATATGTAGCTGTCTGGCTCGCCATTGAGTTACAATTACCAAGTGCTGTCTATGCAAATAAAACAAATAGCCAAATAAACTGCAAAGTGACTAACTGGGGGGCTCTCATAGTAAATAATGCAAAGCAGAAAGCAAACAAAGAGAATTCACAGATTGTTAATGAGTTCACTGAGGGTTATTACAAGGTAATGTTATTTATATAACAGCTGTTCTTCTTTCATTTAATATTCAATAACCTTTCCGGTGTGAACCTGCGGGCTGACCCCGAGTACCATTACACAGCTTGTGGCAAAACTAAATGATAATTAAACAAAATCCCTTATTTCCCTACCTGCTGTTTCCACAAATTTCCCTGATGCATTAAAAGGCTAAGGTTATGCCAGCACTATGATCATAATGACATTTTAATATGCGTAATGTACTGCAGAAGCATTCACAATAATATGGAAATATGGGCATATATGGGTATGCTGTATACGTGTCTTTTATGCCTATTTTTGCTATGTTTTTTATCAGACCTGATAAACTATAACTTGTGTGTAAATGATATGGCATAAGAGGTTATAATCGGAGGCACCAGGCGCTTGGGGAGTCGACCTGTTTTAATTAAAGCAGGTAGCAACACACTGTCCTGGCGCAAAATGCCTTGCAGCATGGATGCATATTCATACAGTAGCTTACACTCTGCATGCGCTTTAACCCAATCTGAGATGTAGCCTCCAAGTTGGCACGCTAGCTGTTTTGCCTTATAGAACTTCTGCCCTTTACAAACTGTGATTGCCGCCCCCGCACTGAAATTATGCAGATGAGCGTAAGGTATTTTGCATAATATTCAGATTTTCTGGTATAAAAGACGTAATGCAAATAATTACGTATTACAAGGCTACAGGGTGCAGGTTGAGATTTTTCTCCATATTTAGTCTTTCTCTGATTTTTTTTTCTTTTTGCCTTCTCCCTTAACTTTTCTTCCGTTTCTCCCTCTTTTCTTTTGGAGAATGTCATATTTATACTGTCCGACCATCTTGTGCTTTGTAGAAGACCGAGATTGGACAGTTTGCTATTTTACAAGAATACTGTTGTTTCTCCAGAGATCAGGGATAGCAGAGATGTCTGGTGGCTGAATAGCTCTGCACCCTCTATAGAGATTACATGCTGGTTTAACAGAATAGAACATGAAGATTAGATCATGAGAGATCAGTGCAAATGTACAAAACAGAAGCTTGCTGTGCTATAAGAGCGTATGCACTAGTAAGGCAGCTCTTTCTGCTTCTTTGGGGCTCTTGAAGGAGAAAGACTGGCCAAGATTGACTGTATAGCTATGCCTATACCCCTCATTTCTATGTATAGGCCTATTTACAGATATGATGTTCCTGACCTCTTTATATTTTTGCAACTTATCCCAAAATGAATGACTAGCTTCGGAGAAAAAAAAAACAAGATTGAATAACTCTATTAGGAGTTGTTTGTTCTGTATGTAGCTCTATGCGGTTGTGATGTGAATTGAAGCCTGTAAATGGTTTTGCTAGCAGACTTCGATAAGGTATTGAGTTTGTACTGTGAAAAATTGGAGCCCTGGAGTGGAAAAGAGAACAACTTTGTTCTGATGCGTCTATGTGTTAATTTAGGGCTACTTAATAAGTGGCTCACTTTAACCCTCTGTGCCACTTTTCATTATAGTTTATCTACGCTCTTCTCCAGTCTGCCAAACCCACGGTCTGTAGACTGTGCTTATGTCCATAACATGGCAGTGGCTGGAGGACCATGTGGCCATTGCGTAACTCAGCCTCCTCCACAGTACTAACCACTCTCCAGAAAGGGATGCAGGTGCATTGGAGGAGGCTGGGTAACCTATATGGTCACATGGTCCTCCAGCCGCTGCCATGTTATCGATGGATAGGAGCGCCGTCTACAGGAGACAGAGTTGTGACATCCATCAACCATAATGAAAAGTCACAGGAGGGGACGAGCCCTACTTGGTAAGTGGCACTACATTAATAAATAGACCCAACAAAGAAAAATATATCCACAGTGCCAAATGCCTTTCATGTAATTTGCAGAAAAGTAACAGTGGGCACATCTGTATAATACCAAATTACTGAAATTTAGGAGAGTTTTAAAATAAACAAGTTAGAAAAAAGGAAGGAAAAAAGATTTAGGGCCATCTGGGGGATATTTATACTTTCTAGGCAAAATTTGTTTTACAGACTACAGTATTTGAAGCTTTGTATAAACAGAATAGTCAAATAGAAGGGGGTACAGAAATGCCGAAAAATAAAAACCCTGGGAACAGGAATAGTGATGAGGCACAATGGTATCAGAAACATCCAGACCATCCTTCTACGTGGTGGGATTCTGCAAACACATGGATCTGCCCAAAAGTAGAGAAGACGTTTAAATGATTGCAAAAATATGCTGCTTATGTAATAGTATTATGTACTAGGTATACATCGGTATACGTGTGTACTGCAAAGGCAAATACTAGCTTTCAACAGTCCACGACCACACAAAGAGAGGACAGCACAGTGAGGTCTGAGTTGAGCACCATGTGGTCCTCCAGTGGACCCTGGATCTTACTAAGTAATAGTCTGCAGAGGCAGAGCAGAAGACAATAACAATTGGAATTGACACTGGAGCCAGTCATTTGATGCCAGGGTCATAAATAACGTATTTGACCTTATTGATAGTTTGTCAATGATGACAACTGAGTTTGATGCCACTATAAGTGAACATGCACATGTTTTATATGGCTAGAAGGACCCTCAGAGTCATTTGTTCCGGCAGGCTGGGGTGTTTGCTTTTGGCGTGTAGGTGATTTTCAGTAGATTGGTTTTCCACATCTTGTTACATTTGCTGTATGTCTGTATACAGCTGTAAAGTACATTTTACTACTCGCACTAATTAGAAATAAGTAGCAGTGGGTTTTAATTATATGGATCATGAACTAGCCTGTGTGTGTAATAAAAAGGATGTTTTGGTTCTCTTTATTCAGATATACCAGTTGTCTGCCTGCGTGCGCTAATAATTATACCGCTCCGAGCAGTCATTAAATACAGTATTGTTCTCAGCATCGTGAGCACATCTGCAGGAAGTACTACGGGTTTATGTGGAAAGCCAAGCTTTAGTTTGTTCTTATTTATCAGGACTAGTGAATTACAAATATTGGAAATTTCTAGGTCCTGCCAAAGTATATATAGATAATACAGATCATTCCAGGTGTAATGTGCCTCCTATCAGGGATACACTGGAAGAAGGCACAAAATTGTGGCTCATCGCATGTTAGGAACCTGCACATTACACAGTTTGTCAGATGCTATGCTGATATTTCTTTTTCTTTTATGTTTTTGACCCATTTTGAGCATGATGTAAAACACTCGGGATTTCACTGTGACGTCTACATTTTCATCAGATTTATAGCAGTGACATGGCAATTGACGATATGTGTATTCTTGACGTCAACCAGAAAATATTTCTAAAGATCATCCGTTTGTCAATTCTGACTCTTATTCAGTTTCGCAGCCTTAAAAGTTCCCAATGAAATTCATGTTTTTTGTTTTTTTTTGTTTGTTTGTTTTTTTTAATCTATTCCTTGGATTTTACAGCCCTTTTGAAGATTTAAGAGGTTGTCCCACCAAGACGACCCAATTTCTCATAAAACTTATTACTCCAAGTTCATCTTCCAAAAGGCCCCCAGTAAATAACTAACAGTGCTCGGGCTTCTGCCGATGGCTGTGCAGGAACATTGCCGTACGTGGCAGCCCAACCATGGCCTAGACAGACTTTACACACCAGAGCAGGTGCTGCTATTTCTTAGTGAGTCTCTGCTTCGACTAGCAAGGAACCCGGACCTCTATGACATCCATATGGCATTGGGATAACCCCTTTAAGCCAACACTTTCTTCACTTTTGTATTTTCATTAAAATTTTGAACCACTGGCCAATTCAGAACTACATTGACCATCCATGCCAGATACCTTGGTTTTCCTGGTCATTGTGTGATAATTCCTCTACATACATTCCTGACTGTACATGATATTTTCTTTATATTTCCCTACATCTACATACAGTAGTAATTCTATAACCTTTCGTTTTATTTCTAACAGATGAAATAATATGGCCTGAAAAAGAGGAAGCTCCTCCGTCCGACGCTCAGGACCTCATTACTTTACTACTCAGGCAAAATCCCCTGGAAAGACTTGGGACAGGTAAAGTGACTTAGGTCTTGTATTTTCTTTACTTACCTAGAATAAGTTTTCTTACTTCATACATTACATGCTCTAAAGAACAGATTCATTGACATAATAATTTGCATCATTGTACCCTCATAACTGAAATCCAGAAAACTGAGCTCTCCCTATAGACTTGTGCAGTTGTTTCTCTTCCTGTTTTGGAGGCAGTGATGTATAACACTGCTACGTGACTGAGAAGACACACAAGATTATATGCAACCCTCTAGGTTGCACCAATCAATTCTCTTTCTGAAAAAAAAAAAGAAAGCTCTAGCACCTCCTGTTGGAACATAGCAATCCATCAAGTTAGTGTCCGACCCCTTAAGCAGTTTTTTTGGTATTGTTTTTGAATCCAAAACCATGTGTGGATCATAAGGGGGAGAAAGTATCTACGCTGGTAAATATTCTTTTATTAAATCCACTCCTGGTTTTGGCTTTAATAATAGCAGAGCCTGAATAAAACCTGACTCTGGAAACACAGTCGTGAACAATTCCTATAATATCACTATGATATAAGTGGACAACCATCTGAAGACGTTTCGGGACGATATCTTTTCATCAGTGCAGAGCAGAGTTGTGGTGTGGCTGGGTGAGAGGCCTTTGTGGGGATTGGGGTGAGGGGGTATTGTTTCTCTATAGAGATAGCACCATGAAGGATTAAAGTATTTTATGGGAAATACAATGTTCCTTTGGCTTGACCAGGTGAGAGTCCTGATGAAGGGCAAACACCCTGAAACACCCTACAGATAAGGGTCTGGTTTGACTTACATCCTAGTGATGTTCGAAGGCCTATTGGATGAGTGTAATGCTGTATGCGAAATAATAACACCCAGTTGTTTTATTTGGACATTACCAGGTGGAATAGCAGAGATTAAAGATTGTATCCCACCTGCAGATGTAATGGAGACAATTTCCTTCCGCAAATGATGATTTTTTCACCCTTTTTGCCTGGTGGTGATCACCATATTTACATGGGTCAGTTATTGAGTATAATGTTTCATGTACACGACCGTGTGTACTGCCAGTGTGCTAGCCATGTTTTTCACAACTAGCACACTGACACATTCATTTCTGTGGACCCATACACACGACCGTGTATTATCAGGAGCCCGTGTATGGGGCCGTGAGCCCAGGGCAAAACTCAAGACAGGTCCTGTTCCTGTCTGTCTCGTGTCCCAGGCTCACTGAGAGTAGTGGATTGGGCCGTGGAAGCACGGACTGCACACGGATGTCATCTATGTGCTGTTCAATCACTGCTCGGCTACATGTGTGTTCATGTAGCCTAAAAGTTTCCTGAAAACTGGCCAAATAATCGACCTGTGTCATAGGCCTTTAAGAAAAGGAGCTCTAACATTGTTTATGGGGGGAGGCAAGTATTTACTAGACCTATCTTGTCAGGAGAGCCGGTCCTTGGATTGGCACAAGTAACAATTTCTACTTAATGGTTGTATGTTAGCACAATCATATAGTGATCCGATGCCGATCGACACGAGGACGCTTCCTTTCATGGCAGGCACGGTTTTGTTGTGAAGAGAAGTTTCTCAGACAGGAGTCTCTTTTTAATGTTCTCACTCTGCATGTGTTAGAAAGCGGATGAGAGAGGATAGTGCCCAGATATTGAATGGCATTTCAGTTTTAGCATTAATAATGTCAGATCTAAGCAGGGGATTACAGCCATTACTCCGCTGATAAACAGTACACAAGTCTATTTATATGTACTGCCCAGACGCTAATGTCATTGCCCTCAGCTGCGACTTCATTGGAGTTATACTGTTATACCAGCCTTTGCAAAATATTAAATGATTATTCAGTTAACTCCTTCATGACGGATGAGTATCTTCATGTCCAAAATTGACTCCCCCCCCCCCAATTTTTGTTACAATTTTGTTTTCTTTTATGGGACACATGGGGCATATTTGTTTTACATTTGACCTAATATATTTTTGTAAGTCTTGGCAAGTACAAGTAAAAACTTAATTCCTCCAAAATATTTACGAATAAATTAAGCACTGGGTTTTACCTCCCTTTTTTAGGACTTTGTAGGAACGTCTGACACAGGCAGCTCTGAACAGTGTCAGAGTGTGCATGTACTGGCAACACCCATGTGTCAATATATTCACAAATGTCTAGGAAAAGTAACAGAGGATTGGCACAACAAATCTACAGAAAGGGAAGATGCTTGAGAACTGTAGGTAGTTACTAAAAATCAGATGAGGTGGAAGGTCTATTTTTTTTTTTTTTTTTTTTTTTTTTTTAAATGCATTCTCCAGTATTTAAGGTTCAAAAGGTTTTTGGTTTTTTTTTCCAATTTTTATTTCACCTATAGAACAGGACATGCCATTGGTCCTTCCTCCCAAAATTTTATAGGAGTCAGACCACACTGCAAGGAAACCCCCAATAATTGGATTCTCTTAAGAGAACCCTGAAAGTAAATCTATAAAACCTGTGACAGGTTATTGCGTTTGTGCAAAGTAAAGTTGCCTGGTAAACTTGTTATTGCCTTTGCCTTTTACATGCTGTTTGTGTTTGTCCTTATATTCCTTCTTCTTTCTGCCCGGTCATTGTTATGGTCTCTTTCTGTATCACCATATGTAAGGTCAAGTCAGGTGTGGTCTGGCGGATTCATGTTTCCTTGTCTTTTACAAGCCTTCTTTTCTGCCTTATTAGCAGTGACAAGATAGCATGACTGCCTCTCATATTTCTGCATAATTGTGTGTAACAAGCTGTCAGCAGCTCAGATTCACATTCCTGTATATGTTACTTAAATAACACACTATATCCATAATTACATTATTATTAGCCCTGCAAAAATTATTCTAGGAAATGTCCTAAAATACCACGTTGAGATAACCATTTTTATTGTCCTAATACATCTAAACTGAAAATTAAGAAACTTTGCAATAGATATTATTTAAAAAAAAATTCTACCTTTTTTGTTTCTGCATCTCCATGGTAACAGACAACAAGCAATCAATGTAGTCTGATCCTGCAGTTACAGTCCCTTCTGTCCTCTACTTGTAGGTTAGCCTTTCTATACATACATTGGCACTAACTATGGATCAGATGGAAAAAAAATTTAGGTGGCAAGATTACTCTGCAAAAAATCTGTTTACTGTCTGCCCATGGTAAAGCATAGTCTGCATGGGAGAGATAGAAACAAAACTATTGAAAAGTGGCTTTAGTTTTCCTTTTTACATGTTTTGGGACAATACTAAATTGGTTAGATGGCATACAGTGACAAACTTTTATAGGGCAAAAAGTTCTGCGCTCTGTTGGAATAAATTCAGTAAGGTTGCCCAGGGAGAGAGCACAGGCTCTTCAAAGAGGACCTGTCATCTCTCCTGACACACCATAGTAAATACTTACATTCCCCGTATAATAACAATTCTGTAGGATATTTTCTTATAACTTTGTGCGCTATTCCTTAGTTATTCCTCCTAGAAATATTTCTCTTTTTTATTATTATTATTATTATTATTATTATTGTTTATTTATATAGAACCATTAATTCCATGGAATTCTCTTGGAAATATGTTTATTAATTGACAACTGGGCAGTACCATTTCTCTTATCAAATGGCTGTGTCCTTGCAGAGTCTTGCACTGTCACTGTTTGGACAGTATCACTGGGCAGGACATACCCAAATGATAACACCCAGAAAAGCATTCATAAATATTCAGGAAGAATAACAGGAACAGCACAACACAAAGTTACTGAAAAAAATGCTCCAGATTTCTGTGTATACCATGCTGATGTTACAGGTTTATATTAAACAATAGAATGGTTGTAAGGACCTGCTGGTTTTAGTGGGGGTTTTTTACGCATGGTATATTCACACATGCAAGTTTTTGTGTGTTTTTATGTTGAACTTTTTCATGCATAAAACTCTTGCAATACAGTATCTTCATGGAAATGTCTCCAAACTTGTCATTCTGACAACTTTTTCTGCCGGTTGCTTTCCCAGGGGGAGCTTATGAGGTGAAGCAACATCCCTTCTTTTGTGCCTTAGACTGGAACAGCTTACTAAGACAGAAGGCAGAGTTCATTCCTCAGCTTGAATCTGAAGATGACACCAGCTATTTTGACAGTAAGTAGAATAAGATATCCAGGCCACATGGTTGTATGGGTATAACCTGTGATCCTGTAGACTATAGCATGTATTTCTATGCTATTATAAAACTCAATTGCGTCTATGTTTCATTGGATGATCAGTCTAATCCCAAATCCTACCCCGGTGTTAGCCATGCCCAGCTACCCTCGTAGTATTACATGGTGGCCATTCGGATGCATGACCAACCTTGTTAAACAAGGACAATGCAAGTTAAAAGGCAAACCACTTCCCCAAAATGGCCCTCTATTCTGGTTCATAAAGAAGGTTCCAAAATAGGGGACCTCCTTTTGATACTCCTATGTGCTTATAGGTCATATGATGGGGGTTGTCTTCATGAAACAACTCTTTTTAATAATATTGATTTTACATAAACATGACTCCCTCCACCATCCCTCCAGTTGTGAGCTATAAAGTATTAAGGAGGTGTTCACATTTGATGCTGAATTTGACAAAAACTGGCACTGAATTTGGAGAAGAGTGCCACTGTATTTTGCCTTTGTTAGGCAGGGCTAAATTCCACAAGCAGATTTTGACAAATTCTGCATTAAATTCAGCACCAATGCAAAAGGTTTTTTTTTTCCTCCTCCCATTCATTTCAGTCAGAGTTCTCAGACGGCATCTGCCTGAAGAACGAGCAGGACGCTTATTTTTTCCGCTAGCTGAAAAAAATCAGCTACTGCCTCCCATATTTCAAAATGGGGGCAGACTTCAGAATCCGTTTTTTAGAATTCAGCATCAAATTCCTACATGTGAACAGTCCCTTAACTGTATTTTATAATGACTAAATCTTATGACTTTCAGCCCGGTCTGAAAAATACCATCATATGGAAACGGAGGAGGAGGATGATACTAATGATGAGGATTTCAGTATGGAAATAAGACAGTTTTCCTCATGCTCACATAGGTTCTCTAAAGTAAGTATATTAATACACCCATGTTACTATTTATGGGACAATGTACAAAGTATAAGAAAATGAACCATTTTAATTGGTCAGTTAACACATACTGGTAAATAAGATTATCTTAGAGGCTATATGAGAATACATAGTTGCTTTCTTCCAGTCTGCCGCTAAGCTGCAATACCAGACACAGCCAGTGAGCAAGAGTGG
Source organism: Leptodactylus fallax (assembly GCA_947044405.1). Classification (NCBI taxonomy): domain Eukaryota; kingdom Metazoa; phylum Chordata; class Amphibia; order Anura; family Leptodactylidae; genus Leptodactylus; species Leptodactylus fallax. Next base: position 135,437 of record CAMRHE010000374.1, on the reverse strand, counting down.
CACTGTTTCTAGAAGAAAACAGCTATGTTCTGCTATAACAAGTTCCTGAACAAAGCAGGGCCGTATATCCAGCTTAGAGTTTTACTTGTGGTAGTGTTATTGGGTTTAATGTTTGCTGTTTTAGTAGAACAGATATACAGTATGAGTTGTCCATGGTGAAATACTGAAATGTTAATATACTGCACAAGATGTGTGACTTGTGATATCCATCAGAATGAATGCTGCCCATATTACTTTGTCGTTCCTACTTTGTACTATTATTTCTTATCTTTTTCCGTCTGCTTTTAGGTATTCAGCAGCATTGACCAGATGATGCAGAGCAAGGTGGATGAAAAGGACGACACCACTGAGAAGTCAAAGAACCTGACTTTACCTCCAGTGGAATCTCTCAGCTGGAGCTCTGAATACTCTGAGATGTGAGTCGAATATGTGGCTATTACTATGTGAACCCTGCTGTGGTGCTAGACTTATTGCAATGGTTGTGACTTGTTTGACTGATGGGCAGCCTGGAACCATATCCTAAACAGTGTGTGAGCATGGCTGGAAATGAATCCCGGCTTTATGAAATCTGCCCGTAAACATTAGATGAAAGACGACCAAACCTGCGGATTTTGGTGGGACCCAGGCAATTGTCTAATGTCATGGGCAATTCCGTATCTCCTTTGACAAAGAAGGGATGGACATGTTAGATTAAGGAAAAAAAACTGGCAGCACTGGTATCTGGTAGCGGCTTATTCCCCTCTACCTTTTTGAGAATACATGCATGCTTGGCCTACACAGTACTGTGTAAAAGCTTTAGGCAGCTGTGGAAATATGCCGTTAAGAATATAAAATATAAAATAAAAATATTAATAGTTTATTTTTGTCACTTAACAAAATGAAGTGAATGAAGAAAAGAGAAACCTAAGCCCATCAATATTTGGGGTGAGCTTTGCCTTTTGCCTTGGCAGGGAGGTTGTTCCCGCCATCTTGGAGCACTAAGCACAGATCTTCTGTAGATGTAGGCTTGCTCCAATCCTTCTGTCTCTTCATGTAATCCCGGACAGACTGGATGATGGGGAGGATCTGTTTAGGCCGTATGATCACTTCCAGGACTCCTCCTCCAAAGGGCAAAGGTCACACCAAATAATGATGGGATTTAGATTTCCCTTCCACATATTTCCTAGGGACAATTAGTATCACAAACCAACCAGGTCAATAAAGTGGTGAGTCCTCTTTATGGTGGTCAAATTCCCCAATAAGGCAAAAAGAAAACTCCTTTGGTTGGAAACTCATATGACACTACATAGATTTGGTTTGCATTTTTAAGGACACCTGTGAAACATGACGTGTTGGGGGTTACCTAAAGACTAGAATTTTAGTGTGACCATCAGGGTACTTGTATTTAATCCTTCCAATGGGCTGTGTCATATGGTGATTTATGCACTCCTATAGCTCTAGTACACTGTCTACTGGAAACGTCTGTCTGGCACAAGCCTAAAAAAACAAAAAAACAAAATCTGAGCGTGAAGAAATAAAGTAAAGGTCAAAAAGCCAAATAAAAGAGGAAATAATGCCACCGTTCATGTGGAAGTAAGAGTAGACGGCAGTTCGTCTTTTTGCTCATATGAAACTATGTAAAGAGCCTTGTTCCAACTTTGAGTAATAAATTAACAGAAAAAAAAAAAAAAAAAAAATCTCCTACTGTCTGTCCTTTCTGAATGTTACAAGGATCCATTCCTCAGTTGTTGTAGATGCTGTTATGCTTGGTATAAAAGCAGAGAAGCCTGAAACTCCATAGGTGATATGTCACAAGCGTGAAAGGCTTCACCATGCACATATTATATTATACAGATATGTCTACCCGTACCTTAAAGGGGTTTACAAGGCTTATTAATTGATGACCTATCCTTTAGATAGGTCAATTGAAGGTCGGCCGGGGTCCAACACCTTGTCAGCTGTTTGAAGAGTTTGCAGCGTCCTGGTGAGCATTGTGACCTCTTCACAGAAAACCAAGCACAGTGCCATAGATTTGTATAGCTTGGCATTGCAGCTAATCCATTTATATGAATGGGACTGAGCTTCAAACAGGTCATGTGACCGATGAACATGACTTCACATGGCATTTATCACCGGGGACAATTTGTTTTTACCATAAAATACTAAACTTTTATTGATATGTTTTAAAAAATTCCCAGATATAAAAGATGTGTAAACAAATGATAATACACCACTACACAATAAATCCCCAATGACCTATGTCATACATTATTACGGGGAATAATTCTGAATAGAGACCATTTTCGTATAGGGCTATAATACAGAGAGGTATTGATTATATTAATCTTTCTTACCCACTAGGTTAGTGCTTAAACAACCACCCTACCCAGAAAATAGTCAAAAAGCAGTCTAGGTGGATATAAATGAGAATGGATCTCTCTAAATACCACAGTGTTCCGAAAAACCATGGCCACGAATAGCTTATGTGGGACAATTTCCATCCGGCTTCCCTGAAAAAGGGAATCCCAAAAGTGCAGTTCTTGAGAATGAGGAGAAACTGCTTTTATATCTGGAAATTTTTTAAAGCCTATCAATAAAAGTTTAGTATTCACATGGCATTTAAAGCAGAATTGGTGCCAATTCGCAGGCATCACGGGCATTGTACCCCTGATCTTCAGTTGATGATTTATCCTAAGGATACGTCTTCAATAAACAAAGTCCGGAAAAAAACCCTTTTAGGATGAGGCCCCGCGTTGCAGAAACGTGTCTTTTTTTTTTTTTGCAGATTTTGCTGCGTTTTTTTGAGCCAAAGCCAAGAATGGCTGCAAAAGGAATGGGAAATATATAGGAAACTCTTATACTTCTACCTTCTGCTCAATCCACTCCTGGCTTTGGCTCAAAAAATCTCCAACAAAAAAAAAGCTGCATTTCCTCAACGTGGGACCTCAGCCTAACTCCAGTTTAAAAACTCCAATTTCATGAAACCAATTCCATACAAAACAGTCCTCGACAAGATGCAGCCTGGAATAAAGGTAAGGCGGGACACGTCCACTCTTCAGGTTCTGTAGCAGCCTCTTAACCTCTTGCTGGGGTAGCCACCAGGTACATTATGATATGTACAAGTAAAGGTCTCAGAAATTGTCTGCCGTACCAGCTAGCCTTACTCTGCAGGCTGATATTTGACTTTTATGCAGAAATCTCCAATGTAAGCAAGGCGATCATTCACATAAAGGAAAAAGATTGTAAGTTTCCTTAATATGTGATTTCTTCTAAAGCATCATCTTCCAGTTTGTAGAGAATGTGGATGAATAGAAGAACAGCGAGATTGAGCTGGGCAGAGATTGACAATATGTTTTCTTTCACCAAACAGGCAGCAGCTCTCCATATCAACATCTTCTGATGCTGGAAGTCTCAAGACGCGGCACAATACCAACCTCCTACCGAAGTTTGCCATCTCATCTGACCTAGAACGAGATGATTCCGGTGCAGGGGAATCCCAGGAGGAAGGAGATAAGTCTGTTCTTGTATCAGAAGATTCTCCCCAGGAAGATCCTGATCTGTCCACACCGGTCAGCATCAGCAGCTCCACAGTGTCAGGTGTGTACAGGACAAGGATACAGCTACTCATCACTAAGTATATTGGCAATGTGCAGTGTAGGTTGCTAGTAGGTACAGAAGTGACATTGGAATAGCAGGACACACATATTATCCATCAGTGAGACTAGATGGGTGGAGAGGTTTCAGGCTTGTTCTCTGGTTATATTATTCTTGATAATTTAAAGTATTTTAGAGGAGTCCTCCAGGACTTCAGAACATGTGCTCTTTAGTCGCCATCTCCACTTAAGGGATTGTCCAGTTTTATATATAGAAAGCTTAAAGACTATATACTCCTTATGTATGTTGGGCTAAAAATATTTTTGTAATTGGGTTTAATTAAAAATTTTGCTTTATTTGGCTTCTACAGCTGTTATGTATAAGCACTACAATACAAGCTGTAGGATTTAGCTTCTTAACTAGTCCATCAGACTGACTGGTGATCGGCTCATTCCACAGACCCTCTCTCTATTCTCCTGAACTAACTTTTAGACTTAGTCGAACTTTGATCTGGATATACATAAGATTAAAGCATCCTTCAGTATAGGTCTGAGTAGAGCTGGAAATGGATCTGTATGGCAGTCAATAAATTACATTCTACAGCTTGTATTGTAGTGGTTATACATGCAAGCTCTGGAAGCCAAACAAAGCAAAAATTTTAAAAAGTTTCATTGCAAAGGTGTACATCTCCTTTAATCATCTGAAGATCTTTTATATATCTTGTGTGTCATTCATCATTTCATTTTAAAATCTCAATTTATTTAGATTTGGAGGCTAAAACAGATCCAGACCTAGTCCTGCTCACACAGCTATTGAGGTTGTTACAATGTATCAGTGTAGGTAAGAGCTCTCCACTTAATGGCCATGAGATGAAATATAAGGCTGGCAGTTCTCACATGGGATAGCCTGTACTGATAGCTTTTTTAAGTACTTTTCATTCACTGACTGCAAACAGGTCTTGAAAGTGCTTTTTGAGGATTGTAATATTGGTTACCTGTCCTTAAGATAGGGCATCCGTATTAGATTGGGGGGGTCTGACTTGGCAGATCAGTTGTCTGAAAGTGAGCCCTGTGGACTCTTCATTGCTCAGCACACTGTACATATGGTAACAGCTGTGCTGGTGCTGCAGTAATGTGAACTATGTGCTATATTACGTTTGTCTCAAGTTCACAGTTTATAGGTGACAATAATAAGATCAAGTTAATAGTTTTTGGTTTTCATTGGCTGGATAAAGTCATGCATTTTTTATATATTTCTGTCAGATGACTATTCTGAATAGTTAGTTCATGTCTGATTTGTGTTTAATAAGTATACTCTAAGAAGGTAAAAACAACTATACACAAGGGCAGATATTAAAATCACATGGTATACACAGCTACTGAAAAAATAGTGTTGTCGTTCCCTAGATTTCCAATTGATCCATGCCCATATGTGTTCTGCACAGGGTGAAACCTGTAAATTAGCATTATATGTACACTTACATTGTACTTATACATCAAAAAGACCAATTTTAAGATATAATTATTAAGGTATAAATATTATTAAGTTCATAAGATCTTGAAATCAGTCCTATACTTTTTGGGGAGAATTCATTGGTGTCATAATGTGGCATTCCCTATTGAAAGATTAAAGTCCGTTCCTATTGAAAAAGAGTTCCATTTCCAAAATTAGTACTTGGCTTGGTGGACTAGAACCTACAGTATTATGCTATAACTAGAGTTGACATTGTCTTTGTAGATGGATCCCAAATGCCCAGAGGTTTCATCTTAAAGGGGTTGTCCAGGAATATTCTCCCATCCAATCTGACCATTAGCATGGAGGTATCTAAGCTGCATGCTAGGTGGCTGGCTTGCTGAGGTAACTGACCTACACCCAGTGGGTATTATGTTCAGGTCCCATTGTAGGACCCGTACATGATATTAGCTGGACATTACTCAGTTACCCAGTATGCAGTTTTGGGTTTGGACAACCACTTTACAGCAATAAAGGTTCTCGACATCAGGGCTCAACAGAGGGGAAGGGGGGCCTTTGGTAGTCAGGATGGAAACATTTTTCTGGTTTTAGTTCACAGCAACACATCTTGCAAATATTGGTTTTCAGGATCCTCTTTAAGACTTGTCAGTATGCATTCAGCCTATCTTTTACATAGGGGTCAATGATCAAGGGTTATAGCCATTTGGTTCCTTTGAAACGTATCGAGTTAGGTGAACTGTTTTGGGTTTTTCTATTTCTAGTAAATTTGCAGACTGAATTTTGGTTATTCCCCAAAAAATGTCTAGCCGGTGTATGTATACAATAGCCACTTCTGTATCTGTGTCTGTCAAACGTACAAAGGTATTGAAGATCAGTTTCCTGTGTAATAAATCCCTGCAGCCCATTCCTCATATCTATTCATTTCACATATGTCTGGATAGTAGGACTAGAATTTAGCCATTTAGCTGTGGTTGTTATAATATTTCTGTCCTTTCTTCCTTGAACAGTGAGTAGTTTTTCAGAACATTTAGATCAGATAAATGGAAGGAGCGAGAGCGTGGACAGTACAGATAATTCCTCAAAGCTCTCCAATGAAACCGCTTCTCATATGGCTCGCCAGCGATTAGAAAATACAGAAAAACAGAAATTGTCTGGGAAAGTGACTAAGTCCATCTCTGCTAGTGCTCTGTCTCTCATGATCCCTGGAGGTAGTGCTATACAAACACTAAGCATGAAATCTCGTGACTTTGCATGTCCTTCTTCAACCATCTGCCATCCATTATTGCTTAATACATCCTTCTTTTGCAACTATATAAAGTTAGATGGAATTTTATGTTTACCTTGGTGGGAAAGGAAGGGGAATGTGACTTAAAATTAAGTTTGTAACTTTACATTTTAGATACATTAATGAAGCTATTAACATATTACATTATAGATACTCACTGATATATTGTCCTTAATGGGTTTTCCAGGCTAAGTAATTGATGACCTATCATTAGGTTAGGTCATCAGTTAAAGATAGTCAGGGGTACAACGCCCAGGAACCCCATTGATCAGCTTGAGCGTGCCGCCCTCTTAAGTACTTACCAACCACAGCACTGTACATTTGTATAGCAGCTCAGCCCATTTACTTGAATGGTACTGAGCTGTGACCAGGCCATGTGACCGATGATCATGACATCACATGGTCGGTGAAGCAGAAGTGGCGCTTGGGGAGTGTCGCTTCATTTGTCGGACCTCCACGGATCTTAAGGATAGGCCATCAGTCTTGGAAAATCCCTTTAATTGTCAGAGAGATCTATCATCTTGTAGGGAGAAATCCTGTCTCTTCCCTTTCAACCAATCTTTTTGAGGGCTCAAAGTTTTAAAATAAGCTGAATAGAAAAAGTTCTAAAAATACCTTAACCTATACCCAATATGGTACTCAGACCCTAGGCTTGTTTACAGCCTGTATAATCATGGCATCCAATCTGTGGATGGACATATATCCAGGCTTGGACTTTTTTTTTTTTTTTTTTTTTTTTGTTATATTTTTTTTAATCTTTTTATAGTCTTTTAGGTACTGAAATTATCTCAGTTTCTTCTGATCATTCTTGTGGAATTGCTTTGTAAAATTCAGCAGTTATCCCAGGTCGACTCAATCCATATCCTCCCCCACTGTCTCCTAGTTCTTGACGTTCAGTGATGCCACTTTTGCAGAGCTAATTCTACATTTTCTACAAATTTATCACTTCACCTCCACATTAAAATCCAATTTCAGACTAAATTAGAAATTAATCATCTAAACTGCTCATTCAGGGCATCCATGAGACGTCCTTATAGATGGATACTGTCCAATATTAGGCTGTTTCTAGCTCTAATCTTTTGAAATGTTTTGCTTGAAAAGAGAACAAAATTTGCCAAAAAAGATTAGTGATGTAGTTAAGCATTAATTGGTACAAACTCGGTCCCAATAGCAGTCCACTAAACTTTTGGTCATATTTACAAATGTAGCAGAATAAACCCGAACCTCTGCAATTGGTTAATCTGCTGCAGCATGATATCTTTATCACAGAAGACAACAACAAAAAACAATGAAAAGTCATTGGAATATGTTTTTCCAATAACTTTCGTTGTTTTTTTGTCTTCTGTGATAAGATATCACGCTGCAGCAGTTTAACCAATTGCAGGAGTTCGGGTTAATTCTCCTACATCTGTATATGTCCTAAATGTATATACCAATGGTAGTAATGTATAAATAGATGTTTAATATAGTGGCTCAGGGGCGTAACTTGCAGCTCCAGGGCATTAATGCAAAATCTGGGGCCCCCACTTACCATGTGCTACCTCTAATACTGTGGTGGCCTTATGTTGGTGAGAGGTCTTTGGCTTCGGGGCCTGGTAGCAATGGCTACCTCTGCACCCCATGTAGCTGGCTCCTGTTCTAGGTAGTCCAGCCTTGGGTGGGCTAGGGGAATATATAGGCACCAACTGCAAATAATACAGATTATTTAATACAGAGTTTATATATAAAGTACTATCCAATAATTTCAGTCTAGTGGGCAACAATAATCACCCCAGGGGTTGTTATGCTATACAGTAGGGTACTCGCATTCTGAATTGAAACACTTACTGTGGCGACAATCCCAGTGATTTAGCATGGTTTAAAGGGTTATTCCATATTATGAAGTCACATCGGAAGGATTTGACATCAGTGGCAGTGATCCGACCTCTATGATCCTGAGAATTAAATCAGTTGTATTGCTTCTTCATAGTTCTTCCTGGTCATCCATTATGTAGGGGAACTGAAGAACATCTCAATTCACATGAAAGCATTTGGCTGCGAATCCATGCATCACCTGATGACTGGGAGCGCCGCTGTGTAGAGAGATACTGAGAAAGGATTGCAATGCTGGGTTAAAAACTTATTTATTGACTATCTCACTTTGGGATAGGTCATCAATTAAAAATCAGATGGGGTCTGACATCCGGGCGCCTGGCTGATCAGCTTTTCAAAGAGACTGCAGCTTTCGGGTGAACACTATGGCCTCTTCACAGGAAACCAATCACAGCACCGTACACCATTGTACAGCAGCTATGCTTGGTATTACAGCTTAGCCCATTCACTTAAATGGGACTATGCTGCGAATAGACCATGTGACCGATGAATGTGATGTCACATGGCCTGTGAAGCTGCTGTGTCAAATAGTTGATCCCAGGGGGTCCGCTGATCCTCAATTGATGACCTATCCTAAGGATAGTTTATCAATTTACAAAGCCTGGGCAACCCCTTTAACACTATGGTTGTTCATTCTCAGGATCAGTGGGGGCAACAGAGGTCAGACCCCCACTATTCATAAGATACCACTTTAGTGCATGAATTTAACTTACAATTGCCCTTTTTTCTATGTATATTTGGAAAGATTTTGGACTCAATTGGTGCTTAAATAGTCTCTTTCTGTAGTCGATTTAGAGGAGGACTATGATTTTGTCTCTGTCAATAATCTAATTTTTGTGTTCCTCACAAACATCTGCTTCATCCTGTCTTTATTCCAGTAATAGTTATCAGGACCTGCTTAAAGCAGAGAGATCTAACACATACCTGTGAACAGAGACGCCATTGTGTTTAATAGTTAGAGGGTTAACCGCCACCTCCGTACTATACAACGTGCTAGTGAATGCGTATTTCAGCTTTGTCGCCACTGTGATAGTTTTATATCATTACAATCGTATGACTTATTGATTTAATAAAGCTAGCCTCAGTCAGTCTTGTCATTAGCTGTTTCCGGATTCATCTAAATGCCTTCCTGCCTGCTGTTTATGGCCCTGACAATTAACATGTATATAATTAGTATCACTAAAGCGGGTAGAAAATAATACTGCCATTCCATGGTTTTCTCATACGAGATTTGATATGCTTTGAATTATAATTTGAGAAACACAGAAAGATTCAGGGATTGGGTTTGAGTTTTGAAAGGATAAAAAGACGGCCATTTTGAAATCACCGCATGATATGTTGTCTGCATGGTTTGTTATTTGTCCTTAGATTGCTTGATATGGCTACTTACAATTTCACCCATTGCTTGGCTGTGTATTCTAAAAAATCATGGTATTCCAGAAAACGTGAAATGTATCATTGCCGCTTTTTTATTGTAGATGTCTACAGTGTGTCCCCTCTTGGAAGTCCAGTATCCCCCCTCTCCTTGTCTTCAGACCCGTCCTCTAGGGACTCCTCTCCCAGTCGGGAATCCTCCCTCTCGTCCTTCAGTCCAAGGCAACCGATCGTCATTCAGAGTTCTGGCAAAAAGTTTGGTTTCACACTCCAGGCAATAAGGGTGTTTGTAGGTGACAGCGATGTGTATACCGTGCACCATATTGTCTGGGTAAGACTTCTGTAGTTCTTATCATATTAGGATGGCTTTTGTTTTTATTTCACTACCGTAACATTACTTTAGTAAAATAGCTCATTGTTGCTTGTTTTTTGTTTCTTACCGTAGAGTGTTGAAGAAGGAAGTCCTGCCTATCAAGCTGGTCTTAAAGCTGGAGATCTTATTACCCATATAAATGATGAGCCAGTTCATGGCCTTGTTCACACAGAAGTGATAGAGCTTCTACTAAAAGTAAGTATAAGAGTGTCCTTCCCTCCAGCATCAATGATCCTCATGACAGCAATGACAATTAGTTTGTTGGGAAAGACCTTAGTAAACCGATCATTTGCTGTGGTTCAAAAAGTTGTACTCAAGACGTCTTATGTTGTCTTGTGGTACCAGCAAAGTGCCATGATCCCAAAAAAGGCAACTATAGTCTCATATATGTATACATAAATACATTTTCATACACTCATCTATACATATATATGAGTTTTAATGTAATTATAAAAGGGAAATGAGACAAAAGTAGACTAGAATCTTGAGTACATGGTCATCTCTTACAGAGGTCTCCTTCCTTACCCTTCCTCTTGGCTGGACATGTCCAGATACATTACCGTGCAAAACATTTTAGACTGGTGTGGAAAAATTGCTGTAAAGGCAGAATGCTTTCAAAAATAGATGTGTTAATAGTTTATTTCTGTCAATTATCAAAATGAATTGAGTGAAAAAAAAAAGTGAAATCTAAATCCCATCAATATTTGGTGTGACCTTTGCCCTTTGCCTTCCATCAATTCTTCTCGGTACTTGCAGACAGTTTTTGAAGGAGCTCGGCAGGGAGGTTGTTCCACACTTGGAGAACTAAGCACAGATCTTCTGTGGATGTAGGCTTGCTCCAATCCTTCTGTCTCTTCATGTATTCCCAGACAGACTGGATAATGTTGAGACTAGGGCACTTTAGAACGTTATCGTCATTTCCAGGACTCCCCCAAAGGGTAGTCATACCAAATATTGATGTGATTTAGATTTCTCTTCTGTTGCTTCACTTAATTTTATATAGGTGTGTGTGTGTATGGATATATATATATATATATATATATATATATATATATATAGCAACCTGTCCAAGGTTTTGCTAACATTACCATGATATTGTATCAAAATGGTTTTATGGGAACATGGAGTCCTTAACTAAATTAGAGCGTGAACACAACTTGGGTGTGGGTATAAATAATTCATGTGTGTAGATGTATCCTCTCTATCACATCTCCTAACTATTGCCATTCCCTTACAGAGTGGAAGTAAGGTGGCCATCACTACAACAGCGTTTGAGAATACATCAATAAAAACCGGCCCTGCTAGGAGAAACAGCTACAGAGGCCGGATGGTGAGGCGCAATAAGAAAACCAAGAAGAAGGAAAACATAGAAAGGTTGGTTGTAGACGGTTTACATCTGGTAAACGCCACAAATATTATGTTTTTAGCATAAATCAATTTTTATGGTGTCTTCATAAAAATCTCATGAGAGTAATAACATAAATAGTATTTCAGACATTGAATAATTTTATCAATCCTCGCTTAAATTGAGTTTTTTGATCAAAGACACAAGTGATTAAAATACATCAAATATTTTTACAGATCAATATAGTGCCTGGTTGGAGTCATGCCAAGTGCATGCTAAGAAACTAGTCTGTCTTAAAGGGATCAGCTCTTTTTTAATCACTCACAACAATGGCATATTATTTCCTGCTCAGTGAGGGGTCCAGTGGCTGGGACTCCCATTTTCTTTCAAAGTTTTTCCTACCGCATGGCACCATTCTCTTGAATGGAGCTTTTCCATGTTAAAGGAGCCCTGCGGCTCCTTCTTTCTCAACATCAGAATATAATGGCGTTCTTTTGGGCTTCTGATTTTCATTGCTGATGTACTTGTGTTTTTCAGGAGAAGGTCTTTTTTCAAAAAACTGGCCAAACAGCCATCTCCCCTGCTCCACACAAGTCGAAGCTTTTCTTGTTTAAACAGGTCACTATCGTCTGGTGAAAGCCTGCCCGCATCACCCACCCACAGCCTGTCACCAAGGTCACCTACACCAAGCTGCCGTTCCACTCCAGACTTCCCATCTGGTGAGTTACCTTGAGACTTAAGTGTTTGCTTAGAACTAATCAAATATGTATCTTTACAGGTATACAAGAAGCAGGGAGAGTTTGTACTGGTTACTGTAGTTTGCAAATCTAAATTTACATGTGATATAAATGATGTAGACATAACAAGGACTTGGAGAGTGCACACAGTAGATTTATGGAATACAGTAATTATTTTGAAGTTATTGTATTGAAGTTATTTTGGTGAATTTTTCCACATCGGTCTTGGTAACCACTGCGCCAGCAGAAATGCACATATATTTATAAATGACACCCATAGCTTGTGTAGATTTCAGTCATTACGCATACTATCGCCATGCCCAATTTTCGGGAAACTGTCGAGGGTGGCGTAAAAACAACATTAGTCACAAGTAGAGTTTAAAAAGTTGCAGTCCAATTGTTTGTGACTTTCTTCCCTAGAAAACTGCATGCTTAATAAATCTGCCCCAGTGTTTGTCTTTGGAAGTTGTAGTTCTCATTTGTGTTTTCTGTGCTTAGATCTGTGTTTCAGAATTTTTTTTTTTTATATACTATTTGCCTTATTCATTATTGTGTTTTTAATTTTTTTAGGTACTAATTCTTCACAAAGCAGTTCTCCAAGTTCAAGTGCTCCAAATTCTCCAGCGGGTTCTGGGCATATAAGACCAAGTACTCTTCATGGTTTGGGCCCCAAGCTGGGGGGACAGAGGTACAGGTCTGGAAGACGTAAATCTGCTGGCAGTATTCCCTTGTCGCCACTTGCAAGAACACCATCACCAACTCCTCAGCCTCCCTCTCCACAACGATCTCCATCTCCGTTACATGGCCATGCAGTGGGGAACACAAAGACCACAACCACTTTTCCTACAAAAATGCACTCTCCACCAACAATTGTCAGACATGTTGTCAGGCCCAAGAGTGCTGAGCCTCCAAGGTCTCCGCTTTTAAAGAGAGTACAGTCAGAGGAAAAGCTTTCACCATCGTACTGCTGTGAGAAAAAGCACTTATGTCCTCGGAAGCACAATTTGGAAGTAACCAAGGAAGAAGTTCATAAGCAATCATCACAACGTGACCTAACATTGCAATGTCTAGAGGCGAGCACATGTGATATCCCTGCATCAACACGAGTAAGGCCTGTCGAGCAAGGTTGTTTGAAGCGTCCAGCATCAAGGAAACTGGGGAGACAGGAGTCCTTGGATGAGCTTGATAAAGAGAAACTAAAGGTCAAATTAGTTATAAAGAAAAAAGATGTATCAGAAAGACAAGACTTCCTTCTGAAACAGAATATAATACAGGATTTGCACAATGAAATTGGAATCCTATCTTCAGACGTAGAGAAGGAAGAGAAAGCACATCAAAGTCTTCTAAAGAGATCAAGCTTATCTGAGAGTAAATTTCCCACTTATGAACCTCGTTCAGGGGGCATTATATTTAAGGACACTCATTGCAAGAGTGTAAATCCTCGGCCAAATGGTGCTGGGATGTCTCTGGACACCCAGTCTTTCTGTCACGGCTCGCCTGTTGCAGAAAGTGCCCATGTATCTTATGAACTCAAGAAAGCTCCTACTTCATGCTCCCTGCAAGAAAAACTAAACCATCCTTCTGAGAAGTTTGTGAAAGAGGACAATTTAGATAAAGCATCTCCAACCAATATTGATTATTTTAGGAAGAAAAAGTCCTTTGAAGAGAAAGACGGCAGCCTGTGCCAAGTGTTAAAGTCTAAAATGGTTCCAGTGTCTCATGAATGTATGCAAACAAAGCCTGGTCATTTACAGACAGACTCCCTTACCCTGCTAGATAACAGGACTTCAAATGTTCAGAGCACAGCTCTCTCTTTTGCTCCATTAAAACCTGGTAACGGAAGATGTGAAACCAATGCAGACAAACCTTCTGTTATAGCTACCGAGACCCCTGTTCGGAAAAGCCCTTCTGAATATAAACTCGAAACAAGGGCTGTTTCTTCCTTGAAGCCTATTGAAGGCACATTAGACATTGCATTATTATCAGGACCAAAGGTTACAAAAGCAGAGTCTGATGTTGTTTGTAATATCTCTATCAAACCCGATGATCAAAGCCGAAATTCAAAGAATGAGGTTGTAGACAATGGAAATGCATTACTATTTCCAAAAACAAACTCTAATTACTCCAATATTCATGCCGGGCACAAGAGACCTATTAAAGAGAATCAGAGTGAGTGTGTACAAGCTGAATGTCACACAGCTAAAATTCATCAGAACAAAGAGCCATCAGACCTCGGAACAAAGAAAAATGTAGTAGACGTGACTAATTCAGTTGAAAGTCAAAGGATAAGCACATTGCAGCCGACATCGAGATGTCCAGTGACAGAAGGACTGTCTTCTTCTGTGAAATCTAATAGACAAGAGATGGCAACTCAGGATCTGTCCTCTGTCAAGTGCTCACTGGAGCAAAGACATAGTACATCATACTCTGAAAGGACTTGTACATTCAGAGAGTCCTGTGAGAATACTCCTGCTACGAGCCTGACACAATCTAGCTACTCCGAAAAGTACATCTCAGCTCTTGACTGCATAGAGGAAAGAAATCAACAGGCATCTGTTCCCCAGATAGAATCTAATCATCACATATCTGTGGTGAAGAGCGTTGACTCTTCTCTTCTAGTTGAACTTGGGCCTTCTAACAAAACTTTGTCAACTCCACGAGGTAAATCCTCTGACCTGAGCTGCACTAGCCAAAGTAAAAAGCAACAAGATTCTCCCCAAAAACACACTACAGAGAACAAAGGGAAAAATAATGTCGAAGGTTCACCTTTGAGAAGAGAGACCTCTTGTCCTAATATACTGGAGACCCCTCTGTCCTCGAATGTCCAATCCATAGCCAGTATTAAAACCCTTCCGTCCGTTAGAGAGGAGCAATGTTCAGCACACACAAAGCTTGTCAGCTGCATCAACAAGTCGAAAGTGGTAACAGAATCTAGGCCAGATTCTCCTAAAATATCCCTGTCTGATAAAATGGCTTCCATGCAAAAGCCCAATATAAAGCTACCTGGACAAACAGGTAGTCAAGCAGTTCAAAGATCTGAATGCCCAGAAAAAGCTGTTACTGTCTTGAATGCCCAAACTGGATGCCTTACACAAAGCAAAGCTACCACTAAAACGGAAGTCGTTTTCATGGCCACTTCTTCAGTTACCCATATAAACACAAAGGCCACCGCTAATGCGTCCACCTCCGAACTCGGTGTTCACAAGGAGCCTACAGTTTGTTCTCAAATACCAGCCACTGTAAACCTTAAGGAATGTTCTGCAAAATCTCATCTCAAAGAGAAAACAAGTGCGCATCCAAAATTAAGTACAGTGTCTGCTGCCAAATCCTCCATCCAAGGAAAACCTGAAGTGGGGGAACTTAGAGTTCCCTTAGCGGTGAACCCTCAAGATACTAAAAGCACTGAAGCACTTTATGTCCTTAGTGACAAAGGTAAAATAAAGATTACTTCTGTTACAAATCAAGTTACTAGAGAGACGACTGTGGAAAAAAGTATTTCTCAGAACATAGTAGGGAAAGAAGGAGACCTAAGGAAGACAATGTTTGATGCCAACAACGTCAGCATTGCTTCTTTACCCAAAGCTGTATGTTCTGATGTCTCCTCAAGTAAAACACACTTAACTGTGAGTGGCTGTAAAGAGAAAAATGAGCAAATTTCAACATTGAATGCTGCAAATGTCAAGGCTAAGAAGGATGTCCAAACATCCTCCAGTAAGACTTGCGTTGCCTTAAGGGAGGGCATTGTTTCCAGTAAACCTGTCACTGATAAGCAACCGTGTGTCCTTACAAATACTACAGCCCCAGTGACAGTGCGAAGAGACCCACCTTCATCTCCAAGCAAAAAGACTGTTGCGAAAAACTTGCCGAAGCCACCAGCCGCACCTCTGGAGAATTCTACTAGCCTTTCTTCAGACAAAGACTTGAAGGGACAAAAAAGAGGAAAGGATACAATTCCACAGAATAGTCCTCACAAAAAGACATAATCTGCTAGCACCTTCACCAAGACCTCTTTACTGTAGTAGCTGCTAATCTGAAACTTCTTTCAAAACCAGCACTGTGTAGTGTTTCCATATCTATTTGTAACCTGTTTGATCATAAAGTTTAGTAGAGGGGTGTTTGTTCCAACTTTCGGTCCCAGCTATAAGTTTTTTGGTAGCCGGATGCAGTTACTAACAGAAAGATGTACCTAGTCAGAAGAAATGGGAAAGGGCTATGGGGGAAAAGGTCTGTAATTTACACGTTGTATTTTGTGTTGAATGTAGAATGTACAGTTTGCTGCTCAATTTCACTGTTTACTTTTTTTATTTCTTAAAAAAAAGACACAAATTTGGATTTTTGGTTTTTTTTTTTTTTTCTTTTTATGGAGCTACAAAACCCTGAGAAGAACAAAACCGATATGTGATGAAAGATAATGACTACTTTTCAACAGTGGTATTCATAGGAATCTTCTAAAGAATTAACTTCACCCAGAACCCATTGATCTATGATAGTCATGTGTCCAGAGGTGTCTCGAAATATAGTCTTGTCATCACAAGGCCTAGTGTTAACCTATAAGAGTATGCTGATTTCGGAAAGGGGTTCTACAATAATGCTGGACTGTTAACAGACCCTTGTCGTGCCAAATAGTTCCTATCTATATTGATGACCTCATCGAGCTAGTCAGCATCACCAATAATATGGCTTTGTGACTCTTATTCTCTATGTAGTCTATACTGTACGATCACCTAGAGCCTTTCGTATCCGCATACATAGCACATTACTACTATTATCTAAGCACTGATCTTTCATGTAGACTTTGATTCTCTCCTCTTTCCAAACTCCATTTCACAAGTGCAAATATCTTAACTTTTTTGTGGGAAAAAGACATTTTGTTGCAGTTCTTGAATGTATATATTTCTGTTTACCACATAGGCTTGAAAGGGAAATGTGTTTTGCTACATATACCAGAATTTCTTTCACAGACATATGTGGTTGTTAATGTGTAGCCGGGGCCTTACAATGTAGAGGTTTAGCTGTGCTAGCATTCTCATATTTTTCTGTAAGTGCATTAAATAGCTCCATACATTTCATAGCATCTCGTATTCTGTATTATAAATCTGTGAATATTGTAAAATAAAGGGGGTTTGTGTAACATGGGGCCATGTTAGAGCTATTTGGTGCTTGGAGGGTAACTTTACTTTCTATCTTTTTGTAAAGCCTTATTTATATTTTATATACACACTCCCGCCATATGTATTTGTTCATTCACAGCTGTAGAATGAGGAATTTAACCCTAAGATGACCTAAGGTAAATGCACTGGGGATAACCCTGAACCAGAGTGATCGTGCTCAGTTTGTGTCCACATCATATAGTGTGTAGCTGCTACAATGTTACAGTGATACCAAAATATGTAATATCCAATAGGGAGTCTGTCACCGGATCCCAACATATCAACCCAATACCCTCAGACTGATAGGTCAGGTCCACCTGAATCTTTGTGTTTTCTCCATGTGAATCGGTGACTCCCTTGCAGAGATATCGCCATTTTGTCAATATGCAAATGAACTCTTTGGAGCATTGAGGGTATTGCCATGGCTCCAAAGAGGTGGATAGCAACTCCCTCATTGCTCCAAAGAGCTCATTTGCATATTGACAGAAAGGACCTATATCTTGCCAATGGATGAAACGATTTACATTGGAAAACACAGTTTGATTCAGTTGACCCTAACCTATGTACGCGTTGATAAGTTGGGTTCTGAATGACTCCCAAATCAGAAAAATTAGGGTTCCTCTGGAATCTTATACCTCCTAAGAGAGACCTATAGATCCTTGGCATATTGCTCTTTTCTAGACACATGGGCATTTCCACTGCAGACTCATGGGAAACTACTGCCTAGTATTGAAAGTAACAGTAAGGCTTGTTTCAAGTGTGTTTTTTTTATTTTGGCGTTTTGGAAACCGCCTTTAGAAACTCTGCCACCAGATGTTATAGGTTATTCAATAGGAAATTTAGAATAACGTTACATACATGGAGTTTGCTCTGGCTTTTTTTTTTTTTTTTTTTTTTTTTTAAACATTTCATTGAGTTTCTTGCCTTTTTGGTTTTCAAAATGCATCAAACTGTGGGTATGGCGGTTTTTCAGGCGTTTCCTATTGATCTTCTTATAGGAAAAAATGCAAGAACAAAAACAAAAAAAAAAACACAGGAAAAAATTTGTGTGAATAAAAGAATACAAAGGGCAAAGATCGCCATAAAAGACGCACAGCAATGCAGATGTTTTTTTTTCCCAAGAAAAAATAGAAGCCATGGTAAGACTGTGTGTGAAGATAATAAATGCTTGACACCCACCCAGAACAGACACAATTGTGGTGGAGCTTCTTGTTACAGTGTCTATTATAGTCTATATCCAGGGCAGCCTCTGCAATGCCTGGCATGGACCATTGTGATTATATAGCACTAATTTGCTGTATGAGAAGAAAGCTACTAACAGACACACGAAGAGAGGACCTCCTGACATGTCTTAGTAAATATATGTATTCTCTAGCATCCTTTCTTACAACTCTCATGGCGATATTCCTCCTGGAAAACTGGCCAGAGACTTTAAATAGACTCCAAAATCCTGAGTCCGCGGACAACTGTTTGTCCTGCCCCCCCATACACATGAATGCTCTGCTTGTCCATGTGTTGGGCATTCCAAAATCCAACATGCCTAAGCTGCCTTTTCCCTGACATTAGGGAGGAGTCATGTTAGGTAGTTGGTCAGTCCCACCAAAATTGGCTTACATTCCTCTAATGCATATGGCCATTTTAAGTTGACATCTCGGCGTTACCATTCCTGTGGCCAATGTTTTGTGTCTCTACACAGTCAGAGAGGGGATGGTGTCAGAGTATGTATGTACTCTCTCAAGTAGTAAAACCAGTTGTCCAATTATTCATAGATTTTCAGGAGGAATAGCAGAAGAATATCATATCTAATTCTAAGAAAATAAGTTCCAAGGTGAAGACCCCTCATAGCAGAAAGGTAGTGGGGAAAAAAAGCTGCATTTTACAGAATCAGTGAAGTGAATGAGATTTCGCTAAACTCATCCAAAATACATGGAAAAAGGACTGCGGAAAAGCTGCATTTTACAGTACCAGCGAGTGAATGAGATTTCACTAAACTCATCCACACATCGTGGAAAAAGAGCTGCATTATAGATACTCTTAGCATGGTAATTCTAGTTGCAAAATTGTGAGTGTTTACCCTATATAATGATTAGAGAGAAAAAAATGAGAGAAAAACGCAGCAGAAAGTTTTTCATAGTGATTCACTATGTGAGGCCTTAACCTAACATGGCTATTTCGTAGGAGAATACGAATATTTACTAGAACAGACACAGCAGGAGAGCTGGTAGGTGACAAATGAGACAAAATTGTCTGCAGTTGCAGAATTTTCCATAAACCGGACTCTTCCTCATCACTTGCCTTCAATAGTAACTTTGTAGCAGCTTTAACCAGTGCTTGTGTATATTCCACTTGGTCTACATTATGTTTTACGTTGCTCTTCAAAGCATGGACGTAATGAGAAGTCCATAAGACATGTTCATCGACAGCTCTGCAGTCTTCACATCAGTCGGATATCTATTAACATCATTGCGATACATCAACCTGTTTTTCCTGGTGCATTTAATTGCTTGCCGCTTCCTTGAATAATTGATAGAGTATTAAGAATTAATAAGATATGAAGCTTGTAGGGTTAGTGGCAAATCTATGAAATACCAAATATGAAAGCACCTTCCCATCATGCATTGAGACGCTATTCATTTTTGCCTTTTGAGTTCTCATCCCCTTGTTGATTCAATGTTTACAAACTGTGTGTGTCGTGAAGTCGGTTCTCATACCCGTCAATCATTTTGTAGTCTTAAAAGTACCTGGTGTGTTCACGTTCCTACTTGTTTGTATGTGTTAACCTTACTACTGATGTAAGATATTTGTGTTACGGATTAGTCTCTTCTATGTAATGAGATCTGTGCTCCTTTTCTAGTCTTTTCTGCTGTAGAAATACCAGCTTAGTATCTGTGCAATAAAGTGTTTGTTGTCTTAACTTTATATAAAACAAAGTACACAAGTAAAAAAAAAAAAAAAACAACCCACAACTTTATGAATGTTGTATTTGTTGTATACTGGACAAGTATTTATACTTCAGCTGCAATGCGTACGATTGAAATAAAAAGTCGGCATGAAGGCTGAGGCTTGTATGGTTTGTCAGTTCTTTCTCCATTTAGGTTCGACAGATCAGCAGACAAATATAGAACTGTAAAAGGACTTACAATATAAGTGCAGGATCAGACTACACAGGTCGATTGTTGTCTGTTACCATGGGAACATATAGATTTATATTGGAGATGTAGAAACAAAGGAATAGGATTTTTTTAAGGAAATCGATTTGTAAAGTAGCTTTGTTTTTACTATTAAATGCATTGGGGAAATAAGAAAAAGAATTGATACCAGCCTTTAACAACCACTAACATAATTTAACAATGACCATTAAGATGTTGTGTAGTAAAATACAGTGCTTAAGCATACCAACCCCTTAGAGATTTGTGCGCCTGAACTCCGTTGGGGGATTCCATTCCCCATTCCGCTTGAAAAAAATTTTCGCCCTTTTCAGGCGGAAACCCGGCGGACCCCATTTTATAAGCGGATAAGTTTTCCGTCCCCAACCGAACCCCCCGAATGGAAATCCAAATGCAGGTGTGAACCTAGTGTAAATCGGTATAAAATAATCCGCAAGTGCTGGACATACCATGGGATAGGTGGCAATGATACGGATTCTACTGGATCTGGGGATTATGGGAAGTTAAACTAGAGTTTTTGGGTGAAATTTAATAACAGGAACACGAAAAGTAATATATAGAAAAATGATGTATTATGGTTTCTTTGTGACCTGAAAACTTAGATTCTTTTCACTGTTTTTAGGAACTAAAATCACAATTACAGTTACAACTGCAAACGTTTTGTGTGTAAAAAAGGGAAGATGGTAAAACCGCCGCTAACATGAAAGATGATGAATAAAACAAATATAAGTTTAATTATAAGTTTATTATAAAGTTTATTTTAAGGCCCACAATCAGCGCAGTATTTAGGGGTTAATATTACAATACATTATTTTAAAAAAATATATATATATATATATATATATGAGATATTAAGACACCATTTACAAAGAAATTTTGTGGCTGACATTTTCCTTAAAGCAGATGATGTCCAGTTGTGGTCCTTAGTATTGTCTGTCGCTGCCTGTCAGGTATGTTTTCTTAAGTGTTTTGCTGCTTTTTTTATCTGTCCCATCAGAAAACAGTCTTTAGGTGTGAAATCTTCCTCTTGTCTTATCACAGGCTTTTGTTCTGTATGTTCACCATGCTTTATACTGCAGGTCTATTGATCAGATTTGCTGCATGTCCGACTTTGTTTCCGACGAAAAAAACTGGCTTTGCGGCGCAGAGGGTGTAAGCGCACACCCATGCATTGCTTTAAAAACCCATTCAAGTGAATGGGGTTTTAAGCAAAGCGTCGCAAACCTTTCCCTCCTCCCTATACAGTTTTCCAACATTTAGGTAGGATTTGCGGTGGACGGAGTGCCGCCGCAGGTGTGAACCCATTTAGTAAGTGTCAAATGAGTAAAAAAGACATCCAGCCCACATAAATACATAGTCAGATGAATCACAGAAAAGGAAATCTGCGCAATACACTACTTTTGGGCGGTGATCACAACCTGGCACAGGACAGAGGAAGGGGTACACTTATGGGGAGATGTATTTTGGATTATTTGCACCTCTCTTAGATATTAACAAGCGATTCCGCAATAGGCCGTGGCTGACCTACGATCATGCATGTCAACTGAGTGAAGGGGCAAGAGCAGATGTCAAATTCTGCCTCTTTACAACTAGGCATCTGTGCCTGGTTCTGTACATAGCTCACTTGAATAGGCCTGAGCTGCAGTACCAGGACAGCATTGTCTGGTAAACAATGGAAAGGCTGCTGCAGCCGCTCACGTGCTGTGACCTCTTCAGCCAGATGATTGGTAAGGGTGCTTAGAGTTGGACCCTTACCAGTAGCAGATTATAATGTGTCCTTTCTGGGTGGGCCGCCAGAGACTATTGGGGAGCCCATGGCTGCCGGAATTTCTCAACCAACTTCAACAAGTGTATGGCTCTTATAAGTGGCCTGTGGTGCAGGTAGAATTTTACCTGTACCTGGAAATTTATGCATGACTGCAAATGGTTCTCTTCTAAGCAGTGGGTAGAATCATAGTGTGGGCGGTGTTCTGCACTTTTACAGTGAAGTCTCCCTCCTGTACCCCATGGCCATCGCTCATCTGATCCCTGAGTTTGGCAGAACCCAAACTGTATGTTTCACGCATTGCATGCTCAATGTATAAACCCACACTAAGGCTCCATCCACACAAACATGTGATTTGTCAGGGTGCTAGCTCTGTTTTTCATGGCTAGCACACTGGCCCATCAGGCTGAATGTGCAGTGGGGGAAAGGACCTCCCGTTCTCGTCTCCTGGCAATAACGCCTTTAATAAGTTATCCCCACTTTGTGGTGAAAATAAGGAATGGATAACCCTGCAGATCCTATAATATGTAGTGCAGAATATAGTCCTGTGGTGTTGCTGCTATCCTGATCTCTACAGAGCTTGGACATTCACAAAGTAGCCAGGTAAATATAACAAAGTAATAATCAACCTTTATATTTTTTCTTTGTACCCCAGTGAATGTAGGAGAATTGGCATACTCCAAACATCCAAAATATGCGTGATCAGGACAGGCTTGGGCAGCAGTCACATTAGTGCTCTGTAGCCACAGCTTATAACTATAAACTAGTCAGTTTAGATATGATTGAGCCAAGAAGGTCCATTGTATATAATCATAGTCAGAAATTTATCATAATAATCTTATCATTGTATATGCCGTTAGGCTGCATTCTAAGGGTATGTTCACATGGAGGAATTTGGCATTAATATTAAGACATTCGTCTCATCTGCCCTGAATCTGCCACCCATTGTTTTCAAAGGGAGACGAAGATCAAAGTAGGACAGCAAGAAACTAAGCGTCCTGCTCAAACTTGCTGCAGATTCTTCAGCTGATCAGCCACGATACCCTCGGCACTAGACCGTCCGCTGATCAGCCCTGTTCATCTGGGGCTAACCACCAACTGAAAGCCTGAGGGCTGGAAAATAGAAAGGAATCCAAGGCGGGAAGTTTGCCTCAATTTCTCGTAATTTTCCACGTTGTGAGCAGGACCTTATCTGCTATTTTCTCTTTCTCTTCTCTGTTCTAGATGTCTGCCTGCGAATTGATCCATATAGACTAATATTGTAACATTTGTATCCAGTCTAGATAATCCTCTGAGCTACTGTAGACAGTCTGGTCTCCAGCCCGATATATTTTACCAACACCGATTGGTTTAGGTTACATGGCACTGTATAGACCTGGAGACAACTGTGGCAAACTATTAGGAGAAAAATCACGTTCCTGCAGGTTTCCACCCTCTGTTTTAATTTCATCGCTAACATTAAAAAGCGATACTGAAAATGGGAAGGAATTGAGCCACAGGGCATGGCGGAAATTTGCAGACTTGTACATTATACAGTGAGTATATTTCATATAAATGAAACCAGAAATTTCTCTTAACTACATATACATCGGGGTTTTTATGGGGGGGGGGGTTTATACTTTTTTTTAGTTTCTCAGTCTTGTTTTGTCTTGATGAAGTTGAACTAAAGGTTTTCATACAGAATTTGGTCTAATAACAAATTTATTGAAATTATTAAGGTATGCTTTTTCTTGACTTGAGCAAGGGGAACAGAAATCCATGGCATGCTGATTTTATACCATATTTAATAACATAGAAATAGATCGGTATCCAAGGCTCACTTTCCTTCAAAACCCTTGATGAACGAATATCTAAAAGGGTTTCTCACTAAGCACACTTACCCCCATCTGCAGGGCACTATTTCTTGTGTGGAATTGAATGGGGGGGCAGCAGACATGCGTGACTGCCACTCCTTTCAAGCAACACAGGATCCCCCCCATCTTTACCCCATCCAACAGCGAGATCCACATCGATTGAACTTGGATGACATTCATGTTACCAAGAAATGTGGGTCAGTATGATCACGGTGATAACAAACTTAGGCTCCATTTATGTCATGTTTTAACATCCATTTAGCACATCCATTAAACGGATGCAAAAAACTGAAGCAAACGGATGGCCATCTATTTACATAGATATCAATGTTTAAAAAAAAGTTTTTTTTGAAGGACACAAAAAAATACCATTCTTTTGTATCCATCCAAAAAAATGGGATGGCCATCCATTTGCATCAATTTTTTGCACCCCTTAACCCCTTCCTGACATCCGCCATAATAGGAGCTGAGCAGCTCCATAATAGAAGTGCTGGTATTTTGCAACGCCTTAGCATTGTAATGCATTGCATTAGTTGATCAGAAAACCCTGGGGTTCAAGACTAAAAAAATAAAGTGAAAAAATATAAAAAAAAAAAAAAAAAAGAATTCAAAGTTCAAATCACCCCCCTATCCCTAAAATACATATAAAAGTTAAAAGTTACCGTGAAACACATACACATTAGGTATGCCTTTGTCCAAAAACACCTGGTCTACAAACTTATAAAAATATTTTTCCCGTACAGTGAACACCATAGCGGGGGGAAAAAAAATCAAATGTGCCGAACTGCTATTTTTTAGCTGTTTAATAAAAAGTGATCAAAGCAATAGACATTCCCCAAAATGGTATAACTAAAATGTACATCTGGCCCCGCAAAAAAAGCTGCCCTATGCTTCCCCATACATGGAAATATGAAAAAGTTATGGGTGTCAGAATATGGTGACTTTTAGAAAAAAAACATTTTTTTTAGCTTTAGATTTTTTTTAATGGGTTAAAATGTAAATAAAACTATATAAATTTGGTATCCCCAGAATTGTACCGAAACATAGAATACAGATGACGTGTCATTTTGGCTGCAGAGTAAACGCCATAAAAACGAAGCTGATAAAAAAGTTGCACAAATACACTTTTTCTCCAATTCCACCCCATTCTGAATTTTTTCCCAGTACATTGTACAGAATAATAATTAGTACCATTATGAAGAACACTTTGTCCTGCAAACATTAAGCCTTCATATAGCTCTGTGAATGGAAAAATAAAAAAAAGTTATAGGGTTTGGATGGCTGAGAGTCAAAAATGAAAATCAAACGAAAATGTCATCAGTGGGAAGGGGTTAAAAGGATGTAAAAAATATGATCTGAATGAGCCTTATATAGTTTGATTTAATACCTTTTTTTAAAAAAAAAATCTTTGAAAACTGATGTATGAGTCATTGTTTGTCATGTACTTGCCCTTCCATACAAAAAAAAAAAACTGAAGTGAAACTAAACAGAACTTCTCAGATGCCATGATCAGATACAACCACGGCATCTGAGAAGTTCTGTTTAATGTTTAAGGTTAAATGTCTGCAATCAGAGATTTATCTGATCACAGGAACTGCAGATCTTTGTTGTATAAAATAGTGCAGACCTGGCAGCTAAGGCACCCTCTCAGCTCCTGAGGCGGCGCAAATTTAACCCCTTCCTGACATCTGCTGTAATGATATGGTAGATTTCACGATTTGGCACCTGCACTGGAGCTGAGTGAGCATCAAAACCACAGGGTTTTATAAGGCAGAGGCCTATCAAAGGCTTAAAGGATTGTCTATTTTAGTATGCATTGATATAAGTGCAGAATATATACAATATACTGTGAAACAGAAGTACTGCAGTATACTGTATGAAAGCTCAAACTCCCTATGAGGATTAAAAATAAATGTAAAATAATGTGATAATGTCGAAATTATATATATATCATTAAAATCAACCCCTTTTCCTTAGATCATATATGAAAAAAAAAGCAATAGGTATTGTCGCATCTGAAAATGTCTGAACCATTAAATTGTAAAAGTATTTATTTTGTCCAGTGAATGTCATAAGGAAAAAAAACGCAGTTCAAAAGGTCTTGGGGTCAGAATATGGGGATGTAAAGAAAATTAAAAAAAAATAATATATTTGTGTGTTAATACCTTTAAAAAAAAAAAATCCGTATAAATGTTGTACTACTGTGGTTGTACTGAATATTATTATTTATTTATATCGCTCCATTAATTCCATGGTAATGTACATTTGTGAAGGGTTTTACATACATAGTACCAGTAGTAAAGAGGACCCTGCCCACAGGCTTACAATCTCAATTATGTACTGAATAAAGGTAACTTGTCATTTTTATTCTACAGTGATACATGCAAAAACAAAACCTATAATAAAATGGTGCAGCTAAATCCACCCCTTTTAGAATTTTTTTTTGTGGCTTGCCAGTACATTGAATGGAATATTAAATGGTGCCAATGGCAAGTAGAATTTGTCCCACAGAAAACCAGCCCTGATAAGGCCATGTGAACAAAAAAAAAAATCTAAAAGTTCTGGGTTTTGGAAGGCGGAGAAGAAAAAAAAAAATGAAAAGCCCTAAATTTGCTGAAGCAGGGTGGTATTAAGTCATGTGTTCCCTGACCTTCATATAGATGAACTATAGACCTTTGTATTGTTCCTCCATACACAGAAAATATAGCTGACTATGAGCTAGTGGTTAAGAGGTTGTCTGCATAAGCAAGCTAGCACATAGAAGAAAAGTGTATGCAATAATAAGGTATATAAAACATAGAACAGATACATATATCTATTAAGTAATGACTCAGTGCGCCTTCTTGAAACTTGTCAACCTATCCTGTTGATATGGAAATACTGTAAGTGCTATTTGTGGGCAAACCCCTTTAAAGATGACCACCCATCACCTCTACCATATCCAGCTCTTTGCATCTTTCAGTAGATGCCACCTCGGTGATTCTGGCACAGTTGGAATTTTTCTCTAGCCCCCACCATTCCTGAGCTATTGGCACTATTATTTTCAGCACCCAATTTTCAATAGGCTGTCTGCTGTCAGGTGGGCGGTTCCAGCTGTCTACTACATAGCAGTGCTGTCCAAGTGATGACATAAGAGCCTAATTAGCATATTGATTGCTATTGAATGTTGGGGGCTAGAGTAAAAATTCCAGCTGTGTTGGAGGAGCACCTATTAAAGGAACGCAAAGAGTTGAGAGTGGTGACAGGACCTTTTTAAGCTCTTTCGTTGGGGATAGGCAGACCAATGATAAATGTGTTCTCTAAATGGCAGAATAAATCCTCCTCCTGTAATATTGTACTAAGCATATTATAATTATTATACAAATCAATGAAACTACAACAATTATTATGATATAAATAGGAGAAAATCCACAAGTTATCGTTACTTTGGTCAACTCTGTACCAGCCAGTGACGTTGGTGATGCACATCTGGTATTTGACTTCTCTACAAAGATCTCTTCATGCTGCTTGTACCAGGTTAGGAATTGTACGTTGGAGCACGAGCAGTCAATAGGATTGTAACTTAAATTGATGGTGCTTTTATCTGATATATTCTGCACCAGACCAATAGGAATAATAGAGATCATGTTAAATGCTAAATTTAAGGAAATATCACTTAGGCTTCCAAAAGCATTTGTAGGAAATGTGATTAGTTTGTTGTGACTAAAGTCCACAGATCTCAAGTTCTCCAGCTTCTGGAAGGCTTGTTTCTCTATGACTTCTAGGTTGCACTTTGAAAGTATTAGAGTATCGAGCAGTGGAGCTTTGAAAAACAGGTTGTCTTCTTTGAGAGTCCCTTGCTGAAATGAACTTCCTTTCATGTCTAGGAAGACCATGTTGGTCAAGCCTTCAAGAAGCTTCATATAGCTGGTGTTCATATAGCTGTAAGACAAGTTCAGCATTCTCAGATCAGCTAAATTACTGAAAGGACTTGACCATTCATCTATTAACAAATGGACATTTGAGAAATCAAGAACTTCCAGTTGCTTGTTCTCAGGAAATGCTGGGCTGTCTAATGGTAGTGGTGCGCCGTAACTGAGATTCAGGTGAGAGAGGCCATGTAGACCACTGAACTGAGAACCACAACATTTTGCTTTGTGAAAGTCATTGTGGCTCAGGTCCAAGTATTTCAGATTTGATAAACTCTCTAAACATTTGGTCCCCAAATCCCAAGTGTCTTGATTTTCAGCTATGTGTAGATGTGTGACCATTGGGTAACTGGCTGAGTTTATATTACAAAGACTGGGAAAATGGTTTTGATTTAGAATAAGTTCTTTGGTGACACTCGGTTGACTCAAATGTGGGAGAGAATTAATGTTCGTGGCCGTCAGGTCCAGTTTTTCAATCTTGGTTAAACAGGAGAACGTTTCCTGTGACGCCTCACTTATGTGCCTATACTGTAGACTGAACTCCTTCATCGTAATATTGCAGAGTCCATTCAGACTCTTTGGTTGTATGTCAAAATCAGTAGGAATGTCATTAAATGTGCCAGTTCTAAGGGTATATGTGGTTAAATTACTAAGCCCGTCTAAAAGAGAAGATATGTCTGTATTCCAGCCACATCCGGTGAGATCCAAGTGATGGAAGTCACCATGGTTGAATGCATTTGGCTCAATGTATTCAATATCATTTCCCATTAGAATTAAAGTTAAATTTCTAATTTTCTTAAGGAACACGGAATCTTGTACGGTTATTGTTTTTATCTGGTTTAATGCGAAGTTTACCAACTTCAAGTTGTCCAAGGTAATATCTTGAGGAAATCTTATCGAGGAGATGAAGTTACTTCCCAAATGTAAAGTCACCAGTCCTTTCAAGGTTTTCAAGGGAATAAATGATAGGTCTGCTATGTAGGTTTCCTGTAAGTGTAAATGTTGAAGTGAAGTTGCTCCTAGGAATGCAGTGTCGGCAATATACAGTATGGGATTTCCAGTAAGCATCACTGTATTAAGCTTGGTATTGTTCCCGAAGGCGTCACTGTAGATCCAGTTAATGCCGCACCTGTAACGTAGTCAAGGGAAAGCAACAAACATAAAACAATTTCTTGGGGGCCGAATGCCCAATGTGCATGCGAAGTATTTTAAAAAGTTTTTTTTTTCCCACTTTCAGAAACATTACATCTTGTTCACAGTGTCAGAGTGGATTTCCTTAGGCCTGTTTGAAGTGTAAGTAAAATGTTATTTGTCTTACAAATCCATAGTGCAAGTGAAGAGAACCAACTTTACAATATCCCCCACTAAAGAAAAGTGAAGTGCCTATGCCTTTAACTATTGCTTCTGTTTCTACTTCTCATCAGTGATTTTGGTCCGTACTCCATACACAAGCAGTGTCAATTTACATTGAAGTCTATAGAAAGAGAAGTCGAGAAAGCGAGAGACAGAGAAATGAAACCATCTACAGCATTTAGTCATTTCTGTCAGAAGAAGGCTGGCTAGTAATTCCTGATAACACAGCTGTGTTGTGAAAGAGAATGGCCTCTTTATAGTGCTGATGTCTCTCTATTTAAGGAGTTCTCCTTATCCTCTCCCCTTTCCTCTCCATAGACTTCTATCTGTCTTTTTGCTTGTAATCATTGTATAGAAACCTTTTTTTTTCTTTTTTTTTTTTTGTTTACACTCAGAAGGTGCAAATCTGATTAAAGAGTTTTCCGGGACTGGCCTAAAAATAGGTATCATATTTGCAGGGGTCCGATCCATGCCACCCACACTGATCAGTTGTTTAAAGCAGCAGGGCAGGTGAGCACCACTTTAGTATTACAAGCCAGTGATGTCACATGGCCTTTTTGCAGCTCTGTCCCATTTAAGTAAATGGTATGGAGCCGCAATACCAAGCACAGCTGCTATACAATATATATAGCGTCGTCCTTGGTAAGCTCATCCAAATGCTGCGGCCTCTTCAGCTGATCCATGTGGGTGTCCCAGTATCGGACCCCCTACTGATCTGATATTGATGACTTATCCTAAGGATACCACAAGTCTAGAACTTGATAAACAAGATACAAAGAAGTTATATATAATGGATATTACAAATTACACAACTATGAACATTTTCTGATAACCGATAAAACCATTGTCAATTGACGATAAAATTATTAAAATTAGACATTTTCTAGAATACTTACCGTGATAAATCTAAATATACCAAGTTTTCTAGACGTCCAAAGACCCAGGAATAAAGTGCGATCAGTGAGTTAAAGCTGAAATCCAGATTCTCGGTGCTGCTGGGTATAAGGTCGGGTACCTTCTCCAGTCCTAGTCCCTCACAGTTGTAGCTCTTATTGACAAGAACCTGAAAGTTACATAAAAAAAATTATATAATGCACAAAAATTAGAGAAGAAATAAAGGGTTAATAACTTCCTGACATCCAAGTGCCCTTTCATATGTTATGTGTTGATTGACTTTAGGATGTGAAATGGCAGTGCGTTTACTCCCCAGAATAACAGTGCCAGGGTTCCCCTTCTCTCACCCCCGCTCACTACTCACCATATGTACAGACACAGTGGCAGGTAGTAAGAGGAAATGAGAGAAGTAATTGGTGCAATTAAAGGGGTTCCTTAGTTCATCTGGTGGATACCTCAAGATGAAACCCCCCCAAACCAGGCCCTGATCCCCAGGTCACTCTGCCCCCTCCCTCCTCTTCTGATTTCACAGGTGAACCCCCCCATCATGAAGAATCCGCAGGAAGAATTAAGGTAAAATTAAGGGTGTTGTCCAGGAAATAGCTGCTTTTCTTGGAGGCTGGGGAATGTGAAAAATAATAATTAAAAAAACCATACTCACCTGTCACCAGTGCTCCTGTGTCCCAGCCTGCTGACCAATCCCGCGGCGCCTCAGGGTTTGTTCCATTGGAAGTCCTCACCATATGTGATTGCTGAGGCCTAAGGAAAGGACACGGAATGTCACAGGTGACGAATATGAGTGATATCCTGGATCCTTCCTTAGGCCACTGAGGCAGCTAATTGGCCTCAGTGGTCACAAGTGGTGAGAATTTCTGCCTGAACAAGCTGTAAGATGGGGAAACAGCCCTCATGTTATGAATGTACCTGTTTCTGTAAATAAGTTTATTTTTTTTATAAACTGACATTTGGTTGTTTGACCACAAGAGGCCACTGTTACCTCAGAAATGGGAAGGACTGTAATTCTGTAATTCCCTGGAATAGTGACGTGGAGACCCTGTTCTGCAGAGGTGAAACGAGGAGGAGCAGAGTGTGTGTGGCAGCCATCTTAGGAGTGTGCTTTGAGCTTTTAGAAGAAGGACTGGAGTGAGATATGGAGGATTCCTAAGGGATCAGAAATATAGCAAGGTGGAGCTGAAGCAGAGACTGTTCCAGGGTTTGTTCAGACAGCATCCTGAAGGAGAAGATTACTATCAAGGACCCGGATGAGAAGTGGCCCTGTCAGTGAGATCGCAGGTTTTCTGGATGAGCCCCACTTTCAGCTGTTCCAGACAATGGCTAAAGGTACCCAACAGACCTGGGTCAGTAAGAGAAGTAATCGTGCAAGCACCGCATTACATTTTTGGTGCCAAATTGCTTGGGACTGAGTAAGGGCCTGTAATTAGAATAGTTAGGCATATTCATCTTCACAGGCCACACTACTGGTGAATTAGCTACCTATTCGATAGTAAGGACTCAGAGAATTCTATTGAGTTGTAACTCTCATAGAGGAGCTTTCGAGGAAGTCTAGAAGCGACATTTTATACATGGTCACATTTCTTTGGCTTGCAAGCTGACCTACTATTATATTTACTTGGTTGTACTTTGTTTGGGGGGAATAGGGGTATTTTGATAAGTTTGTAAGCTCTTGTGTTATACCTCCAGTGCCCCTATCACACTCATTGAATTGTTCCTGTGACTAGGGTGATAAAAGGTAACAAGTGGCTGGTTAGTTGCAGCCTGCAGATAGGTAAAAGCTTGGAGTATATTGGAGCCGCACATTAGAGGGCACCGCGCTGTACAACACCAGGGCCTCAGCTTACTGGCTGAGTGTATGAAAATAGTTGGGAATGTTTTTTTGGTAAAGGGGTGTTACTACACTAATTAAAATCTTGTTTTTACTAAATTGATTTGGAGTCGCTTCCTTTGTTCATGACTTCGCTGTATCCTGGGGAGCCCACCCCGGTACACGGCTTACAAAGACCTGGGCAGCCGCTGGACTGGACAGTGTCTGAGGACACAAAAGCACCAGGGACAGATAAGTATTTTTTTTTTTTTTTTTCACCTTCCCCGGCCCCCAGGAAAAAAAATGTATTTCCCCACAACCCCTTTTAAGTCACTGGACAATCCCTTTAATGTCTTAGATGCTTTGGTCCATGGCATCTA
Organism: Leptodactylus fallax; assembly: GCA_947044405.1. NCBI lineage: Eukaryota > Metazoa > Chordata > Amphibia > Anura > Leptodactylidae > Leptodactylus > Leptodactylus fallax. The sequence continues at coordinate 103,113 of CAMRHE010000374.1, read as the reverse complement.
AAGGGTTTGAACATTGTGCAATCACCGCCATCAATGCAATTGCAGAGTGACAATGGATTTCAATCGCAGTCGGAGGCCTAACAAAGGCCCTCAGATTTACAGAAGCCTATTAGACCCTGCCAGAGAAAGGGTCTCATAGGTTCTTTGTCAGTGTAAAACCACATGTATAATACACTACAATACAGAAATATTTCAATAAATCATCTGTATGTTCAAATCCCAATATGGGACTAAAAACAATAAAAACATTCAAAATATTTTTTTAGAAAAGACAATAAAATCCCATTTAATCCATAACATATTTTTGCATAGTTTAAAAAAAAAAAGTACACATATTGGTATTGCTGTGTGCCATGACCTAGGAGTTTATCAAGCTATTTATCCCGCTGTAAAGGTGCCATCTTTCCTACCACAAACAGTAATCATACATTTTTTGTGATTCCTTGCAGTATTGTTGCCTATTTTGCAGAAACATAATTGTGCTGCTTGTGCCCTGTATGTGGTCCTGGATCTCTGTGGAGATCCAAAGCATTTGGAACTTTCACTGCAGAGTGCGTCTAAAATCACAGACTAAAAAGTCACGAAAGCACAACTTTTTCATCCAGCGATGTCAAGGGGAAAACAATGGATACCCAAAGGACCCCATTGTAATCAATGGGGTCTCTTGGGATCTGTCTAAATAGTTTAATCTGTTCTTCTGTTCCTACGACAGAAGATTGAATTAATCAACGCATATACAGTGGGGAAAAAAAGTATTTAGTCAGCCACCAATTGTTCAAGTTCTCCCATTTAAAAAGATGAGGCCGGCCTGTAATTGTCATCATAGGTAGACCTCAGCTATGAGAGACAAAATGAGAAAACATATCTAGGAAATCACATTGTCTGATTTTTTAAGAATTTATTTGCAAATTATGGTGGAAAATAAGTATTTGGTCAATAACAAAAGTTCATCTCAATACTTTGTTCTATATTCTTTGTTGGCAATGGCAGAGGTCAAACGTTTTCTGTAAGTCTTCACGAGGTTGGCACACACTGTTGCTGGTATGTTGGCCCATTCCTCCATGCAGATCTCCTCTAGAGCAGTGATGTTTTGGGGCTGTCGCTGGGCAACACGGACTTTCAACACCCTCCAAAGGTTTTCTATGGGGTTGAGATCTGGAGACTGGCTAGGCCACTCCAGGACCTTGAACTGCTTCTTACGAAGCCACTCCTTCGTTGTCCTGGCGGTGTGCTTGGGATCATTGTCATGCTGAAAGACCCAGCCACGTTTCATCTTCAATACCCTTGCTGATGGAAGGAGGTTTGCACTCAAAATCTCACGATACATGGCCCCATTCATTCTTTCATGTACACGGCTCAGTCGTCCTGGTCCCTTAGCAGAGAAACAGCCCCAAAGCATGATGTTGCCTCCCCCATGCTTCACAGTAGGTATGGTGTTCTTTGGATGCAACTCAGCATTCACTCTCCTCCAAACACCACGAGTTGTGTTTCTACCAAACAGTTCTACTTTGGTTTCATGTGACCATATGACATTCTCCCAATACTCTTCTGGAACATCCAAATGCTCTCTAGCAAACTTCAGACAGGCCTGGATATGTACTGGCTTAAGCAGGGGGACACGTCTGGCACTGCAGGATCTGAGTCCCTGGCGGCGTAGTGTGTTACTGACGGTAGCCTTTGTTACGTTGGTCCCAGCTTTCTGCAGGTCATTCACTAGGTCCCCCGTGTGGTTCTGGGATTTTTGCTCACCATTCTTGTGATCATTTTGACCCCACAGGGTGAGATCTTGCGTGGAGCCCCTGATGGAGGGAGATCAGTGGTCTTGTATGTCTTCCATTTTCTAATTATTGCTCACACAGTTGATTTCTTCACACCAAGCTGATTGCCTATTGCAGATTCAGTCTTCCCAGCCTGGTGCAGGTCTACAATTTTGTTTCTGGTGTCCTTCCACAGTTCTTTGGTCTTCACCATAGTGGAGTTTGGAGTGTGACTGTTTGAGGTTGTGGACAGGTGTCTTTTATACTGATAACAATGTCAAACAGGAGCCATTACTACAGGTAATGAGTGGAGGACAGAGGAGCCTCTTAAAGAAGAAGTTACAGGTCTGTGAGAGCCAGAAATCTTGCTTGTTAGTAGGTGACCAAATACTTATTTTCCACCATAATTTGCGAATAAATCCTTAAAAAATCAGACAATGTGATTTTTGTTTTCATTTTGTCTCATAGTTGAGGTCTACATATGATGACAATTACAGGCCGGCCTCATCTTTTTAAGTGGGAGAACTTGCACAATTGGTGGCTGACTAAATACTCTTTTTCCCCACTGTATGAACGTACCCTAAGTTTCTTAGACCAGACATCCATTTTAACATCTTCTTTGGGCCCCAAATACAGTGAGGATTAACACAGTAACCCCTTTTTTTTGCTATCTAAAGGACATGCGGCTAATATCACAGAAGATGATTCTTTATTATAGTCTAGACTGCCTTATCACATTACACATACGTGCATGTAATATCTGCAAGCTTCTTCCACTTGCTCCATATTGAAAACCCGCCTAGATGATGTCTTTGTATCTTCCCCCTTTGATCATGATCGCTCATTAATCTTGTGCACTGTTTAATTGTATTAAGATATTAATAACACTTAAGGGGAAAAAAAGTTAATGAAACATCTGTCTGTGATGGATGATGTGAGCTTCTTCCATGCGTTGAGGGATTTGAGTGTAAGTGACAGGTGGTTGTCATGCATATGTGTTTTCTAAGGTCTAGTGACTCTGAGTACATATACTGCACCGAGCAGCCTATTGTGTTATATGATGATACTTCTATACTGTGTCTTATATGTTTATACTACATGCTAGTGATTTCTAATCTGTATGCAACTTCTGGCATGCTGGGAGTTATAGTTTTACAACAAATGGAGATCCACAACTTGGAGACCGTTGGTACTAGAACTAAAAAGGAATGTGTAGCCAGGAAATGACCTATTGCTTAAATCACATTTTTATGTTTTTTGAAGAATTTTTGGTGAGATTGTTTTTAATTTTCCAAATTAATGTCTATATTTAAAAAAAAATAAAAAATCCTAACAATCTTGCAATTCCAACTTTTGACACTAAGCCTAAAATATTCTGTGACTTCCTGTTTCCTATAGAAGGACCATGGGCCATAGACACAATGGTCTGGGGAGACCATTATTCACTTGTATAAGGCTAGATTCACACTTGCGCTCAGTTTCCGTTCGGGGATTCCGTCCCCCATTCCCTTGAAAAATGTGGAGAGAAAGTTCCTGCTTGCAGGAATTTTCTCTCCGCATTTTTCGGGTGGAAACCCGGCGAACTGTTCACAGATTTCCATGGGTAAACGCTTTTTAAGCATATTTGGTTTCCGTTTTTTGGGTCCCCAAGCGGACCCAGAGATTGAAACCCAAGTGCAGGTCTGAACCTAGTGTAAGAGAGTTTTCTAGGCATGCTCTGTGACCTAGGCAGAGGTCATTGTGTAGAGAGGGGAGAAGATATGGTGTGAAATCCTCTATTGTGACTGGTGGATTCTATGTCTTATGTACATATATATAAATAGATATATATAATAGCTGTGATCATCAGTATGGTGTAAGTGAGGTGACTGTGCTGCAAAGAAATCTACAGAAAACAGGAAATCTCAGTATATTATATGGCCTAGTGGACAGAGTCAGAACTGCGGGATTTTTAGGAATTTTTTTTAAATATGGATGAGAACATGGAAAAATGTTAAAAACCTCACCAAAAATTCTTTAAAATTTATGTTTAACATAAAAATTGATTAAAAAGTTAAGTGATTTTTTGGCAGCACATTACCTTTAATAAACATGTGTATTGTAGGTATATATCTAAACAAAGCAATGGCCCACATTTACTAATACAGTGTAAATCATGCACCAGATTTATAACAGTGGATGATGCTGAATGATAAATCTGGTGCCTTTTGACACTCTCTAGTTTTCACCACCTATTGATTTACTTTGGGTCTGAATTTTAGGACACGCACTCATTTTTTCCCCCGCAAAACCACACACTTTTTTTTTTTTTTCCTTCTTCAAAGTCAAGTGAGTCAGAAAAAGTTATCTTACAGCAGACGCGCCACAATGCACCACGTTCCAACTTTGTGGGAAACGTTTGGGGAAGACCCTTTTAAGTCCCAGTCCCAGTGCACAAAGAAAAGTCCATAAAGGCATAGATGGGTGAGTTTTGGTGTAGCACAGTACCCTGACCTAACCCCATCGAACACCTTTGGGATGAAATAGAATGGAGATTGTGAGTCAGATCCTCTTGTCCAACCTTCTCAGAAGAGTAGAGGCTGTGTTATCTGCAAAGTGGAGAGCCACTCCACATTAATGCCTGTGGGTTTAGAATGGAGTATCACAAAAGCTCTTGTAGGTTTAATTTGTAGGTGCCCCAATAATTTTGTCCATATTGTGCACCCTAAATACTCATTGACACCAGTAATGACAATGTACCATATACCACACTTTAGATATATATTCAGCATTTCATGTGCAATGATAGATATCCAATATAACAATGCTCGTGGTACTTCTCTGCTAAAGCCTTTATACGTTGTATGATACCTACCTCAGTACAGGACAGTTCTGCTGATTCTTCTTCAGATTCTTTTGAGAACACTGGATAAAATAAAAGCAAAAAAACTAAGCAAATGGTAAAAGCCATTGTCAGGAGAGGGACGCGAGAGAGAAGTTCTTATTCCTCTTTGCTGGGGAAGTATAAACTGCTGCCCGGAAGAAAAGTAATTGTAGAAGTGACTGAACGTTTCCTGAAAGCATTGTGTCTGCCCAAACACAGTTTATGGTTACCAAAATCAAACTATCTATCTTTGTGGATGGCTGTTATGCTGTGTGTGATGAAATATGTATATATCGTGTTATGATTTATGTGTCTATTTAGTATTTCTTCATTCATGAGTATAATTAGGAGATTGGGTCTTTGTGTATTTGTCTGTGCTAGAGTGTCCTGTGTTGGTAACTCCAATCCACAAGCCAGGAGACAGGTGGCCATTAAGTCCAAGGAGGTGCATTCAATACAGAAGATCACTCTAAATATCAAATCAGGTGTGCTGACCATAGTAGACATAGCGACAACAGATGATATGGGAGCTTGCTGATCAAAGCTCTATATTTTGAACAAAGAAAATTATAACAAAAGCCAGGGAAGCGCTATCTGGATCCCCATGGAAATGGCGGGCCGGCCCTCTTCCCCCCTCTCAGATAGGCGGGCCAATAGGAGACGTGTCCCAATGACGCATGTGATCAACTCTGCCTACCATTTAGTCCCATTGCTAGTTCCCTGATGAACCTAAATCAATGGGAAAACGTGTTGGCTGATTTTTTTTTTTTACAATAAGAGAACCCCCCCCCCCTTCCCCCCTGAAAATTATGAGAAGACTCTTTTCAGAGCAAATCTGAACTCCATTTCAGGGGACAAGTATCTTGTTGTCTAAACAAGGTACATATGCATCTCAATAAATTAGAATATTTTTGAAACGTTCATTCATTTCAGTAATTCAGTAATACAATCCATAATCAGCGTCTTCCATGATTGTGTGTCCTACTGAACCACACTGAGGGACCATTTAAAGGCTTAGGAAACCTTGGCAGGTGACGCACTGAATTTACAATACTGAACTTTTTACAATATTCTAATTTTCTTAGATTTTGGTTTTCATTACCTGTAATCCATAATCAACATTTACAGAAATAGAACACTCTGCGTGTAAAGAATCTAGAAAATATAGGAGGTCACTTTTTTAATTTAATTACTGAAAGAAATAAACGTTTCAAAGATATTCTAATTTATTGTGCTGCACCTGTATTCATCCTTGTAACTAGTGCGCTAGTCACATCACTACTATAGAGACTGAAAATATCTAAGAAGGATCTACATTTAGCAACTACAAATCCTGTATGTCTCTAGATACAGTTGTTACTTCATCTACGACATAACCTCTATTTCTCATTGGAGGTAATACTTATATATCAAACACCATAGGGAAACTGATCGTTTTTTTTTTTTTTTGTGTAAATATTCACTAATATCTGAAAACATACAATAATTGTTATACATGATCCCTGACTTGCAGATATAGTGTTATGTAGGAGAGTATCCTCCATACAATGTTTTAGTGTAGATACTTATTGATATTTGACATACACAAAAATTGGTACAATTGATCTCTGAACTACATTACAACTTTATAAGTAGGAGAGTATCTCTTAGCACAATAATTGTCGAGCCACATCTATAATGGATTCTGCTCCACCGCCAGACTTAAACAAGCAGGTCTGTATTTTGTTTCCCATTTTTTATTTTTCATTGTTTGTATATAATATGTCTTTTTTTTGTTCCCCTTTTTTATTGTTAAAAGCTCTGTATGTTTTGTGTATATTAACTCTAAAATTTAATAAGATTGTCCTTTAGCTCTAATGTCCCCACAATTCTGGAGAGTAACTATTCCTAGCCGTGTTACCCCTTTTGTGTGCCATTTGCTTGGGTATATTGGTGTCTTGCCTACTCTGTAGATGTGCAATTGTAGGGGTTGCTTCACCCCTGTGTAACCTAATGTGACATATGAGCTGGAAGAGAGTATGGAAGTGGAGTACCCCTATTTATGATCGCGTGTGTGTGGTGAGTAAGATATACGGATAGCCCACAGAATTGGTATACAGTGAGTGGATATATCTGGTGTGAGACCCAGATCCCTGACACTGGGTTCTGGAGACAGATTGCAATTAAATGATACAATTTTGGTACTATTAGCTTCTCTTTAATTCATTGGGACCCCTTGGCAATGGCATGGTCTGTCTCTATCGGAGGTATGCTGTTGTTTGAACCTTATAAGGAGCATTTCATCTGATTCTTTCAGTCAGTCTTCATTGCCAGTATGGCTGTCATACTCTTCCAGACTCTGTATTGCTCAGTGTTTATAAAATATCTGAATAATGGCTTTCCGACCAACAAACATCCATGAGTTGAAGCAGTCCTGTAAGAAACAATGGCTGTCCATGTAATACAAGTACTGTCCGAATCCAGTAGAGCAAGAGTTCCTGCTAAGTAGTAGAAATCTGCTCTGGCTCAGAGAGGAGGTAGTTGACTCTCCCTTCTATGACATTTATTCCCTAATACATGATTATATTTCAGTGATACTTGATTAATTGGTTTCTCTCTATCTATTGGTAATAAATAAGATGAACATTCCAGTTGCGCAGTTCTATATGAAGAAAGAAACTTCACCTAGGAGTCCAAGTAATCACTTAAGAATGAAAGGTGGACAGCCAATGGCCAGGGTGATTGAGTCATCAAATGACCTGTAACTTGACTTATGGAATGTGAAAAAAACAAATCAGAAGGGATCATCCATGCATTAAGTTGGAGAAAGGACAGAGGAGCAGCGTTTGCTGGATATTGACCATGCACTTTAATGTTCTTGTATAATCAATCATGGTTACTCCTCTAGGTTTGCACGTCAGGTCTACAAGATGGATTACTGGAGTATCAGCATAAGAATAATGAAAGATTCCATAATTATTTCCAAAATTACACATAACTTCCATCCATTTATTACTGTCACCGGTCCATCTGAACAGGACTGGTGCGGGGAGTTGAAATTGATGCCCTGAAAAGGAACCCCAGACACAAATAATTGTAGATTTAACGTTATCTGTTACTCCTTAATAAAAAAAGAGAAATCATATTTTTGTAATTTTTCATTCCAGGCATTTCGAGATTACTTATTGTGACAGTGTTTGGCAAAAGAACATCAGGGTCCGGATAACTGATGAAAATGACTTGTTTGCTGTCTAAGCAGAAGATGCCAGCATTGCAAAGTAATTTTATCCTAGCAATTCATCGGGTGGACGGAGAATGCATGTTAATGTAACGTTCGCTCATTACCTAACCTTGAATGACAGTGATGCGCCTGTAAACATTGCTTGTACCAGCCGTGTAATAAATGAAATGTGAACAAAGTACAGAAACAGTGGTGAGAACTTTTCAGAATAAAAAGCAGAATCTATTGAAATATAAATGCATGAACTGGTTACTGAGGCGTATCTTCATGCTTCTTTGCTTTCCAACAATGTACCTATTGCAGGGACCACAACTCTCCCATATGACTTTAAGGCTAGGTTCACACCTGCACTCCACTGGGGGATTCCCTTCCCCATTCCGCTTGAAAAATGTAGAGAGAAAAGCACTGCAAGCAACGCTTTTCTCTCCTCAATTTTGCCCTTTTCAGGCGGAAACCCGGAAGACCCCATTACAGTCTATGGGGTCCGTAGGTTTCTGCAGTTAACTGCTTTATTAAGCGGATTAGGTTTCTGTTTGGGGGGTCCCCAAGTGGACCCACCGAACGGAAGCCCGAATGCAGGTGTGAACTTAGCGTAAAGTAGCAGTCCCATTGGTCTTATTCTCTGGTATGTTACATGATATAAATTGTAGTGCAGCTAATCGTCTTACCTTTGGCTGTATTCGTGAGTTGTCCACTTTTTTGCGGTCCTCAGCTGTGTCATGTGACCAACAATCAGGCTCTTTAACTGACACAGCTTCTTGTGTGAACAGGAAGTCTGTTTCCCCATTCATTCCTATGAGAATCACATTGAGGTTGTCATAGGAATGAAGGGAGAAACTGACTTCCTGTCCACACATGAGATGTGTCAATTGGAGAGTCTGATTGCTGGTCACATGACACAGCTGAGGACCAGGATAGAGTATGGTGTATAACTCTCAAATACAGCCACTGCTAAGAAGATTACAAGGAGATAGTTGTACACTTAGAAGACAGGAGGCCCCGCTATGGTCCTTTTGCTTCTCAGGATTGAAGAGGTAGGTAGTTCGTTCACCCTACATGCCTTTTCCATGACGTTGGAGGCAATTTCCCATTTGCTGTTCTTCTGAACAGTGTCAGACTGAGGTTCATTGAATCCACCAGATAAAATGATTCAGGGGGCTCAACTTCCAACGACCCTTAGGGCATAATAACCTTCCTGCTGGACCAATATTGTGTTAGAGCATGGGCCTAATGGAGGTTCTTTTGGTACTCTGGTGGGCTAGACCAACACTGATTCTGAGGAGGAGAATGTTGCACAGGATTTTAACACCTACAGTAGTAGCAAAATGGATAGAAGTAACCAGACTTGACCTCCTTAACAATAACATGGTCTGCCTCCATATTACACTTTGCCACAGTTTTTGATGCCTCACACAGGGGTGAGTGGCCTACCTAGTACCTGCCATAGATACTGTTATTGGACCCTTGAAAGGAAAGGTCCAAGCACTGAACTGTTTTTCCTATTTGATGCCATATTTCCTTCCACCAATGAGAGCTTGCTGCATACAGACTAATACCTTTCATTCAGTACAATGCTAGCTACTGTATATGAATCCATTTGCATTTGGTTTTCCAGTTATTATATTATTAATTAGAACAGATTTGTTGACCTATAAACAGAATGGTTGGCACAGCTTTAATAAAGGTGCGGTCCAGTCAGAAGAAGGGCCCATTGAGTTCCAGTTGAGCTGTAGGGCTCCTATGCAGACCCCTGACCAAACAAGATGTGCTGGCTCAATCCATCGTCCAAGGACAATTGTCTTCATGTTGCTGGTATCTGTAAAGCTGAATTTATTATCTTGCTGTGACATCACTACAGCATGTTTATTGATATGCTTTGATATAATTATCCATGCCCAGTTGCTCCTGGGTGATGCCACCATTGTCTGCAGAGGTATAAGTATATGAGTATATCAAATGCAGAGGATGCAGACCCACCTACAACCTGGTGCTTGAGATATCTCAGCAGTTTAATGACCATATAAGAGATAAGCTATATAAACTGTGTGCAAAGTGTGGGGAATGTTTTTGCCTGTGACATGGTTCTGCCCATATAATATTATAGACTAAGCTTCTACCATTGAGAACCACTACATTTTATTAGTGTTGGCTGAATGACATCCTGGAGAAAAATGTTGTTATAAATTAAAACTAATAAAGTTATAATAGGTGAAGTTACTGATATCTGCGATGGCTGAGATATCTGAGTGTTGTCACAGCATAATATACACAGCGCCACCAAAAATACCATACAGATGTAGCAGTCTAAGATCAAGTCTGGATCAATATCCTGATCCAGCAACTAGGGCTGTGGAGTCAGTCATTGAGATAGAGTCAACGTCAGAAACAATTACCCACTCTGGCTTCAAAATAAAAAGATTAATTTTAAATTATATTGTACAATTATTATTATACAATTAAATAGATACAGTTTGTTACATATTTACTTTTCCAGGAATTCAATCAATAGCTTTTGAAAATTAAAGGAGGTTTATTGCTTTTGACTGACCATGGCTGTCCATTTATCTATTTATGAAGGAGTCAGGGTTGGGCTATGAAGAGATAGAGGAATCGGTGGTTTGACCTACCAACTCCACAGCCCTTCCAACAACACACCTTAGCAGGAGCTGCCCGTCAAATCAAATGAATTGGCCAGAGGGCCTAATCCTAGCAGGGCTGTGGCAATTAATAGTCATTGGCTCCTCAGTTTTTTTTTTCCCTTTTCTCACCAATGTTATTATTATCCCTGAACAGTTTCAAAGTACAGGACTAAATCATAGTGGGGCTGCTACTGGCACCGATGTTTGTGCCACCAATGTTTTTTTTTTTTTTTTTTCTTCATAGGCAGCAGAGTGGGCCGCAGGAGGCAGACACTGCCCAACAATTCAAGTAAATTGCCTGGCAGTGCAATACAACATAATAGATGAAATCTGAACAAAGTACAGCAACATTGGTGAGAACTTTTCAGAACAAAAAGCAGAATTTATTGGTATATAAATGCATATAAACTGGATACTGAGTCATAACTTCAATCTTCTAGGCCTCAAGTCTCCCATACAACTGGCCCGTTAGAAATGTACTTGATATAAATTGTAGTACAGGTAATGTCCTTAATGGTGACTATATTTGTGAGTTATCTACTCATTTCTGGTCCTTGGCTGTGAATTGTGGCTGTAAATTGACAAAAACAGCAAAATCTTGATAGTGGAGAAACCGGTTCGCTAGGGAAAAACACTGATTCAGGTGACCCTAAATTCTCCATCTGCAGGGCAGGGTTCTGGTTATAGACTCTCTTTAACTATGATGACTTATTGTCACACTCAGTATTTCTTGCTACTGCCACTTTAAGTATTTGATGTATTTGAGTCCTCGTGCTTTCTTCATTCTAGCATTTTTGGGAAAAAGGGCAGCACAAAGATTCTCATAAAGGGGCAGCACCCAGTTGTGCCTAAGGCTGTACAGCGAGCGGTGCCCTTTTGTGCCACTTGTGCTATACCCTTTGCATGCTACAGTCTCAGCTGTCACAGCAGATGCGAAAGTCTTACATAAAGAGATTTCCCACACCTTTCAGGTTTTTCATTTGCAACTCTGTTGCAGCGACCCGCCAGTGCCGTGTGATTCTGTGGCATCTGGGTTGAAATCTTGATTCTACCTGAAAGCAAACATAGAAAGCATAGCAAACATAGCGTGTGCGTGAGAAGCAGAACCCGCTGGAGCTGAATGTAAATCTCTGTGAGAACTAGATAATCGCTGTGAGTTGGCGCGGCACCACTGATCTTGCGCTGTAAGGTTACTTGTTGTCAGGAACTATGGTGAAGTCGAGCCATTGTCATGTAGTTCTGTTGTGACTACACCAATTGCTGTTGACCACTTGTGCCGGACCACTGCTACCTGAATAAAATACCAGTGGACAGGTCAGTGTAAGGCGGGCTTATCAGCCAGATGTGTGTGCCCCTCGGGGGTGTCAACCCTACAATAACACTTCAGTCCAGACCAGAGGATCGCTGCCATGATTCTGTGAAATGTTACAGCTTTCAGACCGGTTTCTATTGTCTTGTTGATATGATGAGATCTATTATATTAGCATATCTGTATAATACTATGCACAGGCATCTCTTATACACATGTAATGTACCAGGCATTGTCAGAGCCGTTACTTGAAGCTCCTGGTTAGTATCACAGGACAACCCTGGGGGGCCTTACTTTGGCCTCAGGCTGAAGGAATAAAATTCATCAGCCCCAGCGATAACAATGGATTTAACAGTCAACTCCTTGCACCTCAGGCCAAGACACAAGTGTCAGGATAGATTACGGCTCCTACTATATCTGAGACATGCTGTAACCATACATGTCTCCTTTGTACCAGCTCCATATACTGTATATCACACAAGTTGCGGCCCTCATGTAACATTTGCTGCTTTCCTACCATAATAGACAAATAGATGTAAGAGATAAATGCAGATGTGAATCTTCACTTAATCCCTGTAATAGATTGTGTCACATTAGCACTACTACGATTATTCAGCGCTCTTATCACATGTTTCGCCTCATCTCACTTAATTTAATACACCACTAATTTTCTGATCATTAATATTGAATTAGCTGGAAGGGTTTGTTTTCTATGAAGAATGGATTATTCTGGAGAAATAACGTAAAACTAAACACAAATATAACCCAGTGACTGCTAATACTGTCATTTCATGATCATCGCAGCCGGCTAACAGGGGGCACATAGATGTTAGACCGCGGACCCCAGGTTCTTTACTGCACGGCTGTTTGGATTTTATAGAGGAAGGGGGTATTCACACACAGGAATTTAACACTGATTTGGGGCGAATTCTGCAGGGAGCCAGCGCCCAGAAAATAACAGGAATTCATCTTCATTTTCCACCATGTGAATTGCTCCTAATACGTACGTACAGATGTAGCAGAGTTAACCCGAACTTCTGCAACTGCTTAAACTGCTGCAAAGTGATATCTTATCACAGAAGACAACAAAAACTAATGAAAAGTCAATACGAAAAACATTTTCCAGTGACTTTTCATAGTTTTTTGTTGTCTTCTGTGATGAAATATTCGGGTTAACTCTGCTGCATCTGTATAATAATGCACACTATGGTTCCTAAGTGATCATCCACAAATATATGCCAGTTAGTCAACGTAACTGACCCGGACACTATTATTTCATGTATATATTCACTGTGGCCACTCCTCTATTCTCATGTACCAGCTCATGCACTGTGGTTGCACTGAATTATTTCTGAGCTCCATGGTCCTATTATGGCACCCTGTAATATCTGCTGCAGTGTCCAATACCACAATCTTCGATACTAAGGCCTAATATAACGCCCCATACAGGATCTCATGAAAAAAATCTTCAGCCCTAAGGTCATTCAGCTATTAAAGAGACAAACCACAAGTGCTCATTTTGGGAATCTCACAGTCCTTATTGGTGGTACCAACTATGATGTAAATGCCCCACTTGTATATATCATTAGTGAATATATTGTTTATGTATATATCCTTAGTGAATTATGTTGTGTATGTATCGTCATTGTATTATATTGTTGTGTGTGTATATATGTAATGTCTGGGGTTGGTTAGGTGTGAAGTATTTCCTTCCTGTTATCACAGGATCAGACCACCTGGTCTGCATGCTCTTGGAAGTAACACAAAGAGCATGCAGACAACTTTATGTCACTATCAGGAATCAGTCAGGCATAAGAGAGGGGGGTTGTGACTGGAATTGACCGCAGAGGCTTACAGGTATTCAGCTTTGCCAGGCGAATAAAAAATTAATTCACCAACTTTCCCAGATGGGAAGAGTCTTCCTCACCTTGGGGTGGGGGGGGACCCTGGCGGGCGTGGCTGCTTGCCGGGGCCCCTTTCTTGTGGTTCTGGGGCTTTGTCCACGTTGTAGCCGCTGGCTGGGTGCTGGCCATCTCCATTCTTCTAAGCTCCATAGACCAGGGACTCTAATTCCAATGTTTTTCTGCTTTTTTTCTCCCTTTTATTTGACAAAGTGTTTTGCTTGTTTTGTCACCTTTATTTGTCTTTTTATATATCAGCACTGAACCCCTTGGGTATTAAATCATTCAATGCTCTATGAACCCATTACCTTTTAAGTTTGTTTGCGTCTGACTATTAGAGAGGGTGCACATATGTGAGTGGGGTTCCTACTAAACCCATTAAGTTAGTAGTGGTGGTGGCAGTGCTCCAATACTATAAAGCAGTGTCAGAATACTGAATTCCACCTGACAAATTGAGACCTATGTAATCGATTGGTCCAATCCATCATGGGCCTTGCTATTCCATCTTCACAACTTTTCCTGTAACAATATAGATATTGTTGAGGCATGAGGTAAAACATAACTCGCACCACGATCTTGTCCTTTCCAAATGCAGTAAATCCTGCATATAAATCACCACATTGTCCACTCCAACCTTTGATCTTTAAGCAATTGTGCAGATATAACAAAAGACCAACAAACCCCAATAAGTGACCCAACACCAGCTTATCCAAGACCTTCATTACGTGATGTCAATGCTGCAGGCGATGATCATTTAGACTTCTAAGTCTAGTTCTCTTAGACACACACAAAGTCTAACTAAACTACTAACCCAAACTGTAGTAGCATTCATGTCGTTGTTTCTATTGAGAACATTAAGCAAACATCCACTGTGCAGGGAAAAATCACTTCTATGAATTTAGTAACCTGTAGACCCCCTTTAGCAGCAGTCTCTTCCATCTATGTTTCCTGTAGCGGCAAATAAAATTTGAGGAGGAATTTGAGTGGACCATGCCTCCCTGCAAATGTGATTCAGTTCATGATATTTGTGCGGTGCCTTGTGTGCCAGCCCTTATCAGGTCATACCACAGCATCTCCATAGGGTTGGCCAGGTTGACCATTACAGGACAATAATCATCTTCAACCATTAATTGACTTACTTTATACTTTGGGTCATTGTCTTGTTGCTTCACTAAATATCTTGTTGCCTTGAGGACATGGATGGCTGCTCTTATGTTATGTTAGCCTGTACCCATGCACCTTATAATTCATCGATCGCTCAATGACTGCAAGGTGTCTAGACGCTGAGGGAACAAACCAGCTCCAAACATAGATGTTCCCTCCACCATACTTCATAGCTGGGGTGAGGTTTTGGGGTTGGTGTATAGTATTTTCCTCCTAAACATAGAAAGATGAGCACAGATTTTCACAGAAGTGCAGTAAGTTCAGTTCAGTGGATGGATCTGAGTGTTACTTTCAGGTTACATAGTAGATGAGGTTGGATGAAGACATCAGTCCATCAAGTCCAACCTATAACCCTACAGGCCCCTACAGTGTTGATCCAGAGGAAGGCAAAAAACCCCATGAGGCTTATGCCAGTTGACGCATTTCATGGGAAAAAAAATTCCTTCCCGACTCCAATCTGGCAATCAGTATAAAACCCTGCATCAATGTGCCCTTAAAATCTAGAACCCATAACCCGTAATATTGTTCAGTTCTAGAAAGACATCTAGGCCCTCTTTGAACTTGCTCAATGAATCCACCATCACCACTTCCTGGGGCAGAGAGTTCCATAGCCTTGTTGTTCTTACTGTAAAGAATCCGCTTCTATGTTGCTGGTGAGATTATCTCTCCTCCAGTCGTAGAGGATGTCCCCTTGTCATTGTCACTGGCCTAGGGGTAAAAAGATCATTAGAAAGTTCTTTATGCTGTCCCTTCATTGTTATTAGATCTCCCCGAAGACGTCTTTTCTCTAAACTGAATAACCCCAAGTTTGTTAATCTATCGTTGTACTCCAATCCACGCATTCCCCTATTATTTTGGTTGCCCTTCTTTGCACTCTCTCTAGTTCGATTTTGTCTTTCTTGTATACTGGGGCCCAGAATTGTGCACAATAGTCTAAGTGTGGCTAAGTGAGGTTTAAGGATGTTTGTCTGCCAAACCTATGAAATACCCACCAGGCTTATCATTATACTTACAATACCCCTCTTCCTTACTTATGATGTTTCCTAAACTAAACTAAGTAGCCTACTCAGTGTAAGGCATTTTGCTAGTTGCTTTGGTGATGGCTGAGGTCTATATATATTAATATATGTGTTAGATATATATAAATATATGTGCTTATAGATCGATATCTTTTTCAACACTTTGTCACCATCTAGTGTGTAAATAAATAATTACATGCACTTTGTATACATTGTTAGGTAACAAGTATGAATGACTGTGTCATGTATGTGTATGGCTTTATATTACAGTATAAATGACATAAAGTATCACCCATCGATGGGGACGGGAATACATAAAGTGAATGCCAATCCTTTAGGGATGACCAATTTCTTAATCTATTGTGTAATGGTCGTAGCCCTGTTTTTCTGAAATAAATTTTTTGCATAGACAAAACCTGGAGACAGAAGTTAAAGGGATATGCAGGTACAGTTATCTGGGATGGATCTTGTATCTTGTGATGTCATACACCACTGCGATCTTCACGTGACCAGAACAGACTTTCATTCTCTGACAATGAACAATGAAGGTTCATGCTGAATGACGGCAAGCAGAGATCTTGAAAACTGTGAGGAATTATAGACAAAATATGGTAGAAAATTTCTCATGAATAAAGTCACATTATACCATAGACCAAGCATCTGCAAGGAATCCTGCAAAGGACATGCACTAATAAATGGTCATATTGTGTCCTTCATGGTGCAATCTACTCTTTACAGCAGCTCAGCACTCAGTAAGGATCTTTTCACGTTGCAGTTTCCCTGCAGATTTAATGTATAGCATGCCTCAGGCAAAGTGTTGAGGCCTAACAGTGCGTAAAGCCAACAGGTAGGAGACATCAATGGTCCCTCTTCTCGCTGGCCACTAACCTATTTGTAGCATGGACCTAGCAGGCATTGGGTCCTAGTGCTAATAGTGTTTCTTAAAAGGCCAGCACATGCATCCCCTTGTTATATAAAGCACTTTCACACATGGGAGTGTCTCTGAGCAATAAGGTACATAGTGTCATGCATAGGTGTTCACCATAGTACTGTCCATGCTACCCATGTTTAATTTCAGTTTCTTAACTGACTCTGAACCTGTTCTGCCATTCCTGACCTCTGTTTTGGATTACCATTATTGCACAAACTCTGCCTGCTGTGACCTCGGCCTGTCCTCTGACCATGACTCTACTTGTTCCTTTTGGTGCTGAGCATTGGCATCTCTGAGCCTGCTGGCATCAGCTGTCAGTATTCACATTGCGTTTCTCCCACAGTTCTTTTGGCCTCTTTTTGGCAGTATACAGTGCAGTTCAGTCTAATGCTGTTGTGCCATGTGTATCACAATGGGTTAGAACCCACTATGCCATTGAATGCAGTTAGCTTGGTATTCACCTTTTGACCCCCATATAGAGATCTGGACTTCACTAGAGAAAATCCATCAGGTCACTACCTCTTTGAGTAGTCTCAGTGACCAGGTCAGGGTAGGCAGAGTTTCTGCATAGTGGTAATCCAGGCAGAGGTCAGGACAGGTGGAGCAGGTACAGAGTTAGATAAAACAAGCTGAAATCAAACATGAGTAGCATGGACCGCACAGTATAACAAGCAGAGACCCAGGGAAGGTGCGAGAAAATAAATCATCAGTCGTACTTACCTTCCCTCATCTCTCCTGGGCTTCCTTGCAGCATCCGGTGTTCTCTTCCAGCCATCTTCTGGTCTTCACTAAGGAGTTTGGAAGACGCACAGGAGAGGTGAGGGAAGATGCGTATGAGTGTTATTTTTCTGCACCTTCCCTCTGGGTCTGAAGAGAATTTTGGTAAATCTGTATTGGAATCAGATTGTTACAATGCAGTTCGCTCATCTCTACTTACAACTAGGCTTCCAAAAAGGCATATACATACTTAGGACATTATATGGGATGAGGCCACCTGTCTGCTAACCACAGATTGTTCCATACACTCATTAGTAAACTATTGTGCAGCAGAAAGCTTCAGTCTTTTAAGTCCATTTTTAGCCAATTAATTTTAGTCAAAGTCCCCAAAAGTATTAAAGGGGTTGTCTGGGATAAATTGATATGTCTAATATAAGCTAAACACCCCCTCCTACCTTCTAAATACTTAGTGTACCAAAAATCTATATTTACCTAGATCACTGGGGTGGTCATGTGACCGCCCCAGGCATTCTCCGATTTTCCAGTGACGTTCTGTTTCAGGAAGGGAGGAAATTGGAATGTCACCTATACTAACCCAACCCCACCCTCCAACCCCATCATACTTACCTGCTTTCCAGTCTGGACCTTCTGGACACAGGACGTCACTTCTTCTCGGCAGCTGGCACCTCCTCTTCTTGACATCTGCCAGCCACCCATACCTGTGCAATAGAGACGGTGTGACGTCCCATGCCCAGAAGGTCCAGACCAAAAGACAGGTAAGTATGATGGATTTGAGTTAGTTAGGAAGGGCTAGTAGTGGGTGGGTTAGCTAGGTAAATAGAGAGGGGGTGTGAGAAAGGGAGGGGGAAGGGAGCAAGGGAGGTGGTGTGAGTCAACTCTGAGTGAAGCCCAAGGCATCATGGTAGTTGTAGGACAACACAGAACAGGAAGATGCCCATGTAAACAAATGCAGAAGATGCCAGGAGCTCACAGAGAAACCCAGAAATCATTTAAAACACTGCTAAAGGTATTTGGGTGCATTTATTAACCTAATAATAGAACTAACAGGGGTACTTGGGTTTGCTCCTTAATAATAAGCTGGACTGGGCAGATCATATGGAGGCCCTGTACAGGAAGGGCCACAGCAGGCTCTACCTGCTTATGAAACTGAGAGCCTTTGGAATCCGGGGGGCACTTCTTAGAACTTTCTTCAACTCGGTAGTGGCATCAGCCATCTTCTTTGGAGTGGCCTGCTGGGGGAGCAGTATATCAACCAGGGACAGAAATAAACTTGACAAGCTGATTAGAAGGGCCAGCTCTGTCCTGGGGAGCCCACTGGACCCAGTGCAGGTGGTGGGTGACAGAAGGATACTGTCCGTGGTGAGCTCCATGCAGAAGAAGAAGTCCCATCCCATGCATGAGACTGTGATCGCGCTGAGCAGTACTGTCAGTGACCGACTTCTCCACCCTAGGTGTGAGAAGGAGCGCTATCGGAAGTCTTTCCTCCCCACCGCGGTTAGGCTGTACAACCAACTACCGACCTAAGCGGAGATCATTACACACAGAGAACTGAAATATCTCTCTGCCTGTTAAATCCCCCCCCCCCCCCCTCCTCTGCTACGTCCTATCTGTCTGTCTGCTATTAATGTAATGCCTCTCACCTTGGAACATTCCTGTACATGTTGTATTTGTATTTGCTTATCTTTGCTGCTGTAACACACTGAATTTCCCCATTGTGGGACTATTAAAGGACTATTATTATTATTATTATTATATAACAGACATTGTTCTGACTCAATAGCTTGGCTGCAAGTGTGAGGTTGTGAGAGTGTCCTGTAGTCTCTATGCTAACCAGCAATTTACACCAAGATATCTATCAGATAGTGTTCAACTCAACTGAGGAGGCGTAGATAAGATTCCAGATGCTTTAATCCAGGTAAATCTTGTAGAACCTCATACAGCAGTAGGTGAAAAATGATGAAATACCAGGAGCTGAGCAGACATGTTGCTTACAAAGAAGTGAAACTAAACTGAGGGGGAGAGAGGAGGAGCTACAGCATCACAGCTAAGGATACAGAGAGAGAGAGGGGACAAACTACAAAGACAAACACTATCACAGATACATGTCAGTGAATTAAACCAAGTCCTGGGACATGACACTCCCCGCCTGAAATCTTTAGATTTCACTGAAAACAAACATTAAATGTCCTGAGATGTCCATAAGGTCCTCTTCAAACCTGAAAAACAAAAAAGAAACATGCACAACAAACAATAATCAACAGTTAGTCCAAATAAACCAATCTTCAGATCGGGAAGCCGCAATTTGCCAACACCTCCACCGACCCACACTGTAATCCACAAGAACACGGTTTTAGTTCATGGAAGGAAGCTCCCCGCCATGAGCTGTGAATGGTGTCCTTATCTTCTTTTATGTGACGTCTCCTCTTGGAAGAAGAAGCACCAGTTCATTAATTGGGCGGAAGAAAACTCGCACTGAGCCTCCCTTGGTTACCTTGACCTCCACTTTCCGAGTCTTCCCATCATCACTAGGGACAACTTTAGTGATGAGACCCATAGGCCATTCATTCCGATGGACTTCTTTATCCCTTAGAAGGACGAGGTCACCCACCTGGAGATTAGGTTTTGAGGTCT
Source organism: Leptodactylus fallax (assembly GCA_947044405.1). Taxonomy (NCBI): domain Eukaryota; kingdom Metazoa; phylum Chordata; class Amphibia; order Anura; family Leptodactylidae; genus Leptodactylus; species Leptodactylus fallax. Next base: position 82,941 of record CAMRHE010000374.1, on the reverse strand, counting down.
GCCATTTGTGACGGCTCTGTAGCATGTGGAGGTACTCTGTTTTCCAGCGGTGCCAGAACACATTGGACAGGTGTTGAACTTGTTTCCATTGGCGTCTGTAAATGTCACTGTGATCTAAGGTACGTGGAGAGGTAGCAGCAGTACCAATTTTCTGAGTAAGAAGCGTTGCTGGGGTTAAGATAATTGGAGATTCAGGGTCTGAAGATACTGGGACAAGTGGCCTTGCATTGATTATCGCAGACACTTCAGCAAGAAACGTTATTAACGTCTCATGGGTAAGCAGTGTCGACTTGTGGTCCATCAACATAGAGTCAAGGATTCTGCGTGTGATCCCAATCATACGTTCCCAGGAACCTCCCATATGGGATGAATGTGGAGGGTTAAACGTCCAAGTGCACCCATTGTTGGATAAGAAGTTGTCTAACTGCAGTTCTTTGCAGGCTCCAACGAAGTTAGTGCCACAGTCAGACCTCAGTTGTTTATCAGCAGGTAGTGGAGTGTTCCAGTCCATGTTCTCAGTGGTAAGCTGTCTTAGTAGTATCTTGCCTTGAATGGTGATGGGAGCAATGAAACCAAGAGGATCATAAATGCTGTTCACAACAGATAAAACTCCTCGTTTGGTGAAAGGTTTGTCACAAGAAGACACTTGGAATGTGAATGTGTCTTGTTCAGTGTTCCATAGCAATCCTAGGCTGCGTTGCATAGGAGGAGTATCAGAACTGAGATCAAGATCCTTGATTGCATGATCATCAGAGGGAAATGCCTTCATTACCTCCATATTGTTGGAGATGATCTTGTGAAGTCTGAGGTTAGCTACAGACAGCATTTCCTGTGTTCTAGAGAGGAGATCGATCACTTCTTCACTTGCAGGTAAGGATTTAAGACCATCATCAACATAGAAGTTCCTCTCAACAAACTGACGAGCATCAAAGCCATACTCTTTCTCACCTTCATGGGCGGTCCTTCTCAGTCCATAGATCGCTACTGCAGGAGATGGGCTATTGCCAAAGACATGTACCTTCATCCGGTAATCTATGACTTCATTGTTGACATCATTGTCCTTATGCCATAGGAACCTGAGATAGTTTCTGTCATCATCCTTAACAATGAAGCAATGAAACATCTGTTGGATGTTGGCCATCACTGCAACTGGTTCCTGTCTGAAACGGATTAAGACTCCTATGAGGCTGTTGTTTAAGGTAGGACCAGTGAGGAGCAGGTTGTTGAGAGAGACGCCTTCATACTGAGCACTAGAATCGAACACGACCCTGATTTGGTCAGGTTTGCGAGGGTGATACACGCCAAATGATGGAAGATACCAGCATTCTTCTCCTTCCTTTAGTGGAGGTGCAGGTTCTGCATGATCTCTCTCAAAAACCTTCTGCATGAAACCTACAAAGTGTTTCTCCATCTCTGGTTTCCTCTTGAGGGTACGTTTTAAAGAGGAAAATCTAGAAACTGCTTGCTTCAGATTGTTTGGTAGTTTTGATCTCGGGGAGCGGAAAGGTAAGGGTGCTACCCAGCTGTTGGAATCATCTTGAATGAATTCCTTGTCCATAAGTTTGAGAAATTCTTTATCAGCTATAGCCGGTGCCAGCTTGTTGTCATCACTTGTTGTATTGAACACTGTTAATCCAAGGGTGTCGTCCCCAGGCAGGAAAGTATTCACGTTGTCTCGGTGATTATGCAGCCACTTACTGCTGCTTATCTTCTCTTTCACTTGGTAGTGATGTGGACATAGCTGAAAACAAGTGCTGCGACCATTTGGTAACATATGCGTCTTAAATGAAGAAATATTGGTGGGCCTTTTCATCCTACCTATGCAGACGTTGCCAATGATTACCCATCCTAGATCGAGGCGCTGGGCAAATGGTGCATCATGTGGTCCATTAATTTGCTGGCGTATTTTGTGCAGTCTGAGAATGTCTCTACCTAGCAGAACTAGAATGTCTGCATTTTTGTCAAGGGATGGTATTTCACTGGCTATAGCCCTTAGATGAGGGTGCTGGAAAGCCGCCTCTGGTGTGGGTATCTCTTCTCTGTTTGATGGTATCTGGTTGCACTCAACAAGTGTGGGCAAAGGTATCTCCAAATTGCCCTTGAGAGAAGCTATTACGAGACCACAGGCCCTTCTTCCAGAAACCTCTGATATGCCACTACAAGTACCCAAGGTATATGGATAAGTATCACCCTTTAAGTTAAACAGATCAAAGAGTTCTGACCTTGCAAGTGAGTGGTTGCTCTGGTCGTCCAAAATGGCGTACACCCTCAAAGCCCTTTCTGGTTGGCCCTTGGGGTATATATTGACTAGGCATATCCTTGCACAGGACTTGTCACAAAGGTCTTCTCCGCAGACTTCTGTACATGAGGAAGATACTGTGGTAGTATTTGCTGATTGATCTGTGTTCTCCCCGCCATGCTTAGTTGGGGGAGGGGAACCTCTAGGTGGTGTGGCACTAGGCTGGGCTGGATGAAGAGCTTGTACATGGTCCTCACTGCCACACTCTATACACTTAATAGCAATTTTACAGTCTCTAGCAACATGTTCAGTAGAGGCACAACATTTGAAACATATCCCTAGTTTCTTAAGAAGCTCTCTACGTTCCTGGATTGGTTTCCTCCTGAAGCCAATACACTTCTTGAGGGGATGAGGCTTCTTGTGAATAGGACACAGACGGTTAGGATTTTCTACCTTTTCGTCTTGGTTGTTGTTGCAACTGCTTTCTTCTGGTGCTGATCTAGGTATAGGAAGAATATCAGTCTTTTTCACCGAAACTGGGCCTCTGCGGTTTCTGTAGTTAGAATGTGAGCTGTCATACTTAATAGGAGGTGAACCATGAACACTGGGATCCCCATAGGAAAAGCTTGGGTCATTCTTGGATTCTGCAATGTTCTTGATAAACTCACAGAAGTAGGAAAATGGAGGAAAGGAGACTCTATTCTCATTTTTGTATCTTGACCCAACTGTGGTCCACCTTTCTTGAATATTATATGGCAACTTGGAGACTATCGGGTTTACCCCACGAGCAGTGTCCAGGTAACTGAGGCCCGGTAGGAGAGTGTCCGCCTTAGCCAGTAGGAGCTCCATGAGTAGGTCACTAAGTTCTTGAAATTTCTGATGATCCTTACCAGATATCTTTGGAAACCCTTGCAACCGTTTGAACAGAGCATTCTCTATTGCTTCAGGACTGCCATAGGTTTTCTCCAGTCTTTCCCAAGCAGCGGTAAGGCCTGCTATGGGGTTGTAAATGTGGACGGATCTGAGTCTTTTAGCACGTTCTGTGGACTGTGGGCCAAGCCACCGGATAAGCAAATCTAGTTCTTCAGCTGCAGTAATGCCAAGGTCACTAATTGCAGTTTTGAAGGCACATTTCCAGCCTCTGTAGTTCTCAGGTTGGTCATCGAACCTTGTGAGTCCAGTCTTAGTAAGCTCACGGCGAACCATGTACCTTGCAAACTCTGACATGTCTGTTCTCTCTGACTTTAAATATTGAGTTGCTGACTGAGTACCGGTGATTACGTTGTTTGTGGGGTTCTGGTTAACAGAGGTAGGTAGCAATGGGGCTGCGTAGGCATTCAGCCTAGGAGCTTGCTTAAAGTCCATAGGTTTAGCCACATATGGATGTGAGACTGGACGGTTGTTTGCAGTCTGGTGGTATGGTGTCACATTGGTGTTTACCTGAGTATCAGTATATTGCATTTGCTGAGGTGCAAGGCTTTGGGAATCCATGAAGGAAGAAGAAACTGGATGCTGGACAGGCAGGGCATTGTAATGACCTTGAATGCGGTGTGCTGCAGAAGATACTGTGCCCTGTTGCTCTGGAGAAATGTTGTCCCTGACAGGAACATTTGTGGCAAATAGGGATTCACTGCTTTGGCTTAGTACATAGTCTCTTGTGCGCTTGAGGGGATCCTCTGCTTCCACATCACACAAACTGGTGCTGTCGCTTTCACTTCCACTTCCACTGATGGCCTGTTCTAAAATGCTTAACCTTGCCATGACTGCAGCATGCTCATACTGTTTCTCTAGAGCCTCTAGTTCTGCCCTTTTTTGAGCTGCATTAGCTTCCATTTCTGCTTTCTGTTGAGCTGCCTTAGCTTCCATCGCTGCTTTCTGTTGAGCTACCTTAGCTTCCATCTCTGCTTTCTGTTGTGCAAAGGCTGCCTGTATCTTAGTAGCTTCCGCCTCTGCACGTGCTTTTATAAGTTGCTCACTGAGTGTGGAAGATTTTGAGGAACGTGACTTAGATGTACGCTTTGACCGCTTGGTAGACTCAGAAACGTGGGATGCCATTTCCTGCAGTTGCGCAATTCTTGCCTCTGTCCTTAACTTAGTTTCATGTACTAAGCTGTCTCGTTCTGAATTGAGATGCTGGAAGCTTTGCAATTCAGCTAAAGAATCGTCTGTATGTAGTTTTCTCAATATGCTTTCATACTCCTCAGCTTTCATTTTATAATGTCCATGCATAGCACAAAGCTGTCGCAGAGCTCCCTCTAGTGGTGATACATGGTATGCAGGCAAGCACATGGCAGACATCTTAGTCTGTATTTTCTGCCACCATTTTGAGAGTTCACAGGAAAGTTCATGCTTTAAACCTTCTAGATTGTCTCTAACCTTCCACGTAGGTTTAATCAAGCGTCTAGCCTTCTCACTGGGCTGCAGACTGAGGTCCATGCTACCTTGTGCTTCAGGGTGCCCTTCAGCCATGATGCAACTCAAACAGGATAAATATAACTTTGCTGGAGTAAGATGGCTGCTTGCTAGAATCTTCTATGCTGAGGGGGTCTGAGCTGCAGATGCAACTTACGCAATGCTGATTCCTTCTGGCTTCAGGTAACTTGCTGTGACTGACTGTATGTCAGAAGTTGGTGAACTGTCTTACAGCCGTATCTGGCAGTCTTTATGCATCATTTTTCACTGTTCTGACTCAATAGCTTGGCTGCAAATGTGAGGTTGTGAGAGTGTCCTGTAGTCTCTATGCTAACCAGCAATTTACACCAAGATATCTATCAGATAGTGTTCAACTCAACTGAGGAGGCGTAGATAAGATTCCAGATGCTTTAATCCAGGTAAATCTTGTAGAACCTCATACAGCAGTAGGTGAAAAATGATGAAATACCAGGAGCTGAGCAGACATGTTGCTTACAAAGAAGTGAAACTAAACTGAGGGGGAGAGAGGGGAGGAGCTACAGCATCACAGCTAAGGATACAGAGAGAGAGAGAGGGGACAAACTACAAAGACACAGTATCACAGATACATGTCAGTGAATTAAACCAAGTCCTGGGACATGACAGACATTTTTTTGAAACCCCTTTAAACATACTCATATTTAAATGTATTCTCTTAACCACACTTCCCCCGAAATTTAAACTAAGGGCAATAAAGAGGTTAAAATGAAAAATTAGCCTTTTTTTGTTTTGTTTTTTGTTTTACTAGTTCCAGGCACTGTGCCCCAGTTTTCTCTGTGTATCTCTGGCTATATAACTCCAGCAATGATGTCCTTGACTCTCTGTGATAAATCAATGGCCTGACCATAATAATAATAATAATACATTTTATTTATATAGCGCCAACATATTCCGCAGCACTGTACAATTTGTAGGGTTCAAGTACTGACAAAAAAAGATACATTACAAAGAAATAGTCAATTCACACACTGGGACTGAGGGCCCTGCTCGCAAGAGCTTACAATCTATGAGGTAGAGGGGGTGACACAGGAGGTAGCAGGGGCGGCATCGGAGGTAGCATTGCTTATTCAATGGTCAGACAATTCTGTAATAGAGGTTACTGTCATTACACATATATAAAGCTGTATGAGCCGTCATCAGTCGTGTCCTTTAACGTGCAGACGCTGCCTGGACATATAAAGTTAGTCTGATACGGCATCATATCCTGTGAGGTAATGTTGAAGCATAAACAGAGGAGGGTATGTTTTAGGGATTCTAAATACGGAAGGGTTTACATTAGGTCTTGTGATAGGCCTGTCTGAAAAGATGTGTCTTTAGTTTACGCTTGAAGCTGTGGAAATTGGGGGTTAATCTAATAGTCCAGGATAGAGCATTCCAGAGAAGTGGTGCAACTCGGGAGAATTCTTGTATACGAGCGTGGGAGGTTCTGATAATAGAGGATGTTAGTCTTAGGTCATTGAGTGAACGGAGAGTACGGGTTGGGCGATAGAGATGAGGGAGGAAATGTAGGGAGGTGCAGCATTATGGAGAGCCTTGTGGATGAGGGTGATAAGTTTATATTGTATTCTGTATTGAATAGGCAGCCAATGTAGTGACCGGCACAGACCGGAGGCATCGCTGTAGCGTCTACACTGATAGATGAGCCTGGCCGCCGCATTCAGACTAGATTGTAGAGAGGAGAGTTTACACTGTGTTCCAAATTATTATGCAAAAAGTGTTTAGGAGTGATAAGGTAAGAATTTTTTTGTTTGTCAGTTAAACTCATTGATGGTGATGTGTGTCAGGGCTCTTTATATCACTGAAATCAATTGCAGACACCTGTGCTAATTAGTTTGGCAGGTGTGTCCAATTAAAGGCAAGACTACTTAAGAAGGCTGTCCCACATTATTAAGCAGCCTACATTTTCAGCCAAAATGGGAAAGAAAAAGTATGTGTCGGCTGCTGAGAAGCAACTAATTGTGGAGTGTTTAGGTCAAGGCATGACTACAATCAACATTGCCAAGACACTTCATCGTGATCATCGCACAATCAAGAAGTATGTAGCTGATTCACAGCACACACGTGTGCGTGCTGATAAGGGAAAATTGAGGACTCTTTCCAACAGGCAATTACGTCAGGTTAAAAGAGCAGCTTCAAAAATGCCTTGTCATAGCAGCAGACAAGTTTTTGAAGCTGCTGGTGCCTCCAACGTCCCCCCGAACAACAAGATGCAGGGTCCTTCAGAGGTTTGCAGCTGTGCGTAAGCCATCCTGTCGACCTCCTCTATCCACTGCACACAAGCAGAAACGGCTCCAGTGGGCCAAACAATACATGAAGACTGACTTCAAAACTGTTTTGTTCACCGATGAGTGCTGTGCAACGCTCGATGGTCCAGATGGATGGAGTGGAGGATGGCTTGTTGATGGACACCCCATGCAAACACGGCTACGGTGCCAACAAGGAGGAGGTGGAGTAATGTTTTGGGCTGGAATCATGGGGAGAGAGATTGTCGGCCCCTTTAGGATCCCTGAAGGGGTAAAGATGAACTCCATAATGTATGTGGAGTTTCTCAAACAGCACTTCCTGCCATGGTTCAAGAAGAAGAACCATGCATTCCGCAGAAAGATCATTTTCATGCATGATAATGCGCCGTCTCATGCTGCAAATAACACATCTGCATCTCTGGCTGCTATGGGCATAAAAGGGGACAAACTTATGGTGTGGCTCCCATGCTCCCCTGACCTCAACCCCATTGAGAACCTCTGGAGCATCATCAAAAGGAGTGTCTATGATGGCGGGAGGCAGTTCACATCTAAGCAACAGCTCTGTGAGGGTATTCTGTCCTCATGCAAAACAATTGAAGCAGAAACCATCCAAAAACTGACAAATTCAATGGACGAGAGAGTTCAGAAGCTTCTTTCGAACAAGGGGTCCTATGTGCAAATGTAACATCACCTCGAATAAAGTTTTGGCTTGAAAACTGTTTGATTTCAGTTTGTAATAACCTGCTAATGCTTATAATTTCACAATGACCATTTTTTTGTTCTTAATAAAAATGAAAAGGTTGCAAATTCTGCTGTGCATAATAATTTAAAACATGCATTTTGAGTGTTTATTTTTTTTTTAAAATATACTGTTATCATAGGCAGTTTGTTCAAAAACCTTTCAATTATACTCGAATAGTTGATGACTGGAAAATTACAATGACTGCAATTCATATAGGTAATTTTGAAAAATATGAGAAAATGTTATTTGCATAATAATTTGGAACACAGTGTAGTAAGGAGAAGACCTATTAGTAAGGAGTTACAGTAGTCAAGGCGAGAGTGAATCAGGGCAACAATAAGTGTCTTTAGTGTATCTGTGGTAAGGAAAGGGTGGATTCTGGAGATGTTTTTGAGGTGGAGATGACAAGAGCGTGCGAGTGATTGGATATGGGGGGTGAAGGAAAGGTCTGAGTCAAACAAAACCCCGAGGCAGCGGGCATACTGCCTAGGAGTTATGGTAAGGCCAGAGACTGCAATGGAGATATCAGGCACTTGTAATTTGGTAAGGAATCATTGCAAATGTCCCTGTGGCTAGGATGGTGAGGCAAAGAACAAGTGGGTAAAACGTAATGTTTAGACCTCTCTAAATTCCTTAAATGTCCTTACCCCACACAATACAGCTTATGATTTAAGGTAACTGATGAACCTCATTATAAGAAGGTAATACATATATTAAAATATACAGTATATAGATAGACAGAAATCATTTTCTCTTTATACATTCTGTCGCCATCTAGTGGGAAAATGTATTAAATGCATAATGTGCGAGTCCACTGGTGACAGCGATATGTGAATGGCGATGTGCAGTGCTGGGGAATATGTTGGAACTATATAAACCACAGGAATAAATAACACGAGGATTATGTTTTGCCCATGTCTCTCTCTCTGAGACAGGCAGGATATAGCATATAGTATAAATCATAAACCCCTAGCCACTATTGGTGATAATAAAGGCTATGGCCGACTTAATGTTTTATTTTGCACCAATGAATTTGGAGAGGTCGGAGAGAATGATGTTTAATTCATTAAGGTTGTGTTTACACGTACAGTTTTTTAATGTAGTTTATGAAGACAAAACCAGGAGTGGATTAAAAAAAAAAGAGAAGTATCATCTCTCTTTTATATATCTCCCTTTTATGATCCATACCTGGTTTTGGTTTCTAAAACTGTATCATGGTGAGGACATGTGAATGCGGCCAGTGCTTCATCCAACACTGAATCCAAAGCTTTGCCCACCCGCAGTGGTCAATGGTCAGAGATGGTCATGAGTCTTTTCCAACCATTGGCCACCAGGGGGCTTTGGACACAACACTGGCCATATCATCCTAATTAAAGCTTCGGTAAACCTGAACGTGGAAACACCCTAAAAATCCCCAATGTCTGCTACAGAATAAGCAGCTGTACATTTGTGCTACTAATGTGTGACTTACCTTTCGTGAGTCTGAAAGTACATTTACAGCTTAACCATGTCCACTTTTTTGGCCTGTTTTACACTTTATAGGCACAGCTTTGTGACTTTTCAACCTGAGCAATTTTGGCAAAAGTAACATCTCAGATCAAAATCAAGTAAAAAAAAAAAAAATCTGTCAGGTTCTCGGGGGATCCCCAAATGTAGATTGCCCAGATTTATGGCCCAGTCCATTATCATACCCAAGTAATGTAGAGGGGACTGCACAGATCTCATAGGGCACAATACAAAAATTTAGAATGGGCCTCCCAAACCAAAAAGTGTCTCAGCAGTTTCATAAATATGGTGTTTAACCAAAATGCCATATTTTTCAATATATTTATGCCAAAAAAAAACTGGCAGATACCACTCAAAAATGTCCTCCAGTAAACTATAACCTCCGTGGAGGCAGATTATGTGGTCCATGGTGGAAGGGGGGCCTGGGACCAAACTGCTTCTTCTGCTCCCTGGCTCAACCAAATAGTTATCCTGCAGCCTTTACCAGGGCAAACTCAATGCAGAGAAATGCTTAGAACACTTGTGCGAAGCTCCCACTAGTGGTGGCTGCAGGTAGCCAGGGCTTTGTCATTTACTATGTGAAGAGAAGAGTTCCCTGATTCTAGTGACAGGCAAAGCTTCAAAAAAATTGCTACTGGAGTAGAAACGGACTGGGCAAATGACTGAGAAGCTGGTTGTTCCAGGTAGAAGAGGACATAGATGTCAATATGCCTAGGGACAAAGTCCTTAAAACCTTCAAGAATGTTTATTTAGCCGCACAAAGTAAGACCTGTGTCAAGATCTATGCCCCTTTATTTTACTGACGGTAGACAGATGATTTGGTCGAACCATTGGATTGTAGGTAGGTAGCACTTTACCTCTCTGCATCATGTAATTCCAACCAGGTAACCTATTTGGGCTGAAATGAAACTGACCCCAGAACACCTCCTTTTGGAGAGGTGCTCCAGAGAAACAGATTGAGGGGGAATTTAGATTCCCCCCTCCTAATTCCAGAAGTTGCTGTCTATGGATCTATAGCAGTTGTGTGGTCTACGTCCATGGAGGTTCTGCCTCTGCTTCTTTATGTATATGCAGTAGTTGTGGTCTTGTTGGTCTAATAATGTTTGGGTAGAGGTAGAATGTGTATGGCAGATACTTGTAAGTGCTGGTGTGGTTAACACTGAGAACCAAACTTTGCTGACACCGTTCACTAAGAATTTAGCTGACTGTACGGTGTCTGCCAGGCACGCTCTGTACTACCACTGAGCCTGAGTGCTCCATTGTGATTATTTTAATAGAATATCATATCAATAAAGTAGTTTAGATTTTAATAGTCTTTTCAGACAGGTTTATTATTGGTAATAGATTGGGAGACAAGTAATGGTTTATACATCCTATTGGAGTTAGTTTGGTATTGTTGGATATAATCTGCGAAAAATAACTCCATATCTGATCTTGGATTGAGAAAGAGCCTTCAACACATTTGTCATTTCCTTCCAGATGGAGGAATGACTCCTTTCCTATAGATTCCACAATCCTTAATCATTTGGCCCGGAAACTGTGAAACCAACCACCTTTAGGAAGCTCTTGTTGTAACCTAACTCTTGCTGGTGCAGCAAAGGATCTTCCATGGGAGGGAGACAACCACCAATGTAGGTTCAACTTGACTTTCCTGTCCAGTTGCTACCTGCAAAAACTGCTGCTGAAGCAGCCTCCTCTGCCCCAAAATATTGCTTTTGTGGGCACTAACTTATGACCTAGAACTTCCAGCATATATCTTGGGGACATTCACTGAGTGCTGACTAAGATTCTTCTCTGCTCAATAACCTCACTAACCTGAAAGGAGGTCAGCATGGATGCCATGTTTACCTTGAATCCCAGAAACACACATATTGAGGAAACTAACTAAAGCCAAATGACTACAGTTACCTCCAATAGTGACCATGACTCTTTTAAAACACATAACCAAGGTTATTCTACAGGTTGCAGCTGTAATTTGTAGAAGTTTCAGTCCTGTAGATGTTTTAGGTCTTGACTACTGAAGACAGCGACCCTTAAAAATTTTCTAAACAAGGAAAAAATTGGAGCATAAAAATTATCAACCTTTAGGTCCATCATGACCCTATAATCTCCATGATCTCTATAAAGGATGGTAGATCTAATGTCCTTGGTTTTTGAATGTGCTTGTTCAGGTAACAACGCTCTATAAGGTACGTTCACATCTCCATTATTTAATCTGTTCTTCTGCTCATAGCAATAGAAGATAGATCTAACCGTAAGAAATTGACAATTCGCCCCCATTATAATCAATCCAGATGTGAAAGTTATTTTTTTTGCTGCGGTGCGCATGTGTTGCTCCAAAAGGGGCCCACTGAGGCTCTGTCACCCAAGGGCCCACACAAGCCTAGAGCTGGGCCTGGTCACAGTACACGGAAAATGCACGTAGTGATGTCATAGTACAGAAATAATGTGCACAGTGATGTCACAGTAAAGGGATAGTGCACGCAGTGATGTCACAGTACAGGGAAAATGCACACAGTGATGTCACAGTACAGGAATAATGCATGTAGTGATGTCATAGTACAGAAATAATGTGCACAGTGATGTCACAATAAAGGGATAGTGCACGCAGTGATGTCACAGTACAAGGATAATGCACATAGTGATGTCTTAGTAGAGAAATAATGTGCACAGTGATGCCACAGCACATTATCACACTGCTGTAAATTCAATCTGTACATTATCTCACTACAGTGACATCACTGTGTGTATTCTCCCTGTACTGTGACATCACTGTGTGTATTCTCCCTGTACTGTGACATCACCGTGTATATTCTCCCTGTACTGTGACATCACTGTGTATATTCTCCCCGTACTGTGACATCACTGTGTGTATTCTCCCTGTACTGTGACATCACTGTGTGTATTCTCCCTGTACTGTGACATCACTGTGTGTATTCTCCCTGTACTGTGACATCACTGTGTGTATTCTCCCTGTACTGTGACATCACTGTGTGTATTATCTCTGTACTGTGACATCACTGTGTATATTCTCCCTGTACTGTGACATCACTGTGTATATTCTCCCCGTACTGTGACATCACTGTGTATATTCTCCCTGTACTGTGACATCACTGTGTGTATTCTCCCTGTACTGTATGTAGCATCTCTGTTAGCTATGTATTGTGACATCTTTATGTATATTATCCCTTTGTAAGTCTAAAATAATTATGAACTTGTAATGTCCTGAAATTCCTCCTGAAGGTGGTCCTGAAAGGGCACCATGGTGTCTTATTATGCCACTGGGTGGAGTTTAAGGATTTTGCAGTTTTTACATTAAAATGCTTTGCATGGGGTATGAACTTTATGAAGGTCAACCCCAAGTTGCATTGAGTAGTCTATAATAGCAACCAATTGCAAATGGTGTTTTTGAAATGAGATACTAGAATCAATAAACAGAAGTCCTAAGAGAAGAGCTGACAAAGTTCATGCAACACAATAAGGCCAGTGCAGATAGTCATCCAACGGCTCAAAACAGTCCAGATCATATCCAAAATACAGTAGCAAACCCGTAAATCATGTTTACACATGGACAGGATTCAGGGTAGAATGCAAGAAACAAAATTAGTCAGCACTGTCAAATAGAATGAACTATATGTGTAGGTGCATGCTGCAATAGAGATGCAAAGCCAAAATGTTGCAACAGCACTCTGCTAGCAGTAAGAGTATTACTACTATGCCTACTGTGCACATAGATACAGTGGGGAAAAAAAGTATTTAGTCAGCCACCAATTGTGCAAGTTCTCCCACTTAAAAAGATGAGGCCGGCCTGTAATTGTCATCATAGGTAGGCCTCATCTATGAGAGACAAAATGAGAAAACATATATAGAAAATCACATTGTCTGATTTTTTAAGAAATTATTTAAGAATTTATTTGCAAATTATGGTGAAAAATAAGTATTTGGTCACCTACAAACAAGCAAGATTTCTGACTCTCACAGACCTGTAACAACTTCTTTAAGAGGCTCCTCTGTCCTCCACTCATTACCTGTAGCAATGGCTCCTGTTTGACATTGTTATCAGTATAAAAGACACCTGTCCACAACCTCAGTCACACTCCAAACTCCACTATGGTGAAGACCAAAGAGCTGTGGAAGGACACCAGAAACAAAATTGTAGACCTGCACCAGCCTGGGAAGACTGAATCTGCAATAGGTAAGCAGCTTGGTGTGAAGAAATCAACTGTGGGAGCAATAATTAGAAAATGGAAGACATACAAGACCACTGATAATCTCCCTCGATCAGGGGCTCCACGCAAGATCTCACCCTGTGGGGTCAAAATGATCACAAGAACGGTGAGCAAAAATCCCAGAACCACCCAGGGGGACCTAGTGAATGACCTGCAGAAAGCTGGAACTAACGTAACAAAGGCTACCGTCAGTAACACACTACGCCGCCAGGGACTCCTGCAGTGCCAGACGTGTCCCCCTGCTTAAGCCAGTACATATCCGGGCCCGTCTGAAGTTTGCTAGAGAGCATTTGGATGTTCCAGAAGAGTATTGGAAGAATGTCATATGGTCAGATGAAACCAAAGTAGAACTGTTTGGTAGAAACACAACTCGTCGTGTTTGGAGGAGAGTGAATACTGAGTTGCATCCAAAGAACACCATACCTACTGTGAAGCATGGGGGTGGCAACATCATGCTTTGGGGCTTTTCTCTGCAAAGGGACCAGGACGACTGATCCGTGTACATGAAAGAATGAATGGGGCCATGTATCGTGAGATTTTGAGTGCAAACCTCCTTCCATCAGCAAGGGCATTGAAGATGAAACGTGGCTGGGTCTTTCAGCATGACAATGATCCCAAGCACACCGCTAGGGCAACGAAGGAGTGGCTTCGTAAGAAGCATTTCAAGGTCCTGGAGTGGCCTAGCCAGTCTCCAGATCTCAACCCCATAGAAAACCTTTGGAGGGGAGTTGAAAGTCCGTGTTGCCCAGCGACAGCCCCAAAACATCACTGCTCTAGAGGAGATCTGCATGGAGGAATGGGCCAACATACCAGCAGCAGTGTGTGCCAACCTTGTGAAGACTTACAGAAAACGTTTGACCTCTGTCCAACAAAGGATATATAACAAAGTATTGAGATGAACTTTTGTTATTGACCAAATACTTATTTTCCACCATAATTTGCAAATAAATTCTTTAAAAATCAGTCCCTGGCGGCGTAGTGTGTTACTGACGGTAGACTTTGTTACGTTAGTCCCAGCTTTCTGCAGGTCATTCACTAGGTCCCCCTGTGTGGTTCTGGGATTTTTGCTCACCGTTTTTGTGATCATTTTGACTCCACGGGGTGAGATCTTGCGTGGAGCCCCTGATCGAGGGAGATTATCAGTGGTTTTGTATGTCTTCCATTTTCTAATTATTGCTCCCACAGTTGATTTCTTCACACCAAGCTGCTTGCCTATTGCAGATTCAGTCTTCCCAGGCTGGTGCAGGTCTACAATTTTGTTTCTGGTGTCCTTCCACAGCTCTTTGGTCTTCACCATAGTGGAGTTTGGAGTGTGACTGAGGTTGTGGACAGGTGTCTTTTATACTGATAACAATGTCAAACAGGAGCCATTACTACAGGTAATGAGTGGAGGACAGAGGAGCCTCTTAAAGAAGTTGTTACAGGTCTGTGAGAGCCAGAAATCTTGCTTGTTTGTAGGTGACCAAATACTTATTTTCCACCATAATTTGCAAATAAATTCTTAAATAATTTCTTTAAAAATCAGGCAATGTGATTTTCTGGATTTGTTTTCTCATTTTGTCTCTCATAGTTGAGGTCTACCTATAATGACAATTACAGGCCGGCCTCATCTTTTTAAGTGGGAGAACTTGCACAATTGGTGGCTGACTAAATACTTAGATGGAACCCTACACTACAAAAACTCTCCTTTCTCTGGGCTTAGGCCTCCGTAATGTGTGCGAAGAACTTCATTTTCATGTATATATACAGTAGGCACAACAGTAATACTCTTGTGTTTGCAGGATAGAGATAAATGTTAATGTCCCTGCATTTTTGCAGGTGTAGCCAAAAAAAGCTACATTTTGAAGCAAATTGCAACAATAAATTGTGATTTAAAGAAGTATTACTTTGAATAATGGCAATTTTGTTGATAAGTGGGGGTCCTACTGCTGGGCTCTCACCAATAACAAGACCTGGGGTATATTGCACCACAATTTTAATGGGGTGGCAGCTTTTGCAGTGCATGCACCACTCAACTTATTTCAATGGGAGATAAGCCAGGGCTGTGGTTAGTCTATGCCGTGTGGTCCCACTGAAATGAATAGAGCGGTGTCCATGCTGCTCGATGCAGCTGGTGTGTGTCGACTTACAGTATTAAGCACTGCTTTCTGGGAAAATAATGTATGCAAATTAGCTCGAGCTCAAAAGAAAGAAAACTATCTCTTACCAACCAAACCAGAAACTCCTCCAGAAGTAGTGATGGGCGAACCGACTCGTATCGAGCCAGGTGTGACCCTAAGATCCCAAATTGTTCATTTATTTATGAAACTGAACAAATGGAGATTCATCTCGGGTGAACTAAAATGGCAGCTGTATTTTACTCCATCTCTTCAGACCCCAGAGTATAGTAGGTGGAGACCCAAAGGAGGTAAAAAAGTAAAAAAAAAAAAACATTCATATTCCCCTTCCCTCCTTTGGGCCTCCTCGTGGCGTCCTGCACACTCCCAGTGTCACTGCTGAGGCCCAATCACAGTCCTCAGCGGTGACCCCGGACACATGACGTCACCAAGGAGGCTGAGAGAAAGCCAGAGAGGTAAGGGAAGGTGAGTATGAATGTTTGTTTTTTATTTTTCACACATCTCCTGGGCCTCCACCTTTTATATTTTGGGATCTGAAGAGACCCTGAGTATAATAATGACATAACTTTGGCTGTATTTACCTCAGAGAGATAGAAATTGGATAGACAGGTTCCTAGTTGCCCTGACAGTTTAAGGTGTGGTTTGTACCAAACGTGTTCAACCCAAAACAAATCTTGGACCCGAGACAAGATGTCTATGGGCATTGGGGTTCCTCCACTTTGGACCTTCACAAGATTTACTAATGTAAATTTTTGCTAAAAAAAAAAACGCTCTCCATCTGATACATCTTTAACACCTGAAGAACACTGGCCACCTTCAGACATAATTTTGCACTTCACATTTGCTGCTATATAGTTAAGGGTGGAGATATTTCCTCCATGTATGTGATCTAGTAATACATCTTAAAGATATGAAACATGAACTTGTAAATCTATATATGTTCTGCATTCAGAACATTCTGTACAAATGTATGCTATCTATATAATGTTCTGCCGCCTTCCCAGATTACAATGTTCATTATGATAAAGATTATGTGAGCACAAAGTCAGTGCGAGGAAAGTAACACAAGGCTTTCTGTGACCAACACGATCCAGCATTTCAGCCAATCCTCTAGTTTTCTGCTGATACTGTACATTGTGTGCCCACTCCTCAAACAATGAGCTCATAGTAACATTGCCTTCTGCCCAGCTCAAGACGTTTAACCAGGGTGCAAACATTCTTGTAAGAAATTAAGAAAACAAAGCTACAAAGCAGGATTAAGTTGTGAAGGACACGTAATTATAATGTAGACATGTAATGAGTATTATGAACATGGCTTTACACTGTATAACATTTCCAGTATTTGTCTCCTCCTATGGGCCCCCTAATGCTCCTGGGCCTGGGTGCGTCCACAACCTCTACAATCCTCAAGGTAGATGACCCATGGCTGTAACCCAATAGAGAAATGAAGGGTTTCACTACAACATGGCCACCTTCAGCAGAAAATTCTGAACATAAGAAGCTCATGACTATTGTTTCCTCGCTTTCTGTTATATTTATATAAATTTATGCATATATATCGTATGATTTTACTGTACTGTATACTGTAGTTATACTGATTTCTTATGGAGCATTCAGGGGTTCTCTCACAGATTTGACATGGTGGATTTCCAAGGTATTTTCCAGTTGAAGTATTTCCTTCGAGGGGTACCTCACAGAGGAACATGGTGGTGGTAGGATATGTCTGCGGCTAAGTATTACAAGTTCATGCACAGCCCTACGGTGGTGTGATGAACATGAGCCCTTATGTAGGACAGTAAAGCTTAGGCCTTCTTTAAAATATGGACTCAAATAAGTGGTCTTTTGGTTGGTAAAATCATGGGTGACATACACCTGTTACAGGAGTTCTCATCCTATGGGATTTCTGATTGTTGTCTCATACTGTTTTCTTCATAGGGAGATTATGCAATGGTCATGAAAAACCTACGATTACTATGACAACCTCATGACAAAAAGTCATCCATTTATAAAGACGTCCACCTTTTCAAATCACTTGTCTTTTCTCCTTTGCCCATCCTTTGACACCTGCTTACACGAGACGATCTCACACCGACAAATGATCATCTTTGGGCCATATTACAAGATACAATTGACGACAATTGAGCAATTTTTCGTGGATTGTGCAATTGCTGAATATTTTATGATATATATACAGAACAAGATAATCTCTTTGTTAAAGGCCCTTTATTCACTAATATACTGCCTAGACTCCCAGTATATTGCATACCCCACAGTTACACTAGATGGCGGTATAAGAACAGCTATTCAGCTTGTGAATCTTTACGACCTGTCTAACCTTTACACATAACAGATTCTGCCATCTGCCCACATTTTTGTTTTATTTTGTTAGAACACCCCTTTTTTCATAAACTCTTCTCACACTATGTGCCCCCTCATCCTCTGCTTCTGCAATCTTTCCACGAGAAGCCCCAACAATCCGCTTTTCTGCAGTTATATCTATTGTTATCTATCGCGGCCATTGATCTCAATGCACCCTGCAGATTTTCATGCTGGATCCTGCTGTGACTAATGGAGGAGGCCTGAGCTAGCCCCACATACCCTAACAGAACCCAGAAAACATGCTATACTTTATAGCTTTATACTTTGACAGTTTTTGGCACCTCAGCTGGTGTGAAACTACAATTCCCAGCATGTTGTCATATGCTGGCGGTGGTAATTTCTCACGAGATCTTCAAGTGAGGGATTACTGTTCTACGACTGAGCATGGTACATTTTTCACTAGAATGTGGACATTTATTAACATACATAGTAAACTTATGGAATGACGTGCAATATTGTATGACACATCTGTCTGCATTGTTTACATGTGTCTATATGTGGACGTTCTTCGGTGGTGCTGGTGCCAGGCGTAGCTTCTGCGCAGTGTACGTTCCTTCATTGACATGGCTCTGACTTCTCAGTATCTCATATACACTGTGTTCCTATTTGCTCTATGATAAACATTATCAGAGCAGAGAAGTCCAACCTATGCATGCTTTGTGTCTGTCTGTCTGATTTCCTGCTCCGCTACCATTGGTTGTGCGGGGAGGTGGGGCACATGGTCTCATTCCCGAGAAGGATCTAGAGAACTTCTGTAACTCTTAACTCTTTACTACAAAGATGCTTCCACCCTCGAGCAGAGAACATGGAGTCCTCTTTTAGCATCACGACATAGCTCATGTCCTGTATTGATTCTTGCATGAATCAACATTAAGGGAAAAAAAATGTGCTCTCTAGACCCGTAAGAGGTCAGCAGAATGGGATGATAATGAGCTAGCATTGCTATATCAGGCAATATCCAGCTGATGAATAACCTAATACAAATAACGCAAGAGAGAGCGGTAGTGATCGATGTGCAGCAATTTACACAGGGAATGGGGCGGGGGCTGCAGGTTTGCAAATGGTGCAATAGAAAATTTAGATGATAAAATCAATTTAGAGTTGATCAATATATAATATATATGGCTATGTATATATCTCAAACCGCGCCTGTGAAGGAAGCCGTGTGTTAATTTCATGCTATCAAAGAGAGTTTAGAAAGGAGGGATTGTCCAGCTGTGGTGAAACTACAACTCCCAGCAAGATATGACATACTATAGACCGATATCAGGACATGCCAGAACCTCAAACTCCTTTGCAAAATGGTGAAAACCTAGTTTTATTAGGAAGCGGTTAGAGTACGGCTACACCTAGCAGCTGCTGGGCAGCTAAAACACTGCCATGATGCCGCCATGATATTCATTGTGGTGTTCACATCAATAAAATGGCTATGTGGTTTTGTGTGGTCATTAATAAATGGAAGCCTAATAACCGCATGGTTTTCCATTGTATTGTGGCAGCCCTGTGTGGCTATATCCTGATGTGTAAGGGATTCTCATTATGTTGTTATAATGGTTGCACAGACTGGATGCAGCCACTCATGTATTCCCAAATACTAAATGCTAATGCTATAGTTTAAAGCAGTGTTACTCAATCTGTGAGGCTGGCCTCAATGGTGGGGCACGACTGGCTGGTAAGGCTAGGCTCACATCTGTGCTGGAGTTTCCGTTGGAGACTCTGCCGCAAAAGCTGCCGAAAAATTGGCAGGGAGAAAAGTCCTGCACAGAGGACTTTTCTCTCCGCCGGTTTCAGTATAAAAACAATGGACATCTGACGGACCCCATTATAGTCTATGGGGTCTGCGGGTGTCCGCAGGTCCCCCGGTAGACCCGAACGACAGAGACAAAGAGGCTTTGTTTAAACTGTTATATAATAAAAAGGGAGTCTATCATCTTCACCAAGCATATTCAGCTGTGATCGCCATGTTACAGAGCACATTACAAGTGATAAGTAATATACCTTTGTTATGTATGCCACTTTTGTAGATTTGGAGAAAATCAACTTAAATTCTTATTCAAATGAGTTGGTGCGCTGGGGTCGGGCCTTTAGCTCCCTAGAGCACTGAAGCAATTCTGTATGCTTCAGGAGGTGATAGACTCCCTTTAAATCTCCTACAATCTTCCATTACCATCTGGAAATATAAAACATATGTTGCAATTTGTGTACATATAAAACCTCTCTAAGAGACCATCTCATTGAGATGATCTTCAGGTTTATCAAGACTAAATTTTATGAGATGAATTTCAGTTCCATCATGTACTGTATATACTCCCTGTAACACTACCTACACTTATGGTGATGTTTATGTAAACTTTTTGGTTGAAGTTGGGTGTATTGGGCCTACAATTAGATTGGATCATGACCTGAGTGTTTTGAGTGTTTTTCTTGCTTAGGGTGGGTTCACACTTGCGCCTGGACTCCGTCCGCTGCGAATCCGACCTAAATGTCGTAAAAAAAGATAGGAAAGGATTGGGAAAGGTTTGAGACGCATTGCTTAAAAACCCATTCACTTCTATGGGTTTTTAAAGCAATGCGCGGGTGTGCACTTACACCCTCTGCGCCGCGAAGTAGGTTTTTTTCTTCAGACAAAAAGTCCTGCATGTCTGACTTTGTTTCCGACGAAAAAAACAGCTTTGCGGCGCAAAGGGTGCAATTGGACACCAACACATTGATTTAAAAACCCATAGAAGTGAATAGGTTTTTAAGCAATGCGTCTCAAACCTTTCCCAATCCTTTTCCTATCCTTTTTTCCGACATTTAGGTCGGATTTGCGGTGGATGGACTCCGGGCGCAAGTGTGAACCCACCTTTAGGGATAGCAGACAAAAGCAGGGAGAGACATTCTGAAAGGTAAAGGAAACGTAATGCATGAGGAGGCAATAAGCTTGATGGTTATGAGTTACAGAGGTCTCACAAAAAAGCACAGTCTTTAGCAGAAACCATTTGCAACAATCCAACAAGCAGCAGCCGCTAAGACAGTTCTGGCTCTTATGTAACTTCAATGGTTTTATGTTCAATGCAAAGTAAACTCAGTCAGTAACTTTTGCAACTTTATATAGATCACAGTCTCTAGTACAAGGTCACAGCTCAGTCCCTCTAATAGTCACTTTTAAAGTCCAGCAATGTCCTGAGTAGTCAGGAAGGTTGTGCACTTGGTAAGAGGCAGTTTGGTGCCTCCTTGGTTATGTGACACATCTAGTGTGGCCTCTCCTTCTTTTGGTGGTTGACAGTTCGCTCATAGTAAGAACATGCCTCAAAATGAAAGAGTTTCTGTTGCTTCAATTTTTTTGTAAAATTATAGTTCAGGTGAATATAAGAAACTTGGTAATATAATCATCAGAGGAAAATGCTTCTATGTCCTGTTCTCAGCCTCTCCTGCCGGCTAAACTGCTCAATTCATTACCAGATTCTTCTCCATTGAAGATAAACTCGAGGTCATAGAAGTCAATAGAATGGGGAGGGGGAAGGAGGAAAATGAGTAAGAAAGTGAGAAGTACAGATGACATAAAACTTAGAAATGTGCTAAACACTTACTGCTATCTGAGACGACATGTGACTGTGTTTGTTTCTCAATCACTGGAATCTGTCTCGTTCCCCTTCCCCTCCCTTTTCCATAGGCTTCTAACTAATCTGTTCTAAGCTATCTAAGATCTGTGTTCCCTCTTCACAGATGACAGGCCTGAGCAATTCTGGCAACCCCATAGAAATGAATGGAGCTCTGGTCACGTAAACACACTGGCGCTTCATTCACAAGAAGATTTTCTGTTCTCCAGATCGCTCAGGGTCTCAACAGCTGGACCACCGGTGATCTTACACTTATCCCCTACCCTGTGGATGAAGTGGCTGTGGTGGCACAACCTCTGTAAGTCCACCATACACTTTAGATAAATATTGGTCTAATGCTTGTTTGGCCAGCAGCTATTGTATATTTTGTCCGACTTCCCAATATACATGCATGCTCAGTTGAGTGGGCATGTATACTGAACTGAGAGGGGGATAAAGCTGCTGACAGACTCCTTTGCCACTGGCTTATTTTCTCTAAGAACACAAAGCTTGATCAGTTTAACCCCAGTCTTTATTTTCCCCTGACAGAGTTGGTAGTTCCCAATATACATTACATGTTCCTTGTCTCAACCCACGGACATGGGCATCTAATGTGTATGGCCAGCCTTAGGTAAAAGATAAGAGAGTAGGATTAGACTACACAGTAGTTTGTTGTCTGTTTCCATGGAGACGTATAGGTCTGCACAGAAGCTGTAGGAACAAAACAATATAAAGATTTTAATCAAAACCTATTGCAGAGTTGCTTAAATTTTCATTTGAAATGGAATTGCATCTTAGATGTAAGATTTCTAGAAGGTAGAAGTTACAATTCCTAGCAGTAGACCGCCATAAGATATTTCTTTCTTTTTTTCCTTCCTCAATTGAACATACAGAACTCGCCGTGAATGAATGTATCTATCAATGAGACACTTCACCAGCCATGATTACTTCTGTTTTCAGAGATGCTCAGACATCTGAAGGAGGAAGAAGCAATTACAGGGTGAAACAGGTAACCAAGATCTTGGAAGAGACAGACGCTATGTATCTGATGAGACCTAGTTAGTCTTTACTTGAGGGATTTCACTCCTAGGGATTGTAGACCAAAAACGTCAAAAGTGGTGGTAAGGGTTTAATAGGAGCTGATTTCTTACTTGTTCATAGTTCTTACAGCAAGTGCTTGTTCATCCACATCCAGACAGGAAATTATGCAAAAGTACCAACAGGTACTTATAGCCACTTGTGCAGGATCAGCCTCGGTAAGCGGATTAATTAACTCCTCGCAATCTGCTGATATGTCACCGCTATGGTCCGGATGCTTCATTTACTAGACTCTCCCTGGGTATGAAGTAGAGATGAATATATCATTTTGTGAAAAGTAAATGCAGAGGTCTCACTTAAGGCCCCCAGGTCCAATGCAAATCTTTAACAGGGTCTGTGAACCTGCTGGTCCTTATCGTGGCCTACACTGGCTTGTGGATGTGGTTCCTTCTGTATACTGCCTACCCAGGGACATTGCAGCCGGGTTCCTGCTCACTCTTGTGGCCACAGAAAGTACACACTCACTTACAGGTCTGGTTATGACACGTACTTTACATAATTCGGCATGAGGTTGTCATCCAGCAGCTGCTTGGACACAATAGGAGTTAGCGACAGTTGCTGGATTACAGCAGAAGTTCAGCAGTTTCTCTCGGTCCACATTATAGGCTTTCTTGGTCATGTGCTAGTCATTTTTTTTAACAGTTAGCATAAGCCCCACAGAAAATAATGGATCTATTCACACGACCGTGAAAAACATACTTTTTACCAGATGAGTTCATGGCCCTGTTGTGTGAATAAGCACTAACAGCCTGAAAGAAGATGCTTCACCGTAACACACAGCAGTCTCCCTGTTCTCACTGGTGTTGCGCTTCGCTCACATGGATTCCGCTTCTCTAACTGCACGCGATGTTACATGATGCTAGCTTTTGGGTAAAGCCTGGGCTCCAACCCTGGACTGCACTGTCAGGTGGCCACAATAGTTGGAAATGGAACTTTGGAAGGAAGGCCTGAAAGGTGTAGGAAACCATCCTTGTATAGGAGGCTTTCCTGCCTGATGGCATTAGGGTGCGTTCACACGGAGGAATTTGCCGCGGATTTGGAGTGGATTCTGCAGCAGGACGTGGAGAAAAGAAGCATCCTGCTTGATCTTGCCACGGATTCCGTGGCTCGAAATGTGCTCCTGATTAGGCCCATTCATCCGGGCCTAATCAGGAGCGGGATGCCGCGATTTAATGCTGATGCACTGCATCGGCATCCAGTCGCGGCAGACCATGGCGAAAATTACGGCGGCGTGTCAACACACCCTTAGACCGTACATGCAAAGCTTCTATTCCGAGTGATGTGAGAACAGTATTGCCCACTATGTAGCCAGTGGGTGCTAATAGGTTCTCCCATTTGGAAGAATCATTACACTGCCTTTTTTACAGAAATTGCTATATCGAAAAAAGCACAATGACAATGTATACAAATGTACAGTATACGGTGTGAAATATATGTTGCAGTGTATCAACGAATATATGCACGTAAACCTTATACAAGGCACACCTGGCCCATAGTAAGTACAGACTCAGTCACAGACTCCTACCTATAGTGGCTTCCACCATCTTAAAGGTCCCTCACCTATCATGTATAATTTATAATACTGATGTGGCAAAGAAGCCCGGGCCCCGGGACCCAGTAGTGACTGCTACCTCTGCACTCCCTATGGCTATGCTATCATACACAGAATAAAAACATTGTCATCAATGCATTACTAGATACATTACCAGAGCATATGTAGAAGCAGGGGCAAGGATGGTTATAGAATGATTTACAACCCTTTCATGCCCCCCCAATGTCACGACTCTCGGCAGGTCACATCCTTGGTGCACTCTGTCTGTATAAGATAAATACACCAATATTTTAGCCCTAATAGAGGTTTGAGTCTTGTGTTTTTGGATGTAAATCATTGCTTTCTAATGGAACCGAGATACAATTACATATAATATAGGTGAAACATCTTACTTAGCATGAGAAGCTTTATCCATAGCAGCTAAATATGGGACAGAAGCCTTGTAAAAGGTATTGTGAAATGTAAAATCAGATTCTGTCATAGCATCACGGGGAACTCAGGAAATTGCCTTGGCGTCTTACGATATTAAAGGCGAAACTAGCATAGCCATTTATCATATTTATATATGGATGTTTGATGCGTGAATGAAATCAGTATAAGAAGACAAAACTGGTGAATTGCACTAGTCACTGCTAAAATTCATCATTCCAAATCCATTCTAATATGACAACATTGCCTCAAATAAATTACATTTTTTTAAATAATGATAAACCTAATAGTTTTTGAAATATACAGTCATATGAAAAAGTTTGGGCACCCCTATTAATCTTAATCATTTTTAGTTCTAAATATAGTTGTTCAGGGTAAGGATACAAAAAGTTGTCTCAGAGATTTAACCTGTCAGTTTCCACTGTGAGGAACATAGTAAGGAAATGGAAGACCACAGGGACAGTTCTTGTTAAGCCCAGAAGTGGCAGGCCAAGAAAAATATCAGAAAGGCAGAGAAGAAGAATGGTGAGAACAGTCAAGGACAATCCACAGACCACCTCCAAAGAGCTGCAGCATCATCTTGCTGCAGATGGTGTCGCTGTGCATCGGTCAACAATACAGCACACTTTACACAAGGGGAAGCTGTATGGGAGAGTGATGCGAAAGAAGCCGTTTCTGAAAGCACGCCACAAACAGAGTCGCCTGAGGTATGCAAAAGCACATTTGGACAAGCCAGCTTCATTTTGGAAGAAGGTCCTGTGGACTGATGAAACAAAGATTGAGTTGTTTGGTCATACAAAAAGGCGTTATGCATGGCATCAAAAAAACACAGCATTCCAAGAAAAACACTTGCTACCCACTGTAAAATTTGGTGGAGGTTCCATCATGCTTTGGGGCTGTGTGGCCAATGCCGGCACCGGGAATCTTGTTAAAGTTGAGGGTCGCATGGATTCAACTCAGTATCAGCAGATTCTTGAGAATAATGTACAAGAATCAGTGACGAATTTGAAGTTACACCGGGGATGGATATTTCAGCAAGACAATGATCCAAAACACAGCTCCAAATCTACTCAGGCATTCATGCAGAGGAGCAATTACAATGTTCTGGAATGGCCATCCCAGTCCCCAGACCTGAATATCATTGAACATCTATGGGATAATTTGAAGCGGGCTGTCCATGCTCGGCGACCATCAAACTTAACTGAACTGGAATTGTTTTGTAAAGAGGAATGGTCAAAAATACCTTCATCCAGGATCCAGGAACTGATTAAAAGCTACAGGAAGCGACTAGAGGCTGTTATTTTTGCAAAAGGAGGATCTACTAAATATTAATGTCACTTTTCTGTTGAGGTGCCCATACTTTTGCACAGGTCAAATTTTGGTTTAATGCATATTGCACATTTTCTGTTAGTACAATAAACCTCTTTTCAATCCTGAAATATTACTGTGTCCATCAGTTATTAGATATATCAAATTGAAATGGCTGTTGCAAACACCCAAATATTTAGAACTAAAAATGATTAAGATTAATAGGGGTGCCCAAACTTTTTCATATGACTATATATATACAGTCATGGCCAAAAGTTTTGAGAATGATACAAATATTAATTTTTACAAAGTCTACTGCTTCAGTTTTTCTAATGGCAATTTGCATATACTCCAGAATGTTATAAAGAGTGATCAGCTTAACAGCAATTACTTGCAAAGTCAATATTTGCCTAGAAAATGAACTTTATCCCCCAAAACACATTTCAACATCATTGCAGCCCTGCCTTAAAAGGACCACCTAACATCGTTTCAGTGATTGCTCCATTAACACATGTGTGGGTGTTGATGAGGACAGGGCTGGAGATCAATCTGTCATGATTAAGTAAGAATGACACCACTGGACACTTTAAAAGGAGGCTGGTGCTTGCCATCATTGTTTCTCTTCTGTTAACCATGGTTATCTCTAAAGAAACACGTGCAGTCATCATTGCACTGCACAAAAATGGCCTAACTGGGAAGAGTATTGCAGCTAGAAAGATTGCACCTCAGTCAACAATCTATCGCATCATCAAGAACTTCAAGGAGAGAGGTTCCATTGGTGCCAAAAAGGCTCCAGGGCGCCCAAGAAAGTCTAGCAAGCAGCAGGACCGTCTCTTAAAAGTGTTTCAGCTGCGGGATCGGGCTACCAGCAGTGCAGTGCTTGCTGAGGAATGGCAGCAGGCAGGTGTGAGTGCATCTGCATGCACTGTGAGGCGGAGACTCTTGGAGCAAGGCCTGGTCTCAAGGAGGGCAGCAAAGAAGCCACTTCTCTCCAGAAAAAACATCAGGGACAGACTGATATTCTGCAAAAGGTACAGGGAGTGGACTGCTGAGGACTGGGGTAAAGTCATTTTCTCTGATGAATCCCCTTTTCGATTGTTTGGAACATCTGGGAAACAGCTTATTCAGAGAAGAAGAGGTGAGCGCTACCACCAGTCTTGTCTCATGCCAACTGTAAAGCATCCTGAAACCATTCATGTGTGGGGTTGCTTCTCAGCCAAGGGAATCGGCTCTCTCACAGTCTTGCCTAAAAACACAGCCATGAATAAAGAATGGTACCAGAATGTCCTCCAAGAGCAACTTCTCCCAACCGTCCAAGAGCAGTTTGGCGCTCAACAATGCCTTTTCCAGCATGATGGAGCACCTTGCCATAAAGCAAAGGTGATAACTAAATGGCTCAGGGAACAAAACATAGAGATTTTGGGTCCATGGCCTGGAAACTCCCCAGATCTTAATCCCATTGAGAACTTGTGGTCAATCATCAAGAGACGGGTGGACAAACAAAAACCAACAAATTCAGACAAAATTAAAGCATTGATTCTGCAAGAATGGACTGCTATCAGTCAGGATTTGGTCCAGAAGTTGATTGAGAGCATGCCAGGGAGAATTGCAGAGGTCCTGAAGAAGAAGGGTCAACACTGCAAATATTGACTTGCTGCATTAACTCATTCTAACTGTCAATATAAGCTTCTGTTACTCATAATATGAATGCAATTATATTTCTGTATGTGATAAAAACATCTGACAAACACACATAAAAGCCAGAGGGCAGCAGATCATGTGAAAATATAATATTTGTGTCATTCTCAAAACTTTTGGCCATGACTGTATGTATATATATATATATATATATATATATATATATAATTTTTTTTATTTTTTTTAATTCTTCTGTACCTAAACATTGGTGTTACATAGACTGTATGTTATGGTACCCCCAGTATACTTGAATTTTTTTCTGAATGCCCACCTAATATATTCAGCATATTTGGCAATAAACCTCTTCCAGTGTGCCGATTCTTTTTGGCTGGCCTGTATGGCAGGTGTCTGCCAGCACACTGTCAGTTTTCTAGCGGTATATAATATATCTCTGAGGACATTAAAGGGGTTGTCCAGTTTCAGTAAATAAATGTTATTTTTGTATAGTGAAAGGTTATATATACAATTTTTCAATATGCTTTCTATATCAATTTATTTTGCTTACTTGTATAGCACGTCATATTCCGCAGTGACATTGTGGTCACTGTCCCATATAGGGCTCACAATCTACATTCCCTATCAGTATGTCTTTGGAGTGTGGAAGGAAAATCTGAAAATCCGGTTTCTATATTCTATAAGTTTTATTCTATTCCAAGTTTCTGCAGTACCAGTGCCCAGCCACTATACAAATCATGGAGACAACTGTTTCCAGCCCCATGCACTGTATAGTACACAGACTATAGGGACTTCCAAACAGCTGATCTGTGCAGTGGCTGTCTGTCGGCCCTTCTCAGATCAGATATTTATGGTCTATCTTAAAGGGATTTCCAGGAATTGGACAAACTACAGAGGGGCTCCGGACAGGTGTAACTTAAAAAAAATCCACACCTGCCCCCGGCACTCTGTTGTCTACCGCTGCAGTCTGTTCGGTCGTGTGCCATGTCAGTGATGTTACTGATCCCACTCCAGCGACAGCTGAGGTCACTGATGGATCTCAGCAGTCACGTGGGGCACAGAGCTTCCGTGGACCAAGGCATGGAACACAACCAAACGGACCACAGTAGCAGACAATGGAGCTTCGAGGACTTAGGTGAGTATGTTTCTTTTTATATGTTACATCTGCCCCGGCCACTCCAAAGTTTGTCTAAATCCTGGACAACCCTTCTAAGGATAGTCCATAAATTAAAAATAAATCTTGGTCAACCCCTTTTAACATGAATGTGAACTATATGGATGGGTCACCTTATTGGTATGCTTCTCAAGAAATGTACGTGATGTGTGCAAATCTGTATACCTCAATTTATAAGGCTCTTGCAACCTGCTTGGGTACAGCATAGTCAAAATTGCAAGAACTTATTGATGGCTTCTTTCACCACATACATACAGTGCTGGCCAAAAGTATTGGCACCCCTGCAATTCTGTCAGATAATACTCAATTTCTTCCAGAAAATGATTGCAATCACAAATGCTTTGGTAATAATATCTTCATTTAATTTGCTTGCAATGAAAAAACACAAAAGAGAATGAAAAAAAAAGTCAAATCATTGATCATTTTACACAAAACTCCAAAAATGGGCCGGACAAAAGTATTGGCACCCTCAGCCTAATACTTGGTAGCACAACCTTTAGACAAAATAACTGCGAACAACCGCTTCCGGTAACCATCAATGAGTTTCTTACAATGCTCTGCTGGAATTTTAGACCATTCTTCTTTGGCAAATTTCTCCAGGTCCCTGAGATTTGAAGGGTGCCTTCTCCAAACTGCCATTTTGAGATCTCTCCACAGGTGTTCTATGGGATTCAGGTCTGGACTCATTGCTGGCCACTTTAGAAGTCTCCAGTGCTTTCTCTCAAACCATTTTCTAGTGCTTTTTGAAGTGTGTTTTGGGTCATTGTCCTGCTGGAAGACCCATGACCTCTGAGGGAGACCCAGCTTTCTCACACTGGGCCCTACATTATGCTGCAAAATTTGTTGGTAGTCTTCAGACTTCATAATGCCATGCACACGGTCAAGCAGTCCAGTGCCAGAGGCAGCAAAGCAACCCCAAAACATCAGGGAACCTCCGCCATGTTTGACTGTAGGGACCGTGTTCTTTTCTTTGAAGGCCTCTTTTTTTTTCCTGTAAACTCTATGTTGATGCCTTTTCCCAAAAAGCTCTACTTTTGTCTCATCTGACCAGAGAATATTCTTCCAAAAAGTTTTTGGCTTTCTCAGGTAAGTTTTGGCAAACTCCAGCCTGGCTTTTTTATGTCTCTGGGTCAGAAGTGGGGTCTTCCTGGGTATCCTACCATAGAGTCCCTTTTCATTCAGACGTCGATGGATAGTACGGGTTGACACTGTTGTACCCTCGGACTGCAGGGCAGCTAGAACTTGTTTGGATGTTAGTCGAGGTTCTTTAGCCGCCATCCGCACAATCTTTCGTTGAAATCGCTCATCAATTTTTCTTTTCCGTCCACATCTAGGGAGGTTAGCCACAGTGCCATGGGCTTTAAACTTCTTGATGACACTGCGCACGGTAGACACAGGAACATTCAGGTCTTTGGAGATGGACTTGTAGCCTTGAGATTGCTCATGCTTCCTCACAATTTTGCTTCTCAAGTCCTCAGACAGTTCTTTGGTCTTCTTTCTTTTCTCCATGCTCAATGTGGTACACACAAGGACACAGGACAGAGGTTGAGTCAACTTTAATCCATTTCAACTGGCTGCAAGTGTGATTTAGTTATTGCCACCACCTGTTATGTGCCACAGGTAAGTAACAGGTGCTGTTAATTACACAAATTAGAGAAGCATCACCTGATTTTTCAAAGGGTGCCAATACTTTTGTCCACCCCCTTTTTTATGTTTGATGTGGAATTATATCCAATTTGGCTTTTTGACAATTCTTTTTGTGGTTTTCCATTGAAGACAAATTAAATGAAGATATTATTACTAAAGCATTTGTGATTGCAATCATTTTCTGGAAGAAATTGAGTATTATCTGACAGAATTGCAGGGGTGCCAATACTTTTGGCCAGCACTGTATGCATGAGTCTGGATCCGGTTCACAAGCATGCTTGTTAGACATTTACCATGAAAGACTTACTAAAAATAATATAACCTGGCCTGCAAACCCTAAATACAGACGGAGGCTTTCATTGCCGCATTGAACTCCTATCTGGGTATGTTAATATCAGATTTATACAAGATCCTTGAGGCATTTACTGAATTCTAAAAAAAAATCCTAAAACAACTTAGGAACCGGCCCGACACACTTGTGTAACAGCTTTGAACTTGTCCATATTACCATATTCTGTACTGAGAAGACTTAACACATAACTAGCAGCTGAGAACATATCCTCATGAAAATTAGGTTCTGTGCCAAGATCAAAAGCTTCCTGACCTGACCAATATAGTGGCACACATGAGGCTGTGCAGGATTATGTGCAGTTGTGGGAATATGGGAGACATTAATATTCATTAACAAGTTTTCCCCCCACATCAAAGTTCCTCCCAGACGAATCCCAAAGCGTCTTTATATTTTCTGGCTGAACGTCCAGCGTGCATATAACTATATAACGTTTCTGATCACCCAGACTGAGCTGTCAGAGATGAAAAAAAATTTTAGTTTTTCTCGAGACACTATTTTCCCAGCACTATCACACTATATACAGTAATTAACACTGTATTACTCTGCAATATATGTATTCTTGTTCTTTAGTATGGGTAGTCTTTATGTTGTGGTATTTTGGGTTGTTAGCAACCAGATGACGTGCTGTCAGGGTGACCACCAGTTGATAATATATGGCAGTAAGTAAAGTCACCGCAAGAAGTTCTGTCTGCAGTACTCTGTACTCCGACAATCATCTGCTGCTAGTAATTATAATAGCACATAGCATGTATACTGACAGTAGGAATGTACAGCACTTCAGGCATGATGTCAACATGTCCTGCATAAATATGGATTTGTTACAGTTCATACTAGTGTACAAATAAGTGAAGGCTCTGTAAAATGCTATTAAAGTGAAATTTATTTAAAGGGGGGTTCTTCAGAACTTTAAAGAGATTGTATCACCTGAAAATTGTCTTTCTTTAAACCAAGTTAAACATATATATATATATATATATATATATATATATATATATATATATATATATATTTTTTTTTTTTTTTTTTTTTAATTTTTCAACAATTGAACAAAAGTACTGTCCCCTTCAATTTTCACTTTGGCCACTAAGCCTAATAATGGACAGATACTTGCCAATTCTATAGAAGTTTTCTTTGCAGCAGTCACCACATTTACATCACCTACAGGAATAGAAGATAAAACCTCTATAGATAACATCACATAACACCAATCATTACATTCACTACTGACAATACATGATGGCACAGTTTATCTTCTCCCCCTCCCTGCACTGAGCATGTCTAGAAAACTTTCCCACTGACCTCATTGATTCAGGCTTCACTCTATTGTCACCTATGGCCATGGAACTGCTGTAAAGCATATCACTAAATGTTGTTAATACAGCAGAGAAGCTCAGGCAAGATAATAATAATAATAGTCTTTTAATAGTCCCACAATGGGGAAATTCAGTGTGTTACAGCAGCAAAGATAAGCAGATACAAATACAAATACAACATGTACAGGAATGTTCCAAGGTAAGAGGCATTACATTAATAGCAGACAGACAGATAGGACGTAGCAGAGGGGGGGGGGGGGGGGATTTAACAGGCAGAGAGATATTTCAGTTCTCTGTGTGTAATGATCTCCGCTTAGGTCGGTGTTGGTTGTACAGCCTAACCGTGGTGGGGAGGAAAGACTTCCGATAGCGCTCCTTCTCACACCTAGGGTGGAGCAATCGGTCACTGACTGTACTGCTCAGCACGATCACAGTCTCATGCATGGGATGGGACTTCTTCTTCTGCATGGAGCTCACCACGGACAGTATCCTTTGTCACCCACCACCTGCACTGGGTCCAGATGGCTTCCCCCATAATCCTGTAAAAACAGATTAGGGTATGTTCATATATATCAGTTGCATCAATATCCGTTTTTTTGTCCCCTTTGTTGTCATCAGGATTTTTTTTTTTTTTTTTTTTTTTTTAATTTTTACTCCAAAACCATAAATTGTCATCAGTTTTTACCATCAGTTGTTGCCATATTGGTCCACAGGGCATGATGGGCTGCCAAAACCAATAGAGTAGGGGTACTCAACTACCTTAAAGTAGTCCGGGTTCCGCCAAGAGTGCTGAGCCCAAGAGAGCAACCCCTGCTTGGGTACAGTAGTGAAGCTAGGAGCGATGAACTACACAGAACGCTGGATTCTGCCCCATCCATCTTCAGGCCGCACCCGGTGGCATCCGGCACTGCATGAATTTTAAAGGAGCGGATGGAAAAACTCTGCAGGCACAGATACGGCCTCAGCACTGAGGCCTCTTGTGCCAAAACCGATCCCATAGAAAACTATGACATCCTTTCTAGCATCAGTTTCCATCTGGCTTGTGTCCACCATGTCAGAGGGAAACTGATAAGGAAGCGCTTATGTGAACACACCCTTAGAAAAAGTGATATATTTTACAAACTGGTTTTAATAAATAAATAGGTGATCCATTTCAATATTAATGGCCTATTTGCTCTGTTTTGATTCACTTATGACCAATATATTGCTATTGTTATGTGGGCAGTATGATTTGGATACTGGGGGGCGGCATTACTTCCTGATTATGGGGCAGTATTACTTTATTTTTGAAATAGCTGTCTTATTGCTTATTGTGCAGGGACTCATTATCTATAAAACTGTCCCTGCAATTTTTTTTACTTGCTGAGGACAGTATTAGGCCTCTTTACACATTAATGTCCGTTTTGTATCCGTTCCGTGTGCTGGCCAGATTTCCCAGTCTGAACTTCATGCCAGGAGAGGGACTCCTAGCAGTATAGTTATGTATGATGTTAGGATTCCCTGCCTTCCAGCGACATTACTTTAATCAGTACAGGACAGTATATCGCTGGGAGGCAGGTACTGGGGCACCCGTTTTCACGAATCCCCCATACATTTGTGTGTATGGAGGGGCCCGTGAAAACAGACAAAAATAGGACAGGACCTATATTTTGACAGTGCATTACAATGGACCATCAAAATAACAGTCATGTGAAAACTAGAGTTGAGCAAATTTCTCAAAAGTTCGATTTGAAGCTCCAAAAAAATTTGATTCGATCCAAATTACTTCGCGGCGAATAAACAGCTATTTCCGGGCTGCAGAGAGCCGAGGTGGGCAGCAAAATGGTGGAAGCCCTTGGATGCCGCGGTCATTTTCTCTCTCTCTCTCTCTCTCTCTTCAGCACGGACAAGTGTTATTCATGTGGAAGGATCTGCTAACAAGCAAAGACACGCCTACCCAATCACATCACTAGAGAATATCTTGTGACCATCTGATGTCACAAAGATCCTTACTAAATATTCGTTACTGCGAAGCATCAGGAAATCTGGAATCATGGAGAATCGAAGATTTCCTGAAATTCGGATCGAATTCCACTTCTGCAGAATCTATTTGCTCATCTCTAGTGAAAACCCCCATTCGCTTGAATTGAATTCAATGCCATTATTCACTGTCGTATGAATATAGCCTTAGGCTAAGGCTCCATGTATCGAAAACACAGTAGAAAAAAATGCTGCGTTTTATAGTGCCAGCAATGTGAATGAGATTCTAGTCTACTTTCATCCACACAAAGCATGTTACTTTTAGCTGCAGAATCACAAGTATTTTCCCTAGTTATTAAATAGGGGAAGGAAAAAGGTAGAGAAAAATGCAGCAAAAACTCAATGAAAAATTGCTGTGGAAAAAAAAACTCAGCATGTTTTTTAATTGCAATTTGCTACGAGGGGCCTGAGGCTAGGTTCACATCTGTACTGGGCTCTCCATCGTTCAGGTTCGCTGGGGGACCCAAACAACAGAGAGCTGGATTGCAGACACCCGCGAACCCCATTGACTATAATGGGGTCGGCTGGGTGTCGGCCGTTTTCATACTGAAAGCGACTTTTCTCTCTGCTTATTTCTGACATATTCTCCAGCACAGAGGTAAACTTAGCCTTAAAGTGGCTTTCTGGGAGCAAAATATTGATGACATCACTGGTTGTCAGAGACTGGTGACATTATGTTCATTCGTCATGTGGCCTGCTTGCGGCTCAGTCCCATTCAAGTGAATAGTTATGAGCTACACTATGAAGGACAACCCCTATGTGCTCAGCTTGGTATTCCGTGAAGAGGCTGTAGTACTAATCTGAACACTACAATCTCTTCAAACAGCTGATCATTGGGGTCCCCTATGTCGGACCCCCACTGATCTGATATTAATGACCTTTTCTTAGTATTATAATGCTGAAAGCCTCCTTTAGGCTGAGGCCCCACGTTGCGGAAACGCAGCTTCTTTTGTTGCAGATTTTACTGCGTTTTTTTGAGCCAAAGCCAAGAATGGTTACAGAGGGAAAGGGAAATATATAGGGAGTTCTTATACTTCTCCCTTCTGCTAAATCCACTCCTGGCTTTGGCTCAAAAACCCACACCAAAATCTGCAACAAAAAATGCAGCTTTTCTGTGTGGTCTCAGACTTAAACATCATCTCTCTTTTCGTCTTTCTATAGTCCACCTTGAATATGAACTGTAGGGGAAATGAAGCATAAAAATACAGAGAAGACCATGACTGAATTGATAACATAAAGCTGACGTCTCTGCCCTGTTGTTCACAATACGGGGGCCGCTCTATATAAGCTTCGCCTGAATAAGCCACAATTACAGAGTGTCACGTAGTATAATGCATGGAATGATGCTTGTTGATGCAAACCAGCAGATGGTTACCGGGCCCTAACTAAATGTATTCCTGACTGCTGTTCGCCGTCCTATTATCAGTGGTCACTGGTTTTACCACTATGGAGCACATCACATTGTTTCTCCACAAATCAGTCTCTGTTCCCAGTGAACATGCTTTGCAGATTTATGTAGAACATGACCATTACTTAATAGAAACATTTGTATCTTTTATGCTTTTGGTTTGGTTTTGTCACTTTTCCATAATCACAACATTTTGTTCTATTTTTTTCCTTTCCGGTGCAGCTTCCAAATATTTAACCCCTTTACTTAACCTCTATGTGGATCTTGTAATTATTCATTAGTCATTCAGTGGTGTTCTGAGAATTAAAGGGGAAGTCTCATTATGTTCTTACAAGAGTGTTACTAGCTCTGGCCAGCCAGCTCATTCATTTATTACATAATTGTCCATTCATTACAATGGCGGACATGTTACATAATTAGTAGGGGTGAAAAAAAGACATCGCCATCGAGTTCAACCAAAGGATGGGAAAGGGTATTACTGAATGGGCAAGTGAAGAAAATAAGCATTCTATACTGTTCCATAAGCATCTATGCTATGTTTCTATAAAAAGACATCTAAGCTGTCAGGGATTGGAGTCATACTCACACTTATATTCATTCACTGTATAACATTTCTGGGGGGTATCCGTTCACCTGCTCACCACACACACATTTGACCCAGATGTAATCATAAAAGGGGTACTCCACTTCCACACTCCCTTCCAACTCACCTATAACACCAGGCTACACAGGAGTGATGCGCCCTTTTACACTCATGTATCCACAGAGTTGTCACTATTTATAGTACATGAGACATCCATTGTGTTTTTAATTGGATTTACCTATTTTCACCAATAAAATGTTCATTTTTGTAATCTGATCTGTATTCGGGTTGAGCATCACTATGATATGTTTGAACGCTTTTCTTTGTACTGATCATTTGGTTTAGCATACATGAGATGACCCCCATGTATATTATTTAAGGTGATGCCTGCTCATCCATACTTAGACTCCACACTCCCTTCCAACTCACCTATCACACCAGGCTACACAGAGACCCCAGTGTGGCCACACCATTCCCAACAGGGTAACACAGCTGGCAATATTCAATCTTCGGAAATGGGGGAATGATATAACCAAGGGCAATCTTTATTAAAGTTTAGATTTAATATACATAAAAAAGGTACAGTGCGCTACAATAAAAAGATGGAATAACACAATGAGAAATACATGTAATGTATAATAAAAAGGGGTATAACTTACAAACCGGTTGGTTAAAGGGGTTGGCTGGGATAAATTGATATTTCTAATCTAAGCTAAATACCCCCTTCTCCAGCCTACATTCTAAATTACTTAGTGTACCAAAAATCTATATTTACCTAGATCGCAGGGGCAGTCATGTGATCGCCCCAGGAACATTTTCCGATTTTCCCGTTACATTACGAAGAACTTGTGGTTCCCCTTTCGGAAACAGAACATCACCTAACTAAATCAACCACACCCACCACCCCATCATACTTGCCTATCTTCTAGTCCGGACCTTTTGGGCATGGGGCATCACTTCTTCTGGGCGGACGGCACCTCCTCTTGACATCTGCCGGCCGTCCACGCCTGCGTAATAGAACCCAGAAGAAGTGACGTCCCGTGCCCAGAAGGTCCAGACCAGAAGACATGTAAGTATGATGGAGTTGGGGGTTGAGTTAGTTAGGAAGGGCTAGCTAGGGAAACAGGGAAGGGATGTGAGTGAGAAAGGGAGGGGAGGGAGTGAGAGAGGGAGGTGGTGTGAATCAGCTCTGAGTGAAGCCCAAGGCATCATGGTAGTTGTAGAAAAACACAGAACAGGAAGATGCACATGTAAACAAATAAAGATGATGCCAGGATTTCACAGAGAAACCCAGAAATCACTCAAAACACTGCTATGGGTATTTGGACGCACTTATTAACCTATTAATGGCACTTACAGATCTTTTTTGAAAAATTATTTCAGTGTCAGATTCCTTGGAGCTAATGTGAAATCTGTTCCAGACTTAAAGGCAAAATTGGACAATCCCTTTAACTTTTAAATCAGCCGGGGCAGTGAAAAAAATAAAATAGAAATGTATACTCACCTGTCCCCGATGCTCCTGTTCTTCTGCTCCAGTGGATTCTCCCAGGACTCTTGAAGTTCCGCTGATTGGCCTCAGCGGTCACGTGACCGCTGAGGCTAATCAGCAGCCTCAGCAGGCCTAAGGAAGAGGACCCATGATGTCGCAGGTAGTGACATCGCATGCTATTCGCTGTTTGGCCTCAGTAGTCACATGACCACTGAGGCCAA
The DNA here is from genome assembly GCA_947044405.1 of Leptodactylus fallax. NCBI lineage: Eukaryota > Metazoa > Chordata > Amphibia > Anura > Leptodactylidae > Leptodactylus > Leptodactylus fallax. Next base: position 45,208 of record CAMRHE010000374.1, on the reverse strand, counting down.
TCAGCGGCTACAGTGGAACCCCGGAAGTGACCCATTCAGCAGAAGGACCAGAACACGCTGGGAGGACACCGAAGCATCGGGGACAGGTGAGTATTGAATTTTTTTATTGTTTTCAATGCCCCTGGCTGATTTAAAAGTTAAAAGGGTTGTCCATTTTTTCCTGGACGATCACTTTAAGTCTGGGACAGATTTCAAATTAGCTCCAAGGAATCTGACACTGAAATCATGAACCTCTTCATATTTATGAATCCCTGACCTACAAGCTACTTCCTACAACCTCCCAACTGTGAAGTAATTTTTGTCTTAGATCACAGTAGACTTTTTAATCAGCCAGGCTCCAATGCCACAATGTCTGTGTTGGTCAGTACCCCTGGCTTGCTAATTAGACTATAATTGAATTATCACCTGGGACTGGTTCTTCCTCTGGTTCTGCCTGCACATTATAATTACCCCATAAATTACACTGAGCTTTCTGGATTGTGCATTGTCCAATTACATGGTCAGTCACTCTCCCATATAGGGCTCACAATCTACATTCCCTATCAGTATGTCTTTGGAGTGTGGGAGGAAACCGGAGTACCCAGAGAAAACCCACACAAACACGGGGAGAACATACAAACTCCTTGCAGATGTTGTCCTTGGGGTTCCAGTGCTGCAAGGATGGAGTGCTAACCACTGAGCCACTACTGCCCATATGAGCTGATATTGTTTAAGCCCAGAGGTTGTCCAGTTCAGACAACCCCGTAGAGCAGAAGTGATTGTTTTGTAGTTTGTAGATTATTCTAGTAATAAAAAAAGTCTTAAAATGCATTTACCATTTTCTAATATTAAAAAAAAGCCCTGAAGATTTCTTTTTTAACTGTACATTCATTACACATTACTTAACATGTATTATGTGTCCTTGTAGACTCGATGCGTATTTCTCTATTTGCAACTCTAGATCTGTCTATTGTATTCTTCAGGGTGTGCAAATTCTCAGACAATCTGAACATGTAGATGTCTGAAATCAGCCAATGTGACCTCCTCAATGCTTGAATTTTTTTTGTATTTGAGGTGTTTCTTAAGGTCAGGAAAAAGTCAGCAGTCTGAAGGGTCAAATCAGGTGAGTACATCAGTGTTTCAGAACGTGATAGTGAAGATCTGCCAATTTCTGGTGTAGAACTTCTACCTTGTTTTCACCATTTGGTCATGGTAAAGATTGCGACATTTGGGAAAGTATTTGGCTGAGAGCTCTTTCATTCTCTTGACATAACCAGGGTCTCTGTTTTATTCTTAGTAGTTATTCTTCAGTTGTCTAGGATCATGAAACAAATGGCATCTATGTTTTCTGAAATCTTCACTCAGGTTGTTCTCCCTGAACATTTTTGCACCTTTAGTGGTCACAAGTTCTATTCTAAACTTAGCAACCCAGTTCTTTATTGTGGAATAGGAAGAACATTTATCATCTAAGATAACCAGCATATCATTGTAACTTTCTTTAGGCAAGTACCCTTTTAGGAAAATATATTTTATTGCTGCTTGGTTGCTCTTAGGGTAATAAAACTCCCTATAGTTTCCCATATGTAAGGTAATATTAGGAAAATGTGTCTATACAATGTGAATAGTTTAGGCAATCCACTTACAAATATACTATTAGGGAATTCTACAGTAAAAATGGTGTAATACAGAACTTCTGGGTCTTCAGAACCATTGATTTTCAATGGGCAGCATGAAATTTTTAAAGGTGACCTTTCACGTCATCAATGTGCGGTATTATATAATTCTAGAAAGCTGACAGTGCGCTGAATTCAACACATTGTCGGCTTTCCCAGCATGTGCCCCAGTGCTGGAGACATTGGTGCCATTAATTTCAGCACCGATTCCTCTCCACTGTCAGAAAGGCCGGCCTTACAGTCGAGTGTCAATGCTAGGTGGTAAGGAATGTCCCCTCTGACAGTATAAGGCTATGGAAGAGTACTGTAGTGATGACGCTAGGCTGTACGGCCCGCCCTTTTGACAGTGGGGAGATACTTGTGCTGAAATTAACAGCACTGATATCTCCAGCACTGGGGCACATACTATTGGCTTTCTAGAGGTATATACTTGGGTTCTATTTGTGACTAACCATAGGTTTCTGGGCTGGTTCTGTGATCAGAACTAGCACCTACCCAAAGTCATTTGGCTCCTCCCCTATCCTCACAGATACCTGTGGGGGCTGGTTTTACTATTATAATGATCCAGTCTAGCAGCCCCCCCCAAAAAATGGTAAAAAGCAGAGAACACAGAAGTGGAGGGAGGATGCGGCGTGACTCAGGGACGGATTCTGGTTCCCTACACATGACCCCACAGGTTGGAGCCAGCCCAGAAGAACATGGTTCATCCCAAATAGAAACCTGGGAAAGTAAGTGTTGAAACCCTCCGTGTTGAACCCTTTTTATTTCTCCTGTGGAGGCACTGTAATTGAACGCTTCTTGCTAGGTTCTCCAACATATTACATCTGATGCCTGGAGTCCTAGCTGTGACACCCTTACTGATCTGCTTGAACATGGGAGATCTGTTTAACAAAATGGAGTTGTGCAATGCATAAACTGACTGTAAATAAACCTGACTTATGGTTGTTTAGGTATGGTGTAGATTATTGTAGTTAGCAGTTATTGTAGTTCTAAGTAACTCCACTTAGTTGGGAACTTCTATAGGGTTGTGCTCTGCTATTTGGTATATTAATCCACATTGCAAATAAAATAAAATATGTTCTAATATGGTGATGTCATAGTACCACCAGCCTGGTATTTATTGTGATGATGTCGTAATTGTGCTCAGTGATGATGCGCTGGTATCTGTCTTAATTGTATACAGTAACAATTGTTGACGTCGACTGTAATGATGTTGCAATAACACTGACTTGGCCATTATTGTGATCTACTGCTAGGATTTCACAATAGTGACTTAGATTATAGTGTAATGGTGCAGGCTTGAATTGTACTGTTATGATGCCACCATGGTTTAGATCTGGTTTTTACTGTTTTGCTATCACAATGGTGTTGCTGATCTGTATGCAAAAATGATGATGTCACAAAGGTTTTGCTATATTGATTTTGTGCTGTCCTTAATTCGGCTGTAATATTGTCACAATGTTGCTGGTTTGGGTTGAAGTGTGATGTTGTCACAATGGTGCTGATCTGTGTTGCCATGTTACTGTAGTTTCTACTGCACAATGGTGCTCTTCTGTGTCATAAGGGTTCATTCTACTATTAATGATTTAATGGCGGTGCTGGTCTGGGTTCTTAGGATGGGTTGTACTATGACACTATCACAATTTTGTTGGTTTGTTTTCCTTCATTGGGTTCAACTATGATGATGTCCCAATGGTTCTGCTCTAGGTTCTACTATGATGATGTGTCAGTGGCACTGGTCTGCGTTCTATTGCAATCACAGGTTTTCATTCACATGGGTTAAATGTTAAAATTTGATTTGTGCCATAGCCTTGTATCCATTGACGAAACAAGATGTGCCTTATATGGCCCCCTGTTTTTTGACCAGCATCTGGGGCACATTCCTGACCAACCTAACTATGCTCCTGACATTGACAACCTTCTTGGATGTTATTACTGGTAGAAACAAACAAACTTGCGAGAATCCAGCACTCCAGGAAGGGATCCAATCCAAATTAGAATAAAACTTAGCCTTTGATTAATTCATAAAAACTGGATGTACAAAGAAAACATCTTCAGTTGAAGCAAGACATAAAAATCGCTTATGCGTTTCGGGATCTACAATCCCTCATTCATAGCATAATCCAAATGAGAAAATGATCCATTAAAGGGAGTCTATCATTGAGATTTTCAATTTTTAGCTAAGGATATATTCATGTAGCCCTTATAAAGGCTATTGTAGGCATACCTTTTAGTTCCTGACTCTTGCCAGCATTTTTCAGAAAAAGCCTTTTTCTTGTTATGTAAATTAGCTTCCACGGAGCACAAGGGGCGTTCCCCCTGTGCACTGAGCACCCTTCACGTCATCACTCTCTCCCTGCATCGCCGCCCCCTTCTTCCTTCTTGTTGATGCCTTCTGCTCCTGTCAGCTCGAACATGCACGAGATTTTGTTCATGCCAACGGGAGAAAGAAGCTTCTTCCTCCTGTCAGCTTCAACGAAATCTCGCGCATGCGTGAGATTTTGTTCACGGCGATGGGAGAAAGAAGCAAAGAGGCGGAGGAGGCATTAACAAGAAGGAAGAAGGGGGCGGCGATGCAGGGAAACGGTGATGACGCAGGGGTGCTCGGAGCACAGGGGGAATGCCCCTTGTGCTCCATGGAAGCTAATTTACATAACAAGGAAAATGCTTTTTCTGAAAAACACCGGCAAGAGTCAGGTAATAAAAGGTATGCCTACAATAGCCTTTCTAAAGGCTATATGACTATAGCCTTAGCTAAAAATTGAAAATCTCAATGATAGACTCCCTTTAAAACCCCCACCCCTTCACTGATTAATTTACCAACATATGAAATTTTAACCCAGTGTATACAGAAAAAAGTCAGCTAAGATGACTCAGAAAAACATGTTAATATATTCAATAAAGATATAAAAAAAATATGGCTGTAGTGGGTGATAAAGAGGTGTAATAACACTGGTTACAGCCACCAGAGATCCGATACACTAAATATGAATAATGGGAAAACATATAATATAACAGTATTATTAATCTAAATAACTACCAGAGGATATCAAATGATCTACCAATTCATTGAAAAATGAGATATAAATTTAACTTACATATAGATGTTTCATAACTGCTGTAATTAAGAAGTTTTAACAATCCCGAAACATATTCAAAGTGAACAGATGAACACATAAGACCGGAAGCATTATACTGAACAAACTCCTGCAATGCCCAAATCAAAAATGGCGAATACAAAGTCATATAGCCCAACCACATATGCTTGAACACTAGAAAAATTTGTGGTCACATGACTAGACATGTGACCACTTATCATTGAATTACTAGAAAGAGGAACCATATGACCTAGTTGGAGTCACATGATGCAAAAACAGACCCATAATTGGATCATATATTCCAATAGCGGAAAGATCAAACTCTGTGCACAATTAAACACGTTCTAAAACAGATAGAAAAGTGCCCATTTACATGAACTACTTTATATATCTATCACCACAAAAGGATTATACTAGTGTATAAGTGACCTATTCAGTAAATATACAATAAATCAGATCGTAAATTTAATCCCAAGGGCTATCTAGTGCCCAACTTGGAGATCCAATAAGCTTCTCTTTTAAGCAATTTTTGTCGCCATTTGCCACCACGTTTAGGCTTACTCACCAATTCTATTGCTTTGAATTCAAAGGAACTTAAATTACCTTTATGATGATAATAGAAATGTTTGGACGCCCCCGAAGTTTTAGCAGGGTTCTCATTACAGCTTTTCGCAATATGCTCCGAAATCCAGATTTTTAATAGGCATATTGTACACCCCACATATTGTAATCCACGTTTCTTACATGTAATCCTGTAAACCATGTATCTAGATTTACAATTAATAAAATTGTTAATTTTGTACGTCTGCGTATCATCTGTATTATCAAATGTGGTGGATTTTGTAGCATATTGACAGACTTGGCATCTAGATGCCCCACATTTAAAGAATCCCTTGATATTCGACCATGTATTTTGTTCAACATTACTTTGAAATAAACTAGGAGACAAACTGGCTCCTAAAGTTTTTCCTCTCCTTGCCACAAATTGGCAACCCTTCTCTAATATGGATGCTAAAGAATTATCTTGATATAAGATTGGTAGATTTTTTTGCACTATCCTTATAACATCTCTATAGTTATTACTGTATGGAGTGGAAAAATAGACTTTTTTGAAATGTACCTTTCTAGTATCAACAACATTGCTATCCTTATCTAACAAAAGTTTTGTACGGTCCTTATTGCTGGCAATATAACGGGCCCTATCTAGGGACCATGCTGGACAACCTCTCACTATCAGTCGATTGCAGATGTCCTTACTGCCCATAGAGAAATCTTTGTCCTCAGAACAAGCTCTTTTTAATCTGACCCTTTCTCCAACAGGTATGGATTTGATGGTATGCTTGCAATGTGAACTTTTAGCATGCAGAATCGTATTACCTGACTCTTTCTTGCGAAAGAGTGTAGTCTGGACCTTACCAGACCAGCATCCAAAAAATTTATGGAATGCTTGTCAAAGTTATACGTGAATTTAAGATTATATTCATTGGAATTCACATATTCAATGAAAGATGGTATGGCCGCCACATCTCGCGACCATACTAAAAGCAGGTCGTCAATGTAGCGGCCATACCATTGAATGTCCAATGCAAATGGATTCCCTCCACCAAAAATGAAATCCTCCTCCCACCATGCCATAACAAGGTTGGCAAGAGAAGGTGAGAAGCAAGCGCCCATAGGGACGTCACAGAGTTGCAAGAAAAAATTGTTGTCAAACATAAAATAATTGTTTGAGTAAAAAAAGAACTACCTCTATAATATATTCACAAAGTTCAGCCGTGAACTTGGAATATTTATAGAGATGATGTGAGAGGGCTGAAATTGCAATATTATGGGGTATACTGGAATCAAGGGCACAGACATCGCTAGTAACCAAAGTGAAGTTATCCTCCCAACAAAATGTACTGAATACCCTGAGTAACTCTTGAGTGTCTTTAATGTATCCAGAAATACGGGTCACCAGTGGTTGTAAGGCCCGGTTCACATCTGCGTTCAGGTTTCCATTCGGGGAGTCCGCTTGATTGCAGTACTTTTCTCTCCGCATGTTTCGTGCGGAAACCGAGTGGAAAACACACGGACACCATTATACTCTATGGGGTCCGCGGGTTTCCTTAGGTAACCGCTTTTCTATGCATATAGGTTTCCATTCGGGGGGTCCCCAAGTGGACTCCACGAACGGAAACCCGAATGCAGATGTGAACCGGGTCTAAGAGTCCATCGACCCACTGGCAGACTTTCTCGCTCAGTGAACCCATTCCGGAAATAATTGGTCGTAAGGGCGGTGGCAAAATATTTTTATGGACTTTTGGTAGCCTATGAAAGATGGGTACAATTGGGAAATCTATTTTTAAGTGTTTAACTTGTGCTTCTGTTAAAATGCCCAAATTAACTCCCTCCATTAAGATGGTGTCTAGATTGTTTGAAAAAATATCCATGGGGTCCTGGTCTAATCTTCTATAGGTGGTTGAATCATGAAGAATTTTTAAAACACTGTCATGATAATCTGACTTGTTTAATACAACGACCTTCCCCCCTTATCTGCCATCTTGATGACAATATCCTTGCTGTCCTGCAAAAGTTTGAAAGCTTGGACAACAAGAACCAGATATTTATCCGTATTCAAAGCACATGTTCCTACTGGAAATATCCATCCATTCAACCAGCCATGTTGTAACATCTGTTGACACCTCATGTTTGCAGTAAGTATCGGGAGATCAAGTTGCAATGCCTCAAGCTGAAAGCTTCTGACTAGAAACCTGAACAATATTTTGATGGATTGAGTACTAGATTAGGTGTAACAAGATATTAAAAATCTTAAATGCCTGTCATGTTTTGTCTATAATTTCCCTGTGAGTAGGATGTCAACCTAGCCCTTGGAATCTTTGGGAGGATCTTTCATTATGTATTGAGACTAACCAGCTGCTTAGTCAATAAAAAATGCAGTCCTAAGGCAGAAGTACACAGTAGGACCAAGCTAAGGCTGGCGTTGTGAAACCTCTGGGATCTCGGTGCCTCTATTCAGATGAACAATTTTCACACGGCTGCATTAAGATCAATTTATGTGGATGGGGATATTCACATGACCGATTTTTTTGATGGTCCATTTTAGTTGACTTTTTTTGCCAATTTTCAAGGATCCGTCTGCAGACTTAAATCTATGAGGGATCCATGAAAACGGGTGCTCCACGGATGCAAATGGATGGCGGTGTTTTGCACATTGCTTGTCTGAATAGAAGCTAAGACACATCGACACAAATTATCAGCTATTCTCATTTGTCTTTTGCTTTAGAAAGTACTTGACCTTTAGGAGTTCAGTTAGGTTAACTTACGCTTTAAAGTGATTCAAGGAGTTGCTACATTTTTGCAGTGCTCGTGGCATTTGCTGCTTCCAGCCCAGGCTATCACCACTTGATATGTGGGTTACCATCATAAGATAATTTTCTTTAGCTGTATTAACTAGCACATTATCTTCAAGGAGCAACTTTTTTTAAGTATAGGGTTTGGAAAAGAAACACCCAGTCCTAATTTGTAAAAAAATGAGTGGATCATCCGTAAAAAAGAAACATTAAAGTGTAAGCTGGACCTGCCGAAAGTGACAGAATGTAACAATACCTCTAATGTATACGGGCAGCTGTAGAGAGAAGTGCGAGCCAGTCTAGCATCTGGGACACAATAGTCTATTGGGTTCAGCTTCGTTTCCATTTCATTTCCCTACTGTATCATAAATTCCGTTTATAAGCTGTGTATTCTTCCAAAATTGCAGATTTAACTTTTTTGTGTTTGCTGAATGAGTACTAACTAGTAATTTATCATTTTTTCTACTCGAGACGAGTAGCATCTGTTGTCACATTGTTCTAACTGACCTACTTCTTACATGAATTACCTGAATTGTTAGGTCTCTGCTGCTATTGTAATTCTTTATGTCCTCTCATATTGGGGTTATTTTTACATCATTGCATCAGTCAGTATTTATTTTAAAGAAACTGCAACCTCAACAAAAAAAGGGGCTCACACTTAAAATTCCCCATTCACACATATATATGGGAAATTCCATGGCCAATTTATCAGTATGTTTTGGAGTGTGGGAGGAAACAAGAGGAAACCCATGCAGAAATGGTGAAAACATACAAACTCCATGTAGGTGTTTTTTGGATTAGAACTGAAGACCCCATTGCCATATGATCTTAGCTTTGTGCCCACCTTATCCTAAACCCAAATCCTCAAATAGATGTAAACATTGATCAAAATTAACAATAAAAATCTATATACATGTAGGAGCAGCCACAAGGTCAGCTGATCGGTGGTCTGGGCTACCAAAGCTGTGGTTGGCCAGATAATGTATTAACGTAGCAGCTTGTCCACATGTGCGTCTTACAGAGCAGCTTTCTAGAGGGAGGTTCCCAAGTGTCACATAGGGGCAATGATAGTCCATAAATATCTGTTGTGGGAGCCGACAGATGGCTCCTGCACAGATTTATTTATTATGCATTTATTATGCGCCATCATATTCCACAGCGCTTTACGGACATTGTCAGTCACTGTTCATATAGGGCTCAGAATCTACATTCCCTATCAGTATGTCTTTGGCGTGTGGGAGGAAATCGAAGTACCCGGAGGAAACCCACGCAAACACAGGAAGAACATACAAACTCCTAGCAGATGTTGGCAGGATTTGAACCCAGGACTCCAGCGTTGCAAGGCTGCAATGCTAACCACTGATCAGTCAGTGGATTAGCTGTTTGGGGTTGCTTCTGATTTCCATACTATAGAGTGAATGAAGCCGGAAGCAGAGTGCTCCATGCCTTGTATAATGGCCAGAAGTCATTGCAGCTCTGTTCTTATTAACGTCAGTGGGAGCAGAGCTGAAGTAATGGCGTCTGGCCACCATACAGAGCATGAAGCTATCTAGTTCTGGCTCTGTGCAGTGTATAGTATAGGGATCAAAAGCATCCATGTGGTGACTAGATTTCAGACCCCACCAATAAGATATTTATGGCCTTATTCTAAGGATAGTCCATCAATTGAAATCCTGGAAACCCCTTTAAGCCCTTTGAAAATATCACTTTTAGCCAGTGGTGTACCTTTCAGTGTTATACTATAGATAATAAGGTATGGGCATTACTGGATTATTGGCATGGCAGAAGGAGGCCTCCACCCCCCTCCTCAGGATGATTATTGTTAGGGCACTGAAATACCTACATTGCAGAAGCTCAATTTGTCTCTTCACCTGTAGGCTACGCTGTGGATGGGTTGTTTATTTATTTATTTATTTATTTATTTATTTATTTTGCTTACTTGTATAGCGCCATCATATTCCACAGCGCTTTACAGACATTGACAGTCACTGTCCCATATAGGGCTCACAATCTACATTCCCTATCAGTATGTCTTTGGAGTGAGTTGGGTTGGGTGAGGAGTGTGGTTTGGCAGATTTTTCCAACCTACTGTGCCTTCCTTATTTTCTAAAGTGTGGAAAGATGGAAAGGTAGAAGGTAGCCATGATGAAGAAGGTGCAAATGGTGGAGCAGAACATGTAGGCATCATGGACAGATATAACAACCATAGCAGATACGGTACAATTGGACCCAAAGGCTCAGGTGTAGCAACCTTGTTGCATTTTTGGTGGCTTTCTGCAGACTAACTCTACTATATGGGTTCTCCATAGAGAAGATATGTTGTACAGTATGTACACAATACTTCTCTTCATTATTGGTTGATGCAAAAGCAAGTGTTCCAGGGAAGTAACTTGAAGGGGACAGAGAGTGTGGTCGTATATGGGCCCAGGAGCTGTAGGGGCCCCATAAGGTGTCTATACCCAATATGAAGAGACCAGTACTATAAATGATATATTATAGTTGGGGGCCTGGTACATATTTTGCCCTTGGGCACAGAAGCTTCCTGTTACACCACACCTCGGGGTATTACTACAGTTTAACATACTCTAGACAAGGTAGGGACCTTTTACTTACGTAGGGGCCCTAGGAATACTAGTTCCACTTCTGCATTAGAGGTGTAGACTGGAGAAAACCTTTCTTCCACATTGCATGCACATGCTGGATATTTTATTCAAGAAAGCTAAAGATGTTTTGTGGATTTTCTCCAGGGGCAACATGCATTACACACTTAACTGTACCAAGTGAATGTCTCTCTTCTTCAGAAATTACATTTCGGCAGCCTGCTAAAGCCTTTTCCGTTGTTTTTATTCTGTTATGGTGGTGTAGAGGCAATAAATGAAAACTGGCTGAGGAAGAGAGAGAACAAACAGGAATCTGATATTAAAGTAAAATGAAAAATCCTTGGCTGCAAAGTCCTGCAGGAAAATGAGTCAGATGAAAACAGCAGAAATCTATTTACATCTTGCTAGCTCGTGTGATATTATTATATGTCACTGAATTAAATGTTAATATGATTCAGAGGACAGAAATAGAAGCCTAAATACCTGGCTTCCTGCACTCACCTTCAGCTTTCATCTGACTCCAGCCGTGGATTTACACTGCTTATTATTTCACTTTATGCTACATCACCAAATTTTACCAGGTGGCATATCCAGACATAGTGATTTAGTAAATGAGTCGCTACACCCTCATCAAAGCAATTTTGGTTAGTTAGTTTTATTCAGCACTTGGATACATTTCAGGATTGTAAATTGTCGTATACAGATGTATTCACCTTTACTGTAGCTTGACTTTGGTTAAAGGCTCTAATTTTTCATGAAACAAATTTAAAGCATACCGTGTTTCTCCAAAAATAAGACCTACCCGAAAATAAGCCCTAGCTAGATTTTCCAGATTTTTTGGAGTAGGCTTGAAATATAAGCCCTACTCCAAAAATAAGCCCTAGCTAATTTAACCCCTTCCCGTCATCTGCCATGCGATTACAGCGGATGCCGGGTCCTTAAAAATGGCGGCCGCTCTGCTGCAGAGCGGCTATCATAGCTACCGTATCGGGTCTCCACGGAGACCTGGAATTAATGCCCGCAATCAGTTTCTGCGCTGATCACGGGCATTGTTCAGCGTGACCCCCTCTCCTGCCCACCAAAGTAGCACAACCCATAGTTAATGCTTGCGATCAGAGTGGACTCTGACCGCGGGCATTGCTAAATGTGACCTTCCCCCCTCCCGCATTCCCCAGGGCCGGTCCCAACCGCCTATAGCTACAGTCCCTCCAAATCCACCCCCCCCCAAAGTAGAGCAACTATCCCCGGGGCCGGCCCCCATTGGCCCCGTACCTTTCACGTTGCAGGTCGGCTCCCACGCGGCAAGATCGCGGGAGCTGACCTGTTCCTTTGACAGCCGGGAGCCTTATGAAGGCTCCCAGGACTGTCATAGGAATATTACTATTGAGGTCCTGCCATTTTTAAGGATGTATTGCAGTCTATGGGATGATTGTAGGTTCAAGCCCCCTAGGAGGGGTTAATAGTAAAAGAAAAAAAAAAGTTAAAAAATATTAAAAAACAAAACAATAAAAGTTCAAGCCCCCCCACACTTTCACTAGAATACATATAAAACTAACATATTACTGTGAAACACATACACATTAGGAATCCCTGTGTCCGAAAACGCACGGTCTACAAACTTATAAAAATATTTTACCTCTATGGTGAATGCCGTAGTGGAAAAAAAAAAACAAAAGTGCTGAACTGCTGTTTTTTCGTTGTTTCACCTCTGATAAACGTTGAAATAAAAAGCGATCAAATGTGTGATTAAGACCTAACCTGAAAATAAGCCCTAGCCCTTTTTTCGGAGCAAAAAATAATATAAGACCCTTTCTTATTTTCGGAGAAACACGGTAATTGTGAAATGCTAGCAAAACTCTTCATAGGCTGCAATACACAATACAACCACTGGGTTGCCCCACATAGAATCATATAGGATAGATATCTCACGACAGAGTATCACAATTATACATATACACACGTGGACAAAATTGTTGGTACCCCTCATTTAATGAAAGAAAAACCCACAATGATCACAGAAATAATTTGAATATGACAAAAGTAATAATATATTAAAATTCTATGAAAATGAACAAATGTAAGTCAGACATTGCTTTCCAACCATGCTTCAACGGAATTTAAAAAAAAAGAAAACTCATGAAACAGGCCTGGACAGAAATGATGGTTCTTAATATTTTGTTGCACAACCTTTTGAGGCAATCACTGCAATCAAACGATTGCTGTAACTGTCAATGAGACTTCTGCACCTCTCAACAGGTATTTTGGCCACTTCTCATGAGCAAACTGTTCCAGTTGTCTCGGGTTTGAAGGGTGCCTTTTCCAAACGGCATGTTTCAGCTCCTTCCAAAGATGCTCAATAGGATTTAGGTCAGGGCTCATAGAAGGCCACTTCAGAATAGCCCAATGTTTTCCTCTTAGCCATTCTTGGGTGTTTTTAGCTGTGTGTTTTGGGTCATTATCCTGTTGCAAGACCCATGACCTGCGACTGAGACCAAGCTTTCTGACGCTGGGCAGCACATTTCTCTCTAGAATCCCTTGATAGTCTTGATTTCATTGTACCCTGCACAGATTCAAGACACCCTGTGCCAGATGCAGCAAAGCAGCCCCAGAACATAACAGAGCCTCCTCCATGTTTCACAGTAGGGACAGTGTTCTTTACAAGATATGCTTTATTTTTCAGTCTGTGAACATAGATCTGATGTGCCTTGCCAAAAATTTAGATTTTTGTCTCATCTGTCCATAGGATATTCTCCCAGAAGCTTTGTGGCTTATCAACGTGTAGTTTGGCAAATTCCAGTTTTGTCAGATTCAAGTTATTTCTGTGACCATTGTGGGTTTTTCTTTCATTAAACGAGGGGTACCAACTGTATTGACAGTCACCTCTATTACAAAATTGTCTGACCATTGTACAAGCAATGATACGTCTGTTGCCGCCCCTGCTACCTCTTGTGTCGCCCACTCTACCTCATAGATAGTAAGCTCTTGCGAGCAGGGCCCTCAGTCCCATTGACTGAATTGACTATTTCTTTGTAATGTATCTTTTTTTGTCTGTACTTGAACCCTACAATTTGTAAAGTGCTGCGGAATATGTTGCAGCTATATAAATAAAATGTATTATTATTATTGTTTTAATCATTAGATGGTCATAAAACTGCAGAGCTCAAAATATTTATTCTATTTATTTTTCTTGCTTATATAGCACCAGCATATTCCACAGTACCTTGCAGACATTGTCATCACTCACCCTCACTGTCACTCTAAATTCCCTGTCAGTATGTCTTTGGGGTAATGGAGGACATTGCAGTAAATCAAGAAAACCCATGCAAACACGAGTAAACAGGATTACCCCTGTCCTTTAAATTTATAGTTTAAATAGTCTATAAAGAGGCTTTCCCATGAACATAATTATATTTACATTTGTAGACAATTGAAAGTTAAACATTTTTACAAATATAAGTAATTAAAAAATTTTGCAGAGTTTTAAAGATTTTCTGTAACCATCCTGGGTGACAGTCTGTTGTCTTGATCAGCTGCTAAAGGATATGACCATGGAAACTTGGCCGTGATTTCCTTATTGTGGCTGGGATATGTTGACATGTAGTGTCCCTGCCTGATAACCTGTTCACAATAAGGAAATCATGGCTGGGTTTCTGGCAAGTTTCAGACCATAGAAGGTTCCTGTGTTTATGGTCATATCCATTGGCAACCAATCAAGGCTACAGATGTCACCACTAAGAGGGTTAGAGAAAATTCTTAAAACTCTGCAAAATTTGTAATTATTTATGTTTGCAAAAATGTTTAACAAATTATTTTACAAATTTAAATATTGTTCTGTTCATGAGAATAAGGGTTTTCTCATCCTAGTCATTTATAACATCCACTAGTAAAGGGGCTACCTTTAGCTGAGGAATGGAAATCTGGCCATGCATTTTTGCGCTGGCATCTCTCCATTGAATCTATGGCTGAATGCGACAACAGTCAATCAATTCACATGGTGATATGGTGGGTGGTCAAGTGACCTCTGTTCTCTAAATAAATGTGAATCCAAGACATGGGACCCTCACCTATCACTTCTAGCATAGCCAGAAAACATATACCATATCTAATTAACAATAATTACACAGAGCCATCAAGTCAATATAACATCACGGGTTATGGGTCTACATTTTGTTAAGGACAAGTTGATCCAGGGTTTTATACTGACCTATTGGAGTCGGGAAGGAATTTTTCCCCTGAAATGGGGCAATTGGCATAAGTCTCATGGTGTTTTTTGCCTTCCTCTGGATCAACACTGTAGGGGACTGTAGGGTTATAGGTTGGACTTGATGGACTGGTGTCTTTATCCAACCTCATCTACTATGTTTTATATCTATCATATGTTTTAGTATTATTTGTATCCAGATTTTTTCCCTTCATTACAACTTCCATTCTTTTCAGTTTTCTGCAGGGATTTTTCCCCATGGCTCTTGTTATAACTTACACAGAAACTGTGAACATTTTCTGGTTCTTACAACCCAAATACTGCATTCACAGACACATTTCATTTTGTGAGGTCTGGGCTCTGGGTTGGCAAAAAGAATGTTTAAAATTTCATTCTCCATGGATTCACCACAATGCTCATCACCTTAAAGGGGTTGTCCAGGATAAATGGAAATCCCTACACTAATCTAAACACCCTCCCCTGCCTACTTTCTAAATAACATAATCAAAAATTTGACTGCCCCAGGAACATTTTCTGATTATCCGGTGACAATCCGTTTTCCCATTTCCGGATATGGATCATCACTATTACTCCTCCCCCCATCCACTCCATCATATTTACCTTCCAGCCTTCTACCTGCGCGACTGCTCCTCCTTCTTTTCTGACAGCTGCCGCTTCTCCTAGCACACTTTGCCAATAATCCACCTCGCATGCGCAGTAGAGGTGGATCATCGCTGCAGAGCCCAGAGCAGCGCTGGGACTGTAGCACGTGCCTGCAGAATCAGTAAAGAAGGAGGGGCCAGTCCGCAGGAAGAAACCATGCAAGGAAGAGAGGTAAGTATATAATGGGTTGGGAGTTGGGCTGAGTAGGTTGGGAAGAGCTAGTAGTGGGCGGGATAGCTAGAGAGACAGGGAGGGGGGTGTATGGGAGGGAAGGAGGGGGAGTGAGGTAAGAGGGGTTAGTGTGGAAGTTACATAGCAGCTGAACCATGTAAACAAATGCAGAAGATACCCGGAGCTCCCAGAGACACGAAGAAATCACTCAAAATACGGCTAAAGGTATATGGGTGCACTTATTAACCCATTAATAGCACTAACAGACGTTAAAACAAAACAAAACATTTTTTGCCTTTAAAACACTTTTAAAGTGGTTGTCCAGTCATCATTATTATATGTTAAAGGATCAGAATGAGAAAAGAAGTTATATTGACCTCACTAATCCTATTCTGCCTCTTGGGTCCATCACTTCACTTTACTTCCTGGTCCCTCTTGACACAGCGAAATACCACCCAGCCAAAAACAATGATTTGACAAGAGGACACCCCTTTAATACATTGGAAATCTCAAACCAAAATTCAGAAGGTATTGTATGAATTATTAAGATGTATTAAAATTAATTTCTACTTATTAGCATTCAATCAAAAACAAATTGACAACGCCAGATGTTGTAAAACCCCAAAAATTAGCTGTGGAATTGCGAGTGTTTTCCCATTATATTTAATAGGGAAGAAAAAAACGCAAAGAGAAATGCAACAGAAACTCAATGAAAAACGCTACGTGGGGCTTATACTGGAACTATATGAATCTGTTCCGTTCCTCCTGCTCTATAACCTGCAGCCTGCAAATTAAACTTCAACTTCAATTCCACCGGTTCCCTTTAAGGAAGAGTTGAAGGTCAGGAGACCACACTGTTTCCTTCACATCACTGCCAATCGCAGGGCCAGCTATAGTTGACTTACAGTATGAGGTCACCAACATACAACTTCCTATATCTCATCTTCTTAGCATTCTAAGAGTGTAACATAAGAATAGGATATTGGAGTTAACAGACAGAACTAAAGTTTTGACTGCAACAAGAAAATTAGTATCAAGTCCAGATCTACAAGTAAATATTAGTAAAGTCATCTGGCTGGTACGATTGCAGTGTTGGCAATGCATTATATGGGTATTCATTAACCTTAGTACGGCAATGCCTGTTATTCAGCTATATCTTGTGTGTATTGTGTAACAAGCACTGGCTTAGTGCATATAAACATAGAACTACATATGACATTGTAGTGTCATTCCCACATAAGTCACATAGAACTATTAAATATGAAACAGAAATATACAGCTTCTTCCCATCTGATATGAAGACTTTTTCTGACATTACCAGACATTGTTAACTAGGTCAATCTGTATTTACTTTACATTGCCAGATCCATATGGCTTTATGTGATTTGCACTTTCTGTGAATGTCAAATATTAACAAAGCTCCAAGCATAGAAACTATTCATTCCTAGAACCCTTATCATCTGTTGACATCTCCTGCTGCCCATCTGCTGCCTTCCAGTATGCTGTTACGATAGACCGGCAGCAGTTCTGCAAGTCAGGTCTTCAAGCACATGGATCACATGGACCATCAGATGAGCATGTGCTGCTTGGATGTCTAAAATGTGAAAGGTGCAATGGTGCCTGTATTCTGCTGTGAGGACAGCTGCAGAGAATTTGCTTTAGATCCTTTAGACAGGGGGTTATAGTTTTTAAGGCCTTGCATTATTTGGCCCTCTGTCTCACTGCCCCAGGGCCACTATAAACTTATATGGGCCCCTTGAACGCCAGCTAATAATTTGATGGTGGCAGATGCTAGCCATAGACCATTTCATTTGTGACTCTTTTCCCTCTCCGCTTTAACAATCCATTAGTAATTGTAAGCTAGCAGTAGGCTCCATTATGGGCAGCCTGATTTGGGTAATAGGTAAGGGCAGATTATAATAAGGTCAAAATGGGTTGTAGCCAGGGCCCGAGGCTGCAAGGGGGCCCAGCAGTAATTGCCCATTTGCCTGCGTTATTATCCGACCTTATAGTCATCTGTATCAGCAGCCACTGCTACAGTTGATTACTATGGTGGGCAACGCAGACTACTAGAGGTGAGTATTTGTTGGGTGAACCTCAAGAGATTAATCTGGTGAATATTCCCAGGGTTAGTCTGGCAGTTTGGCTCGGACCGAATATGTTGCAACCAGAACTGCTATTATTATACTCTGGAGTAAACATAAGAAACACTTTTACTCACGTTACGATCCTTATCACTTTTGGGCCATCAGAGACCACTGAGGCCTTTAAGTGGGCCTTAGCAGACCCTGGTGTCATTCAGTAGGCTAGAGGAGGCCCATAGAAAATTGGGAGCCACGCTGGATACTGCCACAGTTCCCAGAACAGGTGAGTAGGACTGTTGAATTGGTTTCAAGACAAATTGGAATCAGTTGAGTGGACACATCTGTATGGCACGATTTCTACAACAAAAATCTTAATATGGCTGTCACACAAACTCTTGCAGGGATTATATCATCCCAGATAACCCCTTCTTATGCATAGCTTTAATCTATGAGTGGCTCGTATCCGACAGAGTAGTAGCCGCTAATTGTCAGCGGCTCTGAGCCCTGACTTGTCCGTCCATAAGCTGTAATTGAAGGGCAGTCCCTTTAAGGTATGTTCACATGTAGTGGTAGAAGCTGCATTATTATTACCCAGCAAAACCACAAGTATTTACCCACAGCTTTTTTGTTCCTAAATGTTTCTAGAACTGTTTGTGTATAATCCTCACACGCTAAACCATGACAGAATCCCATGGAAGTACATCAAGTTCCTCCTGTTTGCCCTTGTATATTATACTGTAATGTTTACTATGCAGTGTGTTCTTTAATAGACTGCAGAACATCTAGGCAAAAAATGGGATATATATCCTTGAGCTGGATCAAGTGAAGCAAATAGTAATATGAATGTGTCATTGCCGGCTCCATTGTTTGCGTATAGGAAAAATTCACATATAGCCATATATGCCAGCAGATTCCTGTTTTTTATTTTTTGGCAGAAAAAGTCATTTTCATGGTTAGGGCTACCATTATTACAGTCTGTAATGATAGTAGAGTGACTGACACGGAGCCCCTTCCATTATTCAATGTCCATTGCTCTCATTCACCACAGGATCTAAGCATGGACATTAACCCTAGTATGCATGATGTTAGAAATCTACACATACAAGTAATAGCAAACTAGGCCTAAAAGGCCCGGGTTATGCATACTAGAGTTAAATGACAGTTGCAGATGGAGCCCCCTCCATCTGTGTCCATTCCCATTGACTATAAAATAAACCACATGACGGACACTTTCTTCCATCATGTTTGTGTAATTTTGTAGCAGAAGAACAAGTCCTGCAGGTATGACTTTTTCTTCCATCAGAAAAGTAAAAATGTTTCTGTCATGTTTTTGACATTGGGGTGAATGCAGACGGACACCTGATGAAGGGGCTCTGTCTGCATCTGTCATTTTTAATGTCCGTTGATTTCATTCTGTGATGGATGAGAGCAACGGACATTGAATAATGGTAGTGTGAACCTACCCTAACAATGTCCTTTATTTGTCTGTATCAGTTGTTTCACAACATAGGCAATTTACAGTGGGGAAAAAAAGTATTTAGTCAGCCACCAATTGTGCAAGTTCTCCCACTTAAGAAGATGAGGCCGGCCTGTAATTGACATCATAGGTAGACCTCAACTATGAGAGACAAAATGAAAAAACAAATCCAGAAAAACACATTGTCTGATTTTTTTAAGAATTTATTTGCAAATTATGGTGGAAAATTAGTATTTGGTCACCTACAAACAAGCAAGATTTCTGGCTCTCACAGACCTGTAACTTCTTCTTTAAGAGGCTCCTCTGTCCTCCACTCATTACCTGTAGTAATGGCTCCTGTTTGACATTGTTATCAGTATAAAAGACACCTGTCCACAACCTCAAACAGTCACACTCCAAACTCCACTATGGTGAAGACCAAAGAGCTGTGGAAGGACACCAGAAACAAAATTGTAGACCTGCACCAGGCTGGGAAGACTGAATCTGCAATAGGCAAGCAGCTTGGTGTGATGAAATCAACTGTGGGAGCAATAATTAGAAAATGGAAGACATATAAGACCACTGATAATCTCCCTCGATCAGGAGCTCCACGCAAGATCTTACCCCGTGGGGTCAAAATGATCACAAGAATGGTGAGCAAAAATCCCAGAACCACACGGGGGGACCTAGTGAATGACCTGCAGAAAGCTGGGACTAACATAACAAAGGGTACCGTCAGTAACACACTACGCCGCCAGGGACTCAGATCCTGCAGTGCCAGACGTGTCCCCCTGCTTAAGCCAGTACATATCCGGGCCCGTCTGAAGTTTGCTAGAGAGCATTTGGATATTCCTGAAGAGTATTGGGAGAATGTCATATGGTCAGATGAAACCAAAGTAGAACTGTTTGGTAGAAACACAACTTGTCGTGTTTGGAGTAGAGTGAATGCTGAGTTGCATCCAAAGAACACCATACCTACTGTGAAGCATGGGGTGGCAACATCACGCTTTGGGGCTGTTTCTCTGCAAAGGGACCAGGACGACTGATCCGTGTACATGAAAGAATGAATGGGGCCATGTATCGTGAGATTCTGAGTGTAAACCTCCTTCCATTAGCAAGGACATTGAATATGAAATGTGGCTGGCTCTTTCAGCATGACAATGATCCCAAGCACACCGCCAGGGCAACGAAGAAGTGGCTTCGTAAGAAGCATTTCAAGGTCCTGGAGTGGCCTAGCCAGTCTCCAGATCTCAACCTCCTAGAAAACATTTGGAGGGGAGTTGAACGTCCAGCGACAGCCCCAAAACATCACTGCTCTAGAGGAGATCTGCATGGAGGAATGGGCCAACATACCAGCAACAGTGTGTGCCAACCTTGTGAAGACTTACAGAAAACGTTTGGCCTCTGTCATTGCCAACAAAGGATATATAACAAAGTAATGAGATGAACTTTTGTTATTGACCAAATACTTATTTTCCACCATAATTTGCAAATAAATTCTTAAAAAATCAGACAATGTGATTTTCTAGATATGTTTTCTCATTTAGTCTCTCATAGTTGAGGTCTACCTATGATGTCAATTACAGAACTTGCACAATTGGTGGCTGACTAAATACTTTTTTTCCCCACTGTACTTCTCCAATAAACCAGACACAGATTATATACTTTGCTTCTTTAGATGGTGGCGATTAATACCAATAATGGTGCTACGTATAGGTCTTTAAAAGGAGCAGAAACATACCACAAACTACAAACTAGTGAAGTAATATAGAGAGAATCATCTTTTCATAGTTCTGCAGATCAGCTGGTGAGTGCTTTTTAGTGCGGGACCTGATTTAGCAGATTTGCCTATAGACAACTATGATGCAGACAGAGGCTGAAAATATCAATCATGATGAATGGAGAGACATTGCACACTGAGTCCAGAGGAAAACCAGAGTAGGCAAATCTGGCTATTCAGTCCCCACCCCTGAAGCACTTGCAGGCTGATTTGCATATACATTGAAAGGTGATTTTCTCTGCATTGCATCATCAGTTTGTAGCCACAAAGGTATGATTCTGCTCCCATTAAACTTCCTTACATGGCACAATTATTGGTTTGGGAGGCATATTGGATTTGAGTGACTCCCTTTAAATGTTTTCTGAGTCCATTCAATTATGGTGTGACTCCAGAGAGTCAATCTGATCAGCAGGGGCCACAGCAATCACAACAACATCCACAGTGTACATTTAACACACGTTAAACAGACCGATAAAAGGCAAAAGACTGCTCTTTTTTAAACTGGATGCCGCATCAGACCTCTCTATTGCCTAGAGAGGAATCCAGTAAAAAGCTTGGATCCCTATGGTTGATGGATTCCATCTATCACAGTCATCCATTTAATGTAGGTGTCGGATGCTTTCCCTGAGCAGATGAACAGTGAACAGATATTGCAGACATATTGTGAAAAGAGTGATGTCCATATGAGGGTGATTGTGTCTAGTATTGCAGCTCAGTCCTGTTCACTTGAATGGGTTGACCTGCAGTTCCTAACACATCCGCAGTCACATGGACATCTCCATGCCTGGATAAACAACATCGGAGGTCATGGGGCTTCATTGAACGCTGTATCCCCTTTGCCCAAACAATCAGCACTACAAATTGTCTGAAAGGTTCATGGTTATGAAAAATGTTCTAGTATACTTGTATCTTCATTGCAATAACGTTGCCAAGAAAACAAAAACATTGTGGTAAACTAAATATATAGGAGGAGTATGACTTTGGCAAGTGAAGCTTTCCATTCTCTTGTCATTGAGTGTGTATGCGGAGATGGAAGTGGAACATTTTGTGACTGTGGTCATAATTATAGGGTAATTTGTGACCATGCTAAATACTATTTTATTTCTATGGTCAAATAAAAAAAAAAAAAATCCCAAACACAACCTAAGACCTATAAGCTACCTTTAATATGAAGTTAAAGGAAACTCTGGCAAGATTCAGAATTTTTGCCATGTTAGATAAATAATGCTAAATATAGAAAATTATAATAATTATAGAAATGTTCTAGAGTTCTGGTTGTTTCTTGTACTATATTAGTGATGAGCTGGTAAATATGCATTAACACATGCCACCAGCATTTACTGATCCAGAAAACCAAGCTAGTTCCTTTTGGAATTTTGGAGTCAGAGTTGGAAAAATGTTATCGCCCCTACCCCTCACAATGAAATGATTAATATTTTTTATTATATTACACAATTATTAGTATAATATAATAAATTAGATGTATCGTTTGTTACATATTTACTTTCATAGGAATTCAATCAGTCGTTTTTTAATGAATTCGAGGGACTTTACAGGTTCTGACTAACCATGGCTGTCTGCCATTTATGCAGTGGTCACTGCAGGATTTAGAGTTAGGCCTACTGACTCCACAGCCCTACCCATGACAGCTTGAATCTTATATTGTAAAACACTTGTCTGGTGCCTTGAACTTTTTGTTACCAAATGCTTCCAATATTATAAAATAACAAACTAACACTCCCCTTATCAATCCCGCACAGAGTCCATGTACCACTACACAGGACCCCAGCTGGTCGTTGTATCACTCCCTCCAGCCAAGATGTTTTTGACACAGGTATGTTTCTAAGACCCTTTGAAGATCCAGGTCTTGTGTGTTTAAAGAGTGTGTGAATTTTCAGTTTCTTGTATGTCTGAAGAAGAGAGCTTACTATCAAATATACTTAGTTAGCCTCTAAAAGGTATCGCCTGATTTCTTCACTCTTCCACTACTTTCTATGGCTAACCAGGTACAACATTATACTCTTGACACAGGTACGTGACTTTGGCTGCCAATCACTGGTGACCTTATTTGCACAGGTAGAGTGGGGGATCGGTAAGATAAGCAATACTCAATTTGCTA
The DNA here is from genome assembly GCA_947044405.1 of Leptodactylus fallax. Lineage (NCBI taxonomy): Eukaryota > Metazoa > Chordata > Amphibia > Anura > Leptodactylidae > Leptodactylus > Leptodactylus fallax. The sequence goes on along the minus strand of CAMRHE010000374.1, from coordinate 22,031 downwards.
TTTTATAGCATTTAAAGCTTTGTGGTAAAAGAAAGGCTTGGGTAACCCTTGTATCATGCTATGTTGTTATCTGATAGAGATCTAGTGGGCCACAATACCTGAATAAAAGGGGTTATACCACAAAAATTGTCCTATGGATAAGGGATATGCAGTGCCTTGCGAAAGTATTCAGCCCCCTTGAACTTTTCAACCTTTTGCCACATTTCAGGCTTCAAACATAAGGATATAAAATTTAAATTTTTTTGGTGAAGAATTGGTGAAACTGCTGTTCACAAACGCTCTCCATCCAACCTCACTGAGCTCCACCTGTTTTCCTAGGAAGAATGGGCAAGAATTTCAGTCTCTCGATGTGCAAAACTGATAGAGACATACCCCAAGCGACTTGCAGCTGTAATCGCAGCAAAAGGTGGTGCTACAAAGTATTAACTTAAGGGGGCCGAATAATATTGCACGCCCCACTTTTTATTTTTTTATTTTTTTACAAAAGTTTAAAATATCCAATAAATTTCGTTCTACTTCACGATTGTGTCCCACTTGTTGTTGATTCTTCACCAAAAAATGAAAATTTTATATCTTTATGTTTGAAGCCTGAAATGTGGCAAAAGGTTGAAAAGTTCAAGGGGGCCGAATACTTTCGCAAGGCACTCTATTGCTGACTGGTGGGGGTTCAACTGTTCAGAATGTAGTGGTGAATTCACTGGGAGTGCCGGAGATAGCCGACACCTACGTTCTCGGGATTGGTGGGGTCTCAGTGGTTGTACCCCCTCTGATCATCAATTTATGCCTTATCCTATGGCTAGGGGGTAAATAATTTTCTATATAACCATATAGAAGCTCTGATCAATATTGGGTAATCCTTTTTTATTGTTCTCTATCAACCTGCTATACTGATCACCAAAGGTGAATGCCTAGAGCCCATCAAGGAATGGCAGGGCTGAGAGTTTCAATGCCTAGAAGTATAGCGTCATGTATGCGTAGGCAATAATGGTTGATAATTTTAATAATAATAAGAATAGTCCTTTAATAGTCCCACAATGGGGAAATTCAGTATGTATGAACAATCCTATCATTATCCCCAAACAATCCAATTAGTACCCATCATTAACTGGATGGCCACATGAAGGTCATCCAAAATATAGGCTATATAGCTAGTTTAAGCCTATATTTACACTACCGTGGTACAAAACGGCCATTTTTCATGCTTTTTTTTGTATCCGAGGGATACCCGTTTACAAAAATCCCTTATAGATTTGAGTCTATTGAGGTTCCATGAAAATGGGTAAAAATAGGTCATGGTCAATGGTCATGTGAATAACCCCATTCACATACAGCTGTGTGACAGCCATTAAAAAAAAAATGTCTGTCATGCGGCCGATTTTCACGTGTGTGAATGTAGGCTAGTCCTTGGGGGGTTTATGGGGGCGATTTTCACGTGTGTGAGTAGGCTTAGTCCTTGGAGGATTAATAAGTGATTTGCAGCAGTAAGGGTATGTGCAACTAAAAATCCTTTGCATACATCTGAGTAGGATTGGTTGTCAACATGTGCACAGATTTTTATGAACCTCATGTAGACAAAATAAACAGTTGTAGTCATTGTAAACATGTGTGAACATACCCTAATGTGGAGGAATTATCAGGCTCATTGTGTAGTGCTATAAAGAAACTTGTACATTTAGTCCTTTATCTGTCATTTAACGTTTAACTATTTTATGTGCTGCGATACTTTGTTGAAATGTTTAGGTCACAAGGTAACACAGTGTGAAAAGTGCATTTCATTCTGGAATTGACAGGTGTGTTAATGTATAGTACACAACGTCTTACATATATAGTCGTGAGATAATGATTAAGCGTTACATTATATTGGGCTCATAAATTGTACAAGATAACTTAGAGATAACATAAATGGTCATGGGACATTGTGTACAAATATACAGTGTAAAAATCTGCTAAAGCCATAGGAACTCTAAATAATTCACATCTTATATTAATGGTTACCGCAATCTTTATATGTTCTTGTAATATTAAAGCTTTTAGTAATATATAAAACAAACTAGCGCAGTGCAATTCACAGCACAGCATGCACAAAGCATTAGGTACCTTAGCGTGATGGAAAGAGCTTTATATTACAGACTACACGAACAATGCTTAAAGTGCACTTGTAATACCTGCGAGTCGAAATTTTCAATTATGGCAATAACAATGGACACTTCAGTTGCACTGAAAACCAGTATTTTACTGATAGCAGGTCTATATCTACAATAATACACCAATCTGGTCAACATATAGCAAAACATGGTAACTAAAGTGTCGTGGTGATAACAGCAGGCAATGTCCATTGAATATAAGCAGTGGACTGTTACATATGGGCAACGTCCATATATACAGTAGACTGCTGCTGGTGTATAACTACAGGCTGTAGATAAATCTGTTATCCTTACTAGGGCTGGGGCTTGCAGAGGCCTTGCTAACAGGGTCTGAGTGGCTAGCAGCAGGCCAGCTGAAGGAAGGACTAGTATGCTGTCCCTCTTGCTGACCAGAGTTGACAGGGCCAGTCAATAATGTGCAGTGGTTCTTTCTCCATAAAAATGTCAGTGACAGGACTGGGAGGACGGGCCTGCACTGACTGATGGCAACTGGAAGTCACCTCCTTCATGGGTGTGAGAGCTTCCCAATATATAAAGCTGCATGTGACTGAGAGAGAATCTTTGCACGGTGACGCCCACTTCCCACAATGACATGCCCCCTTTTTGTTGATGTCTCATCCCATTTTTTGTGATGCGGACACAAAATGTGCCTATTACCCTCCCTTTTTGTGATGTTACCATGCACATATAGTGCCAAAATCAAATATAATATGACCAGGAAACTGGCAGATGGAGGAAGCATTCGACTGGGCCTGGGAAATTTCTCTACTCTTCCAAGATGCCAGGAAGTCACCTCTTATTGCAGGAGTGCCCTAGACATTTCAGTAGTGTTGTCAAGTATGGTGCCAACCGGTCAGTGAGCTTGATTCCTAGTCCTTAATATACATCAAAAGAACCTACTCCTTGGGACCAGAACAACAGGAAGTTTTCACCATCTTACACGATTTCAACAGCTGTTGGTCTGTTCCTTGTAACTTCCCCTACATATGCATACTTAAATCAGCTGAGTGTGCATGTTTTCTCAATGAGCAGAAGAAAATTAGCCTCTGCCAGACAACTCTATAGATATGATAGCTGACAGATATGTTAATATTCAATCTGCCCTATGCTTTCTTCCTCTGACATCATTTATCGGTGAGACTTGGTACAGAAGAAAACAGAACAAAATGAGCTGTCTTTGCTCTTATGTGGCACCTTTACACTTAGGGGCAAGTCATTAATCCAATTGTGTGAAGGCAGTTTAATAACCCTGTCCTTTAAAAACACCAAGCATGCTTGTATTCACAGAATATAATTATTATACTGTTGTACATGACTTACCAACAAAATCTCAGAATCCATGCTTTACGTTGCTTTTACACACAGCAATACTTCAAACCATTGATGATCGATGAGTGGTTTGAAAAACTACAGCTGAAGATCTGGTGGATGTGTCTATCTGTACGATGCTTTCCTCTAGGCATCTTTAGCTAAAGACTGTCAGCCTCTGGGCTGTTTACAGAGCGCCTTTCACCACCACAACCAATTCTAGTTCTTACCATCTGTTAATAGGCGCCGCACCACTGATTCCAGTACAGTTAGAATTTTCTCTCTAGCTTCCATTGTTCCCGAACAATAAATGCTGTTAGTTTTGGTGCCTGATGTGCTATTTAAACTATGTAACGTCAGAAGGGCGGTGTCAGGCAGGGGGTGTGATTCAAAGCTCCAATCAGACGCAGCCAGTGTCAGAGCTCAGAATCACACCCCTTGTCTGCTCCTGTCTGACACCGCCCTCCTGACAGCACAGAGCCTAAATAGTATATCAGACACCAAAACTAACAGCATTGATTGCTCGGGAACGGTGGTGACTAGAGAAAAAAATCTAACTGTGCCGGAATCAGTGGGGCAGTGACTATTAAATTATGTAAATTGCTGGAGGTAGTGAAAGATCCTCTTTAATGGGGTTGCTCCCATGCCAGCCCATTCTTGGTGGATTGGGTAATAAGACAGGAAAGGCGGTTTTATGGCAGCATATAGTCTTGGTGTTAGGCAGTCTTCTTCCTCTTGGACACCGCACAGCAAACAAGGCAGAACCCCCTTGGCAATGGCATTCGGTGACACTATATTAATGTTATGTGAACAAGGCTCTACATATGTTAAGTTAATTAATAAAGCTGTGGCGGACCACCTCTTTACCCATAGATATGTCTTGCATATTTACAGTCATGGCCAAAAGTTTTGAGAATGATACAAATATAAATTTTTACAAAGTCTACTGCTTCAGTTTTTCTAATGGCAATTTGCATATACTCCAGAATGTTATAAAGAGTGATCAGCTTAACAGCAATTACTTGCAAAGTCAATATTTGCCTAGAAAATGAACTTTATCCCCCAAAACACATTTCAATATCATTGCAGCCCTGCCTTAAAAAGACTACCTAACATCGTTTCAGTGATTGCTCCATTAACACAGGTGTGGGTGTTGATGAGGACAGGGCTGGAGATCAATCTGTCATGATTAAGTAAGAATGACACCACTGGACACTTTAAAAGGAGGCTGGTGCTTGCCATCATTGTTTCTCTTCTGTTAACCATGGTTATCTCTAAAGAAACACGTGCAGTCATCATTGCACTGCACAAAAATGGCCTAACTGGGAAGAGTATTGCAGCTAGAAAGATTGCACCTCAGTCAACAATCTATTGCATCATCAAGAACTTCAAGGAGAGAGGTTCCATTGGTGCCAAAAAGGCTCCAGGGCGCCCAAGAAAGACCAGCAAGCGGCAGGACCGTCTCTTAAAAGTGTTTCAGCTGCGGGATCGGGCTACCAGCAGTGCAGAGCTTGCTGAGGAATGGCAGCAGGCAGGTGTGAGTGCATCTGCACGCACTGTGAGGCCCCCCCCCCCCCACCCCCCCCCCCCCCCCCCCCCCCCCCCCAGCAACACCACCCCCCCCCCACAAACAAAAAAAAACAACAAAAACACACCAAAAAAAAAAAAGGGAGAGGGAGCGACCAGGGGAGGGGAGAATCTCATTCCCTCTCAACACCCCCCCTCTCATTTGTAAAAAAAAAAAAAAAAAAACCAAAAGGGAAAAGAAGGGGGGCGCCCCCCCCCCCCCCCCCCCCCCCCCCCACCGAAAACCCCCCCACCACCCCCCCGGGGGGGGGGCCCCCCCCCCCAAGGGGACCGCCCCCCCCCCCGCCTTGCCCAAAAACACCGCCAGGAATAAAGAATGGTACCAGAATGTCCTCCAAGAGCAACTGCTCCCAACCGTCCAAGAGCAGTTTGGCGTTCAACAATGCCTTTTCCAGCATGATGGAGCACCTTGCCATAAAGCAAAGGTGATAACTAAATGGCTCAGGGAACAAAACATAGAGATTTTGGGTCCATGGCCTGGAAACTCCCCAGATCTTAATCCCCCCAAAAAAAAAAAAAAAAAAAAAAAAAAAAAAGAGGAGAAAAAAAAAAAAAAAAAAAAAAAAAAAAAAAAAAAAAAAATTATTATAGAAAAAGAGAAAAAAAAAAGAAAAAAAGAAAAGAAAAAAAAAAAGAAAAAAAAGGAAGAGAGAAAGAAGAAAAGGAAAAAAAAAAAAAAAGAAAAAAAAAAATTATTTTTTTTTATTATTATTTTTTATAATTAATAATAATTTTTTTTTTTTTTTTATTTAATTAAATTTTTTTTTTTTTTTTTATTTAAAAAAAAAAAAAAAAAAAAAAAAAAAAAGAGGGGGGGGGGAATTATGGAAAAATTAATTTTTTTTTTTTTTTCTAAATTTTTGGGCAAATGGGTTTATTTTTTTTTTGGGGAAGGGGTTTTTGTGGGGGGGGGGGGGGGAAAATATGTTAATGTTTTATATTGTTTTTTATTTTAATTTAGTTTTTTTCCTTCTTTCTCAATGGTCAGTGTTTTTCAGCTGTTTCATGTGAACAAATGTAAAACCCCTTTAAGATTGAGGCCCCACGTTGCATTTTTTGTTCCAGATTTTGCTGCAGTTTTTTGAGCCAAAGCCAGGAGTGGATTGAGCAGAAGGTAGAAGTATAAGAGCTTCCTACTGTATATATTTGATCATCACACACCAGCTCCTCCCACCCCAGTATGTCCTTCAGTTCCCCCCACCACAATGACTTCTCCCCATGCGGCTACTTCCCAACAGACCAGTAAATCCTGGGCCCAGGTGAGGAAGGAGATGAAAAAGATTAAAGCGAGGAAAGCCGCAGGGCCAGATGACATCAGTGCAAGGCTAATTAAGACTTGTGGGGACCAGCTGTGTGGTATAATTACATATATGTTTAATATGAGCCTGAGGCAGGAAATAGTCCCTGAATTATGGAAATCTTCTTGTGTGGTACCAGTTCCAAAGAAACCTCACCCTATGGACCTCAACGACTACAGACCTGTAGCACTGACATCCCACTTGATGAAGATCTTAGAGAGATTGGTTCTCACACATCTCCGCCCTCTAGTGAGCCCTGCTATGGACCCTCTCCAGTTTGCTTATCAGCCGGGTATTGGGGTAGATGATGCCATCATCCACCTTCTGCACAGGGCTCTGTCTCACCTGGAGAAACCAGGGAACGCGGTGCGAATAATGTTCTTTGATTTCTCCAGTGCTTTTAACACCATACAGCCTGGGTTACTGAGGGACAAGCTGGGCCTTGCTGGAGTGGACCACCACCTCTCCAACTGGATCCTAGACTACCTCACAAATCGACCTCAGTACTTGAGAGCCCGAGACTGTGTGTCAGATACGTGATCTGTAATACGGGGGGCACCTCAGGGTACGGTTCTCGCCCCTTTTCTCTTCACACTGTACACTGCAGATTTTAGGTGCAACTCATCTAGCTGCTACCTACAGAAGTATTCTGACGACTCTGCAGTAGTAGGCCTCATCACAGACGATGATGACAGGGAGTACAGAGAACTGAACCGGGATTTTGTGGACTGGTGCCAGCAGAACCACCTGAAGATTAACGCGGGGAAGACCAAGAAGGAGATGGTGGTGGACTTCCGTAAATGCAGATGCCCTCCTAAACTAGTGGACATCCTGGGGACGGGCATCGAGATTGTGAACACCTATAAGTACCTGGGTTTGCTCCTTAATAATAAGCTAGACTGGGCAGATCACATGGAGGTCCTGTATAGGAAGGGCCACAGCAGGCTCTACTTGCTTTGGAGGCTGAGAGCCTTTGGAATCCGGGGGGCTCTTCTTAGGACTTTCTTCAACTCGGTAGTGGCATCAGCCATCTTCTTTGGAGTGGCCTGCTGGGGGAGCAGGATATCAACCAGGGACAGAAATAAACTCGACAAGCTGATTAGAAGGGCCAGCTCTGTCCTGGGGAGCCCACTGGACCCAGTGCAGGTGGTGGGCGACAGAAGGATACTGTCCGTGGTGAGCTCCATGCGGAAGAAGTCCCATCCCATGCATGAGACTGTGATAGCGCTGGGTAGTACTGTCAGTGACCGACTGCTCCACCCTAAGTGTGAAAAGGAGCACTCTCGGAAGTCTTTCCACCCCACCGCGGTTAGGCTGTACAACCAACACCGACCTAAGCGGAGATCAATACACACAGAGAACTGAAATATCTTTCTGCCTGTTAAATCCCCCCCCCCCCCCGATACTTCCTATCTGTCTGTCTACTATCAATGTAATGCCTCTTACCTTGGAACATTCCTGTACATGTTGTATTTGTATTTGTATCTGCTTATCTTTGCTGCTGTAACACACTGAATTTCCCCATTGTGGGACTATTAAAGGACTATTATTATTATTATTATTATTATTATTATTATTATTTTTCCCATTCCTTTTTTTTAACTCCTGGCTTTGGCTCAAAAAACTGCAGCAAAATCTGCAACAAAAAGAGCTGCATTTCCACAAAATGGAGCCTCAGCCTAAAGAGGACCTACCACCTCTCCTGACATGACTGTTTTAGTGAATAATTGTATTTCTCATGGCACAACAATGCTGGATCACCTTTGTTTTATAATTCTGCATTATGTTGTTTCTCTGTTATTCCTCCTACAATTTTATGAATAATTTAACAAATGGGTGTTACCACCCCCTTTGCCAAAGAGGTGTATTCTTACACACAATATACAATCTAGTTGCTCAGAAAATCAACCTTTCTTCCATATGAGTTGTTAGGTGCAGCTGTGTCTGCCTCAACACCCATTTTTACCTGTGGTCACCGCACATCAGGAACTGTGAATCTTTATGTTAGATGGTGGCACTGGGTGGAGACCACAGGTGCTTGGGCTGGAGCAGCCACACCCCAGGTGCACCAAATAACTAATTTGTATACAGATTAAAATGTAAATTGTTGCGGAATGTGTTGGCGCTATATAAATAAAATTATTATTACTTTCTCAGCAACAGGAGCACTTTGACACAAAAGGGTATGTTGACTAAATTGCCCTACAACAGCATATAAGGGGTTTAGGATCAATTCTGCTGGCGATAGACTCCTTGTTATGGAATTGCAATTCCCCTAAGGTACTGGAACTGATATTTTAAGCAATTTCCTTATACGCATTAGGTAAGTGATAGAGTCAGTAGACAGCAGGTATATAAGTCACCTATAGTCCTGCAATACTCTTGTTTTCAGAGTCTAAAACTACCCCAAGATATTCTCCAGAGACTGCTGCACAGCAGAATGGACTTCTTAGATTGGGCCCAAAGTTGCAACCCCAAAATTAGGTGCCAGAAAATAGGTGCCCTTGTAGAGTAAGGACCAGAGAAGAAACCCTGTTGCGGGTAAAGAGTAATACACAAGTCGGGGTCAAAAACTGGGAGAGAACAACAGTAGTCCAGGCCATGGTCAAGTCCAGGAGGTTACAGATGAAGCCAAATCAGTAAGAAAGGGATAACAGAAGATCAAGCCAAAATCAGTAAACCAGGAGATAAGCAAAAAACAGGGAAATGTCCTGGGAGTGAGTGCTGAGAACATAGAGCCTAGAAAACTAACTCATTCACAGACACATGAGTAAGGAAAGTGTAAGGTTAAAATATCCTGTCTCAGCCCTTGATTGGATGGTGAAGTACAGCCCTGTTTGGCTCTGCATCTCAAACCACTGACTGGCTGAACAGACCAAGCCAAAGTTTGACTGGTAGGCATAGCAACCTGAAAGCAATGAATATAAGGCAAATGCAGATGCCATACAGAATCTCCCCCAACAGTGCTGCACAAAAGAGAATGATGACTGCTGGGGGGAGAAGTAGGAGCATAGATACTTAGATTCCTGACACTCTCTTTACACAAATATTTCAGGAGAGCTGACCAGTCCTTTTGTTGCAGAAATTTTTACAACTGAAAATCAGTTCCATCTCAATGGGGTTGTTTTGACACAAGGATTTTGAGCCTTACCACCCTAAGGTCAAAAGTTGAAATTGAATCTATAAGGAGTTTTTATATGTTATATTTTACTATAGTTTTTCTCTCTCCATCAAAGTTCAGTATTAGTGAATATTAGTCAGTTTTGGCTGCAACTTTTTCAATTTTTTATTCCATCTCTTCAAGGGCTATAACTTTTTTCCATTTACATAGCTGTGTGAGAATTTGTTTTTTGATGGATGAGTTGTATTTTTTATGCCCCCAATTTATATATGGTACCATATTGAAAAATCTTTAAAACATTTTTTGTAGTACTGTAAAGGACAATAACAGCAGCTGCACATTTTTGGTGTTTTTTGGGGTTTGGTGTTTATGGAATTCACTTTGTGGGAAAACTGATATGTTAAATTTATGCTATGGATCAACACAATTGCGGCAATACAAAATTTACATAGTTTTTGTTATAAAAGTTGTAGTAACACGAAGGCACAAATTGTCTTCTGTACCATGAATACGATAATATCCTTGCAGGTTGCCGGAAGAATATTCGGCACCCGCAGCCGAACCCCTCTCACTGGATATCCCCTGCAAGTCAAAACAAGAGGGGGAAATATGGCCTAATGTAGATATTGTACACATACCCAAACATGGCTGTAAAGAATTACTTACAAAGCATAGAAATCCGCTCACAGTCACCATACTTGCATTACAGTAAATACAGGTGTGCAAATAACAGAAGGACAAAAGTGCATGTATTCAAGAAATACATGACTGTTCATTTAGCAAATATAACCCACTGAGAGCGACTTTGTGTAAGCGAAAAATGTGCAACCTAGAAATAGCATCAAAGCTACATAAGATTGGAAAAGAGAGGTAGAGCATGTAGAATAAAAGCAGTGTACTGTATAAGTGAGGGAAGTTAGTTTAGAGAAATAACATCAGGGTTTACATAGTTTAGTAGTGATGGGACTTCAAGGTTATACTGCTTCTTGGCACTGGGGAATGCTGTTTTAGCTGAACAAGGAAGTGATTTTTGGAACAGAAAGTCACCAGTGTGTGATTCTGTACAGAGACATTATTCCTTAAGTCAATGAAACGCTTTGGGACGGAGCCAAAAGTGTTGATGAGATGTGAAAAAGTCAAGCTAAATTTCAGGGAACAGGCTGGTAAGTCAGCACCTTTTGATGAGGTAGGTGACATAACATTTCCAAAACCTAGGCCTAATTTTTTCCCAGTGATCTGTACTTGACTATATGAATTTGTTTAAAAAAAAAATTGGCGTTCGAATGCCATATATGGTTATTTATTTATTTGCTTCACCATTATCTTTGGTTCAAACACGAGGCACAAATGTTTTTTTTTTTTTACTTTTAAACCGATTTTATGCTGTTTGGGCTAAGATGCTTTTTTTGTATTTTTCATTGTCATATTAAAACAACCATAACTTTATCTGCAAACATACCTGTATAAGAGCTTATTTTTGCATGAAATGTTTTAGTTGTGTAGTTTCTTTTTTTTTTTCCGGCACCATTCATGGGTTATATATGCAGACGTGGACAAAATTGTTGGTACCCCTCGTTTATTGAAAGAAAAACCCACAATGGTCACAGAAATAACTTGAATCTGACAGACTGGAATTTGCCAAACTGCATGTTGACAAGCCACAAAGCTTCTGGGAGAATGTCCTATGGACAGATGAGAGAAAAATCGAAATTTTTGGCAAGACACATCAGCTCTATGTTGACAGACGGAAAAATGAAGCATATCTTGAAAAGAACACTGTCCCTACTGTGAAACTTGGAGGAGGCTCTGTTATGTTCTGGGGCTGCTTTGCTGCATCTGGCACAGGGTGTCTTGAATCTGTGCAGGGTACAATGAAATCTCAAGACTATCAAGGGATTCTAGAGAGAAATGTGCTGCCCAGTGTCAGAAAGCTTGGTCTCAGTCGCAGGTCATGGGTCTTGCAACAGGATAATGACCCAAGAATGGCTAAGAGGAAAACATTGGACTATTCTGAAGTGGCCTTCTATGAGCCCTGACCTAAATCCTATCGAGCATCTTTGGAAGGAGCTGAAACATGCCGTCTGGTAAAGGCACCCTTCAAACCCGAGACAACTGGAGCAGTCTGCTCATGAGGAGTGGCCAAAATACCTGCTGAGAGGTGCAGAAGTCTCATTGACAGTTACAGGAATCGTTTGATTGCAGTGATTGCCTCAAAAGGTTGTGAAACTAAATATTAAGTTAAGGGAACCATCATTTCTGTCCAGGCCTGTTTCATGAGTTTTCTTTTTTTTTAAATTCTGTTGAAGCATGGTTGAAAAGCAATGTCTAACTTTCATTTGTTCATTTTCATAGAATTTTTATATATTCTTACTTTTGTCAGATTCAAGTTATTTCTGTGTCCATTGTGGGTTTTTCTTTCATTAAACGAGGGGTACCAACAATTTTGTCCACGTGTGTAGTTATTTAACGTTTTCGGTGGTCTCTTGCTATATACCGTCCTCTATAACCAAGAACATAGATGTTTAAAGTGAAGTATGAGCAGCCTCTGGCCCAACCATTTCTTGAAATAGATGACATGTGATACAATGTTTCATCTACAGAGGACACAATTCCAATTTTAATAACAACTGATTGCTGGGGGTTTCAGAAGAGGGACTCACCCTTTTCATTTTCAGAAAGAGTTGTTAATGTTATTAAAGCATATACAATATTCCATACAGTATATATATCATATATATTCTGCTTTTTCTTTTTTTTGGAGGTATGGTTTCTTATAGTACCACAACAGATAATTTTATATTTGGTACATATATACATATATACATTTACTAATTTTCTATAGGGTGCAAAAACAGGGAATAAAATAAAAAAGCTAATTCACCTCTCCCAGGTCCTCCATACCAGTAATAACTTCTCCTTCTCTTTTGTTTACAGGTCCCGGCTGACGTCAACAGAACATCCTCTTTGTGTCTGGTTAATCTCTGGAGGGAAAAGAGAAAACCGCGGTGCTCCATCTTGTACACTGTGTGGATTATGTCAATACAGACAAACAGCTGATGATTTTCTCACTTGCGTAAAGGGGTTGTCCGGCCTCAAATAGAATTTTCATACTGATGATCTATCCACAGGAAGCTGTTGAGGATGGGCAGCGTGTGCAGCACGGCTCCTATTCAAGTAATGGGAGTGGCGCAGCAGCTATGTCTATTGCACAGCGGTGGTTCTGGTGAGCTGCAGCACCACCCCTGTAACTTGAATAGGAGCAACGCTGCATGTGCTGCCCTTCTACCTGTGGATAGGTCATCAGTATTAAAATTTGATTTGGGGCCAGTGAAAGCACAGTATGGCTGTAGATTTGATATAAATTATTCACTGGAATCCCTCAGATGGAGACACTGATATATTAAAATTTCACTTTTATTAGAATAAATAAAAAAATAAAAATAAATTTCAGGGCAATACCAAAAAATAAAGTCACACTAATATCTCCTTAAACATGTGCTTAACATGTCTTTGTCAGGAAAAACCCCAATGTGCTTAACAAGGAGTAAATCAGTCCATGATCAGGTGATCCAAATCTCCTCACCCTCTCCTTACTTCACAAATCCTACCTGAACTCCCTTTTCACCAATGCACGTCTTTGGGCATTAAGTGGTGGCCATCCTCAGATTTTATATAAACAAAAACTGGGAGATGAAACCTCTCTTCCCCTGAGGCTACAGGCCTAATGCCACACCAACAGGGTTTAGAACGGAAACATATACTCCCCTATATACAAATAATGGCCACCACCACAATGTTCACTGACATATAAATAGCTTTACTGCAAGAAACACACTATCCCTACGCGTTTCATCGTTTGGATTCATCAGGGGCTTAAGAAGAAGATTACCAAAAGCAGATAAAACTGCTAGTTTAAACGATAATTTACAGATGTACGCAGCGTGACTGCCAACATTACCGCAATGATGTCGGCAGTACTCTAATGAACGCTTTTCGCCCTTATATAGGGCTACACTCCTCCTTCAAAACTCCAACATATCGCTATGTCATCCGAGATATTCCCTCTGATGACAGGGAGAGGGACTATAGTGCTCTATGACTGAACCGGCACCTATCTTTTCATGCGCCGCCTCAATCTATAAGCTTTACATATTATACTACAACTTCACAGGGTCTTCCTTTTGATTACAGTGAGTACCTCCGCTAAGTATTCCGACAACGCTGGCCACCACTTCATCATGTAGCCACACCTCTGTTTCGATGTACACTCCATTGGCTAACACATAATTACATCATTAAAGCCAACCTTCTGGCATTCTGAAATACTCTCCTTCTTTACCTTCACTCACGTTCACATACAAACAAGTTGTATGCGAAACCAAAATCCAGAAAATCTGCAAATGAAATCCAATACTCCTTATAAAGGAAATATTACGGAATATCCCATTACTTATAACGAAAATAGGATACTTATATGAAACTAAAAGAGTTTTTTTTGCAATAAGAGGAGCATAGGACATGATATAACTAGCAAGGGACCAGGGGCGGGGTAAGCACCTCCCATTACAGAATTTATAGCTATAGAACTTCAAAACTGAAAACTAAGCGCTGTATATACACTATTTCCAAAAAGGGAGTTCTTTAAGAGTCCAAAGGCACAAGAGTCACTGCACTATATACAATAAGAATATCATATTCCGAGGGAAGGAAGGAAAGATAAAAAAAAAATTTCTGGTTAGGCTCAATAGAGCTTTTTTTTTTTAAAAATGTAATTTTTATTAAAGTTTTATAAAAGTTACAGAACAACACAGACAGAATAAACCGCAAAACAAAAACAGCAAAACCATCATGAATAAGAGGCCAACGCAAGAATAAGAAAAACCCACAAGACAAAGAACGGAATGGAGGGGGGGGAGCATAAGACAAGACAAAAGGAGGGTGAGGGGTAGGAGGGATCAGAGACCTTGGAGGATACAATATGTATCCCAAGGGGACCAAATAGAAGAAGACCTCCACCTTATTGTTGAGAGTGGCAGTGAGGAACTCCAGACTTCTAACATCTTTGATACGGGCCACCAGCGCAGAACCTGTGGGGGGATGTACACTCCTCCAGTGGAGAGCAGTGCAAATATACAGAAATAGCGTAGACAACTTCTTGCTAAGGAGTCATAGCGGCAAATTAAGAAGGTAAACCAAGGGATCTAGAGGTACTCCCTGGAGAAAGAGAACATCACTCATGGCCTTGACCTCCCTCCAAAAAGGGCGAAGCATGGGACAGGTCCAGAATATGTGGTATATAGTACCCATCTCAGAAAGGCATCTCCAACAAACAGGTGGAATACTCGGGTTAAGAGTATGCAGAACAGGGGTGTGGTACCAATGCATCAAAATCTTATATTGCGTCTCACGAAATGTAATGCAGGTAGAAGACTTAGCAGCACGGGACCCTATAATCTGCCACTGGGCGGGCGAGATCTGCCTGCCCACAGCCTCATTCCACCGAGTCATATATTTGTGGGCCGGGGTGGCTGCCCCTCCGGGGGAGGTGAGCAAGGCGGTAAATAGCTTTTAAAGGTGTCGAAAGAAATACTTTTACATAATACAATTCCATGTATATTCAAATGGAGGTAAACTACCTTGCCACCCTTCATCTTTTAGAAAAAAGGGAGGATGGAAGTAAGAAGGTTTTAAGTTTTTTATCCAATATAACATGTAAAATCCAACCGTTCATTTAATCCTGTTGGATAGAGAGTGTTTAGATGATAAATACACTGTACCTCCTTCCTTAGAATAAAATTATCCCAATCCCCCCTCTCAATGGTGGTCTTACCCACTCTATGGCCTGAAATTTAAGACCCTCTGCGGTACCTGCATGGTACTGGATAAAATGCCGGGCTATCAGGGTATCTTGTGTAGCCCTATTTGGGGGGGGGGGTATGAGTATTATCCCTCCCACAACAGACTCTGGCGCTGACCTGTGTGTATAATGGGACCTGAAGCCTTCGCTGAAGGGAAGAGTGGGAACATATATGAAATATATCAGTGCCTCCACCCAGGATAGAGCCTCTGTATTACAGGGAGGATCTCTTCCTGGGACTTACCCATGAAGTACAGTTAGTAGCCTTAACAAGGATTACTGTACTAATCTCACAGTCTGAAGAATACATACAGATATCACATAAGGTTATAACAGTAGCTTTATAAGTATCAACAGGGTAATAATACATACATAAAATATACTCAGAACGCAGCAATACTACAACAACCAGCAAGTCCTCAACCGTGTTAGGTTATATACCCGGGTATATATATAGATATATAGCAAGAGTCCAGTGCACAATACCTCCAGGCAACAGAAGAGATGCAGGGGCCCCTGTGGATGACTGTGGATCCTCGGATTCTTCCAGGAGATGACAGACAGCCGATCAGGAGATGATGATGATGATGATGGTGAGATTCTTCACAGGCAGCAAACAGGGCGATGGTGACGGCAGTAGATGCAGGCCTGACTACCCTAACACTGAGTCCTTAACCTGCCAGCTAAACTACTAGTGCCACCGGGCCTCTAACTAGCTAGTTGGCCTTCGGAAGCCTAACCTATCACTGCCCTGAACTATATATATATATTGATCCCTAACTACGGTTACTAGCTAGGTCCTGTGAGTATATAGGGGGTAACACATACCTAACTATATACTCTGAAGTAAAGAGGAACAAGTGGCTCTTAGACTCCCCCAGACATAACATGTCTGTCTCAGCAGCTCTGCTCACATCTCTCCCCCCAGCAGCTCTGCCTCACATGTGTCTGACTCACTGTATTTACAAAACAAAACTTGCACTAAATGCCTGGGGTCTCTGAAGCCAAACTGCAGGGGCAAAGAAGCCAGATACATTATATACTAGTAGAAATGGCAGTTCCCTACACTCTCCCTCTGGTGAAATCTTTACGTCACGTCAAAGACATACAAAGTCATAGTATACAGTCAACATTACCAATGACAATATCAATATGGTTGCTTTTGCATTTACAGAGTCACAACAGGTTAATAGGTATACATGCCAGCAGGAGCGAAAATTGGTAACATATTGACCAAAGTGGACACTGCACCCACCCAAGCATGGTATAAATGAGGCTGAGTAGTAAATCTGGGGTCCCCCAAACTATCATATGTCAGCATAGCTGGAGGGTGTCTAATTCTCTCTCCTCTCCGTACCTCTCTCTGAGGTAAACTAGCATGTCCAGGCCCTAAACTAGGGTTGTCTGCCATGGGAGGGGATGGTGCTGGTGGCGTAGGAGAGCTAGATCCCTGCTCATCTGTAGACACAGATCTAGGTACGAATTCTGGAGTTTGAGGGTTCATAGGTCTCCCTGAAGGAGAAGATACTGGTGATCTAGGAACTTCAGGAGCCACAGTCCAATCACTCTCAGGAGTTTCAGGAAGGTCAGGTGGAATATCGGCTAAGGACTGTGGAGAATCGCAGGCCGAGCCATCATTGGAGATATCCATACCATCAATCTGAGGTACAGGCAACAAATGATTTCTATGCCAAGTCCTGATCCTCCCGTCCCGTCCTTTTATCTTGTAGACTGGTATTCCAGGCAACCGATCTACCACTGTAAAGAGTTCACTCCGCCATCGATCAGCCAGCTTATGTTTTGCAGATGCTCCCAAATTCCGTAGCAGAACATGGTCCCCAGGGTTCAATTCTCGGTATCTTACTCGAAGATCAAATCTCCTTTTATTTCCTTCATTCACTTTGGCCGCATTTTCCTCAGCCAGCTGATAAGCACTCTTAAGGGTTTCTTTCAAACGTGCCACGTATCGGTAATGATCTCGATGACTGATACCATCGGTAGAGACTCCCAACAAGATGTCAATAGGTAGCCTAGGCTCTCTTCCAAACATCAGAAAGTATGGTGAATATCCTGTGCTCTCGTGCCTTGTACTATTATAGGCATGCACCATAGCCTCCACTTTTCTACTCCAGGATCGCTTATCCTCAATTCGTAAGGTACCAAGCATATCAAGTAAAGTCCTGTTAAATCTTTCAGGAAGGGCATCTCCCTCTGGATGGTAAGGCGTCGTCCGACTTTTGCGGATGTTCAACAACTGAAGTAACTCTTTGATCAGGTTACTCTCAAAATCCCGGCCTTGATCAGAATGCAACCGGTGTGGTAAGCCATAATGGATAAAATACTTTTCCCAAAGCACTCTTGCAACAGTGACTGCTTTTTGATCCTTAGTCGGAAAGGCTTGAGCATATCGTGTGAAGTGATCAGTCACCACCAATACATTTCCAAATCCTCTGGAGTCGTTGTCAATACAAAGGAAGTCTATGCAGACAAGATCCATGGGGCCCGAACTCTTCAAGTGTCCCATGAAGGCCGCTCGAACCGGGACAGTCTTCCTCTGCAAACATCTGCGACAGCACCTACACAGATGAGTCACGGTATCTCTCATTTTGGGCCAGTAGAATCGGTCTTGTATTAGGCCATAAGTCTTCTCAGGTCCCAAATGACCATGATAATCATGCAGACTTCGGAAAATCATCTTCTGAAAGCAGCTTGGAATAACTAGTTGGCGCCTTCCAGGGTGATCATGATACAGCACCACACGATAAAGTAGGCCATTGTCTATTTCAAACTTCTCCCAATCTCGTAGAAGTTGACTGCATTCAGAGGGTAGGGATGTCTTTAACATTTCTCTGTCTTGAGAACTCACTGCTTGATAAAGAGGTCCAATTAAAGGATCAGTCTTTTGACTCCAGATCATTCGCTTTGAAGATATAGAACAACTCTCAAAGGATCCTAAAGCGGCAGGGTAGGCAAACATGTCTGGTACAGCTTCGGGACCTCCCCCAATAGAGTCAATAAGCCGAGTTTCAGAAAAGGCTACTCGGTCTTCAACTACAGCAGCCATGGCACACAAAGCTCCTACTCCAGGACTTGGCACTTCTTCCCATTCATCCACTACTTCCGGACTAGGTAATCCAGGCCGTCTTGATAGAGCATCTGCCCCAATGTTCTTAGGCCCCGATTTATACTTGAGTGTGAATTGGTAGTTGGATAAAGCTGCCAACCAGCGATGTCCTGTAGCATCGAGTTTAGCGGTTGACAAAACGTATGTCAGTGGATTGTTGTCTGTTCTTACTTCAAACGTGGCTCCGTATAAATAGTCATGTAATTTATCAACAATGGCCCACTTGAGCGCCAAAAACTCCAATTTATGTACTGGATAATTTTTCTCGCTGGGAGAAAGACTTCGACTTATGAAAGCTATGGGCCGTAACCCGGCCGGGTATTCTTGGTGCAGCACGCCACCTAATCCTTCAAAGCTGGCATCTACATGTAGCACATATGGCTTATGTGCATCAGCATAAGCCAGAACGGGAGCTTCTGTCAATTTCTTCTTCAACAACTTAAATGCTTCTTCACAATCCGCAGTCCACCTATCGCCAAAAAGGCTTTTGGAAGACCCTTTCTTCTTTCCCGGATCTCCTGCATCACTCTTCAACAGGTCGAGGAGGGCTCGAGCAATTTTTGAATATCCTTCCACAAATCGTCGATAGAATCCACAAAACCCCAAGAAAGATTGCAACTCCGTAATATTTTGCGGTCGGGGCCAATTCACCACAGCTTCAATCTTACCAGGATCGGTAGCAACTCCTTCAGCAGAAACAATATGACCTACATAAGTGACCGAAGATCTACAAAATTTGCATTTGTCAGCCGACAACTTCAGCCCCTCTTCTTTTAAGCGATGGAGTACTCTCATGAGTCGTTCTTCATGTTCTTCCAGCGTCTTTCCAAACACAATAATGTCATCAAGATATACAAGGCATTCCCGGGGCACTAAATCACCTAACACTCTTTCCATCAACCTTTGGAACGTTGCTGGCGCACCTTTTGTACCCTGCGGCATACGAGTGAACTGAAAGAAACCCAAGGGGCATATGAAGGCTGTCTTTTCCTGATCCTCAGGTGCCATTGGGACTTGATAGTATCCCGATCTTAGGTCCAGCACTGTGAACCAACAGTTTCCATTCAGAGCTTCCAGAGCTTCTTCAATTCTCGGCAGTGTATACTGATCAGGTAAGGTTCTCCGGTTCAGAGTTCTGTAATCCACACATAGGCGAATTGCTCCAGATTTTTTTTCTTACCACCACAATAGGTGAGGCATAGGGGCTCTTACTGTCCACAATGATCCCCTGACCTTTCATGTGCTGTAGAGTCTGTCTTAACTCATCAACATCCTTTGGAGCAACTCTCCGTGGTCGCTCCCGGAAGGGAGTAGAATCAGTCAATCGGAAAGTGTGTTGAGCACTTTTAGCACAACCTACATCCATATCATCCATGGAGAACACTTCCGATAATTCAGACAACTTCTGTGTCAGTCGCTGATTCCAGGCCTCTGGTAAATGTGGATCACTCAAGTCAAGATTGAGATTAGGGATTGCATCTCGGATTTGAATCCTGCACACTTCAGCGTATGGATTTACTCCAAGCACAGGGTAGCAGTGGGCCACATTCTGGTATGGTCCAATTACAATCGGATGCGGTGAACAGTTCCTCACTGTCACACAGGTAGATAACTCCACTTTATTTCTCCAGTCCTTTCTCTCTGAGATCACCATCCAGCCATTCTGGTTAATCATTTCTTCAGGGGTTTCCATAAGGACATAACTCCCCCCTTCAAGCAAATCGGGAGCAATGCTGGAGGCTACTCTCAGAATTCTCTCCCCGCCGGCAGGAACTTCCACGGTTCTCTCACCGATATGATATACCATTCCATGTCGATAGCCAGTAGACAGGGCATCACAGAGTTCTCTAAGATCAGAAGATATATTCACCGGCTGAGCTGCAGGGTTCCAATCTCTTCCAAGAAACTTCTGAAAAGCATAATGCACTGCGGGACAATTAGTGCCAAGTATCACAGGAGCTGCACAAGAATCCCCTGTATCAGGACAGACAAGAGCCGTAATCTTCATGGGAGCGACACTCTGATCTTCTAATTCAGGGACAGCTATAACTACTTGTAGGCTGCCATCTACAGGATATGATCCTGAATTAAGCCCCCACAATTTCATTTGTCCTGTAGACTGAAGAGGTATATCCTTCAGATACTTTTGGTAGAACGAGCGATAAATCAGGGTCACTTGAGATCCTGTATCAAACAGGGCAGGAGCGGCATGACCATTGACAGTGACTTTGACAACGGACCTGGAGCCCGCGATAGCGCCTCTGGTATTTACTCGGCCCGCCTTCCTTCGGTGTCTTTGATTCTGAATAGAGAAGACAGCACTGTGTCCCAATCCCTCACTGTCCTCCGTACACTGTCTGGCTGTATGGCCCGTCTGACCACATTTATAACAGGTTCTAGCATCCTTCCTCCGTTGAGTGGCAGTGGGTGGAGTGGCGGACTGTCTAAGTTCTGACCGCTCCGCTGGTTTGTCCTTGTTTGAATTAGGAACATCTTCTTTAGAGATGCTTTTCGCTTTCTTAGGGGTACTAAAACTAATGTCAGCTTCTTGTTTCTTCACTAACTTCATTAAGTCAGGAAATGGAAGGACTCTATCAGATAGTAAGACCTTGAGTACTTGAGCAAGAGGATGATGAGGTTGTAACCCTCTCACCAACTGACTGGTTCTCATAGCGTCTACCTCTGAAGTAGATATAGCTGCGTGGTACACCAGACGTGAAAGAAGTAGCTGTAAACGGTTAATAAAAGTAGAGACATTTTCCCCTTCTTTTTGACGAACCATTCGGTAATCAGCAACCATCTGGGCAAGGTCATAGTATGGCTCAAAGTGATCAGACAGTACTTGTATATAGTCCAATGCACTCACTCCTTCATGAGAGTCTCTGTACAAGCGGATCAATTCTGCAGCAGGAGACCGCAAACTTTCACTGATACGCTGCCGCTTGCCTTCTTCAGAGCAAGACCATTCCTTCAGGCATTGGAGAGTATGTTCTTTCCATATCTCAAAGTTTTCCTCCCCTTGTGGTACTGGGACATTACCAGAGAATACTTTTAGTTTCTTGTAGTGAGTGGCCTGCAGGCCCTGAGCTAACATTTCAGTCAGCCTGGCTAAAGTGCTAATAGCACTGTCACTAGAGGAACTGCTAGCGACGGCCATACTGGGGGGGGTAACTGGCTGAGCGGGGTTCTTCCTTTACCTGAACCAGGGGAGGAACAGGAGGTCGGTAATCCCATGTAGTAGCTAGTGGGAGGTTCCCCTCTGAGCTATATCGCTTCTCCATATCAATGACTATTCCCACTTCTAAATCTCAGCAGTGCCTCCAAATGTAGCCCTATTTGGGGGGGGGGGTATGAGTATTATCCCTCCCACAACAGACTCTGGCGCTGACCTGTGTGTATAATGGGACCTGAAGCCTTCGCTGAAGGGAAGAGTGGGAACATATATGAAATATATCAGTGCCTCCACCCAGGATAGAGCCTCTGTATTACAGGGAGGATCTCTTCCTGGGACTTACCCATGAAGTACAGTTAGTAGCCTTAACAAGGATTACTGTACTAATCTCACAGTCTGAAGAATACATACAGATATCAC